>OY735214.1:43172305-43492305 GCA_963457665.1 Thysanoteuthis rhombus | reverse complement strand
ATTCGAATCTGCTTTTTATTAATCCAGTTATTTTGGGGGCTTTTTTCAGTAATTTTTTTTCATATACGGTTATGGATTTGGAGTCTTGATCTAATGATTATGTTGAGATCTTTTTCTTGTTCTGTAGTTTCAAGTTTTTTTTAATCATTTATGTAATATTCTTTGCAGTTTTTTTACCCACATGCATTACTTTGCATTTGTCTGTGTTAGAGTGTAGTTGTCATGTTTCAGACGACTCTCCTAATTTTTTTTTTATGTCTTTATTTAGTTTTGGTTGTGTTATTTTGATCTTTTACTGTATTATATATTTTTGTGTCATCTGCAAATGTGTACTGCGTTTGGATTGCAAAGTTAACTTGTAGTGTTATTCCGTCACGAGCTTTCATCGGGCCACAAAAATCAATTGTAAAACTTTTCTGTCTTGGAAACTTTACTTCAAGAATGAACACGCCCTCTTTTACCATAATCTGGAGGGTTGGTTGCTTTAGAATATAATGCAGGTAGAGGAAAAAAGCTGTTTTAGCTTGGAAAAAATATGTACCAACTTCGATTTCATTGCGCTGGAAACATGCTTTCATTGATTCTTGCCCCTGACAGAAGTTTATTATTCAATTTGCTTGTTTCTACTTACTTTGAAAACTGTGGCAGGGGAGGAGGCAATACCGTTTAATACAAATAGATTATAGTAATACCTGCAAAGGTTACCGGAGTCCTATGGTAGTAATTCTACAGTATTGTTGAAATTTCCTAAATCACAGATCTTTTTTGAAATAAGGCGTGCAAAGAGACAAATGTTGGAGTAATTGCAAATCTCTTTTTAAGAATAATGACTAGATTTTAACTAGTTTTTTTTATAAAAATGCACTCATTACGACAGTGTTTCTTGAACCATTTCAGTCTGTCACCGTCAAGTCTTTACAACAAAATTGCATTCACCCATGACTGAATTTGCTCAATTTTGTCTCATCATTTTAATCTCAATCTCCCCTATGTATAATTTTATACATTATTTTGCATCCTCGGAAGAAAGCAGACACAACATAGGGAAAGTGATCCCGATAAGAATTCTGAGTATGAAAGTTTCACACGTTCGCATACTCAGTGTTTGAATGAAATAATGAGAGAAAAACCCAAGTAAATACATAAATCATATTGTTATTGCTTCGAATAAATTAAATTGATAGATTGTTTCGAATCGCTTGATAAATTTCCAGCAGATCGCATGTTTACATGACATCAGCTGAATTCCAATCGGAACCACCTTCCATATGTTGAGCCGAAAAGCATAAATCAACTTATTTATTTTATTTGTGTTTTCTGAACAGCCTTCACGTATGTGAAGGAAAGTAATGACGAAAATTTAACCGGAAAAAATTATTAGAAATTTTTAACTAGCATCAAGTTTGGAAATAACAGTCTTAAAACTTGAAATTATATTTTTTAGATATTATGTTTTCCTGTGATACATGTGTAACACAAAATTATATTCTAAGTATATAAAAATATGAATATCTGAATGAATAAAGTGATTCTCCCTTTATGTTTCGTTTATCCTTCAGTCAATCCTGTAGTTTCGTACATGCCCCAAATAATTTCATTCTCTCTTGAGTAGATCATTCACTTATTCAAAGAAGTACCGCTGTATTGTGCTCATGTATTGTAAAATTAAAAAAAACATCGTTCTCCGGTACGTTTCTCAATTTATTCTTAAAAGAAGTAACATCGCATTCTTTTGAGTGATAAATACCATCACAATCATTATAAATCATTTCTTAGCATTTATTTATTTCTATGATTAGTTATTGTTAGATTACTACTCAATACTAATGATATACATTGACAGTACAGTATATAAGGAAGAAAACAGGAGCCAGAGACATCATAGAATCTATTAGAAAACTTGAATGGCAATCGACTGGCCATGTTGCAAGAATGACAGACAAGCGATGGACATCACGACTCACAACGTGAATCCCCGGATCACATGCGAAACCGAAGCCGACAAAATACAATTTGGAGAGATGAACTGGACAAATTTAGAAAATACTGTCTCCGCGACGCCCATGATAGAGAATTGTGGCGAACCCTGGGGAAGGTGTATGATGAAATGAAATGAATGAAAATATAAACAAAGAACAAAAATATGAAAAAAAGTAATTAAGGTGGCAGAAGTAGGAGGAGGTGAGGAAGATGAGGATGGTTCACCCGAGGATCCGGACCAAGCTTCATATCAATCCGATATGATGGGAAACTTGAATTAATTCACACACATGCTACCGTGAGTCATTACTCACGACAGTTTCGCCGGTCGTTGGGCGACTGAATTTAGATTCAAGAAGATAACTTTGCATTTAGAATTATCAACCATTAGGCATCTTCAATCCGCCCTGGAATAAGCCGTTTGTTAAAATCTTCCCAAAATAGGAACACGTATTAATCTGCTGATACCGGAAACAAGCTGTGTAATGTGACTTGTGCGTCAGAGGTACCGGTGGCGTTCGGCGTTAACAATAATGGCGGAGATGATGATGGCGTCGACTATTTTACGAAGATCTTGCATTAATTCTCGGTTGGTTGCGTTTTACAGATTGTTTGTTTGGTGAATCCGGGCCTGCTCACCTCTCAAATATAACCGACTTTATATTTAAACTGCTAAATTTCACATAGCGTTTTAGATTCTTGCTACACCCGGCGCAAAATATAAATTTGTCAAGTCTCATATTTTAACGTTCCATCAATATTAATTATTGACTATTATTTATCTTCACCTTAAATTATAGTTGTTTATTTTTTTATCACAACTTAACCCAGGCCGTCAGTATGCGGTGGTGAATGGAGAGCGTGGATAAGAAATAAATAAGATCCCAGAGGTAAATAAATAGTGATCAAAATTTGATAATAATGGGTCAAAATACTTCATCTAATAAAATGAATAATACAATAATTCATTGTCCGTATAAAGAGTTGGCCTTGTGGTTCCATGAATATTTTACTTCAAAACCTCCCCCGAGGTTCATTGAGTGTGCATGCCAAATTCAGTTGGTATTATGTATAGAGAGATAGAAATCAGATCATTATTATCAGAGTGAGATCGAATGCAGACCCCTCAATTCTTTTTTTGCGAAAGAAAAAAGCATTCGTGAATTTTGAGCAAAGCTTATTTGGTGTCTATTGGAGCTGTTTTAGACAATGGGTAAAATCAAAAGTAAAAAAGAAAGAATTGGTTGGACCAAAAATTGAACATTGTAAGAAACAATATAATAGATGCATGCAGGGAATGAAAGGGCAAGAAAGTTCATGTTATGCCAAACATCTAAGAGGACCTACCTGCCTATCTGTGTGTCCAGAATATCAGCATTCGAAATCCTGGCTTCTACGTTAGTTCAAGCAACCACCACTGTCACCGATGGGAATATGTAAAAGTTTCGGCAATTTTTGCCTATGTTAGTGCATTGATGTCGCGATGTTTTGAGAAAACGAGACTGGTACCGGACGTAAATCGAGGTGAAATGAGTTGGGTTGAGGTCATTTTATTTCTACTTATTCATTTATTCATTTATTTTTATAAGATGAAAATGTTTGAACTATACTATGTGTCTCTTACATGGTGGTATGGTTATCTAATGAACTTAGCTTTGACCACATCATTGGGTAACCGTTAGAATCGAATTAACAGCACTGGTGAACTGGTCCACGAGGACAGCTTGCTCTCCATGGCAAGTGTGCGCCTACCGTATCATTATAGCAAGCAGGTATTGTAGATCAATTTGCTGGTTAAGCGAGTTCATTCCTGACTGAGTTCTCCACTACCGCGACCTTGTACCAGACTTGACAATATCTATGTATAATTCAGTACTTTAGAGTACATTACAATTGATTGAATGTCTTGGCTTCGCAAACGGAAATTTCCTGAGGGTTTTAAGCAAAGGATTGGCTCTCAAACTGAGACACCATCCAACATGTACATGAGAGAATCATGCTCAACCTAAGAGCACACTGTATCAAAGGAAAAAACAGGAGCCTGAGATATCATAGGAACAATTAGAAAACTTAAATAGCAATCGGCTGGACATGTTGCGAGAATGTCAGACACCTGCTGGACATCACGACTCACAACCTGGATCCCCAAAGACCAGATGCGAAATTGTGGCCGACAGAAAGTAAGATGGCATGACATGCCAGATGAATGCAGAAAGTACTTGCACTGCGATAGTCATGATAAAGAGCTCTGGCAGATTTTGGGGCACGTCTATGTCCAACGACGGACACTAAAAAGCTGCTGCCGGTGATGATGTTGATGATGATGGGACCTAAGTCAAAGAATAGTCCTCTATGATATTACTTTGTTTTACATGCATACATATACATATGACAGAACTTTGCATTTCATTACAATGTTTAATATTCATCGACGATTGAACTTACAATGCATCTCATAGCCCTATCCTGTCTGTAACGCTTGCATTAATTCCTGCGCCCCCCAAATCCCTTTCTTCCTGATTTAACTCTCTTTCAATGTATCTTTATGCTAAAACCATTTGCCATGCATTTAGATACAATCTTATTCTATCAATGATCCTTGCATTCACTTTTCGAGGACAGAGAGTCAGATGACAAGAGTAGTTTTTGCAAACAGATATGATCGAAACAGCAAGTTCCATTGGCTAATAAAGAAAAAGCCGTAAAACATCATGAATATTTCCTGTCCAATCAGGAGCGCCGTTCATGACCATTTTCCGGGTCACTGTCTGGAGCCTCTCTTGGCCTTTAAATACAATATATTCAGTAGGTTTAACCAGTAGTGACAATGGTCACTGAGAGTAACAAAATGTCCTCGTATCATTCGCACACTCACAACTCACGCTCACATTGGCGAAGCTCATGAACCTCCCGACACATATCAGTGCAGCGATTCAAATATTCACTATTCCTGCAGCGATATAATGTAATATGATATTATCATCGGCAGCAGCAGCTGTTATAAGTTCACTGCTGGAGATTGACCTTTCATATCTTCTTCCATGACCAGCGTGATTGTGCTACACGTTGCCATGTATAACTAGCAAATTTTTCTATCTCATTTTTCCATCTTCTGTCAGGTCTTTTCCTGCTACGTTTACTATCCCACGGGCACTAATCGGTTAGTCTCCTGCTCAATTTGTTGTCCTTCCTTGCTTACTGCCCAGTCCATGCTCATTTTTGTTATTTGATTTCTTGTACGATATTCTTCACCTTGTACCTATCTCGGATTCATGTTGATCCTTTTCGATCGATATAAGAATTATTCCTAACATTCCTCTTCACATTAACTTCTGTGCAGTTTGGGGTTTGTTTTTGAATGTTTTTTTTTAAGTTTCCTAGTTTTGAAACCGTACGTACATAGTCATCATTAAACATAAAATGTATACTTCTCGTTTTAAACATATCGGCAATTTGCTCTTCAGTATGTCTCTATTTACAACAAATGTTTTCCAAACAATCGTTTTGAGCCGTCTTATTTCATTTCTGTGATATTTCCCTTGCTATATCGTCTGGCCTTAGTTAATGTATTCCTTAATATCTTCTGAGGCTCCTCCCTCTATTCTCGTGGTCTTTTTCGGGACTTCATTATTGAACATTACTTTCACCTTTGTTTTATTCATCTTTAACCCCATTATTTTGGCTTTCTCTATTTCGATCATTCAACATGTTTTGTAGATCATAGTCAGTTTCTGATATTAATGCATTATCATCGCAGTACCTTAAATTGTCCAAATATTCATCGTCTATGTTTATTCCCATGTTTTCCCAGTCTGTTTTCTGGAAGGTGCTCTTAAGGCCTGCGGTAAAGTCTTACTCTTTTTCCAACCTTCATCTTGTTAGTGTCTATGAAGTCTAATTATCGTTAGTCATTTTTGCATATCTTCTCAATTACTCTTATATAATTCTTATTGATAACTTATCCTTACATAGTTGGAAACCGCTGTGTATTCTATTGAGTCAAATAATTTTTCATAGTCTGCGTAAGCCAAACCAAGGGGTAGGTGGTATTTTGGTGTCTTTTAGATCAGCAGGATCAGAGTGTGGAGGTGGTGTGCAACATAGTCGAATAGCTTATCGTTTCGCGCGGTTGGTTATAATCTCAAGTGTGTGTTAATCTATTTGTAAGTATTTTCAAAAACCGTTCATTAATGTTAGGTAGTAATGTAACAGAACCGTAATTAAGGCCTAGGTCTTTATCACTGCCTTTCTTGCGCAGTAGGATCTCTATTCCTTGACAGAAGTTTTTGGGAACGTTCCTTTCTAACAAGCATTGTTTGAATAGTTGCGCTAGTCCTCTCCTGCAACTTCATATTTGAGCGCTTTCATCAGGAGAAGCTTCGATCAATCGTGAATGGGAGGACTACGTCATCAATCTTGCAGTACTTGGGAAGGCTCGCCAACGACATCGAAGCTGCCATCATCAAACATTGGCTAAGATGATGCCCGCTGTAAGAACGACACCAGACTTCCCCGACATATCCCTATACCGAAGTCGGCGCCGGCAAAAAATACCATACTATCTTCTGTGCCGGAGGACTAACTTGAACCATCTTGACTTGAGAAGAACTGTTTAGAGTATTGCATAAATGAAGAGAACAAATGATAAAGACGAGAGATTCACTGAGTCCAGGAAGATGAACAGATACTCGGAAAAATGGACCCTACGTGTTCATCTCCAACAATTCATAACCATACACAATTCATCCCCTACTAATTCATAGCCATTATCGGGGATGGATTTTTCTGTAACCCTGCAATAGACATCGAACAATTATGGGTTTGCAAATAACGGAAGTACTGAGTAGGCCAACTAGTGTGTGTGTGTGTGTGTGTGTGTGTACTCGCAAGTGTATGGGATGGAATCTATGCACGTACACATGTATACTCATATGTGCATACATTTTAAGACACTTATCCGGGCAAGTACACTCATCACACATTTTAAACACGAGCTTTTCGTTACACACGCACATCTATTTTTATGCATGCACGCAAGATCTCCCCCCCTCTCTCTCTAACACACGCTCTCACACACTTTTCAATCCACAATGGCTGACGAAATAGAGTAGAAATTTCCCTGATTTACTTTCTTTTCTAAAATACACCTAAAAATGGATCAATTGATGATTGTGCATGCAACGGACTTAAGGCCTCCGAGCGTTTGCTCATTACATAGCTAGCTAGTCAAAACGCACACGCCCTGATACACGCCAAGGCCCGAAACCCTTCCCTGCCACCGACGCCGGTTACACGAGACACTAATGGTTCCTCTAATCCAAGATAAGCGCTTACAGCCCAGCCTTGGCAGTTGCAGACTTCGATGGCGTTTTCTCCTGTAAACGCAAAGCTTCTGTTTTGCGAAGCAACTTTTGAAGAGACCTCGAAGACAATGCAAAGATAAACAAAAGAGAATGTATACAGCAATTTAGAGGGATTATATATATATATATATATATACACACATATATATATATATATATATATATATATATATATATATATATATATATATATATATATATATATATATATATATATATATATATATAAAATGGTATATGTGGTTCAAATCAGGCTAGCAGTATAGCATAATATAATGATATATCAATAATATAAAGCCACTTCTGAAATGCAATGGATTTATTTCATTCGCCTGATGAGGCCCGAAGAGGGCAGAAACATGAGCTAGTTTGTATAGCAAATCCACAATCTAATATATATATATATATATATATATATATATATATATATATATATATATATATAAGTCAACTGCTGGGCAAATTTCCCATTTCCCCCATGAAAACTTCGATTGTGCCCACTTCTGTTACGTCTGACCGGCAAACCTTTTCAATATCATACCCCATCTAGTGCCTGGTCCTCTTCTACTGCGCATCAAGCTGCTACCCTTTTGCTCCATTTGTGGCCATCTCTTCTTACTAAGTATCCAACGCGTCTCCATTTTTGTTGCTTGATTATTTATGATATCCTTCACTAGCCTCCCTTTCTGATACAGATTTCTTTTAGAATTATTCCTGACATTCCTCTTTTCATAGTTCTTTGTGTTTCTCAGTAAATTTTGTTGATATCCATGTTTTGCCTCCGTAAGACATAGCTGGTATTATACATTCATTTTAGCATATTGGCAAGATGCTTTTTCATACTCCTGTATTCACACCAAATGATTTCCAGCCGATCGTCATGCATAGTTCGCTATCATGGTCTTTCACAACATATATATATATATATATATATATATATATATATATATATATATATATATATATATATACACACGTTAGTTAGTTACTAAAATCATAGCTTAAAGGGAGATGGTGTTTGATCAACACTTCTTTGCAACCATATCAATATAACTGTTTTGTTTTTAAATACTATAAACTGTTATATGATGAACAACTGATGACCCAAACATGGAAAAGTTTAAACATAATACGATGAAACTAAAGCATGTATGAAACATTAAAAAAAAAACACTGAGGAAAATTACATGAATTACATTAACAGATATTAGGAAATAAGAAACTGAAGTGACACAAAAATATTTTTGAAAAGGTTGTTTATGTGCTTAGTGTTTAAAACTGTAAAGCTTTCTAAATTATATATATATATATATATATATATATATATATATATATATATATATATATATATATATATATATATATATATATATATATATATATATATATATATATATATATATATATATATATATATATATATATATGTATATATTGAGTGTGTGTGAGAGAGAGGGACCGTTTATAATAATCAGGGATGGTTTTATCAAACGGATATTGATATCAAAATCAGTTGGTTCCAAACATTGTACTAAAAATAGATTTGAAATTTCATATAAATATCATATCAATTCTTTATAACATGGGTTGTTGATAACATTGAATTTAATTACGAAACAATAGATTTATAACAATACAAATAGTTCCAATCTTCATAACATTTGTTAATGTTTGTCGGATTTTTTGATCAAATATGCCCCGTCCCGAAGGGATAAAAATAAGCCGCTTCCAATGCACCTCTCTCTGTCTCTGTCTCTGTCTGTCTGTCTCTCTCTCCATATAGATAGATATAGATGTGTATATATAGGCAGCAATTAAGTTCATTTGAGCAGATTTTATATTAAGGATTTAGCGGTCATCTTGGATACCATCTTGAAGATTATGCCTTTCCTGTGGTAGACTTAACTCAGTGAGGACACCTCGTACTACAAAAACTGCAGAGAAACCTTTCGTAGCATTTTTACAGATGGGATCTGAACAATAAATATTGCGTGTTTAAATGGATGCATATTACGTACATTGATTTATAAGTTTATGTTTCTATGTGCGGGTGTATTAATCAAATAAAATGGGGCTGCTACAAGAATCGAACCGGCAACCGAACAACTAGGCGCTGGTTCGATTCCTGCATTAGCCCTATCTTCTTCAAGTATTTATTCTATTCAAGGTGTCTAAGCTATGGGACACATTTTCCGTGTAAAAACGGGAAGTCATTTCAAATAGAATTTCACTATAATATCTTGCAATTTATAATCATTATGTTGGATCATATATCCATTTCTTAATAACTGTCCACGTTGAAAGAAACAGATAGGGCAGAAAAAAAAACTATGAATGAACAAAATGAAGATTCGTAAAGCAGATTTTTGGGCCTTTACATCACAGGTGGCTGTTTAGATCACTGGTAAGAGGAACGGTACGTTGAAGTGGCTAACCTTATCGGTCGCAGGCTCGATTCCTACAGTAGCCCACTTTTCTTTGATTGTTTATTCTACCCACGTTGTCTTGTTCAAATGACACTTTAAATACGTAATAATGGGAGATCACTTAGAATAGAGTTTCACTATTAAATAAAGCAATTTATAATCATATGTATATATATGCACAACATTATGTCGACAGGCTTATTGGCGAAAAACATCTATTTTGCACCACAAATACTTATTTTTCAACATGATATCTTTCTTTGTCAATGCAATAAATTCAGTGGTGAATGTTAATCGCAGAAATCAAGCATTGTATAGTCGAAAGGTATGGCTAGACTCCTTAACAAAGTAATGAATGATTAAATTCTAAAAACTTCGAATGGTGACTGTTGTACGGAAAATCATTCCTCCTTCAACCCTAAACCTAAGGCTGACGCAAATAAGTGCTACTTCATCTTAATATCATTTTCAAATTATATTCGACAATATTTTGCAAAAATTCAACTCTAGATCAATATTCAGTGAATGACTATATGTCAGGCTACGGACTTATCGATCCATTGTCTTACATATTTATTTACTGGGATGCAAATGTTTATATGACGATATATATATATATATATATATATATATATATATATATATATATATATATATATATATATATATATATATATATATATACGTGTGTGCGTGTATGTGCGTGTTTATTTCTGTAGGGTAGGAATTCGGGATTATCTATGTGATTTGCTCAAGGAGGTGGAGTGAAAAGACTCCAGTGAACCAAAACCGAATTTGATAACCTCATCTTGTGCCTTTTGGCTTTGCTCAAAGACTTTCGAAGCATGAAATGGTCTCTGTATTTCTTCTTCAGGTCCTCCACCCTCTCCTGATGATGTTAATAAGTTTTGGGAGATTCTTCTATTCAAGGTATTTTTGTTTTTCTCTTTCTCTTTTTTCTCTTTTTTTTCCCCTGCTTATTTTGATGGTTGGGAGCCATTTCCTTTTTTTTTTCATTTCGGTTTATTTAAGACATTTTTTTTATGCATGAATTATGTTTTTCATTATTTTTTATTTTATAATTAATATACTTTTTTTCTATCAATTTCATGGATTCACACATCCATTGCTTTTTCGGATACTCAACCCCTTGCAATAATGCCAACTATATTTTTGTTAACGTTCATATAGTATAAGATTACTTCTGCTTTATCTTAGTGAATCAAATTGAATGTCTTGAAGAATTGCACTAATATGCACCCTTGGTACTAACTTTGCCCATTTCTTTTTCTTTTTGTGTCCATAATGCTATCGGACTCATTTGGGCGAACTGGTCGTTTTTACAAGAAAATAGCCCCACAAATCAAGTACTATGGTACAAGCTTGTGCTGAGGACCCTCAAGGGTGACATTATTTATAATTTGATAAATTCAATGTGTATCCCTTTACCATGCTTCTACCTGAACGGTCAAGTGCTCCATCTGACATCTGGATCATACAGCCAACGCAACAAATGGTGGGTGCAATGCCTATCGTGTAACAGGGTTGTCAGTGAGGTGTATTCCGAATATTCGATTTTGCTCCCCCCTCCCGAAAATATATCCTTTTGCACCCTACCATGGGATATAAGCAGTGGACACCAATGTATGCAGTGATCTCATGAAGTGTAACGCCCGCGAAGGGTAGCAGTAGAAGTCCTTTAAAGTCCTACGTTTACCATTCTATATGCTCTCCAAATGCCCAGAATTTTGGGGTAGCACCTTGTGTACATTAAGCATTCTTTTTCGAAATTTTACTGAACTTTCGATTATCAGTTGCTCATATTTTGAAATTTAAATCCTCTTATTAATATACATCTGTTGTAATTATCGTTTTCCATTGATTTGAATTGTTTTCTAAAACTATCTTTTAACTTCCTCTCAAGATATAAAATGTATTTTGTGATGTTAATTGAATCACAGCAGCCCCACAAATGGCCAACCAGCCAGCTCAAAGGGAAACAGATTTTTCTCTTTTTGAGTGCCTCTCTCTCTCTCTCTCTCTGCTCCTGGTCACATTTTGGGGGCTACAACATTGACAATTTGCTTGAATACACCACTATGCACCATCTTTAGAATTCTTTTTTTTTTTTTTTTAAATGTACTTATCGGGGTCTCTGTGGTCATTTTCGGTCAACAAAGCCTAAATCTAGTGCTGGTAATTTTTAGGTAATTTTAGATAAAATATCAATATTTTTGTTTACATAATTCTAGAGAGTATTTTTAGAGAATTAGTTCTGGCACACACACTGGCTACGGTGATTCATCTATACGCTGCTCTGATATAGCATTTTATTATTATAGATTTTTTCTATAACTCATTCATTTTTTAAAATTTTCATTCAAGCCAGTTTGTATTTCATTTTCGAGTTCCATTTCGTATTTTAAATCCACATTCTTTTGATATTTTACATCTCAATTAGTTTCTTTTTTAACTATACATATCCTCTTATTTAATTGTTCATAGCTTATCTACTTTCTTTTCTATTTGGAGTTTCGATTGAGTACTTTTATTCAGTCATTTTCAAGAAATTCAATTCAAAGCATTTGATCGAAATTTTAATAGACAGTTCTTGCATACATTGACTATATAATAATAATAATAATAATAATAATAATAATGATAATAATACCGGTCATAGTGGGCGCACTAGGAACTGTCCCCAAAACGCTGAGGGTGAGACTGGAGGAGATCAGGATTAGGGGAAGGATAGAGACCGTACAGACCACAGCACTACTGGGAACTGCACGGATACTGAGGAAGGTACTAGAGATATAAGTACTGCAACGAATTGTTGCTCTGTCATGATATGCGAAAGAGAGAGGAAACGTTAGCTGAAGACCTGAGGAGACTTCTTGTCACTCAGCCTTCAGCGATAACCACTGGGCAACCGGCGTGAAACTGTAAATCGCAGAATTACTGTGACCTATGAGTACTAGGAGAGGAGAGCTGGAGACTTGAGGAGACTTGCTGTCACTCAAACTCCAGCGGTTACCACCAGACAACTGGTGTGAGATTCCAAATAATAATAATAATAATAATAATAATAATAATAATTGTGTCATCCACAACTCTGTATTACAGCTCTTAAGTGTGGCTATAGACTATCCATTATCCGATCCAGTACCACAAAATAGGATCGAAGCCTTCGCCTCAGACCCAGAGGCTGGCATCTATCTCTGCTCTACGCAGAACTGGTCGGTCAGTAAGGTTGAATTTAAGCGATATATTCACTCACGCATAATTAAGTGCTCTATTCCTAAGTTGGAAGAGCATTGCATAAGCTTATAATGAACGAGTTACCTCACTTAAAGAGTGCTCAACCCTAAATAAAGGAGCGTTAATTATAATAATAATTAAATAATTGTGTCATCCTCAGAAAGCTATTTCGTTGTATTACAAGTCTGGATATAGACTATCCATTGTCCCATCCAGCACCATGAGGTAGGATCGAAACCTTCGCTTCAGACCCAGAGGTTGGCATCTTACCTCTGCCCTCTGTGTGTGTGTGTGTGTGTGTGTGTCTGTGTGTAGATAGATGGAGAGAAATAGAGAGAGGACTATTCATTTAGGTCGCAAGTTTCCTCTCGAATACGTTTCATTAAACGTAACATATGCATTTTCTACAGCCGATTACATAATCTCGTTTTTCAGGCAGCTTTTCAAAGCATGCGAGTCTAAGGGATCTTCAAAAAGTCAAAAGTTTTCCGTAGACCCTTAAAGCCGTTTGAAATTGAGAGGAGAACGTTGGCATAATATCTTATTTGCCGTGTGGCAATATAGACGTCGAATAAGAGAGAAAGTTTCCTTATTTCAACATCATTTGACCGCTTCCAACAGTACGGGTTGCAGAGCACCCCACCCTGCTCCTCTGAACTGAAGTGTTGCACGCTCGAAAAGCAGAAAAATTAACCTTTGTGCAAATGCTCAGCTAACGCCCAGCTGATCGCATTTGTATATTCGTTCCATGTCCAAATCCACGTCAGAATCCGATATGTACTTATCATATGATTCACGTGGTGTCGTGTCTCCGCTTAATCACGCCACGTTACCGAATATGAAAGCAGGGCCGTGCAGAATCAACAGTAGTAGGGTCAGATCAGAAAAGTAGGCCCCTTTCCCTGTATGGAACTGCTTAAAATATTTTTGGTAATCAGTACAGATTTATTTATCGTTTGGATGTATACACGCACATGATTTACTGTACTCTCAACTTTGTTTTGATGACACGATTCTTTGATTGTTGGGTCAGCAAAAATTTGTTGAGTATGCGAATAGTTCTTAACGGGTTATTTCGACAATGAATATCTCGCAGATGTAGCAGAGGCCACCATTGCCATCATGATCCTTATAGCGTCCATTATTGGACATAGACCTTTCCTAGACCTCTCTATCACAGGCATCGCGGAGCCAATACTTTCTAAACTTGTCTAGTTCATCTCGTCATCTTATATTCTGCTAGCATGTGATCTATTGTGGTCCACGTTGTGAGTCGTAATGTCCTGCAATTGTCTGTCATTCTTGCAACATGACCAGCCCATTGCCAATAGAGTTTTCTAATGGATTCTACGATGTCTCGGACTCCTGCTCTTCCCCTGATATATTGTGCTATCACGTGATCTCTCCATGTGAGGTCGCGCATGATTGTTCCATATGTACGTTGCATACTTCTCAGTTTGCAGGTTAGTCTCTTAGTTAGGTTCCGTGTTTTCAGCTCCATAGGTGACTATCGGGAGGATATACTGGTTGTAGAAAAAATAGCATCGGAGCAAGGATATCTTAAATGTACGTTATGCATAAATGGGTAGACATAACATAATGCGCGCTGAGAACGACTTCGTTCTAGAATTTAAGTAGAACGCGAGGATGTCGTCCCGAGCAAAGACGCTCAAACAGATTTCAGCCAAAATGAATTCAGTTCTGTCTTTTTCAGATTTTATTTGACATGATGTCTGGATAAATAGGAAGCTACTTAGTGATAACTTTGCGAGAAAACGTTTCTACATTATTTCAAGATAAACTGTAAGTTTCATATTTCAAAACTTAATGAGAATTACGTGAAATTTCAATTTCAATCAATCCAGACACGATAAAAAGTTGTTTATGAGCTATTTCTATCTGCTACTATTAGGCTGTTACAAATATCCTGAGATTTTTGCGATAAATAGAAATTGTGGAAAAACTCAAGGTTTGAAAAGTTGTACAATACTTAAAAAAATAGAATAATCAATAATATGCAAAAAAAATAATTTGCAAAAGAGAACTGATATTCATTGATAAAAGTATGACACAGGAAACGTGTCAGTAAAGGTTTGTCTATCAGTGGCGAAAACCACATACAGCGACCGTCATAAACAAATACACATAAAGGCTAGAGACTGTGTTTATGACAGCTCCAGTACGTGTGTCACAATAGAAGTACCAAACAGAATGCTGAGCGAAGCTCTGTTGCAGGCTACAGACATTCGAGTAACGAAGTTCAAGCCAACGAGAATTGACCACTAGATACAATAGTGTTGATGCTTGAGAAATATGAATTTATTTTTGAATATTTGTTTCCCAGCGTGTGATTTTTTTGCCACACTGACAGTTTTGCATGAACGAATAGGTAATTTTTTTTATACAAATATTTTCTGTTCTCTTTAAGAAAAAAGTAACCGTATGAAAGTTCTGCCTCCGTTTAAAACAGAAAATGGCCGTGCTCGGGTGTGGAGTATGGTTCTTATCTTATTGAAAAACAAGCAGTTTGAAAAAGTTTTATCACAGAATAAAACAACTGTAAAAATAGCAGTATAGAACCACCTTCAAAATCGTAGGACCGGGCCAAATGGCTCCGCTGGCCTACCCTCAACACGGACCTGAATAAAAAGCGCGTCCTTTGATCTTGCCAGTCATAAACCTCTTTAGTCAAGACTTGTTGAAGAATATATTACTCTACTAACTGGCTAGGCAGTTCAAACTGAATGAAAAAAGCAAGAAAGTATGTCTTCACATGAACTTTAGTAAAACAAATGTCGTGTATAGTAAACAGAAACAGAAACGAAGAGCTCAAAAAGTAGATCATTATATCTACCTAGGAGGACGAATTCTCATGAAATACTCAAAGAAGAAGAAATCAGAAGTAGAGTCATTCTAGGTTGGCAAGCTTTCGATGAAGCAATCTTAACCTTCAAGAACTATAAAATCCCTGTTAGTCTTAAAAAGAAGGTTCTACAAACAATGCTTCCTTCCGATAGCCATCTTTAGAGCTGAAACATGGGGCTTATTCTAAAGATGAACCCTCAAACTGAGAACTATGCAATGCATACTTGAGAAAATCATGCTCAACATCACATGGTGACATCCCAAGACAGCAAAGAATACTAGAGAAAAAAAAGAGTGAGGGATATTAAAGAAATCATTAGAAAACTTAAGTAGCAATGGGGTGGTCATGTTGCAAGAAAGGCAGACAACCACTGGACATCACGACACTCAATGTGGATCGCCAGAGATCATATGCGAAAGTGCAGCCGGCAAAATATAAGATTGCGTGACGAACTAGACAATTTAAGAAAGTATTCATGAATTTAGAAGAAAATTAATATTGTTCTTGTTTTCGGTAAATCATCTTGTTCATCTACAATGTGGTATTGTGTGTATTTGACGAGACAAAGATATACCGTAGTGCAGGACACCCTTAGGCGGGGGGGGGGCGAATTGGCTGAAAGCCGGTCCGGTATTGTTAATCTTTATCATTAATATTTGACTTCTCTTTAAGGACATTTTAGTCTATAAGTTGATTTTTTTATGGTTCGTTTTCCCAGTAAAGGCCGAAACTGTATATTTGTGCTCTCAATCAATACGACCTCTTTCACTTTTGGAAAAGTGTTAGTTATGGAAGATAAAAAAATGTATGGAGGGGTGTGTTTACCTTGTAACTATAATGCTGACCTGGCCCAGTAATTTCCTTCTTGGGTACGATCGTTCGAAATCATTTTTCCAAAATTCGAAAATTCATCTGAAGATAATTAGAATTAAAAAATTCAATCTTCACAACGGAAGTAACCGAAATGATTCAAATCAATAGTTTTGTACGACAGACGGGAAGTCAGAGCCTAGTTCAGCATCATATTTATATTGTAAATACCCCCCCCCCATTAAGTTGAAAAAAAAATTTGAAACATTTTTTTCTAAAATGACACTTCTCCAAAGTTTGTTGAAGGTTTTGATTTTTTTCTTTTTTTTTTACAGTTTTTGGCTTATTTTGGTGAAACCGATCTTAACCATTCTTTTCTCCACTACTTAAATCTGACCATTAATCTACGATAGTGATTAATCAAAAATAAATGATTAACTCTTGATTTAATCTTTTTCTTATTCGTTGTATTGTGTGATTATATACATATATATATAAATATATATTGAAGAACATATTTCCACTGAGTTGTAAACTTTGAAGTTACCTTCCTCCGGGCAATGCTGTGTGTGTGTGTATATATATATATATATATATATATATATATATATATATATATATATATATATATATATATATATATATATATATATATATATATAATATGGGTGGATAAATTCCGCAGTAAGAGCCATATTAATATGTAAAAAAAGAAAGAGAAAAAAGAAACACTATAGTTATAGTTTTCCAGTATGGGAATTTCGAATTAGCCTGAACCAGTTTCGTCTTCAGATGGCTTGAATCTGATTGAAGACTTCCTTAATCTATCTCTCTACTCTCTATATATACCAATCTAGCTATCTATCTATCTATGAGATTCCTTCACATACAGAAAATAGTTCGGACTCACCACTATGGCCTCCCCATAGATTTTTATATATGATTTCCATTTTCACTCTCAAAGCAAAACGTTTGATGTTGAATTTGTTTTCCATGGAAACCTGGCTGTCTAACATCTACACACGTGCTACTGAATATAGGAACCCTTCTAGAAAAGTGTGTAGCATACTAATAAGTTAATTTGTCAATCAATTATTTAATAAATAATGTCTACATATTATATTGTAAAACCCCCCATCAAATTGAAAAAAAAAAATGATAATTTCGAACATTTTTCCCAAAATGACTCTTTTCCAAAATTATTCAAGGTTTCGATTTTTTTTTACAGTTTTTGGCTTTTTTTTTGTAAAACCTGTCTCAGCCGTTCTTTTCTTGACTGTATAAATCTGACCATCAATCTATGACAGTGATTAATAAAAAAAAAAGAAAATTAAAAAATAATCAACTCTTGATTTAATCTTTTCCCTATTCATTGAGTTGTGTAATTATATATATATATATATATATATATATATATATATATATATATATATATATATATATATATATATATATATATATATATATACGTATATATATAAGCAGTTTGGACTCACCACTATGGCCTCCCCATAGATTTTGATTTTTGATTTCCATTTTCGCTCTCGAAGCAAAATGTTAGATACTGAATTCGTTTTCTATGGAAACCTGGCCGTTTAACCCCTAAAAAGTACACACATCCTACTGAAAATAGGAACCCTTCAAGAAAAGTGTGCATCATATTAATTAATTGATTCGCCAACTAATTACCTTATAATTAATGACAACATATACTTTTACGTATGCTTTGTCTCATTCCCTATAGTTCAGTTAAGTGTCATTTTCAAGTCCTTGTGCAATTTCCATAATTTTATTCCTAAATTAGGAGTTATAAACGGCATCAACATATGTTAGGAGATACAATGTTTTAGCCAGACGATAATCCTTGTTATTTAGCTCCCAGAAATTCGATAGTTTTTATACGAAAATTCAATGAACAAATAATTTGGAAGAGGGGGATGGATCTCTTGACCAAACGGACACTTGACTGGGGCTGTTACAGTTTTTTCCCATGGAGACATGTAAAGACTTCTGCTTTTCAAACGACCTGCAGATTAGGTTAACTACCTTAACAACTGAAAATCATCAGGATTTGTTGAATTTCATAATTGCATTACGTTTTGTATACATTATGATACTCATAGGAGGTAGGGAGCGAAAGAGTGTGATTTTTCGGGCTAATTCTTCTTCTTCTTCTTCTTCTTCTTCTTCTTCTTCTTCTTCTTCTTCTTCTTCTTCTTCTTCTTCTTCATCATCATCATCATCATCATCATCATCATCATCATCATCATCATCATCATCATCATCAGTAGTCTTTTAACGTCTGTCGTTGGACAAAGACCTTCCCTAGGATTCGCCACAATTCTCTATCATGGGCTCCGCGACGGAGCCAGTATTTCCTGAATCTGTCTAGTTCATCTCTCCATCTTGTGTTCTGTTGGCTTCGGTTTCTTATGTGATCTCTGGGGATTCGTGTTGTGAGACGTGATATCCATCGGTTGTCTCTCATTCTTGCAACATGGCCTGCCCATTGCCATCAGAGTTTCATGTTCGTCAAAACCGTATAAATTTTCGGACAAATTGAACCCTGTGCCCCTACTTAACGAAAGAGTTTCCATACACCGTTGATGATGGTGTATGTGTGAAAAAAATTGAAGAATTCAACCACTTAACCTTTTTACAGATTGGTTCTGTCAAGTTGAGAACTGGTGAAGATATATATCTTGTCTTTTGCACCGAAACGATTAGGTGCACAGATAGGAAAACTGCAAAGATGTGGTAGAATGACGATAGTAGGGAGGGTGTTAAATTTACGGTCGGAAAGAACATGGAAGACATGGCCCAGACATTGTGTACTTAATAGCTAAAATGGGTATTACAGTGTTGTTAGATGCAAAGATTTTTTACTCGAGGGAGGGGTCAGGAATAAGGAAAGAAATAGCCGATGAATATAAGAAGAAAAAAAAACAACAAGAACTCCAGGGAAATGGGGGGGGGTCAGAGAAGGAATTGGATGAGGTAATGGCGGCTATAAGAGATAGTTATAAAGCAAATTTGGACTCTTGCCTTTCAATGCTATCGTTTACCACTAACACACCCGCCCCCGACCCACACTGCATTTTCTCCATCAGCCATCGGCGAAAAGCAAGAGATCTCCAGGAGAGAGATTGTTATACCTCACGAGACTGTCCATTTATGACTTAAAATGTTTAGCAAATGGCCACTTTCAGGATTTGGGCGTGTGAGTGTGAGTGTGTGTGAGTGTGTGTGCGTGTGTCAGTGTGTGTTTCGTGGGTTGTGGGTTGGGGGGAGCATTCCGGACTGTGGACTTGACCAGCTCCAAATTCGAGCTCCACGGTACATTCCACTCAGCGCCTCTTTTCCTTTTCCTCCCCTCTCTCTCTCTCTCTCCTCCGACCAGTGCCAACACCGCAAACTCTCTCTTCACCTTCACTATTTACTCTCCTTTTTTCCCTCGATGATTAAACTAACTTGATTGCCCGTAATGATTAGTTCACCGTTTTATTGATTGGGAATTGTGTTGCCTGGAATGACGGCGCTTAAGTCCGCTAACACTTTCTAAGTGCGTCTTGCGCCATGACTGCAAATAAAATCTTGGACAAAGTTACCTTCCGCTTTCGAGGGTCAGATTGTAGGAAGGAGGCACTTACACTTGCCCAAGACCCACACAGACCCACACAGACCCACACACAGTCGAACGGCTCACGTTATGCAAACGTCACACACTACTTTCTCGCACGCTATGCATCGTGCGAACTCACAGTGTTTATGGATCAATGTAAAGATTTAGTTATCCCTTAGGAGATATTCCCCACCAAGTTCAACCATCGGCACTATAGTGAATGTGCACTCCTAGTAAGAGATGGTGATGCCGTGTTCAAATCCTGGTTAATTCTATTTGCTCAACAAGTACTAAGGGGTAGCGCTTTTAATATAGTTGTGGAGTCGAGGTCACACGTTTCTGAGTTCGATTTCCATAGTGGAAACAGAACAGTGCATACTGAGAAATAGGCAGTTTCAATTATAGCATTGTGATCAGAGCATCGGATTAAAGTCTTTAGTTGCTTCCTCCGACGCTTCATTGATAACGTTCGCTATACCAAGCAGAAACAAGCCTGAAAGTCAGATGGTAGGTACGCTTGATCGATCTTTAGTATCTTTGAAAGTCCTTTTAGAAGTGCCCTCACCTTCAAAATCCTCTGAATGCTTCTTCATTCAACACCAATCTTGTAGTAAAAGAGAATTTCATTCATGCAATTGATGCATATTAGTCTTCTGACGTAGTAACATAGAATTCCACGTTCTGATAACATAATAATGAAAGGCCACTTGAACAACATCAGATTCCTAGAAGAAGTAGGAGGAAATACTACATAGTATTTGCTATGTTGACTTGTCAGTCAGAGACAATGATAAATGTTGTACATCTTAAAATCCTGTTTCAAACCATGACAAAAGACAACATACCAAGTATGATTTATTCTATCATTGACAACTAATCAATTCTTAGGATTTGTGGAGAAATATAATCAAGTAGCAATTCATAATGGTCTTTTAGGCCACATGATGAAGTGCACCGTCCGAGCAAACCATTACCCTGTGATTTCTCACAGAGTGGCAATATGACTGACTGAGCTAAGTTTGGTCAATACCTACAAAATCAACTTGCCATAGAAGATTGATTAACAAACTAACAAAACATTACTACTGCAGTGAGTTTGATTCTTCTTTGGGTTGTCAACACTTATGACTTTGAGTCAGAATAATCTAAGCTTAGTTAATAGTTAGGGTACTCTAGTTGAGCTTAGAAAATATCTATGACCTATCTTATGACTGGGGTCATTATATATTTCCCACTTGTACCATGAGTCTGTGTTCAAGTCAAAGGATGAGCAAAAATTTTGCAAGCTGATTTTCAAAGCTGAAATGCTTCGTTAACTTGAACAACTGGTGCAGCATAATCTTCCTATCTTCTTTTTCTCCCAGTATAGTCTTATGCTGTACTTATCTTGGTAAATATAAATTGTCTGTAATGAAATCTAGACACAAAGCAATCTGATTCTGCTTTGTTAATTGATAAATTCTGTGCAGAGTTGTTTGACCATCTTTCTGATTATGTCTTCGGCTATGCTGTCAACAGTGGACTTGAACATGGCTATCATGTCCAATTCTCTGAAGAGTACATTTGGATAGCACAGATGATGGACTCTTTTGGCATTCTATCATGCTGTTTCCCCACTCTCTTTAGCTCTTTTCAAAGGATTACAGGCCACATTTGTAATGTTGTATTCATCTGGTTCTATCCTAAGCATGAGGCTCTTTTACAAGGATGCCACTATACTTTATGCTGCCCTTGATGCAGTTCTTATGATGTTTCTTGTGATGCTCTGGTTTTGGCGGCCCAGCACAAGGACTGTGCAAAGGATTTGACAGGGCATACATAAGCTGTTCATTTGGATCATACAACCTGTTCTGTAGGGCTGAGCCTTCAAGATCATGACCCTTGCACTACTGGGGCCAGCTCTATCCAGAACTCACATGAGAAGTCCCTCCTATTGCACTCTGTTTTCTATGTATAAAAGTAGGGTCCTTATGTAAAAATCAGCTGCTGTATATATCTCTGGTATGGTGTCAAAGTCATGCAGCCATAATGTATATGTACACATGAATATTCTGATATTTGTGACAATGACTCAATCAGCATTTAAGACTGTCTTTCCATTTGTATTGTGAGTAATGGCACAGTTGGTGTCAATCATGAGGTCCAAGGTTCAATTCCCAGTACTTTCTCATGTGTGTCAGGGAAACACTCATCATCAACACTGTAAGTGAATAGATTACTTGACGGTAGTCTTGAGTACCTTGTTCAATCCGATTATTATGGTGGAATTTGCATGATTTCCACCAGAAATTCACTCTTAGTTCAGATTCCTATTCCAGTTGCTGACCAATCAATATATTTGTAGCAAAGGTTCGTCCAACTTTTTTTGATGAAGCATTGTAATTCTTATTAAATTTTGACAAGTTCTCCTCGATGTTATTTTTTTGTTGATCATCTCCTCATCATAACATAATCATCTCAAGTTGTCCAAATTTCTCAGATGAAGCAATGTTAGCAAACTTCATTTATGTGCCGTCCTTTCTTTCATTTTATTCTTGTCAAACTCCTGTCCAGTTGACTTCCTTTTTCTCCTGTAACAATAACAACAGGAACAATCCTCAACAAATTAAAAGGGAGTAAACTCTTCACTGTTTGTCAACTACACAACCTTAAACCAAACCTATTTGTAAAATCCTTACCATGTTATGAAATCCCAACCATGTGATTGGAAGGAGGCTCTCTTACCAACTGAACTAAACTGACAAGTTTATGTAGCTTCAGATCTATTTATCACTTATACAATACAGAAGTTGCAGCAATCATCTTCCGTTGGAAAAGAAGGGGATGTGGAGTGTGACCCTGCAGCTTTTAGGCTTCTTTTACTTGTTTACACAGTAATAATTGACATAATAGTCTTAATTATCATTATCATTAATTTTTCTTTCATCTCGATTTTTTTTGTTTGTTTGCAACAACAAGTAGTGAACGAAAGCTAAATTGTGTATTATATCATGAAAGAATGATTCTGGTTTTGATTTGATGAATACCTTAAGGAGTTTTCTGATGTATCCAACTTGTGGGAGCTGCCAGCCCCCCAAAAAGAATGTTGCAAGGAACAAGTAATTGTCTGATAGGCAAAGTCATGTCAAAGGAGATTAAGCAGAGCTAATATGAAGGCTGGAAGACATTCAGATTGTCTGTTAATTATGAAGATCTAAGACTTGCTTCAAATCAATGATCGATGTATTAGTGCTTCGGTCCTTAACCGTTTTACAGTACCCGACCCCCACCACCAAGTTCACCGTTCATCATGTCCCCGTAACCCCTCCATTCCACTATCCAAATAAGCATCATTATCATCGTTCTTTAAAAGAAATGCACTTGATGGCCCCGCCCATTGTCTAGAGCTAGAAATCAAACTTAGATGGTTTAATGGAATGCTCTATAAAACTACACCGTATCTAAATATTCACAAACTATTATCTCTTTACAGTGTTACATTTGTTTCCTTCTTGTTAGATGGATGTCAGGTCAGGTGCCTTCCCACTCACACTATACTAGAGAAAATTGAAATGCTTCAGAATACAGTAATCAAAGTCATAGCTCTTAATGCTAATATCATAAAAAACACTGATAGTCTTCATGATGTTATTAATGACAGAGACAATGTATCCACTATAAATTATGTGACACCTTACTATGAATTCTTAGAAATCCTCCCAATGAAAGATAACATAACCATAAAAAATTGTTTATTATCCATGATTATAACAACCTAGAACTTGCTAAGTTTTGAAACTGTTTTTACTTATCAAATAGAAACAAGCTGTATCAATATTAGAAATTCAATGAAAGGGTCTTTATTTTGACACATATTAACATAGAAAAATAAGGAAGATATTCTATTAAACTTGAAGCAATACTCGCTTGAAAAAACGTCATGAAAGTTTTTTGCCCACAAGCAGATCTAATGAATATAAGCAAAAGCTGTCTTAAAATGACCATCAAAAATATTTCATGGAATCTTATTCATGAATAACTGTCCACTCTATTCGATTTTATTGTCTTTTCTGTGAATGCCACCTACACTCTCTAGCCACTCTGTGAATATTGGAATGTTGATTTTACAAGTCTGAAAAATATGTATATAATACACGATACTCTTTTATGAGAATCTATAAAGTTGGGTACTGCCCGTGAGGCAATAAGCCTTATTTGAACCTCTCTGAATGATGTACAAAAATGAGGAAAATTGTATAATTGATAAGTTATGTTTATTGATGAAATAAAAATTATAATTATAGTTGTATAATGTTTTACTTAGTGGGATTTTTTGGGTTTTGTTTCCTGCAGTCAAAATATGGAATCTTGGTATAGTTTTTGATAATACTACTTGCATGCAAGCAGAAACATCAAGTTGGTCTCTTTAATAACACAGGATCTCACTTTGCACCAATAGGTGCTTGTGGAAAGAACCACAACTTCCATTGCCTCAATAAATCTTATAAGAAAAATTTAGGTCCAATATCAACAGTATGTGTGTATATTTTATTATAGAAGTAGCTTTTCAATTTTCTCTCATTACATCCCATACACCCTGAATTAGCACCCCATATCCCAAGAGAGTATGGATAACCCAGGTTAAGAACCCCTGTGTTTATGTATTAGTTTCATAAACTGCCATCCATATGAACAACTTCTGTAGGCAGCGTGTTGTGTTGGGGGTGATCAATTGAAAAATTGGAAAAAGGGGGGGATCAATGGATGCTACTTACTTTTTGTTGAGCAGCAATTGCTAAAAAGTCTGAATTTAAAAATTTTTTTAAAAACAGCCTGAATGCTACCAACCACAAACTAATGGATTACTTAAGCAATAAATTACATTGTAAATAAAACTCCACCACTAAAAAACAAATTAGGAGGGAGGGAGGTTTGGGAAAAATTTTTCTCAGACATAATAAGAAATAAATGTTTAAATTTTCAGCCATCTAATTTCATTGGTTCCATCTCTACACACAATACATACATAAATATATACATACATACATGGCTAGTCAGACTAATTCAAAAAATGAATAAACCAGGGTTGGCAGTTTTGGCAACTTTTGTTTGACGGTTTCTTGAATAGGATAGAATCGAATGAAAGAATGGAAAGATATGGCAGGGAGCTCTTCTCAAAAATACTGATAGGTAGTAAATCGTTTAAATAATCATTGATGATTTGATGACATCAGTATCACTGCCTCATTATTTGAGTAGGTATTCAATTGGTCAGTCCTTACAGATGATCGTAACTTCTCAATTAGAAGGATTCTGACCTTGAGATGACAGCTTCTGGAGTTCAATTTTTAATTGAATGAAATTGATGCTTTCTGGCTATTCTAAATTGCTCAATTAATATAATCTGAAATCAGAAAAACCCAAATTTCAGTTCCTTAGTGAAATTCATTTATCACCTAGATGGCCTTTTTTTTTAATGCTATTTTGGATAAGCTGAATATATAACCTGTGATATCACTCAAATTTTGTCAGCTCCACTGAAAAATCACATTATATTCTGACATAGATACACTATTGCAGGTCTGTGCCAGAACAAAATAAGCCAAACAATTATATATATATATATATATATATATATATATATATATATATATATATATACATATTGGGATATTGAACATGGAATGCCAAGTGAAAAATTGTCCAAGTATACTAATGGAATAGCTCATTTATATGTTACCGCCAACTAGAATATGGTTTCATTGTGTTTCAACCAAGTATATGAGGCTGATTTATTTGATGATTTAAAGGAAGAAAAAATTCATGGCAGCAAGATAATATTCTACATGGAAAAATTAACTTTGAGGTTAGCGGAGAAAATTTGTCAAATCCCTCAGTTGAATATGTTTGTAGAAATGAAGTTTTTCCATGTAATTAGTATCCTTAATTGGAATATCATAAGGTGGTTTGCTCACAATCTGAGATTAAAACCCACACAACGGATTCACATGGGGGAACACTCAATAGAAGTGACATGAATAACGAATCACATCTGTTGTTATGCTTATTAATCCCTCGTTGTCAAATACATTTTTTTTGGTATTCTACATAAGTAAGGTCTGTGTTTCAAAAGATTAAATGTTTAGTATAAAATAACATCTATATACACTCATTATGATAACACCCTTTATAAAGCAACAAACTATATGTATGACAGTAAGTATAAGCTATATATCAAAATCATTGCTGAAAGGAAGGTGGTGTTTGATCAGCAGTGCTGAGGTGCCGTGTTAATGTCTCTGTTTTGTTTTTGATTCTCTGAAACGGTTACATGGTAAATAACTGGTGATCCCAACAGGAGAAAATTTACACGTAGTACCATAACATCAAATGTGTGTAAAACATTTTTAAAAAAACACTAAAGGAAGCTACGTAAATTGCATTAACAGGTATTAGGAAATAATTGATTTATAATTTAAAAAATCTTTTTTTAATGTATCCTGTATTTAAAGCTGTAAAGCTTTCTAGACTATATCTATCTATCTACCTATCTATCTCTATATTTATATATATATATATATATAAAGTTGTGGTTGAAATGTTGAAAATATGGAAGAGAAAAAGACGTAAGATTACTTACTACATCTCAAGTTTATATCAAAGAGTGTAATAATTTACTATGTTTCATCAGTCATCCCAGGTTTTGTCAGAGTTTTGAAGACAAAAGTTGGTTTGAGGGAAATGGTGGAAATTAGAGAAATGCCTGGATGGTAGTTGGGGTAGAGAAATTGTTGAATATAGGTAGAGACTAGTGAGTTTTTTTTTTGCTTCTATGTCTTCGAAAGAGAAGGTTTTTCTGATATATGTAAGTTGGGTCTCATGAAAAGTGAATATCTTTTTTAGTAGATAAGGTTGTTTTGAGGAGAAAACTGAGTGTCCTGATGGTGTGATAAATGGGGGAAAATATACATATATACATATATATATACATACATTATTGTGTCATCCACAGACAACTGTTTCGTTGTATTACTTCAGTATGGCTATAGACAATCCATCATCCCATCCAGTACCACGAGGTAGGATCGAAACCTTAGCTCCCTCCACTCCACAAAACTGGACTGTCAATAAGGTTGAATTTAAGTGATATATTTATTAATGCATAGATTCCCATATGTATATATAACGTATATGTGCGTGTTTGTGCTTAGGCAGCAGTCTCACATTAATACGTGTCAGCTTAAATATGACAGACGAGGAATACTATTTTAACTTCTTGGTTTTTCTTGTTTGTACACAGAGTATGTCTGGATCCAATATATGTAAATATTGTCCAAATGATTTTGATGACCAAGTGCTTTTGGCTGTGCAACCAACCATTTTCAAGATCAGTGAAAGAATTGTGGTATTAATGCTTTTTACGAATTCAAATGATATCCACGTCAAATTCAGCATTAACCATGGACACGTTGAAGTGATATCACATGGCAATCGACGAGCAAAGAAAATTCTTTGTTTGGAGTGATTTTGATTGTTGAATACATATACGAAACACCCTGTCCATGCCTGAAGGGGACTTTATATAATGTTGCATTCTTTGTTTTTATGATGAGCATATCAAGTATCACAACCTTTTTTTTTTCACAGCCTTTTTATAATATAATAAGTAGGTATTGCTTACAAGAACTTTACATCTACGAATTTCAAAAGGTGATTTTGATGATAATTTTAATTCTATTTTATTAAGTTGGATCATAAAATTCCCTTAGATTTCAAGGTGCTGGAAAACCTGTCCTGAGTGAAAAAAAAAAAAAATATGCTCTGTATGATGGCTGAGTCTCATCTGAGTGTGCAGACTAGTTTTTGGGAACTTTATTTCAATTCTATTGCATTGAGTGAAATCAAAACATTCTTTTAGATTTTAAGGGTCTTGAAAACCTTTTCTAGAAAGAAAAAAAAATGATTTGCTCAGTATGACTACTGAGTCTTGTCTGAATCTCCAAGCTGGTTCTTGGGAACAGTTGTCCTTCTACTTGATTGGTGAGCCCAGTCTTCCGAACTATTTACCCTAAGCTGGTCAGAGGTGGGGGAGATGGATTCATGCTTTCCCAAGGGCATCAATGTGAAGTGAGCACAAACTCAAGTCTGAATTTGGCTTGACAATTCTATCTTCAGTGCCATCAACTGTTCAGCCAAACTGCACTTAGAGAACCCTGTCACAGATGACACAATCAGTTAAAAAGAGAGATCCAATGAACCAATTAGTAAAAACCATCAACCAAAACAATCATCATTGGTTTCTCCAGTTTTTAAGTAAGTCTGGCTGGCTGGCTGGCTGGCTGGCTGGCTGGCTATATATGTGAATATGTATCATGCATACCTGCTGCAAATGCATCGTAGAGATGAAGATTTAAAAATTTATTCCTTATATCTCTGAATTTTTTAGATGAGTTATCATTATTATTTCTATTCATATTTGGACCATCCTCATCATGGTTGTTTTTCATACAACCTTTCGGCCATTGTACTCTACGGCCTTCATCAGGTATCCACATGGACACATAGCGTAAAAGACAAAAATTATTGCAAGTAATCTGATGGTTCTAGCTTCAATCCCTATGTGAGACAATAATAATATACTACTAATGCTAAAAGGGGAGTGCGGTCTATATACCCCCATCGGTTAAATAAAGGGTTCAGTTCGTTACTTCCCCACACCTACCATATAATACCTGATGAAGGCCGTAGAGTACAACGGCCGAAATGTTGTATGAAAAACAACCAAGATGAGGATGGTCAGAATATTAATAGAAATAATTTATTCCTTATTATGTCTAGAAAAATCTTTGTTTTGTTTTTTTTTAAATCTTTCCCCATAATCGGGTTTTTATTGGAGGTTCAATTTGCAATGTTAGTTCATGCAGAGCGAATCATTTTGTTTATGCTCAGCAGCATTCACGCTCGTTTTTTTTTTTCAGAATTTTTTGCAGATCACCGCCAAGCAAAAGGCAAGAGGAAAAATTTTTTTTATTGATCACCACTTTTTCCAATTTTTTAATCGATCATCCTTAACACGGCATGCTGCCAAAAGACATTGGTTGCATGACGGTTTCTAATAAGTGACTAAACAGACCTGTACTTTTATGCTTCATGTCAGTATCAGTTCATTCAATATCAGGCTATCTTCTGATTTGATAATAAAAGATGAATATCGGTTCGGAGGGAAATATTTATTTTAAGCAAATAACACAACCAAATTAGTTCCTGAGTTATCCTTATTTAAAACTTCTTAATTAAGATTTATCTTTCTATTCTATTTCTATCAAAAATCAAATGTAACTTTTTGTTCATTTTATTACCTAAACTGCGGGCACAATCCCAAGATCCCAGAGGAGCCATTCCTAGGTTTGAACCCTGGTCTCTGGCTAATAAAGCTAATTAACTGGAGGAAGAAAGAATAGTCTTTAATGGAAAAAACAACTCTGCCAACTTTTCTGCTCCATCTCTTGTATATGATGACTGGCTTGCATCCCAAGAAGATACTAATTTTACAATGATGGCCTAATGGTGGTTATTGTTGTTATATGACTTGCAAATCTATCTGACTGATTGATCGATCTGAATGAAGGTGGCAATCATATATGATGACAATGTACCGACTCTGGGGAAACAAATATACACAGTGGCAGACATTGACTAATATAGTCACCATAGACTGCGAAGCCTCGCACTTTTCTAGGTCGACTGATGCATTCTGACATCACTTAGTATCCATCTCAAAAAATTGTTTTGTCCTGCATATGTATATATCCTAGCTAATTGTAGTAGATTTGAAATGAACTCTTCACTATCTCTTGCAAGTAATTTCCACCGTTAAAGAGCACAAATTTGATTGACTCCTTTCCGGCGGCATGCCATGTTGTGGGTGATCAATTCAGAAAATGGTAAAAAGAAGTGGTCGATGAACGTTATTTCTCTCACCTTTTGTTAGGAAGTGATCTCTAAAAATGTCTGAATGTTCAAAGATCAAGTATGAATGCTACCAGACCAATTTGGAAAAAAACTTACATTGTAACCGCCCCTCAACTAAAAGCCTATTTTGGGGGTGTATTTCAAGGAACAAAAAGATGTTTTTTTCCAAGTCATATCAAGGAATACTTGTTTAAATTTTCAGCCCTCTATCTCTAATGGTATGACTTGTATGCTTGATACATACATAGGTAGATAGCCAGAGCAGTTTATAAACTGAAGAAACCTATGATGTCAGTTTTGGTTGATAGTTTTTTGCTGCTAAAAAGATGTTGATCATATGACAGTTGCTATTAAGTGACGAACAAGAACAGGTAATTTGCAATAGATAAGAGAGAGAGAAATTCTATGCTCTTGTACTGTGGATTTTACAAGAATAAAAATTATCGTTAAGTAGTCGTGGTTATTTTGCAATTCAGTATTTGATGGCCCATTCAGATTCCTCAAAATGCAGAGAAGGGCATCTGCTTCAAGGTATAAGCTTGAGACAATTCTGTGCTTCAGATCTCCACCCAGAGGTATACCATTAGCAAAAAAAACAAAAACAAGTGTTTCACTTCATCATCAGTCTCTTAACGTCCGTCGTTGGACATAGACCTTTCCCAGGATTTGCCACACTTTTCTATTGTAGGCTTCAAGGAACCAGTACTTTCTGAATTTGTGTAGCTCATCTTTCCATCTTATACTCTGCCAGCCTTTGTTGGGCATGTGATCTCTGGGGATCCATGTTGTGAGTCGTGATGTCCATCAGTTGTCTGCCATTCTTGCAACATGGCCAGCCCATTGCCATTTGAATTTTTTAATGGATTCTGTGATGTCCCTGACCCCTGTTCTCTCCCGGGTGTATAGTGCTGTCTTGTGATCTCTCCATGTGAGGTTGAGCTTGATTATATCAAGGGTATGTTGCGTGGTTCTCAGTTTGCAGGTCAGTCTCTTGGTTAGGTTCCATGTTCCAGCTCCATAAGTGACTATTGGGAGGTTGCATTGGTTGTATACCCTTCTTTTTAGGATTAATAGGATCTTGTTTTTGAAGGTTGAGCTCGCTCTGGCACAGGCTTGCCATCTTAAGGTGATTCTTTGCTTAATTTCTTCTTTTTAGGGTTTCATAGAGATTCATTGTCCTAGGGAGATGAAGTTGTCCACTTTCTCCAGTTCTGTATCCTTGATTTTGATCTTAGTGTTCTCATTTCTGATGTGGTTGTTGCACATGATCTTCATCTTGCTGAAGATCATGTGCAGGCCAACTTTCTTGCTCTTTTCATTTAGTTCATCTTATATTAGTTGGAGGTCATGTAGGTTCTCTGTAAAAAGGGCAATGTAGTCTGCAAATCTGAGGTTGTTCAGATATTTGCTGTCTTATTCATTCATTCTCCCAGGCTGTATCAAAAAAAGAGCTAGATCTCACATTGCCATTGCGAAGTTAATCATTCAAGAAAGGTAATTAATGTAATGTCTGATGATCCCACAGTATTAATACTGTCTACTACTAAACTGATGAACATGTTGGCATAACAGATTACAAGAAGGATCATTGCTGTTTAACTCAGGTGATCTAGAGTGAACCAGCGCTTTCAGCGCAACTTGACCCTAAGCCAACATGACATGTCGGTAGGGAATAATGGAAAAAGGAGATTTTATAAATAACAATAACAATAACGATTAATTTCATTACGAGTCAGATACATTGGTAAGCTTGTTATCTGCATATCGATGGAGAGGATATTAAAAAGCCAGAAAGTTTGTTGGTGATGATGGAGTTCTTGATTACATTTCTGATTGAATAGTCTTGAGCTTGATAGAACTTCCTCTAAAAGTGAATATTACCGAATAGATAAGACAAGGTAAGAGTAGTTCAAATTTAGCTCTCGGGCTGAATCACTTTGGATTCACCATTACTCATGCAATCACCAAAGTTGAGCAGTGTTGAGGCTGGTCAGCAGGCAGATGGGTGACCATCCAGGAATACCGGATACCGTAAATGAGAATGGTGAAGTGAGTGATGCCACTTATGGTGCTTGTTGCTTCAAAGTCTATTTCACGTATTGCAAGCCGAGACAAGAGCAACTTTCGATATGGGAAGCCTGAGCAGGGACAGCTGATACTGTCGCCAGCATACAGGTACTAGCAAGCTAGTTTAAAATCATATAACTGTATCTTGAGGACTGATGATGTGTGGCTTAATTTATTACTAGAAGTTCATATAAACAAGACTGAATGTTGACTTGATCTATGGAATCTACAGGTCAAGTGTCTTAAGCCTTGGTCATTTTGGGGGATTTCAGGCAGATTTTTAAAAAAAGGAAAATATCTATGTTTGGAAATGGCATATTCAGGTTGATCAAAAAAAAAGTGTGTGGAAGGGGAGGGTTGTCGAAAACTGAATTTAGACATAGCGTTTTCTGATTAGTCTGAAATGCCTTTTTGTATTTTACTGCCAAACCTTGATTACCAGCCGACATTGCTTGCAGGATTCAGGCAGTTGGGCAAAACCAAATTTGCCATTCGATTTCCAGCAGTCGAGGAGTGAACATTATTGTTACAATAGAAATTATTTTGAAAATTGCTTATAACTACATTATTCGGCTTATTTCCAGAAATTTGAAAGATGAAAAAGAATGGAAAAGGAGCTGATGACAAAATTAATATAGATTTATGTCCTGCTTAATCACCAGGATTCTGTGGTCAAAGTGGTCAAGGCATTGCCCATGAAAGAGGTTCATGTCTCGTCAGAAGCTTCTTCTTTATTTCCGTTTTCACAGTGTTTATTCTTGTGGTTGAAGAGTGTATCGACCTAGGTGTGGTGATAAAAAATTTAAAAAAAACAACAATATGACGGAAAAAAAGAACAGTAACAATTATCGTACTTCATCTTAAAAAAAAAGGATTTATTTATAAATGTATTTTAATGTATTTACATTTTTATCTTACTTTTTCTCAGAATGAGACATTAATGAATTACCAATTATAGCATGCGTCCATCCAAAATGTATTGTAAAAATTGTGCGTATCTGAACATCTGAGGGGCAAGAAATTGAATGGAACAGAGAATCTTTGGCTTTCAATAGAGTCTCATAAGGCTTCGTCACTTGAGAAAAGAAAGAGTGAGAGAGACAATTGGAAGGGAAGTAGAAGGAGTGGAGAAGACCCAACGGAAGCCATAAGCCATGCTTCATCTAAGTTCTCACCACGCCCCACCCCCCTCCATCCCCAATCAACAAAGCTCTGATACAGCGTAAACGTTATAAAATGGACAAAAATACAACTTCTATTATAAGAAAATTCAGAATGACAATGAACTTGACGAGCAAAGAAAAACCCAGTAACATTGAGGACGAGAGAGAGAGAGAGTGAGAGAGAGAGAGAGAGAGAGAGAGAGAGAAAGAGAGAGAGAGAGAGAAAGAGAGTATTGGGAATAGAGAAGAGAGGGCGAGGTGATTGTAGCTCCAAAGTGTAGAAGGCAGAGGCAGCGGCGAGAGAAAGAGAGAACGGGATGGGTGTGTCAAATAAGTGCTGGGGTCGGCGTAAGAAAAATGAGGATCGATTTTTCTTGGACCACCACCACCACCATAACCAGAGAGGGCTGTCAAATAGATAAGGAAAGAGAGCCCGAGTCGGGGGATGGAGGGGTATTTCTAGGGGTGGTGGTGGTGGTGGGTATGTGCAGGTGGAGATAGAGGAAAAGAGGCAGGAAAAGCCTGTTGTCAATAATAGTTCCTGCTTTCCTTCTCCAGAGAATAGATATCGGCATCTCCTTAGAAAATGCAGTATCAGGAAATGTAAGACAGAAATAGATATTTCGTAAAATAAGCAAGAGGAACCTTGGATGAGTATGGATAACGGTGAGGGAAAGTGGATGACAAGCAAGGTGGGTGATGACGGTGTTGGTAGGGAGAGGATGGCGAACTTTATTATTTAATAATTTTTTTTTCTTCTTCTTCAGATCCTTCCAATATGCTCACTCTCTCACTCTCTCTCTCTCTCTCTCAGGATTTTATTTGAAATCGTCACCAAAAACTCTCAACATAGGTTTCTTCAGTTTTTAAAAGGGTCCGGTTGATTGTCTATCTGTTTATGTATGTATGTATATATGTATTCTGTAAATTCAACCAAAACTGTCACCGGAAATGCCAACAAAGGTTTCTTCAGTTTTTAAGAGGCTCTGGTTGATTGTCTATCCGTTTATGTATGTATGTATGTATCTATCTATCCTTTGAATTCAACCAAAATTGTCACCGGAAGTGTCAACAAAGGTTTCTACAGTTTTTAAGAGGCTCCGGTTGATTGCTTATCTGTTTATGAATGTATGTATTTATCCTTTGAATTCAACCAAAATTGTCACTGGAAGTGTCAACAAAAGTTTCTTCAGTTTTTTAGAGGGTCTGGTTGATTGTCTATCTGTTTATGTGTCTATGTACGTATGTATGTATTTATCCTGAAATTTCAACCAAAATTGTCACCATTACTGTCAATAAAGGTTTCTTCAGTTTTTAAGAGGGTTTGGTTGATTGTTTATCTGCTTATGTATGTCTATATATAAGTATGCATGTATTTATCCTGTAAATTTAATCAAAATTGTCATCAGAACAGTAAACGTAGGTTTCTTCAGTTTTTAAGAGGGTCTTGTTGATTGTCTAATCATCCAAATTCATCTATTGGTTTGTGTCCAACGGAATTCGCGGTTGTTGTCTTGTTTTTGAAAATTCAGACTTTTCAGTGATCACTAGCCAACAAATTGCAAGAAAAGCAACATATCGATCTTTTTTCCAATGTTTTTAATTGATCACTCCAACGCAGTTTGCTACCAAAATACATTGTTCCCGTAACGGTTTCTATCGAGGGACAAACCGAACCTGTCTATTTCTCTCAATTTATTTCTTGATTGAGGTAACAATGTCAGATGATGGAGTACCACAAGAGAAAGTGACAAAGAGAATGAAAGGAGCATGTGAAATAGAGAGAGAGAGAGAGAGAGAGAGAGAGAGAGAGAGAGAGAGAGAGAGGAAGGGACAGGGAGATAGACATAGAGAGAGATTGATTGATCGATTCATAGGTAGATACAGAGAGTAAGGTTGTTATTTCTTTTTCTTTTTTTGATTAAAAGAAAAAGCTGCGAAAAAAAAAAAAGAAATCATGAGGAAAATGAGGAGTTATCCTGTTTGGAGACGGGCAGAGAGAGGGGGGGGGAGAGGTATCTAAAAAGTACCAAAAAGAAAAAATATATGGACCGAAAAGCAAGAAAAATAAATGATAAAATTGCTCGGAGACATAAAAGGAGAGGCCATCAAGAGAAATTGGAAAGAGGTGGTGAAGGAAGAGAATCTACAAGACAAATATAGGATCTAAAAAGCAAAATGCTCTGAAAAGAAATTACGAGGAATAGAAATACGGGTGCCCAATCGGGGGGCAGATGAGGGCATAGTGGGCATTCGCCTCCGCTCCCCTCTGCACACACCAGATCAGGCCTTCACACCAAGGGCGAGGGAGTTTGAAAGATGAAACCCCATAGTCAACCAAGGATGTTGGTGTAATACAATTGTTTTATGTAATCTCAACTTAATCTTCCCATATTATTAAAAAAAACTGTATCATCAGCAGCAGCAGCGGCAGTAGCAGCAGCTGGTGCACGCTTCGGTGTGTCACCCCCGCATCAGGTTACGCGTCTCTGTCAATGGTCAAGTGCACCATCGGACATCTAGATCATACAGTGGGTCTTACTTACACTGCAAATAGCTGCGAATGCAAGCACCTTCTCCACAGGTGGAATATCTATCATTTAACAGGGTTGCAATGAAGATATATATATATATATATATATATATATATATATATATATATATATATATATATATATATATATAAAAAATCACCTTTTACACCCACGCTGAAAATCTATACCCCCTCCGGAAATATAGTCTTTTGCCTTTCCTTCCTGGGCGCCCATGAATAGATAGTATCCAAGTGAAGTTTGGAAACATATATATTCTTGTTAATCAAAGAGACACACGCTTCCTTCTGCTCGAAATTTGAAGCTAACTTCCGTAAATGAGGGAATACCTATATTTAGAGAGAGAAAATTAAAAAAAATAATAACTTTTACTTGAAACAATGAAGGGACGAAGAAGAAAAAGATAAAGAAAGAAAAAAAAGTGTCACCAAAGACAGACAGAGAGAGAGAGAGAGAGAGAGAAAGAGAGAGGGTAGAAGCGAAAACAAAAGATGATGTCAGGGAGGGTATCACGAGGGAAATCGGGAGCAAAAAAAAAAAAAAAAGAAAGGAAAATGACACGAACAACGGAAGGAGACAGCCTGCGGGAAAGAGTGAGTTGAAAAAAAGAGAGAGACAGAACGGTTTCAAAGAGGAAATGCTTTTGAAAAAGAAACAAAAAAACTTAAACATAATTAATTCAATAAATAAATTTTCGTCAACTCAGTTACTTCATCTTCCAAATATTCCTTTCTCCTTTTCCTGTGTGTTATTTTTGGAAAACCCATTATCAGCAAAGTTTGCTATAAATGGATGGGTGTAATAGACAACCAAAGATATACTGTATACGCGTAACTTAAAGCTTATACAGTGTATGTCCAGAAAGTATCCAGCTGTTTAATATTGACAATGAAATAACCTTTCTTGTGCATTTATTCTCTTTAAAGTACTTCGTTTCGGAACTCACACACTTACAACATTGCCCCTTCTATTATTCAAAACAGTCTACAAATCCCTCTTTTGGAATCACCATCGGCCTCGTCGTCACATTCTCCATAATCTCGAGTACGGTCTAAAATCACTTTGATTAAAGACAGAAGTCAGAGAGAGAGACTTATTTTGATGGATGGAGGTGGGGACTTGGAGACCTGGGTCATTGATGGTTTTTGCCAGAAAAAAAATCTGCAGAAGACGTGAAAGATATTTGCTGATCTACGCGACATGCGACATGCAGACAGTACACAAGCTCACCCAATAATGGTGCCTCACTGCCAACCCGTAACCTCACACACACACACACACACACACACACACACATATATATATATATATATATATATATATATATATATATATATATATATATATATAAAAGTAATAATTGAGTCATGCTCAGACAGCTGTTTCATTGTATTACAACTCTTCAGTGTGGCTATAGTCTATCCATTATTTCATCCAGTGCCACAAGGTAGGATCGAAACTTTCACTTTAGAGGCTGGCATTTTACCCCTGTCCTACGCAGAACTGGACGATCAGTAAGATTGAATTTAAGCAATATATCTACTTACGCACGATTCGCTATCCACCAGAGTGCTCCATTCCAAAGTTGGAAATATATATCTATGATATATATGCATATGTATATATGTATATATACATGTATATATGTACATGAATATATATATATATATATATATATATATATATATATATATATATATATATATATATATATATATATATATATATATATACACACATGAAATATATATATGCATATGTGTGTGTGTATGTGTATCGGTTAAAGGCTGTATACGTTTCGCTCAGTTGGAAGTTAAGTGAACATTGTATAATATTGAATACTGCACAAGGCTTTGGCCTCCTGGGCCATAGCTACAGTACTTGTACTGACTAAATAGCCCAAACTATGCACTATATGTGTACATGTTTAAGTAGGATATGTTTTTAATAAAACGTACATCATTACGCCAGCTACAGAGCTTATGCTTGCCGAGGCCCACTTATGTACCACCATCAGTTGTGTACAATTGCCAATCTACATTCCGAATTTTTAACAGAAATACCGTAGCAAGTATACTTTTAATATGAAATAAAGAAATTGTATACGCACGTCAATACATTTGCATTAGTAAGCGTGGCGCAGGCAAGCCTTCGTTGGCAAAACTTTACATTTGTTTGGTGTTGTAAAATTCAGCACGTACGTAACGTACACCTTGCAATTTTCTGTGCAATCATTTTCATATCTTAACGATGCTCAGTCAATTTAATGAAAAGAAACAAGCGTTGTGTAAGACTTTACATAGAAAAATGATAACCGAAAGATTGATAAAAGAATTCACGTAAGAAAGGTACAGAAGCACGTTTATTGATACAGATTTCTCACTGGAATAATAATTGATTAAAAGTAACTGTACTGCAGAAAATAGCAACAGGTATGAAATCAACTCAAAGAAAAAGCAGCAGAATATAGAATGCCACTCGCGATAGCATTTATAGACTTCAAGAAAGCATTCGACTCAGTAGAAATTCCCAATGTCATTGGTGCTATCACCCTGCAAGACGTAGACACCGTATATGCCACAGTAATATATACCGTCACAGCAGATCCTTCGTCAGGTAACATAAAGACTCAGCCCTTTCAGTACCAAAATGGGATAAGACAAGGTAGTACCAGCTCAACCAAACCCTTTTCAGTTTGCCCCTAAATGATCTTCAGAAACCCAGATCGGTAAAACAAAGAAATCAGAATTGCCAGCGAATACCCAAGTAATCTCAGATTTGCAGACAGCATCGTCCTTTTTGCAGAGAACCCCCACGACCTCCAACTAATACTAGACGATCTGAACGAAGGACGTTGGTTTTCGCATGAACTTCAGCAAAACAAAGATCATATGCAACAAACAAGTCGGAAATAAACACACAATGATCAAAATCGAAATCAAAAAGCTGGACTCAGTAGACCACTATACATACCTTGGACAGGGGATCTCCATGAAATCCTCAAAAGAAGAAGAAATCAAGCGAAGAATTACACTCATTTGACAAGCCTTCGGTAGAGCAAGCTCAATCTTCAAGAACAAGAAAAACTCATTAGTCCTAAATAGAAGAGTATACAATCAATCCATCCTCCCGATAGTCATCTGTGGAGCTGAAACAAGGAACCTCGTCAAGAGACTGACCCACAAACTGAGAACCATGCAATGTGCACGTAAAAGAATCATGCTCAACCTCACATGGTGAGACCACAAATAGCACAGTATATTATGGGGGAAACATGGGTCCAAAACGTCATGGAAACCATTAAGAAACTCAAATGGCAATGGGCTGGTTGTGTTTCAAGATTGGCAGGCACCTGATGGATATCACAACTCACAGAGATCAAATGCTGAATCGGGACCAGTAGAATATGTGTTGACGAGACGAACTGGAAAGGTTCAGAAAATATCCACGACGCTTATGATAGAGATGTCTGGCAAATCCTGGAGAAGGTCCATGTCCAACGAAAGATGCTAAAAGAGGTGATGATGATGATGATGATGATGATGATGATGATGTAATAGATAATATTATAAAATGATGTAAGCAAAATTGGGTGAAATGTTTTCAAAATAGAAGCATATCACAGCGTTCCGTGGAATAACGATTTTTTCACGAAGGCACAAAATTCATCTTAATTTGTGCTGTAAACTTTTATACCAAATGTAATCTTTTTTATCCAAATCATAATTTTTCCCCTTACTTTTTGTGATATTTGAAATCTTCAACTCTTCCGTAAACAAATTATACCCACCCTTACACATGATCGGGAATCCCCACACTTCCCCATAACTGTCAAGTTCCAATATTACGAATGGGGTGAGACTCGTGTGAATCTCCCTCATTCAGAAAAAAATTCTGAGCACCGGGGCAGGGTTATAGGGTAGTCTGGAATGCTTCCCCAGGAAATTTTGAAAATCACGTATTCAAGGTTGTCTAAAATTGCGTTTCAGGGCATATCAGCTACTGAGATGAACTTATTGCAAAATGCGTGAGAATTTTCCTTCCATGCGTGTGAGAATGTATCGAAATGCGTGTGACTCGGAAGGTATCCTTTTCTCCACAGGACGACTTCTCGGGTCTAATGACTGGTATTGAGTCATCGTTGGCAAAAATGACAACATTGCTTTCTCCATCACCCGAGTGACCTGGTGGAGTCTTCTCTCGGGGAGGGTGTTTCTTTTAAGAAACGTGTTAAATGTTTTCAGCTTCATTATCAGCCTTAGTGGATGCAGTGTTGTAGAATAGCAATTTTTATTATTGAATTTGAATATTTTTTACTGTCATCCTGATTTTAAAAAAAAATAACAAAAATTAAATCGTTTGCTTCGTTAGTTTGTTTTTCTTTTCATCCTAAATTATCTTCCGAGCAAAAACTGGAAAAAAACTTGTGAACATTCCTTGATATTCAATTACATTTAAAAATAGGGTATCGAAGATTTTACAATTTGCGCGGTCACTCTTTATTGCGGCGTATGACACGAAACCACAGTAAATATTTTACCAGTAAGGATGGAGAATTTATATTGAAATGGTGATGAAAGATGAAGTAAAGTAAATATATAAGCCAGTAACACACATATTTGATTTTACTATCAAATATAATGTACAGTGCACACTGGAGATGTACTATGTGTCATTTATACGTCTGGCTGTCCGATTGCTTTGTTTACATTTTAGAAGCCACTACGTCTGCTTACGTCTGTTATGTCCACATTTGTCAATCGAGGTTCTATCAACTCTTTTAAAAACTTTTAGAGCCTTGGACGTTCATGCCATCGGACACACACACACACACACACACACACACACGTGTGTGTGTGTGTGTGTGTATGTTAAAGTGATGGGACCTGAATGATATCTACCTTCTTCATAATCGCATGACTACAGAATGTAACCTGAATGCTATTTTTTGAAAACATTTGTTTTCAACATTATTTATGGAAAAAATATGTTAAATAATTTCGCTGTTATCATCATTTTTCTCCTCATCATCAATCTTTTATTGTCCGACATTGAACATAGACATTCCCCGATTTTCACTAGACCACTCTACCATGGGCATCACGGAGCCAGTACTTTCTGAACTTGTCTAGTTTCTCCTACCATTTTTTATTTTGCCGGCCTTGGTTTTACATGTGATCTCTGGGGATCCACGTCGTGGGTTGTGATGTTCAGCAGTTGTCAGCTATTCTCGGAACATGACCAGCCCATTATCATTTAAGTTTTCTTATAGATTCTATGATATCTCGGACTTCCGTTTTCCTCTAATATATTGTGCTGGCTATATGATCTCTCTCTGTTAGGGCATGATTATATCTAGAGCTCGTTGCAAGGTTCTCAGTTTACAGGTCAATCTTTTGGTTACCTTCCATGGTCCAGCTTCATAGGTGACTATCGGGAGAATGCATTGGGTTATGATCCCCCCTTTTTTTTAGCAATAGCGGAATTTTTTCTTGTTCTTGAAGATTGAGCTTGCCCTGTCAAACGTCGGCCAAATTAGTGTGATTCTTCGCTTGATTTCTGTTTTTTTTTTTAAGATTCCATGTGGATTTGTTGCCCTTTCTCCTGTTCTGTGTCTTCGAATTTCATTGTTGTGTCTTTGTTGTCAACATATTCGTTGCGTATGACATTTGTTTTACTAAAGTTCATGTGGAAACCAACTTTCCTCGTTCACTTCAATATTGTCAGATTTCAGTATCTAAATAATACTTGCACAGTGGACATGGAAAATGACAAAAACAATGGAAAAAAAATGAAAGCAAAACAGAACTATTACGATGCATGGATTTATACTGCCGCAGCAAAAAACGTAAGTTGACAGAACTTGAAAAATATCTGGACCCTCCATAGTAGCATGAACGTGAGCTGAATGGTATCTTTTGAAACTTTCATTTTTCCACATTATTTCTGATAAAGCTGCAACGGCGAAGAATGTAAAATGAATTCACTAAAATGACATAATATTTCAATATAATGGTTTATACACAGCGAAAAACGAAAGTTGACAGAACCTAAATAATATCTGCCTTCTCCTTAATGGTCCTTTTTTGAAACTTTCATTTCTCAATATCGTTTCTGATGAAGCCACACGCGTGAAACATATAAAATAAATTTTCGTAAACGTCATAAAACTTTGATGCTGTTGGATTTCTATATCCAAATAATACACACATATATATACATGCGTGTATATATATATATATATATATATATATATATATATATATATATATATATATATTTGTATATATATATATATATATATATATATATATATATATATATAGTAAAGTAGAGGATTTTCTACACAAACACATTCATGTTTCTGCCTTGTTTATGCTTCTTCAGGCAAAGAATAAAATACTCTCAGAGAGGACACATATCACAAAGAGCTGATGTTCCAACAACATACTGATAAAGAGAATGCTTACAGTATCTCCTGCTCATTTATAATTTATAACTACCAGCAAGCAAGGTATCTCCACAATGTAAAACAGAAATAATAATAAGCAATGACCAACCACTACACAAGGAGAAGAAAGAAGAAAAAAGATATAAAAATAGAATAAGAGGAAAATCCTACACTCTAGAAAAATAGTTACACTCCCCCAAATGCTCTGAATAAGGATCGAAAATAAATTGAATTATTCACTTGAAAAAACCCGAACAGGGCAGAAAAATAAGCATGCTTGTGTAGCGAAACCTCTACTCCACCATATTTTAAGCTCTACTCTAACTCAACTTGATATCTAATGTTGAATGCATTGAATACTTTATGAAACATCATACACCAGATATTATATTATATCATAATGTTTCCTGATTTGTATTGTGTATGTATATACATGTATACACACTTGGAGAGGGAGAGATCTTGGTTCTCCGGTTAGTCAAGATTTTTAAGCCTCCCTCTCAATTTACATCAAACATAATTTTATTTACATCATAATTTTACTAATTTCAATTAGTTTCAGCCGTCAGAATCTCAAAAGAAACTAAAAATTCTCTCAAAATCTCTCTTGTAGTTTTAAGATTCTCTCATATCTCATACAAGGCAGACAGTATTTCAATCTCAATGAGGTGAATTAATTACCGAGAACTTCTCATCACAAGAATATAATAGCAAAGTGATCAAATAGAAGTGAATTCCGTCTGTCAAACTGCGAATGATTCACAGAATCTAAGATGTTCCGCAATAAAACAAGCAACAATGATACTTTAACCTACAATCAGATGAAAAGAAACCCGAAGAACACATTGTCTGAAATGTTGTAATAAAAACTTCAAAGATGAGGATAGCTGCTTGAATAATTCAGGGATAAATGATAACACCACATCTCTGTACTTGGAGCAATGAAGGAAAGGCTAGAAAGCACACTGACAAAAATTAGTGGTCAAAACAAGAAAGATGAGAAATAGCTGCCTGAATAATTCATGAAATGACGATAAGAGTTTGCCTAAGAACTACAGACGATGCTTGAAAGACCAAAAAGTATACCAACCAGATGTAGTAATCAAAACAAGAAAGATGAGGATATCAATCTGAGTTGTTCACGAATAATGATATTAGTTTGTCTAAGAATTTCCAATAAAACTCAGAGTACCAGAAAGCACACCAACCAAAATTAGTGATCAGAACAAAGAAGATGTGGATACTAGTTCAAATAACTAATAGAATAATCCCAGTTCTGGATCTGGGAACTTTGGACAATTATCGGATGATTGAAGAGTACACTGGCTGGAACACCATGATCAGAATAAAGAAACTCAGGACATCAGTTCAAATAACTCATGGAATAATGACTGTTCTAAATCTGGGAACTTTAGACCATTGTAAGAAGACCAAAGTCCACACTAGCTGAAATACCATGATCAAAATAAGAATGATGCAAATACTGGTCCAAATAATTAATTGGATTTCTTCTCTTTACTATACTGCATATTGTACAGAAAATATCTAGTCAAGTATCTCCTGATGACTTTCATTGCTGCAAGGTGTTAAACTAATTTGTATTTTTGAAGTTTTCTCAAGGTTTTGTCCGAGTCGATAATTAACCTGTGATGGAATTTTTTTTTTGTCCTTAATTTTCCTCTTGAACTTGTATTCATGATATCATGAAGAGGTAGAGATGGCAGCTACATTATTTCATTTGCCCTTGTTTTTTTTTTCTTTATTCCTCTTTATCGTACCTAAGAAACTTACCATAATCCACTTCCAGCTTGCTAGACCCATTGAAAGTTTACAAAAGCCCTATTAAATTTACATTTCATGGACATATCCCCAACTCTATCTGTTGCTAGCCTCTTACAACGTTGGATGATGGATTGAACTTTCTTGGTTTGAATTCAGAGTTGTTCTTCTCGTACACTGGTCGCCTACCCAGGCTGAAGACCTCAGTGTCTCCAGCTATTTGCTCGTCGGTGAGTGAATGGAGAAAAAATGCTTTTCAGTCAGTGCAAAGCGTACGCCGTCTTGGCTGGGGTTTAAAATCAGTTCGCCAATTTCATTCTCTGTACTGCAAATCATCAGGCCGCCTGCACTTCCTTTCAATAGGAGATTAGAAGACAAAATTTGCATGGCAGCAGACAATGTCAGACCATTGGAATAATATGCAAACTGCTGGTTTAATATATCTAAGAATAGGCTTGTCTTTTGTTCCATCTATCAATCAAAAGCTGGTGCCATCTTGTAATGGTGATGTTGGAAGCATCAGCGCAAAAGTGATTGTCTAAAAATAGGCCTCTATGAGTGTGTGTGTATGTGAGAGTGTGTGTGTGTCTCACAGAATACAATTCAAAAACTGCTGTCCAAGACCTTACCATTCCTGGAATCCATCAGCATGACTCAAATTGCTCCCTCTCACAAGGAGAATTAAATAAGTCTGAAAAAGAAGGAAGGAGAGTTTGAAATGGGAAGGAGTGTGTCTCGGGGTGGATGAGTGATTGTCAGCTGAAATTTCTATTTTTGAGATTCTTATGCCAATCAAATGGGCTCCAACTACTCTGTTAAAATTGCAATGGACTGTTAGACTATTGAAGAAAATACGTGGCTTCATTCCGTTGCATAACCTCTCGTTTCAAATCCATTCTGTTTTATTCGGCTCGACTCGGCTTGACTTGGGCTTCATTCGATTCTCTCCCTCCTCCAACATACACCCTCCTCTTTTCTAATCTTCTGCAAATCAGGAAGGTTGTTCGGACAGTTTCAGTTTGTAACAAGAGGTTATACACAATTTTTGTTATCTGGACAGCTGATATATATATGCGAGAAATAACTTTAATCTAGTTTGGTTAGTCATTCAAAAGAAACCATCATGCAACCAGTGTCTCTAGACTGAATGCTGTGTTGGGGGGTGATCAATTAAAAGATTGGGAAAAGGGATGATCAATGAATAAGTTACTTCTCTCAACCTCTATCAGGCAGTGATCACTAAAAAAGTCTGAATTTTCAAAAAACAAGCATGAATGCTGTCAGACAAACTAAGGGATGAATTTAGCATAAATTTACCTTGCAAATTGAAGCTCCCTCTAAAAACATCCTTATGGAGGCCTTTTCTCCAGCTCTATTCTTGTGGCCAGTATGTGTTATACTTATATAAATAGCCAGCTGACTGACTGAGTTTGAGTATTGGCCAAGGCTTTTCATATTCACTTTGCTCTTGGTTGGTGGTTGGAGCCCTGCAGCCCTGTTAGGTAGTACATCGAAGATAAAGTCACTAAAAGCAAAAACCTACACCTTGGCATTTGTTATACCTAGTCCCAAGCCTTGATTGATATGAAACTTGGTCTAGACTTTCGGGTGAACCATCCTCAACTTCCTCTCCTCCATCTCCTGCTACTACTACCACAACTAGTAATGCTACTGCTTCTATGACTACTACTACTACTACTTTGTTTAGAATCCCTTTGAATTATTGATTTATGGTTCTGGTTTTGATCACTATGTTTCAAACAGTGTGCTTACAGGTCTTCCTAGTTTTGTATAAACTTCTAAAGTTAATTATTTGAACTGGTATCTTCATTGTTCTTTATTTGATCACTGCTGTTGGCCAGTCTATTTTCAGGCTTTCCTAGTATTCAGAATTATCCAGAAAAGTATCCTCACCTCAGTTGCTTTCAGCATCATATTTTAACCCATGTGCTCCTTGGCCTTCCTAGTATTGACTGAAGTTCTTGAATACAGTATTGTCCATATTTGAATTATTTCTGCTAATATCATCATTTCCTTTCAATCTTACTCTGGTTCAGTGCATTTATTGGCTCTCCAAGTTTTGTCTGAGATATTGTATTATCACTATCCCATGAATTATGAACACTGTTATCCTCATCTTCTTTGTTTTGATCACTGCCCTCTGCTAATATATTTCATGGTCTTCTTGATGTTGTCTGAAGTTCTGAAATAACATGTTGTCATTACTGTAAGCATTATTTGGACTGCTACACTCATTTTAGAAACCAAAAGTGTTAACATAGATTTCTTCAGTTTTCAATTTGATCTGGCTGGCTCGCTGGACATCACGACTCACATTGTGGATCCACAGAGGTCATATGCGAAATTGTGACCTAGTGAATGTAAGATGGAGTGACAAGCTGAATAAATTTTTAAAATGCTGGTTCAGTGATGCCCGTGATAGAGAGGTCTGGTAAATCTTGGGCAAAGTTTATGTCCAACAATAGACATTAACAGACTGCAGATGATGATGCTGAAAATGGGTTTTCAGTGGGAGGAGGGTTCAATCAGCAATGTAAGTTTATGCTAAAATTATCACTTATTTTGTGTCTGGTACCATTCACATTTTTTTTTTAGATTCAGACTATTTCAATGATCGCTACCCAACAAAAGGCAAGAGATGTAACTTATTCATTGATCATACTTTTTTCTTATCTTCTAATTTATCACCCCCGACATGGAATGCTGCCAAAGACATTGGTTAAATGGCAGTTTCATGGAGTGACTGTTTCTGAAACTGATCAAATTCTTTGACTTATGTGCTTTCTGCTTTTCTCAGCACTATCTAATGTTCTGAGGCAACGTTTTGTTGTTATTGCATAAATTTTGAAGATGGGTATCCTCATCTTTCTTGTTCTGATCAGAGTATCTGCCGATGTGTTTTCTGGAGCACGTCACATTTTCTAATCCTCAAGGATCTTTGAACAGAACCCCTTATCTTGTTCTGAATTTATCTTTATTTTTCCTAACAATTAACACTCCATTTAGAACAGTTTACAGATCCCTAGATTCATCATCAACATCAGTCTTTTAGGGTCTGTCGTCGGATGTAGACCTTCCCCAAAATTAGCTAGGCCTCTCAATCATTGGCAGTGCAGAACCAGTACTTTCTGAATTTGTCAAGCTTATCATGCCATCTTACATTCTGTGGGCCACAATTTTGTATACAATATCTGAAAATCAACATTGTGAGTCATGATGCCCAGCAGTTGTCTATCATTCTTGCAACATGTCCAGCCCATTGCTATTTGAGTTTTTTAACTGTTTTTATGATATCTTCGACTCCTGTCTTTTCTCTGATATACTGCACTGTCTTATGATCTCACCATGTGATGTTCAGCATGATTCTCTCATGTGCACATTGCATGGTTCTTAATCTTTCAGTTAGGTTCTATACCTCAGCTCCATAGGTCACTATTGATAGAAAACATTGGTTGTATACCTTTCTTTTTTAAGACTAGTGGGATTTTCTTGTCCTTAAAAGTTGAGCTTGCTCCACTGAAGGCTTGCCAACATAGTGTGATTCTTTGCTTTATTTCTTCTTCTTTTGATGTAGTGTTCTACTTTCTCCAGCTTTGCATTATTTATCTCAATCATTGTGTCTTTGTCCTCAACATATTTGTTGTACATGACATTCATTTAGCTGAAGTTTATGTGGAGGCTTCATTTAGTTTGTCTAGCATTATTTGGAGATTGTGAAGGCTCTCAGCATAGAGGACAATGTTGTCAGCAAATCTGAGGTTACTTAGATATTTGCTGTCTATTCTGATTCCTTTATGTTCCCATACTAGGTTTGGGAAGATTATTTCAAGGCAGGCTGTGAACAGTTTGGATTAGCTGGTATCACCTTGTTTTATTCCTTTTTCTAGTGGGAAGGGCTCTGAGTCTTTATGTAGTCTGATAGAGGAACTGCTATGATGACTTTATGGAGACTTGCTGACCTAGGTCAAACTCTTTGAAAATATCAAGAAGATGATTGTGAAAATAATTGCATGTATTTGTATAATTATTCTTTGTGAAAATCCATTACTATTACATGTGTGGGGAGTCTTCATACACTTGAGGGGAGCCAGAGAATCACTGATTAACGTGAATGATAACCTAAATTTTTCATAGAATAACAACAATTCAGCATCTTAGAATTTGAAACCATTTCTGCAAGCCCAGGCAAAGGGAATGTGTTTGGGTGGGGGTTCATATGACCCGGGTCTAAAATTTTTAGGGGATGTACTCCAAAGGCATAGCATGAGGAGATAGGCCATATAGAGTTACATGTTGCATTAAATGGGGCCTACTCTTCCCATCTTGCCCAGGCCTACTGCCTTGCATTTAAGACAATAGAACACACAGCATCCTGGCATGAAATTTTGATATTAATGGAACATTCATAATCTGAATTATATAATCAGAGAAAAAACACCACTGTTATGACTATATCAGCCCCTTCAAACAATAGGATTTTAATACTGTTTCGGTAGACCATAGATTTTACAAGATAATGGTGGTATCAATCTCCACGGAGCAGGCAGGGACAAACAATCTTAAAGGTTACCTTTTGAAGGCTTTGCTTTAACCAGGGTTTGTGCACAGAATATGAATCAGTATCATGTATCTACCCTCTTTCCTTCACACTTCTATCTATCTATCTATCTATCTATCTGCCTAGGGGCTGCTACAGAAGAGATATGAGGATTCCTTAAAAAGACTCCCATCTCCTGTGGACAACAGTGGCTGCCTACAGGGAATCATGGTGACATAGGTCTTCCAGGCAACCTCCCTTTCAGAAGCAAACCCCGCAGATAGGGCAGAGGAAGAGAGGAATTCCCATAAAACTAGAGCTTCCTTCATTTGCCAGACCATCTCCTGCAGCACACTGAAGAAAATCTTGCTTGTCTTGAGTGGGACACCCTCCAACAACTGCATTTGTTAACAAAGCTATATTCATATATCACGTATTTGCATTTTAACGGTGTTTAACAAATCAAATGATTATCCATCTCTCTCTCTCTCTCTCTCTCTCTCTCTCTTTTTCTCTCTCTCTCTCTCTCTCTCTCTCTATATATATATATATATATATATATATATAGAGATATAGATATGGATATTTCCTGCAGCAGCCCCATTTTCTTTAATTGTTCATTCTATTTGTGTCTTCTAGGCTAAATGTTACATTCACTGTGTAATAATGGGAGATCGTTTCAAATAAGAGTTTCAATATGATATGGCACAATTTATTATCATACTGTCAGATCACAATTCCATTTCTTCATAACATGATTGTCGTGTTGGGAGAAATAGATAGGGCATATAAAAACTGAAAATAAACAAAATGAGAATCTTGAGTTGAAACAGTTATTTGCGCCATTGCATTACCAGCCACTGTTTATATCAATGGTAAGAGCAATGCTCTCTCTCTCTCTATATGTATATATATATATATATATATATATATATATATATATATATATATATATATATATATATATACATATATATATATGTATATGTATATATATATATATGCATATGTATATATGTATATACATGTGTATATATGTATGTATATATATATGTATGTATAGATATATATATGTATATGTATATATGTATATATATGTATGTATGCATGCATATATATATGTATGTATGTATATACATATATATTTGTATGTATGTATATATATATATATATATATATATATATATGTATGTGCATATATGTATGTATGTATATGTATGTATGTATGTATGTATATATGTATGTATATATATATGTATGTATATATATATGTATGTATGTATATATGTATGCATATATGTATGTATATATATATATATATATATATATATATATATATATATATATATATATATATATATATATGTATATATATATATATATATATGTATGTATATATATATATATGTATGTATATATATATGTATGTATATATATATATATTGTAGAGGCCTAGGGATAGGATATCATACAAGAAATTAGGCAAGCAAAATGCTGATGGGCAGGATACATAGCAAAAAGAAAGGACTAAATGTTAACCAATTGGTGCCTGTAGAACAGTAAATAAGGAAGGAAAAGACCAGTCACAAGATGGAAAGATGATTGAAAAGTTTGTGCATAAGATTAAGCAGAGGCTCATACAATCATACTCATCATGGAAGGAGATTGGGAAAGGCCTTTGTCCAGCTGTGGACTTTCAATGGTAGAAGATGATGATGATTATGATGATAATGATGATGACATATGACGTATATATTGTGAGAGAGAGAGAGAGAGATACAAGAAAGCATTTGATGCAATTGACTGTAGATATCACAAAGTGATTTTTACTTATTTTTGATTCAAAGTGAAACTAATATTTGTTCGTACTCAGACACAAAAAGATACCCGCGCATATAACACAAGTATTTGTTTGCATTCAGACACAAAAAGATACCCACACATATATCACTAATATTTGTTTGCACTCAGACACAAAGAGATACCCACCCATATAACTTAAATATTTGTTTACACTCAGACACAAAAAGATACCTATGTATATATCACAAATATTTGTTTGCCCTCAGACACAAAAAGATATCAACACATATAACACAAATATTTGTTTGCACTCAGATAGAAAAAGATACCCACACATATATCTTTCTAAAATAAGAATAAAGATGATTGCTAGTTAGAGGTCAGGTTTTTGGGATTGAAGCATGAGTTGATTTTATTGATGGTTTGGGAAGCTGTGATCTAATTCAATTGACAATTGAATTTGAGATAATGATAATGATTATAAGAACGCTTATGATCAAAAGTGAGAAAAAAAAGGACAAATAAAGAAAAATTGAGCAAAAATATTAGTTGCAGTTATTCACAGGAATAAGATCTTGGAAGAATGAAAATGAAACGAAAAAAAGAAATGTTGTATAATCATTAGTGAACAATTGTTTTCAGTACTTGCCACTTGCCGAGCAGTGCATGTTTTTTTCCTCTTGAAAAGAATTGAAAAGTAATGATAAAGTATGAAATATTGCAAACAATTTCTAATTTTATATCAGACTCTCATTCATTCCTCCTTTCGGTTCTTTTTTTTCCATTTTTTCTTCTTTTTTTTTTCCCCTCCTATCTTATTTCATTTCCTATTTTGAATTTTTCATTTCTTTTTCTTTTCTTTACTCTTTTCTTCCCTCCTCACACTCTTTCATTTTAATCACTGCTACCCACGAAAGACCAGTTTAAACACTGTTACTTGATTTAGGCTATCTGTGTTTTCTGACGTCTACATGTATCTATGTATCTATGAATCTGGACTTCGTCCAGCCCTTAATATTCAGAGTAGAAACTTGAAATTTTGCACCTCCCCTCCCTGCAATAACTAGGGAAAAACATTTTTGCTTTTTTTTGTTTGTTTTTTGAAAAATTCTTCCCATGAATAGGTTTTTAGTGGAGGGTCCAATTTTTTATTCTCTTTTGGTTACTTGGCAGTAATCATGCTTGGTTTTGAAAATTTAGACTTTTTTAGGAATCAGTGCCCAACAAAAGAGAAGTGGTTAATTAATCGATCATAATTTTCCAAATTTTAATTGATCAACCCTAACACAGTGGGCTACTAAAAGACTTCAGTGACATGATGATGGTTTCTATTGAGTGACTAATCAGACTTTTTTATTTCTTTTTTTTAAATAATGTTTTTTATGTCTTAATTTCTTGATATCAACAAAGCTGAGCCTCATACAGCACACAAAGTCAAATTAAGTGTTTGGGATTAAACCTGGATTCAAAGAACAATCACTGATGACTGTGATTGTATTTTGTTTATAAGGCCTTGTTGTCTGATGTTATGTTGACAGGACTTGGTGTTATTATGCTCAGTTCTAAGAGGAGGTGGAATGGTGTCTTCTAGAAGCAGTCTTGATTAAGTTTTTGAGTTACCATCCATTAGTCTTGCTTTCAATATATAAGGAGTTAGTGACAACTTACAATAAAGGCGTTTGTAATTAAAAAGTGTAATTTAACTTGACTGGAACTTCTGCTTTCAGTAGGTTGAAGGGAGTTGTTTTAACATCAATAGTTTGATTTTTAAAACTATTTTTTTTCTAAAGTCTTGGCTACGTCCTTTCAAATGGTTGTGGATAGATATTTCCTATTTCATTTATATGGCCTTGTCGCCTGATGTATTCTCAGCCATGAGAAAGTCCATATTTACTCTCTTGATTCTAGTATACCACAGGGCAAGAAAAGTTTGGCACCCATGAAGATCATAGTTATACACTTTGCTGGCTAACAATCGCTCTATACAACCCGTCCTTTCATTTTCATAATTTATCTCTTTTTGTCTATCTCCAGTCCAACTGGGAGGCTAGAGAGGACTGTGTGTTTCTCCCCATAACACGAGAGATTCAAGAATAGAAACAATCCTCACCTTCTCAGGGAGTGTAAACTCTTTTCAGTTTGTTCGTCCCACCATGTTAAACCAAACTGATACATAAAATTAATTAATTTCCCAATTGTGATTCGAAATCTTAGCCAAGTGATCTGCAAGTGGCTCTCTCTCTGAGGTATTAGTCAGAGGTGTAGAACAGAGAGAGGAAGGTATGTGTTTGGTTGGGAGAGAGGGTTGTCTCACATATCTACGACAATAAGGACAGAGTTTAACCCTTACAGCAGCCAGGCTTGTTCTAATTATTTTCCTCATTTCTCTTGTTTGCTGTTCTTTCTTTTCTACATCTTTTTAACTTCCTTTTTCATTTGTTTTTTCTCAGCAAATCAAAGTAATCTCATTCTTATTTTTCCTTCATTGTCCATCTGTCTACACCTCCCCCATTTTCTTTCAACACACTTTTGTCCACCATTGTTTTTGTATTTCATCCCCATAACTCATTTACACTTGGATTTTTTAAAAGTTAATAACAGAAATTCAACAAACAAAATTAGCAAATCATTTAGAAATATGCTAAAAATTATTGGTCCGGAATTTTTTTTTTTTTTATCTTCCTTCAACCGATTTCTCCTGATACTTTTTTCTTTCCCTGCTGTTTTAAACAATTCTGGATAATTTGCTCTCACACAAACAAATAAAAAAAAAATACTTTCCCGATCATATAATTTTAACGTTGAGAAAGTTATTTTAAAATTCATGGAAGGGAAAACAAAGAAAAAGGAAGGGGAAAAAATGCATACTGAAAAAGAGAAAACGGAAATAAAGATGAGTAAAATTAAATAAATAAATTAATAATTAAAAAACAAATCTGTAGAGCTGAAACAGTAGAACTCTTCAATATGAAGAAGAAAAAAGAATTAAAAACACATACATACCAAACAAGTCAAATCAATGATTTCCATACAATCTATTGATTTCTCTTACAGAAAAATAAACCATTAACCTAGATTTTATTTATTTTATTTTATTTAGTATTCTACGAAGTGTACTCAAAATTGTCCTCTCACAGGCCTAGGAATTATTGATTTTTCAGGAGGAAATAACCATTAACCTATATTTTTAGTATTCCGCAAGTTTGTACTCCAAAATTGATCATTTGCGAGTCAACGGTTTGTTCAGTCTAGTCGACAGACTGACAGTCTGGCATTCTAACCCCAGAGTATCAGATATTAGTCAGAGGTGTAGAACGGAAGGAAGAAGGGGTGTGTTGGCTGGGAGAGAGGAAAGAGGAGTTACGTTTATTGTTGTTATCTTTGATGAAGAAAACTCAAGAGAAGGAAAAAAAAAAAAAGAAAAACTTTTTTAACATTAACAAGTGAAGAAGAGAAATAGTGACAGGCAGTGTGATTCAAGTCAGTCACCGTTCGAAGAATATATACAGCACACAATCAGTTGCAGTTATAGAAGAGTAGCCAAGATTAAATCAATTCCTGATTTTTGATTTTCATTGGCAAGATTTTTCGAGAGAATGTCTGAGAAAAAGAAAAAAAAAAAAGTTCCACAGATTCTGGCTTCACAATATTTCCATCATGCCAGCTTCAGTCGTTTTTTTGTTTTTTTTCATTTTTTTTTGAGCAATCTAGGAAATTTTTATCAGAACAATACCTCTCTCAAATGTTTTGTTTGAATCAGCAAGATAAATTTAAGTCTTGTGGTGGGCTTGCACCATCAACCAAAGAAATCTGACTAGACAACGAAAATCAATTGATATAAACTGAGGTGATTGTGGAAGCGGTGGACAAGGCATTGATCGTAATAACAATGTAATCATTTCTTTAAAATATTCACAAGCAATAAAGTAACCAAGGTTGAATGAAAGTTTATGGTGACATCATCAACTGAGTCGTACATGTAGAGGTGGATTGTCATTGGAGTCATCGAAGCCGTTTCCTGTGATAGGTTTGGAGGTTATCTGAATGGGCAGTCCAATCTGCAGCCTGCTTTAAACCCCTGCCCCTCACCAAATATTTACTGCTAACTAACCCAGAAGGTTATATAGCTATTTGAATAAAGGACTTTGAGAGTCCACTGAGTGCATATTGATTGGATGAGGTTCACGTGTGAGTAAATAGTTGAGTATTAATACCACTGTATATGCATCAGGCACTTTTCTATAGTGGTCAACAAAAGTGCCACTCTGATGCTCAAGTTACCCAACTTTAACTACTTACTCAAGAAGGAGAAAAATGACACAGCATTAAGTTTAGAGTTGATACCCACTCTCACTTGTGTGTGTTGTAACAAAAATTGTCTAATTCCATGGGCACTTCCCTCAGTAATTCCCAGTTTGACCTTGAGTCATACTAAGCTAAGCCTTGTAAGTATCAAGATAATGTTCAGTCACTTTGATCACAATATTCTGTGAATTATTTGGATGAGTATCTTCATTTTCATTGTTTCGGTCACTATGTTTTAGCGAGTGTATTTTCTGGCCTTCCTAGAATTAAAAACCGTCAACCAAAACAGTCAACATCAACATAGATTTCTCCAGTTTTCAAGTGGATCTAGCTGGCTGGTCAGCTGGCTATGCATGTATCATGCTTACAAGCTGCAGCATTGGAGCTAGGGGGCTGAAAATTTAAACAATGTCTCAAAAAAACTTTTTTTTTTGCAAATAAAGCAGTTATTTGGGCCTTTATATTACTAGCGACTGTTTAGCTCAATGGTAAGAGCAACACTACATCAGAGTGGCTACATATCGGTTGCAGGCTTGATCACTGCAGCAACCATATTTTCTTCAATTGTTTATTCTATTTACGCTGTCTAGGCCAAATTATACATTCACCACATAATAATGGGAGATCATTTCAAATAGAGTTGATATAATGCATTTATATGATTATTTCTGTTAAATTATATATCCATCTCTTAATAATTTGATAATATATATATATATACATAAAATAGAAAATACAAGCATTCTAAATTAGATATAGGAGGGGAAATTGTGTCCAATCTGCACTGCTAGGTGAGGCCTTGGTAAAATCCCCAAAACAGGTCAATGGTAAAACAGCTGATGATTCCCACTATAATATTTACCGTACAAAATTGAAATCCAAACATTAACAACAATCATGATATATAATATTCTTTGTGTAACGAAAAATATCTGAACATAGTACATTGACAGGGATCAGAAATTAACTGACTTGCACGACGAGATATTTATAGATGAATAGGAGGACTGTTTGTATTGAAATTACAAAATTTCTTTTCCAGCAAAAGCATAAAGATTAATACTATTGTTTTTCTACAGTAACAATCCTCACCAAATGAGGGGTATAAACTGATATGCGAAATCCACATCCCCCTACCATGATTTGAACTCATGACCAACTGATTGCCTGGAGGCTGTCCTACTGATTAAGCTAAATTGATGAGTCCCAGATATTAATAAAAGTTTATCATATTAATAAGCATAGACCCATTTTGTTCTAATAAATAGATACATTTATACAAAAAGGATAATATTTTTTTGATTTTTGATTTTTTATGTATAGAATACAAAAGTTGCAGAAATCATCTTCAGTCTGAATAGAAGTTGGAGTGGAGTTTGACCCTGCAGCAGTCAGTCTTGTATCCGAATATATAATGAGCTAATATGCAAATTTTCTGTCTGTTTGTTTGTCACTGGTGCATCCCATTGGTTAATTTGCCTTCTTATTTTGTCATTACAATTTAGTCATAGATTACTACATAGAAACTCTTGAGATTTGAAACGTCTGATGACACATTAAAATAGCTTGAGTTGAGTTGGAACTTCAAAAAGAATCAAAATCAGGTTACTTGAATTATTAGAAAAGAAATCACCAAATAGCTTTGTGCTCGTTAGTGTCAATCTATACATAAATAAGCCTGTCATTTTGGACAGGTATATTCTTGTGTACATATAAACTCTCTCTGTCTTGACAATCTGAGTCCCAAGTTTGATAAAAGAGAGTCAGGTAGCAGGAGTGGGAAATGTACTGTTAGATATTAAGCAAAGTGAGAAAATGTTGTAATATTTGAAGAATAACAATGGAAATCAATACATTTTTTATTGTTTTGTTTTCCGAAATTGATTATTTTTCATAAGATGTATTGATTTTTTTTTTCACTTCCTGCCATGGAAAAAAAAAACATGCTGGAAAATTATTGGATCCGTCTAAAAATATTTTCTTTTTTTAAAATCTCTTCCTCATACTGATTGAATATTCCTCTTCTCTCCTATATTTTCTTTTAGTCTTTCCCTTTCCCCCCCCTCTCTCTCTCTCTTTATGCATATATCTAAACCTCTCTCTCTCTCTCTCTCTCTCTCTCTATATATATATATATATATATATATATGTATATATGTATATATATACATATGAATATATATATATGTATATATATATATATATGTATATATATATGTATATGTATATGTGTGTATATATATATATATATATATATATATATATATATATATATATATATACATACGTACATATATATGTATATATATGTAAATGTATTATTGTTGTGTTATTGTGTGTGTGCATATATATATATATATATATATATATATATATATATATATATATATATTGGAGAATTGGTAAATAGATTTCGTAATAAGGGTTGAATAAAAGGGAAAAAAGGAGAGCCAAGCTTTTTAGTTATAGTTTTGAGGTATAATAATTTTTGATAACTTTTAACAAAAAATTTTTTTTAATTTTAATGAAAATTTTTATTAAAAATTACTATATCTCAAAACTATAATTAAAAAGCTTCGCTTTCCTTTTATCACTTATATACATATGTGTGTGTGTGTGTGTGTGTGTGTGTGTGTGTGTGTGTGTGTGTGTGTGTGTGTGTGTATTTGTGCGTGTGGAGGTCCTTGTTTTTATTGCATGCACCTGAAATTGCGTTCGATTCATTTTACAAGTGAACGAATTCACACAATTCATACCGTTCTACAAAATTAATAGAAAAATAAAGTTAGCTATAGAGACGAGGGAATGAAACAGCAAAACAGACAAATAGACTGAAATTGAAATCGTCAATGGTAAGAGATGACGGAAGTGTAGAATGGTGTAGCGGATAACCAGCACGGAAAACAGAACCAGCAAAACCAAAGACGCTTGCATTCATTTCGCATTGGGAAAGACAAGGTTTCACTTCTATCCTCAGCCATGGGCAAGAAGCAGAACAGTTGAAGCCCTTTAGCCCTGTAAGGTAGTCCATCTGCGAAAGTTACGACGGATAAATAACCTACAGCTTGGCAGTCACTGATGTTGGTCCCAAGCCCGTTGAACAAAGGGAGCGTTGGCCATCAAACCTGTATCCCAACCCCGTAAAGAATCCACAGTTGCAACAAAAATAAAGAATAAATCTTCAATGAACGAATCTCATATCATTCAAAATGGAAACAAGCATTACCCGATAGGCACTTGCACATGGGGTGACCCTTATGTATGCAGGGTAGGGCAGAACTGGCAGTAAGCCCTAGCCAGATAAAAAAAGGTAGGCCTCATTTCAAACTAATTGTAATAATCTCCACAATAGTAATGCTAAGAAGTAATTTCACACATCCCAAACCTGGAGTTGGCCCCTTCAAAATCATAGGCCCGGACTAAATGGCCCCTGAGCCCTTTGCCCGGATCTGTATGTATGTAAGTGATAGTTATAAAGATGGCTGGACATTATTGATATTTACTAAAAGTCAAGGCCAAATGAGAAGAAATGAGCGTAGGAAATTTGCGTTGGGCCAATCTACCAAATTACTGCCCGGCTTAGAAAATTGGCCATCAAAATCTAGGCTTTTATCGGAGCTCGAACACCAACCTCAGGCGCTGGTCAAATTACATTAACTCAGCAATCAAGGAATTTGAAGATTAACAAGTCGTGTCTAGTTAGTCACTCAATACAACAAGTGATCAACAACTTTTGGTAGCAGGCCGTTTCGGAGGTGATCAAGTAAAAACGGGGTGATCAATGAATAAGGTACATCTCTCACCTTTTGTTGGGCAGTGATTACTGAAAAAAGTCAAAATTTTCTAAAAACAGATGTGAATGCTACTGGACACAAAGTAAGGCATCAATGTAGCATAAAATTACATTGTAAATTCCCCCTCCCACTAAAAACCTAGTTAGGGGAAATTTTTGAATTTTTTTCCTAGATATAAAGAGTAGCTCTATTGGCGAGCTCTATACGCGTGATACATATATAACCAGCCAGCTAGACCAACTTGAGAACTGAAGAAGCGTAGGTCAACAATTTTGGTAAGAGTTTTGATTGACTGCCTCTGACTGGATGAGGGAGGAATAATCACAAGAACCAAAGACTGTAATAAAACTTGTGAACCAAGAAACATAAAAACGAGAATCTAAACGTGGAAGTAAAGGCATTTCAGAGGACAAAATCAAGGAATAGCTGATGAATTGACATGGACATTGCTATATAGAGAAAACCTCAAGAGAGAAACCGAGTTGCTCTCAATAGCAGCCTAAACAATGTCATAAGAACCAACTATATAAACGCTAAAATAGACAAAACACAGGAGGATAACAATCATTGACTAAGCTGGATTAAAGATGAGACAACCAATCACATATTAACCAAATGCGGCGAATTAACCCAGAAGGAGCGCAATGACAGGCATGATCGTGCAAGGAAGATGATTCCCTGGAACTCCGCAAGAGACTGCATTTTGACAAAAAACAGACAAGAAATGTTCATGGAGAATGAAATATGAAATCTTCGGGGACTTCTACATTCAAACGGATCACCCAAATTAGGCCAGAAGACCAGATCTACTTGCAGTAAACCAGACGAAAAAAAAAAACGTCAGATAGTGTATTTCACTCTTCTGGTGAACCACAGGGTGAAACTGAATGAACGTGAAAAGCAAGATAAGTACCTTGACTTTGCCAGAGAACTGAAAAAGATTATTGAACGTGAAGGTGACAGTAGTACTAAATCGTGGTTGAGTCCTGGAAATAGTCTCAAAGAGTCCAGCGAAGAGGTTGGAGGAATTGGAAATCAGACGAAGAACTTACTAAAGTTAGCTGGAATACTGAGGAGAGTCCTGGAATATCAAGACGACTTGCTGTCACTTGATCCCCAGTGAAAGCCACCTGTCACAACTGTTGCAAAAACTCAACAAGTACAAATACTGATGATGATGATGATGATGATGATGATGATGATGATGATGATGATGATGAAAGAAGTGGGGGTAAAGGGAAAGATTTAAAGTATACTGACCACATCACTAATAGTATGAGACCTACGACCTCCAGCTATGGCCTACTAGCCAATAAAAAAAAAAGCATGGTGGAGATAGTACAAACCACAGCACTGCTGTTATGGGCGAGAACTATACGACAGGAGGGCTGGAGACCTGAGGAAACTTACTGTCACTCAACCCCCAGTGATAACCACCAGGCAATTGGCGTGAAACCGAAATCTGCAGCACTGCAATGGACTGTGAGAGTGTGAAGGGGTCGGGGTTGGAGACTTGGGGAGACTTGATGTCACTAACTCTCCAGTGATAACCACCAGGCAAATGGTGTGAAAATGCAAATAATAATAAATGATCATAATAAGATTATTATAATAAAAGCAGCAAAGATTATCACCGTAAGAGATGAATCATGAAGAAGTAAGATCACTTATCGAACATTATTAACAACTCGGGTAAAATTATTATCCCAAATAATCTGATTAATATTGGTTGTATAACTGTCATCAACATTAATAATGATAACAGCACTAATGAATTTTTCTGCAATGAAGTAATTAAGTTATGACGGTAACAGAAGAGCTTTGTTGGTGGTGTTTATTAACAATGAAACTATAGAGATTGTTGAGAAAATATCTCTGTTAAAAATGTTATTAAATATTGCTGATAATGAAGGTGACAGCAATAATGAAGATAACTGGTTACAGGCCTGGTTAATCACTCAATAGAAACTGCGATGGAACCAACGTCTCTTGGTAGCATGACGTGTTGAGGGCGATCAATTAAAAAAATTGGAAAATGGAAGTGATCAATGGGTAATTTACTTCACTCACCTTTGGTTGGGTGGTGCTCTTCAAAACGGTCTGAATCTTTGAAAAAATGAGCAGTAACGCTGCAGGACACAATGAATGACTGATTTAGCATAAACTTACATTGTAAGTTGACCCCCTCCTAAAAAACTGTTTTGATGTTTGTTTTTTTTAAATGAGAAAATTTTAAAATTTTCAGCTCTCTAGCTCCAACGGTATGTCCTGTGAGTGCAATACATACATACATACATACATTGCAAGTCAGCAAGACCAGCTCAAAAACTGTAGAAACCTACAGCTTTGGTTGATGGCTTCTAATAACTCTCTCAAATATGTTATCAAATGATGCCGCAAATGATGGTGACAGCAATAACGAAGACAACTGGTTAGAGGTGAGTCGCTCAATAGAAATTGCCATGGAACCGACGTCTTTTGGCAGCATACCTTGTTGAGGATGATCAATTAAAAAATCGGAAAATGGAAGTGATCAATAAATAAGATACTTCTCTCACCTTTTGTCGGGTGGATATTAATTAAAAAAAGTCTGAATTCAAAAAAAAAAAAATTTTTAAAACAGCGTTTTGGTTAACTCTTTCTCGTATTTCTATTAAAATGATATTGAATGATGCCGATAATGAAGGTGAAAGCAATTGTGGGAATATCTGGTTACTGGTCTGATTAGTCGCTCAATAGAAATTGCCATGGAACCGATGTCTCTTGGCTGCATGCCGTGTTGGGAATGTTCAATTGAAAAATCAGAAAATGGAAGTTATTTCTCACACTTTTTTTCTGATGGTGATCTCTAAAAAAAAGGCAGAATTGAAAAAAAAAACAAGCGTTTTGGGTGACGGTCTCTAATATCTCTGTTTAAAATGTCATTGAATGATGCCGATAATGAAGGATACAACAATAGTGGAGATAACTGGCTATTATCACAAAAAAAGACGATTATGATGATGAAGTTATCACTGAATAATAAAAACCAAATACCGATAATGATGAAATAATTATGCCGATAGAAAAAAAAATGTTCACTAAACCATTGTAAGAGAAAACAGCACAGCAGAAAGGCATTTTCAGTGACTGGCAATTAATGGTTGATTTTGGTTTCTCTCTTCTTTGTGTTAATTTTATTCCATTGTTTTGTACGAAGTTTAGTTTGAAACCATTTTTTTTTTATTTTGGAAAGGAGAGAAAAAAAAGTTTGTCTTAGAATTGACAGCTGTGTCCAATTATTAAAAAAAAAGAAGAAAATGCAACTCTTGTTAGTCATTCAATAGAAACCACAACGTGACCGAAGACTTCTGGCAGCCTGTTGTGTTAGGGGGGATGAATTAATAATTAGAAAAAAGAAGTGATCAATGAAAATTACTGCTTTCGCCTTTTGTTGTGCCATTATCATTTTAAAAAAGCCAGAATTAAAAGCACTCACTCACGCACAAAAAAAAAAACAAGCTTGAATGCCGTCAGAAATCAAATAGCATAATCTTACATTGCAAATTGGACTCCGGACTGGAAAAAAACTACTTAGGTAAGGTATTTTCGAAAAAGTAGAGAAAATATTTTTCAACAAAATGAGGAGTAAATATTCAAATCTTCAGCCCTTTAGCTCCATTGGTGCAGCCTGTATACATGATAGATACATAATTAGCCAGCTAGCCACACAAGCTTGAAAACTGAAGAAACCTATGTTGACAGATCTGGTGTCGGTCGCGGTTGACAGTTTTTAACAAGACAAAATTATTCTTTTCGTTTAATTAAACCTAGATCCAGTGACTGAATTGACAAAGAAAAAAGAAAGGAAGATTTGAAAAAACAAAAAAAAAAATGGAGGAAAGAGACCAAAAAATGAAAGAGAAAAGAAGCTGATCGATATGATTCTGAAGTGATTAAAAAATGTTTAAAAATGAAGACAGAATTGAAATAGTGAAAGGGAAAAATAGAAAGAAAGAAATAAAGACAGCAGTTATTTATTATGAAAATGAACGTGGAAACAAAGAGAATGCTGTAAGAAGAAATATATGAAACAGAGAAGTTGAAAATATAAGAAAGACAAAAGATTTAAAAACGTGCATAGAGATGAAGAAAAAAGAAAAATGTAAATGAAGAAGAGCGAGAAAAAATTAATGAAGGGCAAAAACTGTGATGACAGAATGATTAGTAAAAACGACAAAAGAAAAGAAACGAAAGAGAGAGAGAAAGAGAGAGAGAGAGAAGGGGGAAAGAAGTGAAGAATCAATGAAGAGACAGTGAGAAAGACTAACAGAATGGAAGAAAGAAACGAAAAGAAATGAATGGAATCATAAAAAAAGTGAAATTAGGAAGGAAAAGAGGAGACGAGGAAAATGGGAATAGGAAGGAAAGATCAGCGAAGAAAAATAAACGTGAAAAAGAAAAGAAAGAAAGCAAAGAATAGATACTGAAAGGTAAGACAAGTGAAAGGAAAAGACGTACGAGGTCAGTTCGAAGTCAATCCGGACGTTTTGAATATTCCAAGAACCGAACGTGCAGCTTTGATATAACTTGTCAACCAATCGCAGGTGGTGTTACTGTGTATACGAGAACAGATACTCTCCAGTGGAGTTACTCAGTCAGCAGTGGGATGCCATTGAATTTAAGTAATGTTTTGCAATCGCATTCAAAATTACTTAATCTGTCCTCTCTTCACATCTCGTGTGAAATACCGCACCGCTGAGGTTTGTCAGACCCCTGCCGCCAGATTTGGCTACCTGCGATTTCTGGCTTTTCGCCGTTGGAACAGGATATTTTGGGCTATGGACCAGATTAACGAGAACGTGACGCAACAGCTGATGGCGATCCTAGAAAAGTTTGAAAAGTGGAAGGGGTCCTGGGATAAATATGTCTGGGGCCAGTGTTTTGAAACGGACGAAGGCGTCATTGACAGAGGTACACTTTTTTTTTTTATAATGAATGGTTGGATACTTTCCGGACAGAACTCGAATGAGGGAAAAAATAGAAAAAAAAAAATTAAAGAAACGGAAAAACAAACCTGACTGCTGCAGGGCGAAACTCCACTCCTTCTTCTATTCCAACTGAAGATAATTACTGCAACCTTTTCATTGCATGTATAATATCATCAAGTAATGGATATATAATCCGACAAATGATTATAAATACTATCTGAAATGATTCCAATAAGGTAGCCGCTTCAGAATAACGTTGCTCTTACCATTGTGCTAGACAGCAGCCCAAATAACTGTTTCAACAACAAATTCTTATCTTGTTCATTCACTGTCTATTCTTGCTCTATTTATTTCTCAACATGGACTATTATGTTATTAAGAAAAGGATACATAATCTGACAGAAGTGATTTAGATTGTATAGCCCAATAGTAAGAGCAACGCTACGTTGGAGCAGCTATCTTATCGGTTGCAGATCTGATTCCTGCAGCAGTTTCATTTTCTTTAATTGTTTATTCTCTTCTGCTATCTAGGCCAAATGATAAATTCACTGTTTAATAATGGGAGATCATTCTAAATAGAGTTTAAAAGTAATATAACGCAATTTATAATCATATATAACATTCAAATTCATATATATATATATATATATATATATATATATATATATATATATATATATATATATATATATATAAGTTGGTAAGAATATCGCCCAGTAATCACTACGAAGTGATTTCAAATCTTTCCCAAATTTTTCTTCTTATCTTTTTGGTTCGACGGGATAGACAGACACCGAAGAGTTTACACCCCAAATTTGGGTGAGGATTGTTCTTGTTAAGGGAGGAAAATAAAGTCAACCCCAACATGGACTGGAGTTTGACAACAGGAAAGAAGAAGGAAAGGATTAAGATAAGCAAAATCCGTAGCAAAATGTCTCAATGCTGGTAGCAAATTTGGAAGATAACGAATTGCCTTCGAACAGACACGCAGATGTAAATACATATCCTTGCACATATATGCTCACATCTACACGAATATACACATATACCAATGTACAGAGATTTATGGAGTTGCGCTCAAAGTTCAGGAAACTAAAGGTGCAAAAGGACTTCCTCAAAGAAAGAAAAGGAAAAAAAAAATGATGGAAAATGCGGTTTGTTATTTCCTGGAGAAGTGATGTCGAGAAATGTGTGAAATGTCTGGTGAAACACGAGAAACACAGGGTAACTTGACAGATGAACAGGTTGATCGATCCGTTCAAATTCTCTGAACTTTCCAGGTAGTGCTTTATATTCATGCATAGATCTATGTTCTAGCCTAATTAAAAGAATAATATCTGCAAATTCGTGTGTAGACCTCTATGCTTAATGGGTAATCATGTTTGTGATAATATCTATTTAGTTTGAGTTCATCTTCAGATAATGAACCGTGTGACTTTTCTTTTTGTTCCTTTGTTTCTCAGTCCTTAACTTCCGTTGAAGCGCACAGATACCATTAGGTAAAAGGCCTGGGGCAACACTCTTTTCTTTAACAGAAATACCGATCCATGCGTAAATAATCTGTTTTGTTTTACTGGTTCTATGCACATAAAGTTTAGAAAGCTTAAAAGCTTTATACACTAAATATATCAAATGAGAGAAATTTCAAAAATTTACACACATATATATATATACATATAGTACAAATCAGGAATACAATACAATATAGTATAGTATGATATAATGCTATATTCGATATGTGATGGGATATTTTATTGAGTGCTCGATACATTCAACATCAAACATTAGGTTAAGTTATAGAAGTGCTTGAAATATGATGTAAAAAAAATATTTGCTGTTTGCCTGAAGAATTCCAAACAAGGCAATAGCATAAACGTGTTTGTGTAGCGAATCTTTTATTTCATGATATATATATATATACACACACACTCATACACACACACACACACTCATACACACACACACACACTCATACACACACACACACACACATATATATATATATATATATATATATATATATATATATATATATATATATATATATATATACACACACACATTAACTGAATCTAAATAACCGAAAATAAAAGATTTGCTGTTTGCCTGAAGAATTCGAAACAAGGCAATAACATAAACGTGTTTGTGTAGCGAATCCTTTTTTTCATGATATATATATATATACATATATATACATATATACATATATATATATATATATATATATATATATACATATATATATATATATATATATATACACATATACACACACACATACACACACACACACACATATATATACACACACACACACATATATATATATATATATATATATACACACACACACTTACCGAATCCTACGGACGTATCAGTTGACTGTGAGAATTTTCTGTTTGTTTCTCTGCTCGTTACGATTGACTAAAACTAGCAATTTTCCTGATGAGAATATACATCCTACCCAACATTAAAAACAATGGACTCATCCACTTAGCTTTGGTTACATGCCCTTAAGGTAGAATAACTATTAATTCATAAAATCTCCTCTGCGTGGTTCCAATTTTAATATGCGCACTTTCGAAACGAATATTACCCAGAATCCTCGAGAAGACAGGATGTGGCGCAAGGTTGGTTAACGTGAGGTCCCGTATGTGAACAGTTCCAAAACTTACCCGAATCCCAGCAATTAGAGTTACGAAGGCATCAGGGTGAGCCTTTTAGTGCAATGGGAGACACGAGACGGAACCCGCGCAGAGATACTGTCAAAGTGTGGAGAATAAGATCTGACGACACCGCCGATGGCATTATGAATTTGACGAGACTGATTAAAGTAATGCATCTCTGTCCATGGCTAAATGCACCATCATACAGTGGGTCGCACTTGCTGACACCACCAATGGCAGATAGAATACCTGTTGTGTAACAGGTTCGCCGCCGAGATATATTCCGAATATACACTTTTGCACCCATCTAGAAATATATGCTTCCCTTCTGGAACGAATGCCTCCGTCTCCGGAAAAGGTGTCAACGACAGTGGTACGAATATTTATTTTTAGTACGAAAATTGTATCTCCTAAATTTCACCTAGTTGAATGTGTGACAGTTCAAGATCAGCTAATCGGGCACAAGGCCTCAAATCGTGTTTTATGCTGTGCATTAATTTGTACGTTCATTATCAAAAGATATTTTTTTTATTGTTTTCAAGTGTATGTACTTGTGAGTGTAGAAAACAAAAAAAAAAATGCATGAAAATTTGTCCATACCTCCGTGTATGTGACCATTAATTAGACTGTAATCAAAACAGCTAACATAGGTTTCTTTAGTTTTCAAATTGGTCTGGCTGGCTGGCTGTCTGGCTGACTATGTATGTATGAATGTATTGCACGTGCTTGCTGCATCGATGGAGTATATTTCAATATTCACTAATCATAATGCGAGAGAAGTAACCTATTAATTGATCACCCCTTTTTCCAATTTTTCAATACATGTTTTGATACTTGCTATCATTGCTATCCGAAAGTAAGAGCGTTCCTATCCGAAATTGCGTAATGCAAAGTAGCAAGTACCATTAATTTCTGGGGGTTGCAGGAGGGATCAGAGATTTTTTTAGAGCGATCCCAAACCTAAAAAATAGTAATGATAGTATATTAGGCTTGAGTCTTTGGAGGCTTGGGTGGTGAGAAGAACAGGAGACTGGGGTGTAGGGGGAAGGAAAGCAGATGCCCGCTGCCTTCGTGCCAGTTCGCTGTAAATCAAACGTTGAACGCTACTCTCACCTTTTCAGCTTTTTTGCATAAAAGCGAAAAATGGCGTAAAGCGAACACTTGAAAAAATCTTTTTGTGCTCTTCCTTCATGAAGAATATGACTCTCTGTACGCAGTTTTTTTGTGCTTGTATTTGAATCTTTGTTGCTGAATGAATAATGTGTGTTATAGGTACGTGAGTTATGCACGCAGGTATATTTTTTTACCTCTGCCTACAAAGTTGAAGAGGTATATGTATTCGATCACGTATTTTTGTCTTTCTGTCTTTCTGTATGTTCACGATATCTCTAATAGTTCTCATGTTAATTTCGATGAAATCTTATTGAACAGTTGGCCATGGGATAAGAAAGAAGTGATTAAATCGTGAGAGGGGACAGATATCCAGGTACTTGTTTTTTCGATTCAGATATATATATTTTTTTGCCTATTTTCTTTCATACATATATTCGCTCATGTCTGTCCACACAATATCCCCAATAGTTCTCCTATTGATTTCGATCAAACCTTGTGGAGCAATTGGCCATGAGATAAGAAAGAAGTGATTAAATGGTGTGGGGGCAGATATTCGTTTTTTTGAGATACTGAGATATTGAGATGTTTATTTTTTCCTATTTTTTCTTCATTGACGTATTCGCCCATGTCTGTCCACACGATATCCAATGAATTTCAATGAATTTTTCATGGAAGGGTGAGCCATGGACTGAGGAATCAGTAATCAAAATATGTGGGTTAGGGTGGATGGGGGTATGCAGGATTTTTTCCTTTTGAGATCAACTTAGTGTATTGCGTTAGCAGAGGTTTATGCACTCTCTGGGTGCTCTCTAGTTTTGCATACGTCTTTGTGGGTTCGTTGCAACCGCAATCCTAAATGTGTGTTTGAGCGCGTTCACTTATTTTTATAATTAGTTGATATTCATTATTTATCACCATCATCATCACCAGTCTTTTAACGTCCGTCGTTGGATATAGACCTTCCCCAGGATTCGTTACAATTCTCTTTCATGGGCGTCGCGGAGCCAGTATTTCCTGAATTTGTCTAGTTCATCTCTCTATCTTGTGTTATGTCGGCCTCGGTTTCTCATGTGATCTCTAGGGATCCATGTTGTGAGTCGTGATGTCCATCGGTTGTCTTTCATTCTTGCAACATGGCCTGTCCATTGCCATTTTAGTTTTTCAGTAGTTTCTATGATGTCTCGGACTCCCATTTTCTTCCTTATGTACTGTACTGTCTTGTGATCTCTCCATGTGAGGTTGAGCATGATTCTCTCATGCGCACGCTGCATGCTTCTCAGTTTAATTCCTTGTAAATGTTTGTAGCATTGTTTTGTCGTGTGTATGTAAAACGTATATTAGGAGGTCGATGTTTTAGTGCAGCGGTCTCAAACCTGGGGGTTGTGGGCCCCTCGGGTTCCATCGAATAATTCTCAGGGTTCTGCAGTTGACATTGTGGATCCTGTGGCAGTGAAACAACACTTTTCATTGCCGAGCTGTCAAAAGATATTAGAGTACGAATGATTGTAATCGACTTTAGAGAACCATAATTTTCAAAGGTCAAAAATTGCTTTTTATTTTAGTTCATGAATTAGTCTAAGAACTACATGCTTAAAAAAGTTTCCACCGGAATATATCCTTTCTATAAGGGGCCCTTGAGTTTCCTATGTTTTGAAACCAATGGTTTAGTGTTTTATTATGAGTATGATTGAGAACCATGCAACGGGCACATGAAACAATTATGCTGGGCCTCACATGGAGAGATCACAAAACAGCACTGTACATACAGGAAAAGACAAGAGTCAGGGACATCATAGAATCTATTGAAAAATCTCAAACGGCAGTGGGCTGGCCATGTTGCAAGAATGGCAGACGACCGATGGACATCGCGACTCACAACATGGATCCCCCGAAATCACATGCGCAACCGAGGCCGGCAGGATATTAGATGGAGAGACGAGCTAGACAAATTCAGAAAGTACTGGCTCCGCGACGCAAATGATAGAAAAATGTGGCGAATCCCGAGGAAGGTCTATGTCCAACGACGGACGTTAAAAGACTGATGATGGTTTCGGAAGTGTTGAGACTTGCCGATGAGCGTGACCCCAAACTTTTATGCCTCTTTTGTGCAAATCAACTTTTCTAAAAAATCTTCCAAGCGTGTATGGGTTTGCTCGCTGACTTTCACTTTCTCTTCCATACGTGTGTGTATAGTCAAGTCATTAGTGCTGGGATGTGTTATAATGACGATAGTAAATGGTACCACCGAAGACAGCTGCCCCTCCCTCTGTCTGTTTCTCTCTTTCTCCATCTCAATGCGTTAAAAATTCCGGTCTACACCGGCTAAGTTACAAAAATAGCCAAGACTGTCAAACCTGCTCTGAATTAATTTCACCTCGCTTGAGCTTTGTCCTAAAAAAAAAAGGTAGTATTATAGTCGGTCTACGACTACTGAGTTTAAATTTGATCCCATTTAGTGTTTATTTTACTTCTTCAGTATTGACACTTGAATTCGAATCAACCATTTTTTTTTCACCAATTCTAACAAGTACTCAAAAACTGAAAGAGTTGTTGTAAATGTTTTCCCCTGCCTCTAACCTAACTTGACTCGTGACAGCTTTTTGTAAAAGTTTTAGAATGTTTACTATTATTAGTCCGGATATTTTTTCCCCCTTCTTTATTGTTGGTTGGAAAAGCAAGTTTTGAGCCGATCGAGTGTTCAATTTTGTCCATAAGGTTTGAACCGAATTTCGCGTTATTTTTCAACTCTATGATTTGCGTTATAGAAGTTCTGCTTTTCTGATTGAAAAATATTTCCATCGACCCCCTCCACCATCTCCCCGAAAAAAAAAACAAGCAAACAAAAAACCTGGATCTCTTATTTGAATTTTAGATACCCGTTAATTTGAATACGTAAGCGTATAATTCCAATTCTGGTTGTGCCTGTGTAATAAAATTGAATAGATATTTTTTACAGTTATGGAAAAAATTACCAACATATCAACGCCTCACCGTAGGGCAAGGGTTAGTAAGCGAGACTCACGGCTGATGTAAATTCATTCTTCACTGGGTGTCCTTTATTTCGTGCCTTATGCCAGACTTGTTGCTTTCCAGCAAATTCAATCGCTACGCGTGTGCCTATATGCCAGACTAAGCTCGGTAAATTAACTTAGTACCCACAACTACGGCCCCGCCTTCCTGTGATAGTATCGCAGTTCGTGTAATCAGTAAGCAAGCCGTAACCCTCGATGTAAATAGGTTTTATTCACAACACAACTGAATTAACCAAACGCTTTATCATAGAGTAACAGTCCCTCCTGTATAAAGAGACCAAGTCAACTGATTTGCATAAATTCTATTTCTGGCTCCTACCATAAATTTTAGTCGTACCCGGCGTAGGGGCACTTTTTATAATTCGATGTATACAAAAGTTGCACATACTTCGTTGGAAATAATTGCGAAAGGTGCAGACCTTATTGCCAATTGACGTCTTCGATTTGCTTCCCCATCAACTCTTCTTCCATCAGGTTTTATTCCAACACAACTAGCCTGTTTGTCCGATCTCCCCACGAAAACATAGTGTGACACAGGGTCGGTTTAATGTGGGATACCACAGATGCCAAAGTGTGAATAGGACCTTCTAAAAAAAATTATTTTTTTAGTTCTCTGCAAAGGGGTCCAGGATCTGTCCTGAGCCCCGTTTGACTCGACTGCACAGAGCTGTACCAGGCCCCATGGGGCAAAGCCTCAATCAACCATAGCACCATATCTGCATCCATCTTGTTTTCCTATCTGTTCGAACCCTCACGAGAATTGATTGTGACACAAGGTCGGTTTCGCGTGGGGATATCACGCGCGCAGACGTGTGGGCAGGACAATACCAAAAAGTATCTTCGTCCTCGCAACTATTGTCACAAAGACTCGAGAGCGTTGGTCTTTAAACACCACGTTTGTTTCCGTCTGGTTTCAACTAAATTATCAAACTTCATTATACAGTAACAGTCAGATTTATATCAAAGAAGCGGAGTTCACTGATTTGCATGAATTTTATCTCTAGCTCCTATAATGATTTTTAAGGGGGATGTTTTTTCAATTATCTCTATAAATCCAAATATTTTATTTTAGCGTTCTTAGAGCTAATTTAGACTATTTTAGAATCTCTTCTCTTAAAGTGGTGAGGGAAATGGACATATGGGAACTCTTTCGATTTCAAGCTCTTTGCCCTAATTATACTGTTTTGTCCAGAATATAACACTACTAGCTTGAATTATCGGAGACTGTTACCTCCCTTGTCCGTACACCTACGGTGGATGGATCAGTTTCCCAAGCAGGAACTGCTGAAACCGTAGCCAACTTAAGGACGCTTTTCATAGTTTAATGTATACTTAAGTTGCGCCTGTGTCCGAAAGTTTCCAGTATCAAATTTAGGCTCAATCTGACAATCTATGATGTAACATTGTTGGAAGAAACTGTGTATGGTGCAGTCTGCCTCACCAAATGGGATCTGTGAGTAGGTCTTCGCCTTGCTCTGAATAAATAGCTCTGTGTACACAGCTAGAAGTATGGGATAACCAGTGAAGACCGAACTCGGTAGTAATGGTCTGCTCGCTAAAGTTGCGCGCTAACCAGTGCGAGGAGCCAAGTTTATCATTACTAATGTACTGCGTACAGTTTTGTCCTCACCGGGTGCTCCACATTTGTGACCTTGCTGTGGGGTATTAGCCAGCTCTTGTAGATCAGCGTTAGTGAGTTCAATCCTCATCGGATGTCCTGCAATTAAGGCCTTGTATTCATAAGCGTACAAGCCAGGGGTGGGGGGCTAAACTCAGGCAAAACAGTATAGAATTTGTGGCAAATCAGTGTAAATCGGGCAATAGTGTGTAAAATTCCGGGCAAATCGAGACCTTTGGTATTTCAGTCAAAGATATTGCGATACGCCTATGATTGTGCCGCACTTTCAATTTACACCAAACAAAGGTGAAAAGCAAAAATAGCGTTTAGTTTTGTTCAGAGCCGTTACTGAGACGGCTCTGTCTATCTCTGTCTGTCTCTGTCTCTGTTTGTCTGTCTGTCTGTCTCTCTCTTCCCATCCGACAGTCATTCAGCTTAACGTACCATCATTACAGATTACGAAAATAACAGGTGAGGCAAATTTTTAATTCAGGACAAGGTTTTGAAATGTCGAAATCCTTGCACACATGGTTTAAAGCACCTGTACCACCATCCTATGGAAAAGGAGAAACTTGGGGTAATCTCACTTAAGACTCGTTAACTCTTCTTTGTACGTTCGGCGAACCAACTTCAAGCTCCTGTAGGGATTGTTTGAATTCACTTTGCACTAATACCCTGTGGAAAAGGCACGAATCCAATTCTCCGATCCCCAGTTATGGGTGAACAGCAGGACAGTTAGAGTCCTTTAGCCATGAGAGGCTATCCATTTTGGGCGTCGAGCTAGCATATCGGTATCGTTTAAACAATGATTTTGGTCACCATAGATTGTTCGAGAAATGGAGACGGATTCATTGACCCATGTAATGCACGAAAAGGGAGAAGTGCCATACTAACAATGAGGCAAAGGCCTCGAGCCTCCAGGTGGAGTTAAATCCCCGACTTATACGCGGGGTTTTACCGTTAATAGTGACAATCTAATTGTATATACAAATATATCGACTGGAAAGTTTTACAACTATATATTCATAGCTGGGAAAGCATTGTAACTTTTAGCACTAAAGGAGATACTGTAAAAAATTTTCTTTTGTTGGAGTAAGAAAAAAATTCAGCCCTGAAGCACCTGAGTTATGACTACGGATATTTGAACAAAAGACCTTAAATGCAGATTTTTTTTCTTTCTTTCTTGAGGGGATCATCAGTTGTTATCATAGAACTGTTTCGAGGATTTGAAAACAAAACAGTAATTTTACCATGGCTCTTCAGCAGTGCTGATCTAGCACAACTTCAGCTCAAACTATATATATATATATATATATATATATATATATATATATAGTCTAGAAAGCTTTACAGTTTTAAACTCTGAATATATGAAAATAACTTTTTTCCCAAAACCTATGCTATTTCAGTCACTTATTTCTGAATATCTGTTGATGTCACTTTCTTCAGTGTTTTATTTTTCATGTATTACTCAGCATTCGACATTAGAGAACTATGTGTGGGTTGTTCTTGTTAGGGTCATTAGTTGTTTACCGTGTAACCGCTTCGGGGATTTAAAAATAAAATAGTTATATTAACATGGCTCCCCAGCAATGTTGATCAAACCCCACTTCACTTTCAGCTATGATTTTGATATATAGCTTATATCAAAATACATGTAGTTTGTTATTTGATATAAGGTATTATCATAATGCATTGTACATGGATGTTATTTCATACAACACTTCATTTTTTTAAAACACAAGGTATACTTACGGAGGTTACCCACCCCCAAATATTTGACGATGAGTGGCCAATAACAATGACATCAGACGTGACTCGTTTTTCATGTCACTCTCTATCGAGTGTTCACCCATGTGAATAATAGAAGTTGATCTGTACTTCAAGTCCGTCTTAAGATTAACCAGGCCCTTCACGAGATCAACTGAGCTGAACTACTATTTTTTAATGAAAATTCGTTGGTGTTGCACATGTCTTTGTTTCGATGAGTTCTCGGGAACGATTGCCGTATCTTCTCGGGAACGATTACTCGCGTATTACACGATCACGAAAATAAGTCTAACCCCACGTTATGTTATATTTTAAATTAAATAATTACTTTTGAACACTAGAGTGTAAAATCACGCACCACTAGCGTGTTAAGAGAGTTGTCATTGGATGAATTCATCGTGGCTCAAAGTCACTATGCAGACGGTGTTTCATAGCCTCAGGCAATGTAGTGTATACTCTAGTCGTTGGATGTCTACCGCCTTCGGTATCTTCGTTTTCACAGGTGTGTTACTGCATTTATTTCTGTGTCTGGTGGGATAAGCACCGAACGGTCTCACAGTTAAAATGTTATGATTTTTTTCGCACCAAGTATAATGTTACCCAGCCCCCAATTCGACCCCCTTTTTTTTCAATATCAAATTTCTCACGTTTTACGAGAGTGAGTACAATGATTAAAGTTTCTGGCGTGCTGGAAGAGTTCATAAAGTGTATAAATTGCTCTTCTTCTTCACTTTTAGTTCTTCGTATACAGTTTTTTTTTAATAGTATACAAATGTACATACTGAATTCTTGTTATGTGTGGCTTGATGGTTGATAGCGGCATACAGGCTGCTCCAATGGAGCTTGTGGGCTGAAAATTTCAATATTAACCCCTCTAAGTTTATGCTGGATCGGTCCATTAATTTGTACCCGGTAGCATTCACGCATATCTTTTGAAAATCCAGACTTTTTTCACTGATCACTGCCCTACAAAAGGCGAGCGAAGTAACTTGCTTGTTGATCAACCCCCTTTTCCATTTTCTAATTGATCACCCCAAAACGGCATGCTGCCAAAAGACACATGACGGTTTCTATTCAGAGACTTACCAATCCTATCTTTTAAAGTTTAAGTTGACAGAGTAAGTGTTTTAAGTGAGAATATAGACTGTTTATACTTCATGTTTTCTTCCGTCATGTAAATAGGTGTACAGTAGTCTTGCAAGCCTCCACATCTTACTTGGAAAAACAAAAACAAATGATCCTATTTCATAGCATATACGAACTCACTGGCATACCAAGGTGGGGTGGAGCACCCCGATGGACACCAGCAGAGGGGTGACACCATCACAGGAACGAGACCATTATGGCTGCCTTTTTTTTTTCAAATCGACTAATAATGATTAATCAAAATTGACTTAGCTGAAGTGATGTACAATAATTTGCTTTGTCATTATTGGACCTTGAATTTAAGGTTTTGTGGATCCTTCGCAGCTTTTCCACGGGACAATATTCAGGGACACCGGGACCAGGAAATGAATATCCATTTCTAATCACCTCTAAATTAAAATTTCCCTCATAAACGCAAGAAAGTTCATAACCAGATAAGATATCTGAATTATCTACGTGTTCTATTCATTAAAGGTAGGAAGAGAAAAAAAAACTTAGTATTTAAATCTGTAGACTAACAAATCTCTGTCTTGTCAAATTCATTTCCTCTCGCGTTATGAAAGAAACAAGCTGTCATCATCGATCTTTGATCTTAAAGTCAAGCCACAGAATATGACAATGTTCTTGCATGAACTCGATTGAAAAGTCACTTCATATGTTGTAGACTACCCAATGTTGTCAAATTAAGCATTGTCGGCTAGATCTGGCTGAATTTTTCTTCAATCTCTCCGATACAAATCTAGAGTAGCCGAAACTCTGGCCAATTTTGAAAATGATTAGTAAGTTTAATAAAAGTAAACGCTTTATCCTCTTAAATACTTCGTTTTGAAGTCTCGGTTATTTTATTTGATCAGAGGACGTTTGATGAGTATATAAAACATTTTTAGCAATAAAACCATTTTCAGATGCAGTTTCAGAAATTTGAGCTCGTCAGGAACTTCCTTGAGCCTCGCTGCACAGCTTTGCTCAATTTATTAGTTTATTGACAAACCTAAGCTGCTATTCGCTGCGGTTGACTTGAAAAAAGTTCTTCCTTCGAATTAAAGTCAACTAGAAAAGGTAATAAATCTATTCTTTCTCGTTTTATCCACATCTTTATCTCAGCATCTACCGTGCACTTTTTTGGCACTCTTTTAAAACGATTCTTTTTTTTTTTTTTTTTTGAAAGTTTTTATTTTGGAGCACTATCTTGGTTTCGTGGTCCAGCCTTTTACTGTTTTTAATTCCAGATCAAAGTGTAGTATCTGTTTTTCTGAAGTCAACAAAATATGACATTAACTCCCCATTTTCAACCTTGAACATTATTACAATTGCATTTCAATTGTTTTCTTCCTCAATCTAAATTAATTTTTTTCATTTGAAAGAAAAAAGAAACAATATGGTTGTATTCTGATTTTTGAATGTCTTTCTCGAATCATTGAAACAATAATTTACATATCGAGCAATAATTCAGTAACAAATATACAAAACAATAATTCATCGTGGTACAAAATTTAGTAATTGATTAGTTAAAATGAGTCGAAAACAAGTAATGAAGAGTTATTATAAGAAGGAACGATTTGTGGGTACTTAATTTTGGGGTGCAGTAAACTTCAAAATTAAAACGGCAATGCTAAGTCACGTGGTTTTCAGTGGGGAAATATCCCATTCTCGCTACTTTAGCAACGCATTGAAAAAAAAAAGAGAAAAACTTCAACTAATACTGAAAGTATTTCTTGTTTTATAACATTTAAACCCCTAAAGGAAGAAATTTTTCAAGGTAAAAGAATAAATGAGAACAAAATCCCCTCTGATATAAGCAAAAAATATATTTGGTGTATATTTAGAGATGCGTATATCTGTACTACATAAGGATGTGTTGCCAATCCAGCGCTTTTCGTGCTAAATTCAGCGTGTTTTTCGTTATAACAGCACAAAAATTCAACATCTAGCGCTACGTTTAGTGATATTTTTTATTATTTATCAAATATGACCTTAAATAGCTAAATTATTTTTTAGCGCATTTTGGCGTTTTTTGACCCTTTTTTAGGTCAGTTTAACACGAAAAAAATCTCTGAGTTGGCAGCACTTAGGGTGACACCTTGAGTTACCGCCCCGGGTGACACCAACCCTAGGAACGTCACTGCGCACTCCTTCCCAACAAAATTACTGGAAGAAATCTGCCCAGGGTCTTCTTTAATCCAATTCTTAGCCTTTACTACCATAGATTTCCGAAATATTCCATGCTAAAATGAAGGATTCTATGTGTCCTATGCCAATCTATTTTCTTTAAAATTCAGCTGTATCTGCAATGTCTGACTTTTCGAAATCAGATTAATCTAATGAATAATTAAAATAGAAGGGCAGTGGCATGACTTTCATCATCAAATTCGGTTTCAGTTTTAAGCGTTTAATTGAAAAACGAATCGAAAGTTTAGTGAGGCATCCTCTATAAAGTTTAAACACCGCCATTGCCAGAACACGTGATCCTGGATCGACGATAATTTCAGTTAAGAAGCATCTTATTATGGGACAGCTTGCAACTGAGTTTCAAGTAAATCTGAATTGAATGGGTTGAGAGAATCGCCTTCAAAACAAAGTTTGAACGCTTTTGTTGCCTGACCCTGAGTAGAAGGTAGGTAAGAAGCATCCTATCATGGGACAGCTTTCGACCCAGTTTCAAGCAAATCTGACAAAATAACTGAGAAACATGTGGACAGACCGACTGAACGTCGGATGGATAGAGCCTTACATAAAACGCCTCTAAAACTCTAAGCCAGTCGTTTCCATATACATTCCTCCTCTTGTGATCAGGGGCGTAGCAGGGTCCCTCTCATCCCAACAGCTATGGTTCCCAATCTAGTGGTCGGGAACTCCTGAGGTTTCTTCAAAGATATAACTGCGAGCCCGTGGGAAGATCTTTTGAAAGCCTGGGGATCCAAACCTGCAGCTACGCTCACGAGTACGTTACCTATAGAAACAAGATGAAAAAAGTTAAAAACAAATGAACACTTGCAACCCAGCGGTTAAAACATAGACTCCCATTCCACTGAAATTTGAGGTTTCATTCTAATCACACACACACACACACACACACACACACACACACACACACAGAGACATCTTGAACGGAAAGAAATCATCCATCACTTCAAACAAACAGTAATCTCCCTTTCATGATGTTCATAGGGTCCTTCAGCTCAATCTTCTGAGAGACAACTATAAAGTAAGATGGATCAATTGAAACGTCTACCTTAGAACGGGCGAACTAACCAAAACATCGTCATAATCATCAGCAGCAGCCTTTTAGCGTGCGTCGTTGGACATAAACCTTCCTCAAGATTTGCCAGACCTCTCTACTATGGGCGTTGCGCAGCCAGTACTGTCTGAACTTGTTTAGTTCGTCACTCCATCTTATTTTCAATCGGTCACAGTTTTCATGTGATCTCTCCGGATCCACGATGTGATGTCCTGTGGTCGTTTGCCGTTCTTGCAACATGACTAGCCTATTGCCATTTGAGTTTTCTGATGGTTCCTATGATTTCGCTGACTCATGTTATTCTCTAATAAGCTGTGCTGTTATGATCTCTCCATGTGATGCTGATCACGATTCTCTCCATTGCACATTGCATGGTTCTTAGTTTGAGGGTCAATCTCTTGGTTCCATGTTTCAGCTCTATAGGTGACTATCGGGAGATCTCATTGGTTGAATGCTCTTCTTTTCAGAACTAATGGGATTTTCTTGTTCTTGGAAGTTAGACTTGCTCTACCGATAGCTCAACAACCTAGAGTGATTCTTCGCTTGATTTTTCTTTTTTCAGTGATTTTCATGTTCGTAGAGTTAGGTAGATTTTGTGGTCCGCTTTCTTCAGCTCTGGGTTTCAGATATTGATTTTTGTTTCTTCGTCATCAATGTGAAAATAAAGGAATCAAAAATAGACACGAAAACCTAAGTAACCTCCGATTTGCCTACGACATTTTCCCTTTTGCTGAGAACCTTAAAAAAACAATACTAGACGAATTTTGAGAAAATGAGCTCCAAGTTTCGGTGACTTTAAAAAACTGGGTACTGACCACATTTTTGCATTGATTTCCATGAAAATTTGTGTGATACCACAGTAGAATATGATTGTTATATAGACTTGTGTGATATTTTAGAATAATCACCAAATTCCATGCACGGGCAACCAGCAATTGGAGCTTTGAAGATAGTGAAATATCTCAATGTAAGCAATGGCAAAACGCAGAGAATCGGAGGCGAAGTACGAACTTGGCTAAATGGCAATGGGCAGGCCATGTTGCAAGAATGAAAGACAACTGATGGACATCACGTCTCACAACATGGATTCTCAGAGTTCAATTGAGAAACAGAGGCCGACAAAACACAAGATGGAGAGATGAACTAGACTGATTCAGGAAATACTAGCTCTGCGACGCCCATGATAGAGAATTGTGGCGAATCCTGGGGAAGGTCTATGTCCAACGATGGACGTCAAAAGACTGATGATGATAATGGTGATGATGACAGAGCAGGGGTGACTGAATACTGTACTTTACAAAACGCATTTTCGGAACACTTTGCCACTCCGACGTTAGATGTCTCAATTTAACACCCTCCCCACAAGAGTGGCCATGTGAACATCCTACCTCCTATAGCAGTTTAGAACGGAGAAATGCCCCTTTCTATTGACAAAGTTGACGATGATATGGTTACCTGCGATGAAAGTAGCAGGTTTATGAATGCCAAATTCTTCTTCCGTTCAGACTAAATTTGAACGGGTTCATAGCGTTCATAAGAAAGGTGAACATCTTACCTCCAATAGCAGTTTAGAGGGAGGAAATTATTTTTTTAATTGATAAAGTTGTAGATGATATCGTTACCTGCGATGAAAGTAGCAGGTTTAGGAATGCCAATGTCTTTTTCGTCCAGACCAAATTTGAACGAGTTCATAGCGTTCATATGAAAGGTAGCATGGTGAGATCATTATTTTTTCTTCTTGCGTCGCACTATGTTATATAATTCTTTTTTTTTAATCAATTCTCGAAGAAAAAAAAAACGTGACGTACGAAAAAGCGATCGTAATTCTAAAGAAAACTAAATTTTTTTTTTGATATTTCATATTGTACAAGTTATTACCTATAATTTATGAAGGACACAAATAGATATGCACTTCTTGGATACATAGAGAATTCTTTTTAAAGATTTTTCAGATGTGCTAGCATCTCTAGTACTTATGACCGTCATTGACAGACTGGCTGACATACCGAAACAAAATCTGCTTACATAGCTCAAGATCTTACTCATTTTTAGTACATTTAGCATCTATTGGTCATTGCTTGATTAACATACCGTAACAAAATTTCGAAGGAAAAGAAAGGGGCTGATAAAGGACAGTTCATTCAAAGGAAGCGGCTTTTAAAGGTGGGGTTAATGAACGGAATTGTCTCTCATAGAAAGGGGTTTTCAAAGAATCCATCAGATTGAGCTAACGTGCCTATGGTCTGACTTTCAGGCTTGTTCCTCTGCGGTCATGTAAAAAACATTTGTTTACTCAGCAAAACCTTGCTTTTTAGATTTCCAAACGAGGATAACAAACCTTACCTAATCAGTCTCCTTAGCCCAAGATAGAAGGATAATTGCAAAATGTGCTTTGGGTCGTCTGATAGGGGCGGATCAAATGTTGGGGGGAGGGGGTCCAGGAGGTCCAGGAGGTCCAGACCTCCTCTGCTCATGCTAAGCAGAACCGAATAATCTAGATAAAGAAATGTTGAGAAAAATCCCAAAGAATCCTTGCAATTAGAATTTAATATTAGAAACAAAATTATCTTATTTTCATTTAATTCAATTAGGATGTCTTTCGTTTTATTCTCTCTTCATATCTTTTATTTATTTATTGGTTGCGTGTGTAAATTTCTTTGGTATTTTTTTTTTATTTTACCCATTTGTTAATTCTAGTGCTAAAAAGCTGCGATTTTAGTGTAATCGAAAAATGTATTACTTCCTTGTTTTTTTTTTTTTTTCATATTAGAAATTTTTCTTTTTACGTATTTGTATGTAGAAATAACTTAATCCATTTGGGTACGACCTCACCTGTTCAAATCCTTAGATCCTGCCGGCAGTGCATCATGTCGGTATTCGAACCCAATAGTCCAGATAAAGGCCAAGAATTGGAATGTTGATGTCTAAACAAGCCTTTTTTAACTCTCAATATACCATCTTACTGGGTTCACACACATACCCTCATTTGGCCCCGCAGCTTAGAAAGCTTAACTTTACCGCAGGATTCGTTTTGTGAATCAAAAAAAAAAAAAAAAGAAGAAAGAAACAGGTCTGGTTAGTCACTCAATAAAAACCATAACGTGATCAAGTCTCTTGACAGAATGCTATGTTGGGGTGATCAGTTAAAAAATTGGAAAAAAGGGGGTGATCAATGAATGAGCGACTTCTCTCACCTCCTGCTTGGGTAGTGATTACTTAAGAGGTCCGAGTATCAAAAAATAAAATAAAATAAAATAACAAAAAACAAAAAAAACAAAAACAAGTGCAAATGATGGCTGACATTAACTAATGAACTAATTTGGCATAAACTTACATAGCAAATAAAAATCTGTTGGGGGGGGGGGGTCAAAATGAAAAAAAGTTTTTTTTTTCCAGAAAATATCCGCTGTGTCGTCTTTACCAAAGATTTCCCATACTCTCAACTTATTTTACCCATATAAAAAGATGGTAGTATTATCTGGTAGCGACAGGTTTGCCACTATGATATATTCCTGATATATCATTTTGTCCACCCATCCCGGAAATATATTCCTGTGCACCCCCCCAAAAAAATTTATACCCATATGGGTTACATGTATTTCTTCAAATCTTTTTTTTTTTTGCTTCTCATTTTTTCACTTTTCAAACTTCATGATCACAGGCTTACGAGTCAGGTGGGCAGGGAGTAACTTCTCCTCCAAATTCAGGGAAAACAGTTGTTAAATTTCAGGCAAACCAGTGTAATTCGGACAGAACCGTGTAAAATTTCGAGCAAATCAAGTCCTCTGTCCTGCTAAGCGGCACAGATCCCATACGCTGATGTTCATGGTAATAAATAGAGATATTAAATAAATTCCATTGTCTTTTTTTCGTTCTTCTTGTTAAAGAAAGCAGAGCGGTGTCCTTCTGCGACCAAAACCTGGAGAAAAGGACAAGAATAAGTCAGAAGATGAAGACAAGACCGAAGAACATTGCCCAAGATTAAAGAAAGAAAGGGAAGAGGTGAGAAAACAGTCGGTGGTTGAAACGGTAGCATTAGCAGCAGCAGCGGCGGCGGCAAGCACGTTCCCCGTTTATCTCCGCTCACCGGAACACATTTCAACAGCGACTGTAGAAGACTCAACAACAGCATTTTCCATAGCAAAGGTGAGTTCAGTTGGTTTAGTGCGACGATTGTTTCCTCTTCTTTTTAGTACGAAGTGCGGCTATCTTTTTTTCTTCCGTTTTTTTTTAACCTTTGTTTTGATCCGGTACCTTTTTTTTTTTTTTTGGCTGTTGTTATCGTCTGCTATGTTCTTCTCAGACCGGTTAGTTACGTGTTCTTAACAGTTGTCTGAAGTTGTGCTTTTTTTTTTACCGCTTCCTCCTTCTTTCAGTAACTTTTTCCAATCTGTTTATAGTATTTTATTCGAAGAAAAAAAAAGATAACAAAAAATACAACAAACCCTAAAACAAAAACAAAACAACTTTTTTCCCCCGCCCATAATAAAACTTGATTGTTTGGTTGTCTTGTCTTGTGTGCATGTTCCGAACTCGGATCCATCCTGTGCCCTCCCCCCAAAGTATGTACTATCCAACCCCGTGAATTTCGACCCCTACGTAGTACCTCCCCATTGCACCTAACGAGGACGGTCGGGAGGACATCCATCTACTGACACCTGCGTGTCACTAGTCACGGGGACAGGAGATTTTTGTCCTTGCCCACGCGTGTACGTGAGGGCCCCTCCACGTTAAACCGGTCTTGTCGAATTTGCCCTCGTGGGGAGACAAATAAATCCCGTGTTTTTATTTGTATTTACGTTTTTATCTGTTTTGTATTCCCCGACCCCCTGCTCCTTACACCTGGTTCCTCCTCTTTCCCACTCCCTGGTGCCAGGTGCTTTCTTCTTTATTAAACTTGCCTGAGTCGGTATCCGGCTTGGTTACACTACAACGTACTGCATGCTACAAAACATTCGTAACTTTATCTTACCATTTATCTATTTAAGAGAGTAGTTTTTTCTTCGCTGTTTTTCTTTTTGTTTTCAGTTTGTATTTAATTCTTACTTAAGCATAGAGGGTCGTGAGTTCGATTCTCACTAGGAACTTATTCGTGATTTCTGTTGATTTATTTACCTACTACTGAAGGGTACCCAACCTGGATTTACTCGCGATAAAAAAAAACAAAAAACAACAACAATTAACATGAAGGCTAATAGTAGCCAAAGATTAATTATAACGATTGTTTGGTTTGGGGTTTTTCAGTAGTTTTTATTGATATGTAGTTGCCAATCTTTTTTCTTTTTTTATTTCGTCGTTAAATCTCTGAATTTCTTTGAAATGTTCATGTTTACTAATGAATATTATTCACCCAATTCCGCTGCGAGGATTTTACCGGCTGGTTTTATCATTTTGATTTACCAATGCTTTCCAATAATGGAATTATTGGAGAGCATAGATTTTTTTTTTTAATGTACTTTCAATGGAGTCGTTTGAGAAATCCTATGCAAAAGTTTACAGAAAATAATTTGTTTGTTTGTTAATGTTATCGAGGAATAAATTTAATTTGATTTTTATTCGATGTGCCTTGAGTGAAAAAAGGGAGATTGCTGCGTGGAATGTTGTGTAGAAAAAATATCCAAAGTTTTTACTCTTTTTCTTTTTTGCATCAAAAAAGGCATAGAAAATATTGCAACACCTTTCCCCCCCTGCGATAACTGTCGATTCGTTTTATTAATAGCAAAGGTAAATAAATTTGGAATGTACCTTGTGACCAGAACAAAACTTACCAATATTTCTAGTAACTTTTTCCCCCCTTCAAATTAGTTGAGTTGTCATTTTTTTTTTTTTTTTTTCAACCTCGACTCTTTGCTATTCAGTCAGGAAACTGTAACCATTTCAGAGACGGTTGAATAATTAAAACAAATAGTGTGTGTCTCTCTCTGTTTTGGTTTATCCATTTTTTTTTCTCTCCTCTATATCCGTATCTTCCACATGACCGTTCAGATACTACACTCTGATTCCATACTGAAGGCAAAGGAGCGACACACTTTGATCCTGCGAAAGTGCCGATCCATGCGTAAATGATCCCGTTAATTTTGACGGGTAGTTATCGTAGTGATTAAATAATTGAAGAAAAAAAATCTTCATGAACACCCTTGCTTTCACTTCCCTACTGTGCTTATTACTTTTTATAAACACACTGTCATTGAACTAGAGGAAGGATAAGTCCACTGCTTATTACGAGGTGAGTCTAATTGTGTTTGTATGTGTCTATGACGTCAGTGTATGTTCTAAGTGTACCTACACAGTGTGTATATGAGTATAGCACCCACCTTTTTCTCCAGAACCCGAAGTGTATGTATGTATGTATGTAGGTGTATAACATACGTATCACTTCATTTCTTCTTCTTCTTCACTCTCTTTTTTTTCTTTTTTTTTTGGGAACTAAATGTCTTTCATCGATTTTGCACGTGTCAGCAAATTATGGATCTTAACTGATTCGATCTCGGCACTCACTTTGTTCGTGACTTCAGTGTTTCACGTATGTTTAAGTTTTAAAACATACATAAGGCGCAGATCAAGGGGGTCAGGGGGAGATCAGGGCAAGGCACAATTTGAAAAAAAAAAAGTCTCGATGAAGAAATAGTATAAATAAGATATCCAAATAATCCCAAGATATCATAAATTAACCTTAAAGCAAAAACTTTTGTTTCTCATCTGATATAAATAAGATATCTTCTGTCTCGTCTGTATTCTTGATATATTTTTTTTTCAATTTTTGCTGCTGTGGTATATTTCTTAGATCATTTTTTTTTCTCGCTTGACACTTATCTTTTCTTGTATTAAAAAGCTGTAAGGTAAAAAACGCTGACTCGCATATTGTTTTCGAGATTCAACATTTGTTTTCTTCTTTCACCTTTTTCTATTCGTAAAACTATTTCTTCGAATTTGGACCCCCTACCCTACATACAATCCTGGATCCGTCCCCGTACACGTAAGCCAAACGGTCATTAATAATTTTTCAGTATATAAAATCTGAATGCGTAGAATGGCACAGTGTGGTGGGAAGGGCTTGTCTACTTTGAAACTTCGCTCCATTGCTCTTACCTGAGCGCGAACACCGACCACTGGCGCCGATGATTATCCAACTATCTCAACCACCAAGCGAATGTGTTTTTTTCTTTGAGTACGTAATTCTTTCATCGGCGAATCGAGTTCGGATTCTGACTAAGATTGTCCAAGATTCTGTTCACTTCGCACAAATGCTCTCCTCGGGAAAGGCATGAATCCACCTCTCCCTATAAATCAGATCACAGATTACTCCTTGCTGTCGGTAGCTTGTAACCCAGTACAACCTGTCGCATGTTGCTTTTAGAGAGGAGGTGGGCATCACCGAAAGGAAGCCTATTGCCTCGAGAAACGCCACGAAAGGCCCAGCATCATTGGTAGATGTCATGGGATCGATATGATTTGATAGATTCTTTTTTCAGCATATCTATCAGTCGTATGAAACTGACAAAAATCTTTGCAAATATATGCATTGATGTGAACAAATTTGACCAGGTAAACATCTCTGTGTTCAGTGTGTGAGGTGCGTGTGTCCGTGCGTGTGTCTGTGTAGTTCAGTCATTGTATGTTGATTGATCTGTTGATGTGTCTGTATGTCTGATTAATGGCTAATAATAGGTATGCATATTAGAGTGTCTGTCGTGTACGTATGTGTGTGTGTGTGTGTGTGTGTGTGTGTGTGCAATTCTTTCTACCTTGTTCCTTCATACACATGCATATTACCAGAGAGATCAATGTCTCGTTTTCTTATTGTTTGTCTCTATCATTCGTCGCACACGCCAGTGTGCGCGTGAGTGCGTGTGTTTGTGTGTGTGATTAACTTTCATTCATGTACACGTCTCTTGTGTTAAGGACAAACTCCGAACACACACTCACTCCTACATGCCCAAGTGTATACATATAAGAGTGTGTTTCATGTCTGGGTCTACTCGCGTGCGTGCATATGTGTATGTGTGTGTGTGTGTGTGTGTGTGTGTACTTGATTTGCAGTGTCTGCTTCATAGTCGAGGTAGTTGCATATTTCTCTTTGACACCGGCGTTCGAGCCTGGGTTTAAAAAAAAAAAAAAAAACAACAATAAACATGTCGAATACTGATTTACGAGGCAGGTCCTCTCCCCACTTGGAAGATTTGCGCAACACACTCTTGCTACCCCCCCCCACCCGCTGCATTCGGTCCTGTGTCAGACGAAGGTAAGAAGATTATTCTGTGTAGTATGTCTTCTCTAGGCTTAGTCCAATTAAAGGAATCAGCCGGTGAGATATTTGAGGGGTGGGGTGGAAAGGTTAGAGGTAGAAGACAATATGCTGACATAGGCTACATATTCATTTTGATGATTATACAATAAATTTTTTGGTGAAATATCCGCGGATGTGAGTGATAAAAAAATGGAATACTTACTGAAAGTTCAAGTTAGCCGAGTCTTATTCAATGGGGCACACAGTGATTGCACAAAAGCTCTAGTCCACTGTAGGAATATGCGAGACAAATAAAACTATACGTGCACGTGCTTGTAACATGTATACAATGGTTACGCTAACACGTGTGTGGGTGTGTAAGTTTTTACACGTATCTGTCAACGACAAGTTCGTAATTCGTGTTCAGGTGCTAGCGTGTACGAGCGTATTTATTTACCTTATTTATTATTATTTTATTTTTATTCTGTCAGCTTTTATCAAATCACTACAGAATCAAGAAAAACAAGTCTCTCCCGGCGTTCAAACAAACATTTTACATACGTTACCAACATACGCTAACAAATAAACATTAAATTGAAAAAGAAGAAAGAAAAAAAAATGAGAAGAAACGAAATGTAACTGACGACTGGCTCTGACCAGGAGTATTTTTAGCTGTAACAAAAATAATTTAGTATCTATAGACACATTTCATATCAGAAGGCTTCGGAGAGGAAAGTGTAAGCAGAGGTTGGGGGGTTGGAGAGAAAAATGATGAAGAGACGATCTTTATAGACTGGGACAGACAGTTAACTTCTATGGAATGGAGAGAAAGACGAAAAAGACCCAGAAATAAATAGGAAAGAAGACACACACACAAAGGGAAAATAATCTGAGGAGAGGGAGAGACATTTTGTCTCTCTTGGATACGGAAAGAAAGGGAAGGTGCCATCCAATTATTCCATGGAAGGAAAGGAATTAGAAAAAGAGTGACGGACGCCGACACAGACGGAGCCTTTAAGGGAGACGATAGAATGTTAACAGCAGATGAACGTACAGATACACTGTGCGGACACACAGAGAAACACTACGGGAAGAGAGATGAGGACGCAAAGATAGTAAATCGCTCTGAGAGAGAGACAGAGACAGACAGAGAGACGGACTTATGAAACGCACTCAAATGAAGTCACGCACCTCTTTTTTTCCTTCCTCCTATCCCCCCCCTCTATCTTATAATTAATTCTGAAGAACAGCCACGACAGCAATGTAAATCACATTCGCATACATTTACTTCTGAAGAAGGAAGGAACAAAGATATATATAGACTCAAGACTGGAAGAATTGGACAGATATAAACTTCGTATCCAACCACTGAGCAAAGGAGAATCAATTCCTTCCGCCTTTGTCTTTTTTTCTTTTTCTTTTTTTTCACACACGCGCGCACTTTGCGACATTCTGAAGACGATGCCTTTTTCCCCTCCTTCTTTTTCCTTCCATTGAGTAACGCCAAGTACCAAGTCTGGAGTTGACTTAGTTTTCCCTACCGTAACATCAACAAGCACAATCCTCACCTAAAATGGGGGTCGTAAACCGATGTGTAAAATCCGCATTTCCCTACTGTGATTTGAACTCACGACCAACTGATTGCCAGGAGGCTGTCTTGTTGGTTTATCTAAATTTACAAGTCTTGTATATTAATGGAAATTTATCATACAGATACACATGGGCTCATTGCATTCAATTAATTAAACAAACAAATAAATGAATTAAACAAATACATATTCAATTTTTTGTTATATATAATACAAAAGTTGCAGTAATCGTCTTCTGTCGGAATAGAAGTTGGAGAGGAGTTTTACCCTGCAGCAGCCAGTCTTATTTTAAAATAGACTTATCTTTCCTTCCGTCTTTTTTCTTTGACTGTAAGAAGACGATATATCCTAACAAAGGAAAGTAAGCTAGATATACATAACGTGTTGTTTCTACCTTTTGAGATTCGATGAAATCTAAAACATATTTTTGTATCGACGAACGGAAAACGTTATTATTGTTAAGTGAAAGTGAAAGTGAAAGTACAATATTTGACAATCTCACTCCCCCCTCTCTCTCTTTACATCATCATCATATGGTTAAATCTTCACCTTTTTTTCTCAGCGGACGGAAAAACTTACCTCAACTGCTGCTTCGATTCAACGAAGTAGCATTAGTACAGGGATTAATTTGTGTATTTAGAAAGATATTCTTCAATATTCATTTCAACCTTCAAACCCTTCCGGAAAATACTGAATCTACCGATAAGATCCAGTGCGTCGTGAAGGTTGCTATCTCCTCAGTTTAATTAAGGGTTACAGTTTACAACTCTGAATAATCTCTTTCTTTTTTTTAATATAAAGTTTCGTTCATATTTTTTTGTTTGTTCTCTTTCACTTATCTAAATAACCCCATCTGGGTGTAAATTTGAAATTCAATTTTTCTCAAAAGTGAAAGATTTGATCCATTTAGAACACAAGAAAATACGTTCTCCACTAAATCAAATATCATGCAGACAAATCGCCAATGAAAAAAGAAATTGATTAATAAATACATGCGTTGGACATTTCGTTTTTACGTTCATTGTTTCAACCCTTTTTCAACAAAAAGTTTTCCGCCAAGTCAGGCTTTTCAACTTTCCCTCGGTAACACCCCTCTCCTCGTCTTTCACCAGTGATCCTCGGAAGTGAGATAACAGTACCGGTGCCGGTACGCGAACCATAAGCTGCAGGTATGCGGCTCATTTTCACATGATGTTCAACTTACTTTGCTACCCCTGGGCATTATTATACAATAGATAAACTACATGCCACCGGTTACTGGCACATTGGGAAAAAATAACAAAAACAAAAAAACTGTCGTCTGCGAGATAGATCAGATAGTTTAAAATGCTGTTCGTTCTACACAGCACTTGATATACAGGGTGGATGGAAAGAAACTCCCTATTTAGAAATTGGTAGCAACAACTTAATTATTTATTGGTCGAATGTGTACATAGAAGAAGAAAGAGAGAATGAACGGAGGGGTGATAGAGAGAAGATTTTGGACCCCTTCCTTCACTGATACCTGAAGTAATAAATTAAATTCTACCACTGACGACCAAAATAAAATTCGTTTCACGAAAATGGAGCAATATCTATAAGGGTAACATATGATTTCCAATTGGGAGTAGGCTAATTCTCACCCAACCTGTATGTACAGCAAGCAACAACAAACAAAATACGAACGTGGTTTGTTTCTCTCTCTTCTTTTTCTCCTCTTATCAATCACTAAAACTAAACTCACTCATCAGCCTTTTCGTTCGTTCGAGAGTAGAGAATCTAGCGAATGACTGTTGAAATAATATAAGCCACAACTGCAGTTTTATTTAAATTAGCTTTTTTTTCTTTTCTTCCTTTTTCTTTTGGCGTCATCTCTTTCATTCTGATATTTTCAAGACTGAGAAGTTCGATTGGAAAGATTGTCACCGATTAGACCCCCTGCCCCCACACACCTAAATTTCATTAATTGACCACAAACAACAAAAAAAAAAAAAACCTAAAAAGTATCTGGCTCCTATCAAATTCAATTAACTGATCACGTGCCGTCTTTCTTTCCTGCCTTACCCACCGTTTACCACCCTAGCACTTGACTCTTTGACTTTTCGCAGAGAAGCAAAAATGACTACACTAGGAAAAGGACCTAGAATATAATTCTCTCATTTTGCATAATGGCTTTACGATCAATAAGGAAAAAAAATTAATAAAAATGATAATGATAATAGTTATAAATAAATCTTTTTTTTTTTAAATGCATAATTTAATTAAATATGCATTAAAAAATAACAAATAACAACAAAAAAAATAGGTCTTTGTCATTCTTTTCACTTTCTTGGAAACTGTCGATTTTTCCAATAAAGAAAAGTAGAAAAAAAACAAACTGTATGAACTTTACGACCTCAGAATTCATTGGGGGTGGGGATCTTTGAATGTATCCATATTTTGTTAATTTATTTCTATAATTGCAAAAAAGAGAAAAAAATGATCATCAGGAAAAACAAAACACCTTCGATTGATCTTCTAAGGTCTGAATCAAAGGCATAGCCGGGTGAGAGGGGCAGATGTAAAGGGGTGCAAAATTCCCCATGGTCTATAATGCCAGTAAAATTATAATACCTTATATATATATATATATATATATATATATATATATATAATATATATATATTTAGCGTAATTAGCCCCATATTCTGGCTTTGCCCCCATCCCCGCGTTGAGAATGTTAGCTACGCTTCTGGTTAGAACTGACTTGTGATGACGATTGTCGTCGATTCGGCACAGTACCGAAAACTTGACTGTCTCATCAACAAGTGAAATCAGCCTCGATTGATTCTTGAAGGTTTGGTGATAAAATTGGTTATCGGTATAAAATGAAGTAAGCCCCCTGCCCCCCAACAGAAAATTGTATTCCTCAGATTTAGTAAGGAGTCGAAAAAAAAGAAAAAAAGATTGATATGGTAGTCTCTGTTCTGTATTTTATTGTTATTGACTTGTCAGTCTTGTTTATGTTTTGTTTTTTTCTACTTATACTGTTTATGCACACGCACACACATACACATACACGCGCACACAAGCTCGCGTTTAGTTGCAAGTGTTGATGCAAAACCAAGTAGTTAGTGTTGTCTGAATGCTGAGGTGAAACTAGTGCTCTTCGCCGAACGGACTGGGCGGCTGTCAGGGGGTCGGTTCAACTCGGTAAATGAAGGAAGAAGAAGCAAGGAAGAAAAAAAAAAGGAAGAAAGACGGGTTTTCTGTTGAGGTTGCAGCGTCTGTGTTATGGGTCAGCTAGCGCGAAAAAAAACACTCTCAGTCGAGTCAGCGAATAAAGGAATCATCACCATAGATTATCGGCAAAGGTTAATACAGTGCTTGTTCCTCAACAACGTGGTGCGTGGAAGGAGGGGTTACAGGGGGCGGAGGTGATTGGCAGCCCCTCAATTCCACTCCCCGAATGCTAGGGAAAGGGTGCTGTGAGAATAAATAAATTTGCGAAGCTAAGCTAGGTTTTTTTAACGGGTTCTGGTCAAGTAAGTTGAAGTGAAACAGTTAATATATTGCTGTAGAATGAAAATAACCGATGTTTATTCCCCGCCTCTTTTGCGATAAGAAGCAAAGGACGGTGTCAGTGCGTTTATTTTCGAACTGTTGCTAATTTTCAAAAAAGTAAATTATTTTTCAATAAGGGCAATGTCGTGGCTCGTCGTACTTTCGACCGCCACTGGTCGTATTTAACACCGCAAAGGGCATTGAGGCTGGAAGCCGAAAATAATCTTTCTTTCCTCTTCTAATTATTAATCCCCACAGCTTCCAGTGTTGTAGGTATTTTCAAGATTGGCGACACTCCGTTTAAATAAATGAATAAATACAGTCGCGTACCTTATCGGCACCATAAGCTGTGGTGATAGCTCAGTGTGGTGATCAAAATATCGGATACGGTACCATGCGTCTGCAGTTCAATTACCTTTAACAACGATGTCAGGTGAGAGTGTTCATTGCTCAGTGGTGGAACTAGGTGTTACTCTGCCAGGTTGGTGAGGTTCGTTAGAAAGAAATAATGAAAACCTACATTTCAGATCATTCCTTGGGCAGGTGAAATTATTTGCTAATTACCAAAATAGAACGTTTCTGGCTGATTCCATCACTGGAAAAAAAAGGTGATAAATCAATTATTAAATTTTCTTGATCACAGGAATTTTACAGTGATGGCTCCAAAAATGACTGAAAAAACTTCAAGAGGAGACCACAAGATCCAAAGTTCGATTCGTAAACTGTTAACAATTCAGTTTTCCGATGTCAAACTGGTGCAAGATATACTGAAAGAGCCGCTTATTATGATCACTGATTATGCTATCAACTGTTTACTGTTATCAAAACCAGTTGTTCACAATTTTTTTATTCAAAGTGATCACAAAAAGCGATTTTCCTTCTATATTATTCGCTTAATGTAATCAGACACTACTTGTTATTCAAAATACACTGTTCCAAAATGATCACCGTAATTGACTTCCAATGCATTTCTCTCTCTTGCTCTCTATGTATATGTGTATATACACATGTGTGGATATATATGTATGTATATATGCATTTGTGTGTGTATATATATATATGTGTATGTGCTTAAATATATGTATATGTATATAAACGTGTGTGTAGATATGAGTGTAGATATTTATATGTGTGTTTATATATCTATATATGTTTATGTATATATGTTTATACATATGTATATACATATTTATGTGCATGCATATATGAATATATATGTAAATAATAATATATACACAAATTTGAAACATAGAAGCAGAAAAATATGTTGGACTCATAAACTGTAGTGCCATATCAAGTACCCACATTATACAAGAAGTTACAATTTTATGTGATACGCAAAGAAATACAGTATAGACATTACGTGTTTGTGTTATGAATTCCTTACTTCGTCATATCTTATGCTCTACTCTAAATCAACTTAATGTTGAATGTATTGAGCACTTTATCACACATTGGATACTGTATCATATTCCTGATCTGTATTGTGTAATATATATATAATGTGTGTATATATATATATATATATATATATATATATACATATATATATATATATATATATATATGTATGTGTATATAAGTGGCTGCTTCAATGAAGTGCTGCTCTTACCATTGAGCTAAAGTGTCACCAGTAATGCAAAGGCATGAATAACAGCTCCAACTCTGAGTTCTCATTTTCTTTATGCGCTGTCTCTACCAGCTTATATTTGTTTCTCAACACGGGCAATTTTATCATTTAGAAATGGATACATACTCCTGCAGGAATGATTATGACTGCATTACATCACTCCGTTTGAAATGACCTCCCATTGGTACATGGGGAATGTGTCTTCAGACAGTGTAAAAAGAATAAACAATTAAAGAAAAATGAGGCTGCTGTAAGAATCGAACCTACGACTAATAGACTTCTGAGACTAACGGAACACTAAAATGAAATCGGCCAGTGCTCAGAGAATGGGAGAAACGAGTTATAGGTGATATTTGGAACTTTGCCTACCATGGGGGTCCTGGTGGCTCAATCAGTTTGCACAAACTTAGGCTGCATAGGTACTCCCATGGCAATAGGTGAGGGTTCAAATCCCACCTGGGGCTCATTTTTCTTTTTTCTTAACCATTGCCGCTACCATAAATATACCAGTCTGAGCAAAAAATTTGATTCCCTATCAGTCTTTCATCATTCATATGTGTATACATATAAGTAGATGAGTGTGTTAATACATATATATGCCTGTGTATGTGCATATATATATATATATATATATATATATATATATATATATATATTTGTATATATACATGCATGTGTATACATGTATATGTGTATGTGCATATATGTATATCAATAGATATGTATGTATGTATGTGTGTGTTTATATATGTGAGTTCATGTGTGTATGTATATATATATATATTATATATATATATGTGCGGTAGTATGTGTTTACAACCTAACCCTCTTATATCATCATTAGGCATGCCAGAAGAGATGAAATCTGCTGTTGATGTGGACTTCATAGATAAGGACAAGAAGGTTTGGAAAAGAATGCTCCCTATAATCTAGAAGGATGCTAAAATATGAATCTATTGAGGACAAAACAGAGTCCACTCATGTATGTGTGTCTCACGCACAAAAAAACAGGTGAAAATGAAACATATCTTAGGAGAGATGAGGGCTGGAGGAAGAGCAAGAGTTTTAGATTAATGCTCAAGCAGTTCCTCTAACACAGTGATGTGTGGTGTAATGGGCAACATGGATTGTTGGTCTCTTAGGAAGACATGAATCTATAAATCAAGGATTCCTCAGACAAACTCTACCTATATAATGCAATATGTGTGTCCTTATGACATATAATTGCAACAGCTGTGCGGCTCCAAAGGCAGTTATGGATAATCTTGTTGCCTGCTCCTGCAAACACCAGCAAAAAATCGCATAACACCAATGGCCAAACAACCTAATCACCAATAAGGCTCTGTACAAGATGTGCAACACCATTCCACTCTCAACAAAATTGGCCAAAATACAGTGGGCAATGTTTGGTCATGCAGTACGGATCCCTGAAGAGACGGCTGCACAAAAAGCCCCAAGATTTGCAGTAGGAGGGTCCAACGACCACATGGTTTGAAAAATGTTGTCACTGCACAAACATGCAAGCAGACCTTAAAGATTTAGAACTGGGAACAAGGAGAACTGGCAAGAAGCTAAAGGAGCTTCACATGAAGGAAGACTGAATGCCGCTGTAGGATGTTTCAACCGATGTTAATATAACCATAATCATATATATATATTTTATATATATATGTGTGTGTGTGTGTGTTTAGGTGTATATACATATATGATGTCATTATTGTTAGCTGCGTGAAGACTGCTTCCAGGTGGATTTGGATCCAAATCCCACAGAACAATAATTATTCCTTCACATGGTCAGTTGTACTGGGCGGAGTATGATCTCAACAAAAATGTCTCTATGATTAACACATTTTGTCTGATAAGAACTGTCCAATGTAAGGATATACATGTATATTTGTGTTTAGGTATATGATATATATATATATATATATATATATATACTCTAACAGCAAATGCCAATCTATCAGATCGAAGAGCTGCTTTGTAGCTGTCTCTGTAATTAAAGCCGTAGGTGATGATCTGTCTTTGATGACATGTTCTCAAAGCTCTTTTTGTCATCAAAGAGAAAATAGGAAGGAAAAGACGGCCCGAGAAGATCTGGCACTCTCAGTGGAAAACTGCCCTCGTGCATTGGAATGGAAGCTTCCTTCTGATATTAAGAGGACTTTGATTGAATAGCCATTCCTATCACATTTAATTGTGAGGAGAAGCTGCTCAATGTCTCAAAGGTGGCGAAGGGAACTTGAGAAGCACAGACCCAGTCATGCCATTGAAACCATAAGACAATGGTACATACGACAGCTTGTGAGATGCCTAGTCTTTGATGCAACTGCATTGAATACAAGTTTCCATCAAGAAACCTGTTCCGGGATTGAAGAGGCATTGGGGTATGAGCTATTTGGATCGCTTGTCGACATCATATGTTTGGAATCATACTTGCTCGTGTCTTTTCATCAATATGTGGTACAACAGGTGGCCCTGAAACTGGTCTCCTCAAGAGAGACTTAAGAGGGAATGGCAGTCTTTCTCAAACAAAGAATTTGTCCAACCACCAGCAAGCTTGTATCAAAAGAGGAGAAGATAGATGCCGATGTACCTACTTACTACACTGAACGTAACTCATCCTCGTGATGACTATAAGGTGTCCCTCGAACTGTCCAGTCTCTTTCTGGGGAGAAAAACAGATAACTTCCAAAAAAACAGTTTGTATTGCCAAGATTGCTACAACTTTTGAACAAAACTTATACTCATTGGACTAAAGATTCATTCACTTGTGCAAAAAACAAAAGGTTACTTAAAAATTCAAAAGATGTCATATAGAATGAAATATGTAAATATACATCTATACATGTGTGTCTGTATATATATATATATATATATATATATATATATATATATATATATATATAAAATGTGTGTGTGAGGTATATGTATACGCATATATGTACATATGCATATATAAATTATCATTTATGTAAAAAGTACTGTTCATAATGAGAGCTGGGTAGAAGAATACCTCTAAGGTAAGACTACACTCCTCTTATAGTGCTCTGTGTTTTCAATATATATGTCTTTTTTGTAAATAAAGACATTTTTTCTCCTTCTCCATAGTACACATAAAAAAATCATGGGATTATTTATGTATGGATAAATCATACAAATATATATTTTAGTATAGATATATTTATTGCAACCAAAAAAATACATTTCTGGAACAAAATTTATTTTTCTGCTGATTTCCTTCAACTCTTGACATTTTTTTTCGTTTTTCAATAATTCAAAAACAATGAGGCCACAGAATTAGGCAAAAAAATAAATTTCTATTTTCAATATCGGGAAAACATCAGTTTTATTCATAAAAAATCAGAGATGCCTATACTTAATGGGATTGTTTTCTATACCACTACTGAGACATCAGTAGTAGCAGTTGTAGTAGCAATGATGTAGTCACTAACACACACTGTTCTACCTTGTTCAACCACCTTCAACTCTTTTTGTTTGCTTTAGCGTGACAGAAACCAATAGACAAAAAAAAATGATAACAGCTTTTACATTATGAGATGATAAGGTTAAAAATTCAGTGTTGCATAGATTATATTGATTAAGAAAACAAAAACTGATTATTCAGGTGACGCAAAATAAATCAATACAAAAAAATAAAAGCAAGATAAAAACTTGTGCAAAAAAAATCTCAGATAAATCCTAGAGATATTTTAAAGATTAGAAGCAATTAGATATGAAGACCTAAGGTGCTTTCTTTTTTGCTCTGACTCATATTTTGAATTTTTTTTTTTTTTTGTCAAACGCTAGTTGGAGTTGACTTTGTTCCCCACTCGCTAACAAGAACAAGAAGAACAAACCTCAACAAATTTAGGGGAATGAACACTTTTTGTCTATCATGTCTATCCAACCAAACCTATATATAAAATCAACATTTCCTTACTGTAATTTGAAATCATAACTATGCGATTGGAAGGTGGCTCTCTCAACAACTGAGCTGAACTGACAAGCCTTATTCACCAACAAATTTATTCATCATACATACAATACGAAAGTTGCAGTAATCATCCTTAGTCAAAATAGAAGAAGTAGAGTTTGACCATGTAGCAGTCAGGCTTGATTTTAATTGCTTCCCAGTTGGGAAAATCATGTGGGAGAGTCAACCATTATTAACTTTTGACTAATACTTCTTTCATGTTAATTCTACTTGTTTTCTGTTGCAACTACTAAATTTGGGATATTAATTTCTTTTCTTTTAGTTATAGACAAAACATTTCCTCAGAGAAATTATTATACTTCAGGACAAGGATGGGCAGACTTTTTTTGGGTGGTGGACCAAATTAGAAGTGTTTTGATTCAAATGAAAAAAGAAACTGACTATACAAGCCTATGCAGACAATTTGTTTAGTATTGGAACATTTTGGACTATAAAATGTTGGTTCATTTGAGTCCGCTGCAAAAAAAGAGACTTTTGCTTCTTCTTTCAATACTGGATTTCATTGTTATTAAGATATTAAGAAAAACAAAACTTTTTGTAAGCAACATCGCATATTCAAAGAAGTCGTTGGGCCTAATGAAATGAGTTTGTGGGCCCAATTCAACTCTGAAGTTTACATTTAAACTCTGAACTCTGGTGGGGTTCTGCTTCATCAGGTGAAGAGCGAAATATGGAAGATAACCTACATGAAAAATAGAATAAAAATTTTTAAAATTGTTTGAATTTCACATCAAGGGAGATTTTAGTAGATTAGTACAGCTAAGTTCATGATGATGACAGCAGAAACTGGATTTTGAGCTTTTCTTACTATTTTGATCTCGACCGTCAGAGAGCTCTCTGAGATAAGAGAGGATGAGTTGGTATCATTAAGATATCCTAGTCCATCACCTCAAGTGAAAACAGATATTGATCAATGAGTTTCTGAGGCACGTATTTTGCAGCAAAAGACATTTGCTAGCACCAAACCAAATAGATTTATAAACCAATATTGTGAACTGAAAATAAGAAAGCTAACAAGTGCTAAACTTTGGCTAAAATGGTTGATGTGTGTGTGTAGAGGGGGTTGTATGGCTCCCTGGGGTGCTTTTACTTACCAACATTTCAGAAAATGCTCTCTGATGAGATCGATCATAGCTCTGGTCAGGTGGTTAAGCTTTCAGGTATCTAGCGTCTCCCGGGAGATAAGGTCAGCTGGTTGAATGGTTTTGTGCATCATGAAATTCTCTTCATTTAGATATAGCAGAACCATCAGAATTTGTTCAGATTTTTTACTTTTTGGTTTGTGTATTGAGTTTGGGCTGTTTCTAAAATTTGATGACTCTTTTGTTGTGAATGATAATAATTATTGCTTGTCTCGGGGGAACTTTTAAAGCTAGTTCTTTTTGTATCTATCCACCAGTCCAAGTCTTTTAATATATATTCTAGGAGAAGCAAATACAATGAAGAGTGCAAGTCTGATTGATCACTCAATAGAAACAGTTACATGACCAATGTCCTTTTTGGCAGGATACCTTGTTGGGAGAGATCAATTTTTAAAAAATTAGAAAAAGGGGTGATCAATTAATGAATTACTTCCCTCACCTCTTTTTGGACAGGGAATACTAAAAAAGTGCAAATTTTCAAAATAAAAGCATTTGGACAAAAACTAAGGGATCAATTCAGCATAAACTTACATTGCAAATTGAATGCACTCACTCACTAAAAACGTACTCATAACAAGGAGTAAATGCTTAAATTTTCAGCCATGGTAATTCCATTGTATTTTTGATATATTTTTACATATATGGCCACACAGCCAGCAAGCCTGACTTAAAAACTGAAGAAACTTATGTTGACTGTTTCAGTTGGCGGTTTCCAACAGTGAAATAGTGAACAGAATACCAAAGTGTAAAGAGATTGGTAGTCAATGATCTTTACTCATATCTTTTTTATATGTCTCATAAGTTTGTGAAGAAAGAGACAGTTGCTGCAATATTATTGACTCACAATTGCCCCACAAATGGTTGCATACATAGCATCCTAGTGAAGTTGTCTTGCAAGTAATTATCCATGAGTTTAGTCCTCACTAAGTGTTCTTATATTTTGGCCTGTAGCCAGAATAAGCTAATCTTTGTCAGTATCTCTAAGCCAAATCAAATCTGCCTTAGAACAAGTCACGCAAAGCTTCTTTTTTTTTTTTCTTTTTTTCAGCTTCCATTCACCTTTATGTGTCTATACATTTGATGGTCCACATTCTCTCCAATTAACATTTGTGGTGCATTTTGCATAGTTGTGACGCTCTCATTCGGTCTGTATGCGTTTTCAAGATTATAAAGGCACATACCGTATTTGGTGCTGTTATGCCATACTGCCACAATCTGATTTAATAATTTGTGCACATTTTATTTATAAATACGTGACTAGCTCCCGTGAAATAGGCTGTCACTCGTGGCAGCCATTTTTGGGGTTTCAAAGGTCAAACTGGCGAATTGGATTTTGTAGTTGTTAATTCAAGAACGTGTCTTCCCTGACACTTCTTCTCCTTTCCTACTCCCCACCTCTTATCTTCGACCATTTTCTTGCCGTTGTCGGTAATGAAAAAGGGCGAGAAGAAAAAGATAATTACTTTCAAGTTGTTTGGGTTGAAAAAAGTGATTTCTTTTTTTTCAAATTTTTATATTCATAATATTATTTCCCCCTTAAAAACTTTCTATAATTATCAATATCCTGATTAATCATCAAATGATAATAATGAAAATAATTCAAATCTTATCACTGGATTATTGTTTGTTTTTATTTTATTATTATTTTGCTATCATTAAATCATTGTTATTCATGTTGTAGAAATTAATTTTTCACCCAAAAATTTTTATTATCTTCGCTAATAACAAGCCATAAGATTATCGTTTTTCAGAGAATTATTTTCATTATCATTTTTTTCATTTCTATCAAAACTTGCAACAAAATAATGTTTTTATGTGACATTGTGATGTTGAGATTAAACTATGATTAGACTAGATACTAATGCAACCTGTGATATCATGGCTTGGACTTATTAAACCATTAGTTAACTCTTTTATTCATTCCAATGATTTTATCTATAAAATGCAACTGAAAAGTTCAGGGAATTTGACTATGGAGAAAAATGATTGTACATTTTTGATTATAAGCTGATCATGAGAGGAATTTGATGCTGCTGAAAAATCACTGCATATTTTTTAATATAAGTTGACCTTGAGTATATGATGAGTTCAGAATTGAGCACAAAATTTCAGAAAATCAACTGACTCAAATATAAGCTGAGTTTGGTTATTTTGTCTGAACATTGTTATGAGAGCTATCCACTTCTCATGAATACATTGTTTATGGCACTTGATCAGCTTCCAAACGAAACACGTGTTTCTTCCATTTTCAACATATCTATAGTGGTTTTCAGGTTGGAAAAGTGAAAGATTCTTCAGTAATGACAAACCTACCTAAAAAATGATTTTTAAAGGATTTAGTAAAATATGTACACTTAAAAGCTTTTCCAACAAAATCATAGTTATTAATGGGCATTGTCACTCACTAATATGCAATGTGCTTATTGATGCCATATTTGTATAAGCAAAAGTATTGGCCATTCTTGACTTACCTGAGTGTAAGTCAAACTGCTGATATGGGGGCATTTGTTTTAGTAGAAAAACATTCTAATATTCAAAAATATACAGTACTCACCATAACACTTAGTTTTTAGTCTCCTTTTGCCTGGTTTAGGTTATTCATGAGTTCTGACATGGATTATCCTGTACTCTCTGTGTACTTATCCTGATTATCCTGTACTCTCTGTGTACTTGTCCTGATTATCCTGTACTCTCTGTGTACTTATCCTGATTATCCTGTACTCTCTGTGTACTTATCCTGATTATCCTGTACTCTCTGTGTACTTATCCTGATTATCCTGTACTCTCTGTGTACTTATCCTGATTATCCTGTACTCTCTGTGTACTTATCCTGATTATCCTGTACTCTAGTTGTTACTCTGTACTCTCTGTATCACGTCTCACAACATGGATCCCCAGAGATCACATAAGAAACCAAGGCCGACAGAACACAAGATGGAGAGATGAACTGGACAGATTAAGGAAATACTGGCTCCGCGATGTCCATGATAGGGAATTGTGGCGAATCCTGGGGAAGGTCTATGTCCAACGACGGACGTTAAAAGACTGATGATGATGATGACTCTCTGTTTACGTATCCTGATTACTCCGCACTCTCTGTCTAGTTATCCTGATTGTCCTGTACTCTTTGTGTACTCATCCTAATTATCCTGTACTCTCTTAGTGATCATGACTACCCTATACTCTCTCCATCATCATTTCTATCCAATATCTTTCATTCCATCACTCTAATTTGCAATTGTATTACCTTTTATTCTCAATATTATTATTATTTGTGCTCCAGCTGGTGCCCTGCCTTAAGCCCGGACAGCCAAAGAAGGGACCCTGTGAATTTCTTGGTTAGAACTTTGTAACAGTGGGGAGAGGAGATATAAACATGGAGAGAAGATTCTGAACCACTTCTAAGTCAATACAATATGTCCATCAATAAAATAGATTAACTATTGCTTAGTAGTGTGAGAACATAGCATGTCGTGTTAAAAGGGTTATAGCAGATTAAAATGGGATGGCTAAAAGACGCGGGTTTTTGTGCTGTGTAGGTATGAATAGGGATAAACAGCTTTGCAGTGTCTTATAAAATTCTCCTTGAAGGTCCTGATGATAGTTGTTATTATTCATTATTATTTGATATATTACAACTCAATTTTTTTTTTCTTTCTTTCCTTCATCTTTACGACTCCTTTCGTACATGATCTTTCCCTTCATCTTGACATTTTCAAACTAACACGTACACATTTTTCACAACCTGAATGAAAGGAAGAGAGAATTAAGAATAAAAGAAAGCAAAAAATAAATGTTACTCATTTCCTCTCTTCTTATTCCGTTACTGAAGTTATTTTCTTTAATTTCTTGCACACCAGTTTCGGGTGTTGTTAAGCTTGTTCTGTTCGATCTATACTTAGCGTAGGGAATTTTACAACAGTTTAATTTATTTGGATTTCTTGCCTGCTCACGTTTTAGTTTTATTGTTATTCTTTTGTTCCCAAATTTAGTCTTTCTTTCCTCTTGGTCACGTCTTTTTTAATTATTTTGACTCCAAACAAGCTCTGCCTGGAACATGTGAACTGTTGAATTGTCGCCATATGAGAAACTTAGGCATACCAGCTCTTAGGTGTGAATGGATATATACCATTGGTCTTTCTCTTCAGGCCCCATTTTTTTTTTTTAAATTTTACACACACCCATGAACATGCACAACCTGGTATATATATTTATATATATATATATATATATATATATATATATATTTATATATATAATTAATGATTGTGTCATCAACAGACAGCTGTTCCTTTGCATTACATCACTTCAGTGTGGCTATAGACTATCTAATATCCCTTCCAGTACCTCAAGGTCGGGTCGAAACCTTCGCTTTGGACCCAGATCTGGATGATCAGTAGGACTGAATTAAGCAATTCCCCATCAACCAAATTGCTCCATATATATGTGTATATATATATATATATATATATATATATATATATATATATATATATATATATATATGTATATATATATACCAGAGGAGGCACATGGAATCCAAAGATCCCTCAATTGCATTGATGTATGTGTGTGTGGGGGGGGGCGTAATGTATCAGAGAGATCCTGAAAAATCTGAAAAATATCATTGAAAAATCTGAATAAATCTAAAAAAAAATATCCATAGAATAATTTTAAAACATCTAAGAAATAATCTTAAAAAATCTAAGAAACAATTTTTTCAAAATTTGCAGAGCAGGGGTTGACTTAACGCTGCCACTGCATATAAGTATTCAAATTGCAACTTGGATAGACGGTTACGTTTTCTCATTTTTTTTCTACCTTACACATGCATATATGCCTACACAGACACACACACACACATACTCACGCACAAGGTCCATCAATTCAAAAAGTGAAGGTTTTCTTCCATAATTAAAATTGATTCAATGAATGACTGAACTTTCTAAACTCCATCTATAAAGGTATTCGAATTTAATAAAGAACAAGTCTGGCTGGTGCAGGGTCAAACTCCACTCCTACTTCTATTCGAGTTGAAGATGGCTTCAAGGATAATGCTTTACATACTGGGTGGGTGGAAATTAACTCCCTGTTAGAAATTAATAAGAAATTAATACGTGACTTTCAAAAATATTGCTCTATTTTTGGTGAAATAAATTTTATTCTGACCTTTGAGTAGTAGAATCTAATCTACAATTTCTAATTTTAGGTTAAAGTGAAGATGGTGGTTCGGAATCTCTCCATGTTTATATCTCCTCTCCCCACTGTCACTCTTGTCTCTCCTTTTATTCTCTCTCTCTTATTTGATTTTTTATTGGTTGATGGTATATATGTATATATATATATATATATATGCTCTTCCAACATGGAGCACTCTGGTGGATGAGGAATATATTTACGATCTATAAATATATCGCTTAAATTCAACCTTGCTGACAGTTTGGTTCTATGGAGTAGAGGGAGGATACCAGCCTCCGGGTCTAAAGCTAAGGTTTCGATCCTGCCTCATGGTACTGGATGGGATAATGGATAGTCTATAGCCACACTGAACGGCTGTCTATGGATGACACAATAATATATATATATATATATATATATATTTATAATATATACATTATCGACCAATAAATAATCAAATAAGTTATTACCAATTTTGTAGAGGGAGTTTATTCTCACCCAACTTGTATAAACTCGCATTCATTCATTCATAGTTACATGTTGAATTAAGTCAACTTTATCACTAGGCCATATTCATAAATCAGCCATTGAGAAATGTACTGTCAATGACTTGTGAGACATGATACTTGCATATTGAGAAGATTCTCTCTTAGATTCTAAAGTATTAAAATGCAGAAACCTATTGTTGGTATGTACATAAGTACACACACGGAATGGACAATTTCTCTTTTGTATAACATTTATACACATATATAGGTTTATCTAGAAAGTATCCAGCCATTTTGAATATCTCAAAAACAAGTAGCTTGGCCTTGATGCAACTGCGCAATAAACCAAAGAGGACCTTACTGCACATGCACAGACAGACACTTTCCCATGACGTAAGTCAGTCAAAAGTGAGACATGCAGTTTTCTTTACAAAAAACATCATATCACTTAGGTCTGTCAGCCCCACTATTGTCCAGATTTGGCTCTCCGCAACTTCTTGCTTTACCCCGCCAAAATTAATTCCTATAGTGGACAGGTCAAGAGAATATGATGAGGTAGCTGATGGCAATCCTGAAAGAGTACTTTGAAGACTGTTTTTGAAAACTCAAAGGATCAAATTTAATTGCAGCTGCTCTAGATATCAATCTATTTTTGTGATGCAAGTATGTTATACAAAAAATTCATATTTCAAGTTATTCCTACTTTTGTTTGATATAATTATTGCTAGTATATCTCTGAATTTTCGAGATGAAGTATCATTCTTTTGAGATGAAGTATTATTATTTCTATTAATATTCAGATCATCCACATGGACACATAGTGTAGTAGTTACAGAATCAGACAAAATTACTGCAAGTAATCTGATGGTTCTAGGTTCAATCCCAGTGTGAGACAATAATAATACTACAAATGCTAAGAGGGGAGTGCGGTCAATATACGCCCGTCAGATAAATAAAGGGTTTGGTTTGTTACTTTCCCACACCTACCAGATGATACCTGATGAAGGCCGTAGAGTACAACGGCCGGAACATTGTATGAAAAACAACCAAGATGAGAATGGTCCAAATATTAATAGAAATAATTATTGTTATTACGAATAATAGCCAAAAGCATCAACTTTCTCTCATATCTAAATTGAATCAGTTTATATTAGCAAAAAAAAAAATTTGAAAAATGTGGACCTTCAGTAGTGAAAATTGGGTGAGTCCTCACGCTAGTTCTGAGGGGTCAGTTCTGTGGTGAGAGAAATGGCATCATCTCAAGTTCAGAAATGGTATGATAGCATAAGTTGCTAAGTGTGTGATCGTTCTCAGGCATCGGAAAATCTTGTGATTCTTTTAATGCTTGGAGATATTGATTCCATTCTTGATATGCTGCGATTTCAACAAGGGGGTGGGGACAGGAGAGAGAGAGCAAAGGGGGATCAACTTGAAGAATGAAAGAATTAGAATCGAAGAGGAAGAGAAAAGGAGGGCGTGGGAAATGATAGAAGTGGGGGAGAGAAGATGAGAGTAAATAAAAAAAAAAAAAAAAAAAGGGATGAAAGTACATAGAGGGTGGGACAGAAAAGAGAGAGAATGAGTGACTTTAAAAAAAAGAGAGAGAGAGATTCTGGGAGAGGGTGGGGAAATGTGGGATATAAGAAAGTGAGAAAGAAGATGAGAATAAAATAGGGAGTGATGTTGAAGCTTTCTCATCATTTATAGTCCATCTCAGGATAATCCGTTGGAACATGGAGGTCAGATCAGAACCTGAACCCCATCCACACCATACATTCAGGCTTCCTGGCCATTACTCATCTCCGCCCTGTTTTGCTGACATGTATCTATGCACACACTCGCACACAGAAAATAGTACTGACTCAATTTCCTTGATTCTGTGTGCTGAAAGACATATGCAGACGCAGTGCTTGACTTTCGTTGCCTCAGACATTCTCTTTGTTTCTCTTTTGAACATCTACATCTCTATGTACATACACCTAAGTATTTATAGTTCATAGATTTGCTACAAATGCTAGACACAGAGATGAGTCTTGTCAATGAAGAAAATGCAATCTGTCATTTTTTTTTATGTATAAGTGTTTTCAGACAGTTATCCTCATCCCGGTTCATCTTTTTGAATACAGTGTTTCAGTTCTCACATCCTTCCTCAGGTGGATGCTGTAAACTGGAATTGTTTCAAGATGCTGAGGAGGTCACCATTGAAGTGTGATGACGGAATGTCTTCAATCAGCTGTCTAATTTCAGGTGGAAGCAATTCATTGGTCAAAATAATGATTGTTGATTGTTTTTGATATGATAATTAAGTTAATGTCCAAAAATTGTCACCCCAGGAATATCTTTTTAAGGGCTTTTCGGACTGCCATAAAAACTTTTGACTGTATAATGGAGGTTCAAATAACCTGCTCCTGTGGCACCAACTTCGAAACATAGTGCTAAAAAATGAACCGAGATGAGGATAACAGTCTGACAACGCGTACACATAATGAAAATCCCTCATCTAAAAAATTAAGACAGAAAGTTTTTTTTTGTTTGTCATCATCAAAACTCCAAAATGGGGACAAGGGAGAAACATAATTCTTTTTGAGTTCAAGATATTGATTTCTCCCTTCACCTGTTTTTTTTTTGTTTTTTTTCACTTTTAAGAATTAAAAGAGCTTCTTTCTCTACAAATCTTATCTTATACATTAATCTATTATACAGACTAATGGCTTCGTTTTAGTTGTTATAGTCACAATGTTTCAGCCATTAAACTTCTTTGTCTTATGCAGTTGTTTGTCATATTTGGTAACTTTCTGGGAATCAAATGAACTCTTGTGTACCTCAAAACAGTTTTCACTGAATTCTAATCGCTTCTATGTCTCAGGACCTTACCCATGAAATATATACACATCATGGTATCTTCTTAAAAGGTCATGTTGTCAAACTTCATGCCAAGTCTGGAGTTGACTATAACAGCAACAAGATTAATCCTCACCTCATCTCACCAAATTTAGAGATGTAAACTCTTCACTGCTTATCTTTGCCATAAGCAAAATTGATATGTAAAATCACCATTCCCCTATTGTGACTTGAAATCATGACCAACTGATTAAAAGGCAGCTCTCGACTCAATTGAGCTAAACTGACAAGTCACAGATATCTAGGAAGATTTATGTTAGAAATACAAAAGGACTTATTTCAGTCTGATAAATAGATATAATTACAATGTTCCCTACTGTGATTTGAAAATCGCAAGCAAGTGATTGATAGCTAGCTCTCTCATCGACTGAGCAAAACTGACAAGTCTCACATATCTAGGAATTTATTTATTATATATGTATAAAACCAGAAGTTGCAGTAATCATCTCCAGGAACCAGACTTGTTTTCACACTAACTCAAAAAAGTTGCTATCAGAAAGGGAGAGAATAACTGAATTCTCACACTTGACTGCTCATGATGAGACACGTCAGTATCTCAGTAAAATAAACAACATTAAAAGTTCTGCTTTTTGTTATTATTTAACCAGCAGATGATGGAAGCTCATGAGTGTGTCAATCAAGAAGCTACGCAAACTAATCTTTTTTTGCCTCTTATTAATGGAAATTCCTGGTGAACACATGATCGAGAAATCAGGAAAAGGAGGTAATTTCTACAGATCCTGTTGAAATCCATTAATGCACTGAGCAAACCTGTGAATCCACCCAGAAAAGCCGATGGTTTAACTAAAATCTCAAATCATATTAGCATGTTGGTTCAGTCACCATATACAGTGTGAGTGAGAATTAACTCCCTATCAGAAATCACATTTAACTTCTATAAATATTGCTTTAATTTCAAGACTCCTTCCTCTAAGAACAGGTGAAGGAGGGAGTACACCACACCAAACCACAAACTGTGAATCGGCTGGAAGAGCGCATGCTATGGCCAACATACTGCAGTGAAGGTCTACCAAGGCCATATAGAATTAGTCAGACAACACTGGTGCCTACATTAAATTTTTACCCAGCAAGCAAATTCTATCACTCTATAGTCCAAAGTAAAGTGAGTTTGACTAGAATTGACTAATAGATAATGAAGTTATTACCAATTTTCAATTGAGAGATCCTTCTCATCCAACCTTTATATTCATGCTCAATGACATGATATTGTCGATATTGAAAAAATATTTTATTTTCATGTATGATGTTATTCCAACTGTTTGTGGAAGTTATCAAATGGTCACTGTTCAACTGGTGAAATGCATCATCTTATTGTTGAGCTAATTTTAGAGGACTGTGGGAACCCTGAACTTGGCTATCCTTGTCTGCTCAAGAGGATGAGGACGTAAAGAAGAGTGTTCATCTTCTGGAGAAAAATATTTGCCAGCTAGCACAGGGTCATCTTGAGGATATTTAAGGCCTCCAGGCTAAACAATGTACTCGGTCCCCCTATCCCTTTACCCTGCCTACACAATACATTCAAATTGAATTTTTGTTTTTCAAATTGTATTTCGGGGCCTCTAAAATCTGTGGGCCTCTGGGCAACTACCCACTGTGCCCAATCAATAAACTGACCCTGCTGATACAAGTAAACAAAATAGCTAAGATATTATTCAGTTCATACATAATGCCTATGCCCTTCAATCTGCTTTTGCCAACTTTGTTTCTTGCATCCTACATGAATAGATATGGTAATTGTATATATAGAAGGACAACTACCTATCTCACCACATTGATTCAGATGTTTAAATCCATATAATTTTGCCTGCTATAATAGCCAGTTCTTCTGGCCAAAACTTAGAAATAAACTTTACAAACAATTAAGGATCCCTTCAACATGATGTGCTTCTGATCGCAAGAGACTTGAATGCTTAAGTATGGAATGAAAAAATTTGGTATTGAAGAGACAATGAGTTATGTTATCATCAACAGCAATTGGGAGAAGCAGGAAGATTTTTCCTTCAGTGTGATCTGTGAGATTGTCTCCCTTCACAGACTAACATGCACATCCTGAGATGATCATGTCATGAAAAAAAAAACGATTGGGAACCTGATGATTGCAAGAGAGAAACGTTGTGTACATTGTATCCTTATTAGCTTTACGCATGGACATTTTTTATTGCTACACGAATCACACTGACATAAGCTAAGTCAACTTTCTTCTTCTTCATCTTCATGAATTCATAACACTGTGCACATATACGCATAAAAGCTCTTGGTGATATGTGCATGTATCATGACACAAAAGAGTGCATGCCATCTTTGACAAAACCTAAATTGTCATAGAAGGTTATTTATGGCAAGTTTCTCTTTTTGTATAATTAGACTACTAATGCTTTATTTCAGTAAATAAAATCACATTGATTAAACCATGAAGAGTGCTACTAATGTGCATCCTCAGCACTGACTTTGAGTTTCTTCAAATCATGGAGCGGATGAACATTTGCAAGAGACGCAATACTACACATGTCACATGACTCACATGTACCTCATGTGGTAGTAAATGTATTGATGAGATTTATCAGGACATACTAAATTCCTGTTGGCCTTGTTCTGTGTGAAGATCTTAAACTTCCTCTCTGATAGAAGTCACGTAGTTCCTACAAGACTCTTTATCTCAGGTGTTCTTAATGGGTGTTTCATACTTGTAGCCTTGTGTCATACTAAACTATAGTTAGTAAACAGGATGTGTCATTATGAGGCAGTGGTTAAGAAGCAAGTTTTGCAGATTTTGAATTAACTACAGTTTTAATGGTCTGCAAAACTAGCTTCCTAAACACTGGGTGCTCTATAACTGCGGCCTTGACCCATACTATCCTATCTATGCGTATAGATGAAAATTCTGAAAGAATGCACACATATATAACAACATGTTACAGACTCATCTATAAGAATAAGACCAGTATCCATACTGACATGTCATATGGGGGGTATCAGTAAGTCCATAGCCTGACATGTAATTATTCGCTGGATTTTGATCTGGAATTTTAACCATGTAATGTTTGGTCTATGAGATGATTTTTACCATAGGATTAAGTACATTGACAAGAAGGAGGATTATGTTAGAAAATAAGTATTTGTCGTGCAAAGTAAATGCTTTTTACTGAAGGTTCATTGATGTACCTAAATGATATATATATATATATATATATGTATATATACATATATATGTATATGCATATACCATAAACTTTGTTAAAAGATATATGAACATAAACCTTTTCAGCATGTGAACATTTATTTGTATTTGTATGGATGAATATCAACTGCTTAGGCAGAGATACATAAAAAGACAGTACAAGGCATATAAATACATACTTGTGTATTTCATGCTATTCGAATGCAAGACTGAAATAGAGAACCCCACACCATTATGCTTCCTGTTCACAATCTCTCCCTTTCTACCTTCCTATCTCTCTCCTCTGCAAATCTAAGTTGTAAACCAGTCAGTCCAAAGAATGGATGTTAGCTCTCTGGGCATCTTTGAAAAACCTGTCACACACTGAATAGCAAAAACACCACTCCATCAAATGCCGCGGAGATCTGCCGGAAGTGTATAAAGACCATGTGAAGGATTACCAGAAACATTTTGATCCATTCATCCCCGCCTAGTCACGTGATCGCAACTTGCATAGAAAGATGCAATCTGCAACCTGTCTCTTACACATCTCTTTCTTAACTGAGATTTACTTGGCCTCCCAAATCATATGATGATGAAGATGATGATGTTGGTGACTAGTGGCATACATAAAGGTATAGGGGCCCGGCGGGGGGAGGAGGGGCCTTCTTCATTAGGTTTGATGAAAAAGTATAATTTGCAATAAGTAGATATAAGCAGTGTCGTTGTAATTGGCCCCAAAGGCTGAATTATCATTGTTGCTATCCATGTATGTACAAACATATCCTTGTTATCATATAATGTAAGTAGAAATGCAGTTGGCAATCTATAATTTATAAAGCTCCCCACCGTGTTGGGGCCTGGAAGTGTTCTCAAATAGCTTGCCTCGACCCTCCCTCAGCTACATGTCTGTTGATAACACCATGCAACAAGATTTTTGTTCCTGGGTAATGAGTGTTATTTCTAATTGCTTACCAGATTTTAAATGTTCACCTCTCATACATTCGTGTTCAATTTGAAGTTTCTTCCTTAGAAGCTTCACTAAACATTACAAGCAGGACTGGCCTTAGGAGCTGCAGGGCCCAATTGGAAACATTGGGGGGGGGGGCTGGTGAACAGTCAAGGTTTGTAGAATCTTGGAATTATAAATAAACTTTATATTTCTATGGTGCAATGGAAAGCAATCAAAATGTGCACCAGAAAATTTCAGAGAAATGATTTTTTTTAATCTCTTTTGTAATTGATTACCATTATTTAATTCAAGCACAATAAAAGAAATTCCGAATATGGACATTTTAAAATACTGTTGAATCTTTAAGGATTCAGAAGAAAATTGATATTGTTGCTGTTGTTGTCTGTAAATCATCTTGATTATATACAAAGTGTTGTTGTGTGTATTTGAAAAGACTATCATATACCCAAGTGCGGGGTCCAATTGGCTTAAAGCCGACCCTGATTACAACTGTTTCGGATGCAATTTCCCCTAGAGACAAAAATCCGTTAATCCAGAGCATGCCATGTGACAGATTGACTCAGAATGGTATGGATTTGTGATGCCTAGCAATGCAATGTGACACATTTGAATTCTTTTTTTTTTTTTTTTTTTTTGTGGATTAAGGATATCATAGAATCCATCAAAAAACTCATATGGCAATGGGCTGGATATGTTGCAAGAATGTCAGACAACTGCTGAACCTCATGACTCACTACATGGATCCCTAAAGATCATATATAGAACTGTGGCCAGCAAAGTATAAGATGGTGTGACTTATGCATCATCATCATCATCATCATCATCATCATCATCATCATCAGTCTTTTAATGTCTGTAGATGGACATAGACCTTCCTCAGGATCCACCAAATTTCTCTATCATGGGCATTGCAGGGCCAGTATTTTCTGAATCTGTCTAGCTCATCTCTCCATCTAGTATTTTGTTGGCCTCGGTTACATATATGGTCTCTGGGGATCCATGTTGTGAGTCGTGATATCTATCGGTTGTCTTTCATTTTCACAACATGACCAGCCCATTGCCATTTGAGTTTTCTAATGGGTTCTAGACAAGTTCAAAAACACCCATGATAGAGAGGTCTGGTAAATCCTGGAGAAGGTTTATTTCCAACATCAGACGCTAAAAAATGATGATGATGATGATGACTACTCCATATGTGCAACAAAGTAAACATAGCATTTCAACTAAAAACATAAAAAAATCTCAGATCATCAGTTTTCTTCAAGATGTTCTTGATATGAATGGCATTAGACATCAACCTTTTTTAAATATTTGTCTCTTGTCTTATGTCACTTTCCATTATCGCCAAACAAATTTTGTGTAAAATTATATCTGAATACCTAAATTTGTTTTATCATTGAAAGAGATAGTTGATTTTGCTGTGAAGGTTCTGGGATAATCAGAAATGATCTTGGACATTTCCTTTTTTTTCAACTTGGGCTGGTATCAAACTCTTCTTTATCTCAGTGATCATAACCTCAGCTCCCAGTCAAAAACATTGAGGTAAAACCTTTGCGTTCATCTCTTGAAACTCTCATTTGATGAAACAAAACCATGGGTTAAGCCTGTTAAGTCTCCCGCATTTTGTCTAGTTCTTCTGCTACATCCCTTGTCTCTCTCTCTCTCTCTCTCTCTCTCCCCAACAATTTTTGTTAATACCTGTTTCCTCACGCATTTTCATTTGCTAAAAATGTGATCAAAGAAATATCGTATACTTGGTGATTTCATTTTTTTCTCAAAGAAAAGTATCCCATAACAGAGTTTTGCTCTTTTGAATTTGTCCAGTTCATTTCTCTATTTTGTATTCTGCTGGCCTCATTTGCTCAGGTGATCTCTGGGGATCTATGTTGTGCGTCATGATGTCCATCGGTTGTCTGCCATTATTGCAACCAGACCAGACCAGACCAGACCATTGCCATATGAGTTTTCTAATGGATTCTATAATGTCTCAGACTCCAGTTTTTTCCCTGATATACTGTGCTGTCTTGTGATCTCTCCATGATTCTTTCGAGTGTACGTTGCATGCTTCTCTGTTTGCAGGGCAGTCTCTTGGTCAGGTTCCATGTTTCAGCTCCATAAGTGCATTAGTTGTATACCCTTCTTTTTAGAACTAATGGGATCCTCTTATTTTTGAAGGCTGAACTTGTACTACTAAAGGTTTGCTATCCTAGAGTGATTCTTCACTCTTCACTACACTTAGTTTCGATTAGCAAGTAATCGTATTTTGGTTACATCCTTAAAAAAAAAAGCAATTCTTTAAGAACTTGGAAAATGGCGTCTATTTTCTTCATCAGATTCAAAAGAGAAAATTTCTAAAATCTCCTTATAATAACATGATTTTGAAAAATGTTATGTAAGAATTTTTTCCCTGATACAGAAAGTAATGAAAGGAACATGTCGAAATAGAACATGAATGATACTATATGTGCCAATGGTTAGATAGCAATACTTTTTTCCTTCCTCTATGAACACATACCAAAATCCATAACTTATTCCATTTTAGACTCTGTCTCTTTTTGAAAACTCTATGCCTTATCCCATAACTAGGGGCTTTCTTTTGCTTGTGATTTTTTTTTTCAACCATTTCCATATTATCACTGGCTACAGCTGGTTTCAAAGATGTTTTTTTTCTTTGGCAGACAATAAGATGATGCTGAATACTTATCAAATAGACTCTTATTGGAAAATGAATTCAGCTATATAAAACAGTAATAAGAAGTAAAAAGAAAGAAATGTTTTCCAATAAATTGATTGTGGAATGAAGAAATCAAGGCTTTGGACATTAGATAAGCAATAAGTTTCCCAATGTTTCCGAGTTGTGGTGCTTTCTGAGTTAATCTATATTTTCTCCAATATTGGCATGTGGGAGGCTGCATGAAAAAATTTCAACCCAATATACTCAGAGAAAAAGGGGCCCGATTGCTCTAACTCCAATAGTCGGGAATTTTTTTCATGAGTAGATGATGTATCTTCTGCGAATAGATATGTATGCATGAATGTACCCATTTATATAACAATATATATATGGAACGTAACCAAGAGACAGACCTACATACTGAGAAGCATGCAATGTGCGCATGAGAGAATCATGCTCAACCTTACATGGAGAGATCACAAGACAGTGCAGTATATAAGGAAGAAAGCGGGAGTCCGAGACATTGTAGAAATTAAAAAACTAAAATGGCAATGGACAGGTCCTGTTGCAAGAATGAAAGACAACCGATGGACATCGCAACTCACAACATGGATTCTCAGAGTTCACTTGAGAAACAGAGGCCGATACAACACAAGATGGAGAGATGAACTTGACAGATTCAGAAAATACTGGCTCCGCGATGCTCATGATAGAGAATTATGGTGAATCCTGGGGAAGATCTATGTCCAACAATGGACGTTAAAAGACTGATCATGATGATACATGTATATGATTATAAATTGTATTTCATAATATTGAAACTCAAATTGAAATGATATCCCCCCGATTATACAGTGAATGTATCATTTGGCCTAGACAACATAAATAGAATAAACAATTAAAGAAAATGGTGCAACCGATAGAGTAGCCACTTCAACATAGCATTGCTCTTACTATTGAGCTAAAGTCACTGGTAATGCAAAGGTGCAAATAACTGTTTTAACCCCAGATTTTCATTTTGTTTATTCATATCTTCTTAATAATTGTCCATGTTGAAAGAAACAAATAGAGCAGATATGGAATGAAATAAACAAAATATACATATATGTGAAGTTGTGGCCCTAGTTTTTTAAGGGGTTCACTTTGATAACTCTTGGAAAGCAATTCATTATCACCAGTGCCTGATTAAGGCATGGGCTTCAGGGTTTGCCGCAAGAGTGCCCTCACTAGCTGGAAGGCCTCTACGAGCTGAATGGGCCCCTAAAAATTGAGAAAAAAGTCATTTCATTTGTGAATGTTGAACCAAAAGTAATCTAAATTATCTTTTTAAAAAAGGGTTCAATCAATATACTGCACATATATTTGTAGTAAACATATTACAGGAGAAAGGAAACACTGTACTGTATACGTATGTGTTATGGGACACTTTGTGATGTTATATAGATTATATAATGTGTATAAGGGTTCTATTGGTTGGAACCCTGCAAAGTATTCTCAGTAGCAGCATTTTTTATTGTTTGGAAGTCTGACAAGACTGACGCTGGTAAAAATAAATTTAACTTTTTTTTAGCTTCTTTCTCTTTTGTAAATGTTACTGAGGACTTCACAGTGCCTGAAGCCCAAGCGCTAACAAAATCTTTATTCCACCTTGCCAATTACAGAGTACGTGAAGGTGTCAGGTCATTGTGACAGAAGGCGTAAACTATCGATGACTGGCATAAGATATCATTGCCCAATGAAAGTTGTTCTATAGAGGACAACTACTCTCTGAAAAATCAGATCGAAACAAAGAAACAGAACTAAACAAGAAAAACAATATGCCTTTCGAGTGTAACATTGAACTATTCTGGCTATCTCACATGTATCCAATATTGTCTCTGTTCCAGCATTGAGACCACTACAAATACATTTATGAAGTGAATATCAACTTGAAATATACATACGTGAATTCGCTTTATGTATATATTGTGTAACTGAAATTTCAAGAAATTTGAACAGCAGACAACATAACTACTTTGAAGGAAACTGCAAAAGTAGGTGTAAGAGAAGTAATTTTTTATTTTTTCTGTAATAGTTGAATCCCTCAAACCTTTCATTAGCACCTTGTATAAATATAAGAGCAAAACTGCGGCATGAGGGATCGGACAAAATTAATTGTAGGTATAATCTAATTCTATCAGTATATTGGGGTAAAAAAAAAAAACAACTCTGTTAACTATAAAGTAGGTTATATGAAGATAAAAAAGTTAGCTGCTGGCGGGCACTAATTTTTTTATCACTATTTCTGATCTACAGTGCCCCAGCCCTAGTACACAGTGAATCATACCCTGGGGAATAGTGAATCAACATAAGAAATCTCAGAATGAAACTAACTATATATTTTATCAAATGTTACAAAAAGTTATTGTAACAATCTCTCAAACATTCATTGGCAAAAGTTTGGCACACTAAAGGATAGATTTAACTCAAAATCACATTCACACAGTTGCAAAAGCAATTTATAAGAAAAAAGAAGAATGATATAAAAAATGAATTTAAAATGCTCTTTCAGTTCCCTGATAAACTACATTAAATGAATTGACAAGATCAATTTTAATTAAAAGAATTAAAATGGCTCAGTCCCAGGAGTGATCCACTGTGTCCCAATTCACTGTGCTCCACACATACCATTGGAAAAGATAACTTTGCATCTCTCCAAAGAGCAAGCACAGTGATTGCAATTTGGCCAAAAATAATTTTAACATAATCTTAATTTCACCTCATAGAGCACAATTAGAAAACTCTGTATAGTTGTGGCTCTATGATGAAAGTAAGAGCAAGTCTGAACATTACTTTTGGCTCAAAATTAGGTCATTTAGCTTGAACACTGTAAAGCAATGCTCAATCAGGCAAGTCTTTTTTTTTTCCAAAATAAGATGGTAAATGACTAGAGAAGAGGAGGTTGTAGCTGCCCCTTTGTGTATTCACATTTGTAAAAAATTGTAATGCCCCATGAGCAATTTCTCCTTGGTTTCCATTCTACATGCAAGGTGTGTCCAAAGAAATATCGAGCCATTCAATAGTAGCGAAAAAATAGCCTAACTAGGGCAGAGCCACCAAGTTTCTATTCAAATTACTCTCCTCAAGACCTTGCGTTCTCGTACCACAATATCCCTCCTACTTTTAAAAACAGTCTGCAAAATCCTCTTTCAGGATCACTATCAATTGCCTTATTGTGGTCTACTTATATCTATGATTTAAAATCTTCTCCATCTCAACTGTGATTTTAGCTGGGGGGGGGGTAGACTAGGAGTTATAGAGAACCAAATCAGAACTGTGGTGGGTCTGACTGATGTTTGTGATGCAATGCTCAGAATGCACAAGGCATGAAGACGAGGCAGGTTCAGGTATTGTGAATGCGTATTAATGATGAGATCAGATGGATGAATAATGAAATTTTATCAAAAATATCCATCCTCTGATATTTGTTCATAAAGATTAACCTGAAGCATGATTTTTTCTCCTGGAGTTATTTTCATTTTTAGTCTGGCCTTAAATCTTCTAGTGAGAAGATTTATTTTTCAGTTAGATTCATGAGTTAAAAAAATTGTGCTCTTAGATTGGAGATAAAAAGTGAGTACTGAGTGACACTCAAGGATCTAATCAATGCAGGACACACTTAAGAAAGAATGACGAGAATAACAGCTAAAATGTTATGATAAAAACAACAGACACAGTTATTGATTCAAATAATTCTACATAGAATAGCCCTATTCTGTCAATAACGATTCCATTAATTCCTGACCATTGACAATCTCTTTATTCCTGATTTTCAATGCAATTCAATACTAAAATCATTAGCAGTGCACTTACATTATATGTATAATAGCCCTATTCTGTCAGTAATGATAGCATTAATTCCCGGTCACTGACAATCTTTTCCTTTCTGATTTTTAATACAATTCTATAGTGAAATCATTTTCAAAGCATTTATGTGGCAAAATTATTTGTAAGGCTTATCTATAGCAAAATGATTATCCATGAATTTATACTATACATATAGTAGCCATATTCTGTCAGTCATCATCATCATCATCATCAGTCTTTTATCATCCGCTGTTGGGCATAGACCTTCCCCAGGATTTGCCAGACCTTCCCTTCATGGACGTTGCGGAGCCAGTACTTTCTAAACTTGTCTTGTTTGTCTCTCTATCTTGCCGACCTCGGTTACACATTCTATATCTGGGGATCCATGTTGCAAGTTGGGATGTTCATCAGTTGTCTGCCATTCTTACAACTGGACCAGCACATTGCTATTTTGGTTTTCTAATGGATTCTATGATATCTCGGACTACTGCTTTTCTCCATTATATTGTGCTGTCTTGTGATCTCTCCTTTTGTGGTTCAGCATGATTCTTTCATGTGTCAGTGATGCTTGCTAAATCAATTCCTGATGACTGAAAATCTTTTTCTTCTTGATTTTCAATGCTTTTCTACAGTAAAATCATTTACTATACATTTATGCAGTAAAATCATATGTAAGGCTTATCTATAGCAAAATAATTAGTGATGCATTTATATCATAGTTATGATAGTTTGTAATCTGTCAATAATGTTTGCCCAAGTCCCAAACCATGGACGATTCCTTTCTTCCTGATTTAAATGATTAGTAGACGATATGCTAAAATCTGCAGGAACACATTTTAGTTAAAAAAATGGCTAAGTTCTGCGTTTAATCAAGAATTTTTTTCTGACACCAAAAATATTAAATTCATCAAGCTAAACTAGGGAGTAGTATGATAGCAGTAAAGTCAGTAGGCAGTAATAAGAAAATCCAAAATCTTACTTATGTATACCAGGTTCAAACGCAGTTGGCACTCAAATACAATTGTGATTATTGTTTGTTTTATTTTGCATCTCCCTTTCAATGTCACGATGCATATAATTATTAGAGTGAATGAAAATTTTTGATGTTAGATAAATCTTACCTGTGATATTGTGGGTTACATAAACAGCTCATACATGAAATGATTGATAATTCATAACTGTCTGAATAGCAAGGTTTCGTAGAAATATAAAGTCTCACCAAACATTTATCATTATCCCTACAGACATTGTGTATTCACCCATGTCTGTCTGGCTGACTGTTTGTTTGTTCACACAATATCACCAAAAGTTTTCCATAAATTTCGATGACATTTTCTGGAAGGACGAGCCATGGACCATTAGATTATTCATATTGTTAGCATTATGAGATCAGAAAATCTTTTTGCTTTTCAGATGTAAGTGTTGAAAGGAGTCATGGTTTGAAGGGATGTCTTTGATGAATCATCATAATGAGCTTTTGTCACGGCATGGTCTGCTACTTGATTATTTGTTTTTTTCTTATTCAGTGACAATAGTATTTGCCTAGGTATGCACTCTCTGAGTGCTTTCTAGCTGAAATGAACACAGCTTAAATTTTGGACATCCGCTCAACCAATTCCATCTTAAAACCATCAGGATTATCCAAAATGGGGGGAATTCTATACAAAATCGATTAAGAACATACTTTTAATCAAATTTGTCTGAAAGAGGACTTATTGCTAAGATACAGATATATACAAGAACATTAAAGTTTATGCATATGTATCAGGAATTACTATGCTTCACTTTATCTGGCACAAAGCCACAAATGTAGGCCACCCAGTGAGAATCACAGTCCCTGCACAATAGTACTAAACTAGTGCACTTTCCATCACCCCATAGCAAGTTAAATGGGTACCTGCTGTCACTTTTTCAGTGGGATGAGGGCAAAAGGATATCTTTCATGGGGGTGGGTAACAAAAGGATATATATTTAGATCATATCTATTCTGTTACCAGTAGATAATAATGCCATCTTTTTATATGGGTACATTGAGTTTGGGTTTCATAAAAAAATTTTACAGCTCCATTATTCTTTATTTATGTAAGGTACCAACTTTCAAACATCCCCATTCTAATCCAAGTGGGTGCAAATGCCCCATTTGATTCTCCTAATAGACACCCATGGTCGGGTGCCTTGCATACATATATGAATAGGTATTTACACATATTTGTACAGTATCTATATACATGAGTTTATATGATGTGTGCAATTATATCATAGAAATGATGTTGTAGTCATGTATTTGTAGCAGTTAGTTCTCATTTATGCAGACATTCACACACATACTAGCGAGTTATAACCCTTGAGGAAGTGCGTAGTAAACATGAAAGTTACAGCGTTAATGATGACAAAATGTGAATAATCATGGAATGATGAAAATTAACGAAGTCAAAACCCAATATTTCCTTTTATCACTGGGAGATTACTTCATCCTTATTGTGTGCAACAAACTCGTGAAGGAGTGAAGATTCGCAATTAATCCTGTCAAAGACACCCAAAAAGTGCCAAAATTTGCAAGATGCTTGGGTTTGATAAGTGGAACAGGCTTTAAATTGCATTAAATTCCCTTGAATCTAATTTGTTGCATATCAAAAAAGTGATCTTCGATATCACCTTTTATGGTTTCCAGAAAAGAAGAAGTTAGTTGAATTTAAAACAAAAAGGAAGGTATTGTTGTGCATAGCTCTTCACGCTCACCGGGAGAGGGGGCTGAAAAAAGAAAGATATAGATATATATATGCAGGGCTGCAGAGCTGCTGGAACTCATGGTAACACTGCCCCAGCCCCTCTCTTTAAAAAAAAAATATGAAATAAATTAATTAGACAAAAATGCAATCCAAAACCTTCCAAATGGTTGTTGTCCTCCCTTGTTATCATTTATCACTTCCATATAGAAATGGCAGGATATAGCAATTGGCAAATGTTTTATCAGCTCCACCACCTAAAAAGTTAGCACTGCACCCTTCTCTTTCTATACATGTATCTCACCGACCCTTCTTATTTCAGAACAAACTTGACTCACGTACATGGATCTAAACACAACCCCTCCCACTCCTACTAAAAAACCAAATCAAAAAGAATTATTCCCATTTCTTTCCTCAACCTCAGACATGTAAATAGCCAAACTTTCTCTGTGCAGCTGCGAGTTTTTCTCCGATAAAGATGGCTGGCACCCGTTGGAATGCATCAAAATATGTCCACATGACAATAAAAAAATCTTTGGGATGTAACATTTGCTTTCCTTTGAGTCTTTCTCTTCACCTTCCAATTGTCACTTTCATCAACACTCTGTCGGATCACTTTACATTCACAATACAAACACACATAATTAGGAAATGGACATATGATCTGACAGAATGATTACTGATTGCATTCTATATCTGCCTTATTTGCTTCTTTCAACACGGACAATTATATTATTAAGAAATGGATATATGATCCAACAGAATGATTGTGAATTGCATTATATCATATTGAAACTCTACTTGAAATGATCTCCTGTTATTACACAGTGAATGTATCATTTGACCTAAACAGCGCAGATTGAAATAAATAAATATATATATATATATATATATATATATATATATATATATATATATATATATATATATATATAGAGACATGATGATGATTAATAATTGTGTCATCCATAGACAGCTGTTTTGTTATTTTACAACTTTTCAGTGTCGCTATAGACTATCCAGTATCCCTTTGCTTCAGATCCAGAGGTAGACATTTTACCCTTGCCCTACATAGAACTAGACAGACATTAGGACCAATCTAAGCAATATATATTAACTTATGCATAATTCCCCATCTACCAGAGTGCTCCATTCCAGAGTTGGAAGAGCATTGCATATATATATATATATGTATATATATATATATATATATATATATATATATATATATATATATATATATATATGTGTGTGTGTGTGCGTGTGTGTATATTTTAACTATACATTTTTAAAAAATTTTTCTCAATTATTTTTGTTCTTGCTTTACCAAATAAGAAATTGGTTCTCTGGATAAAAATTTGATTTCTCAGCAGTGAAGGGGTTTAAAGGTTGTGTCTGACTAAGCATAAAAAGCAATTTTTTCAAACATTACCACGTGTGCTTCAGAAGCACGAGCAAGTATGAAAAGGTGTTATCACTATCGAATTTTTTTGTGGATTAAAAATCCGAGAAATAATTTAAACACTGATGCCAAGTCTTGATTACTGCATCTTAGATTGTTATATTTCTCACAATTAGGGGATTAAATTATAGTCGCAAACATTTCTGCCTTTATCCGGCTTGAGATAGCTTTCTCGGCTATCATTAACTTCCATTGGATTATTAGATGTAGAAGAGCTAAAATCTAGAATTCAAATCCAATCTTTGTTTTTTAATTTTCTTGTGTTCAAGGTGTCACGGAGAAGTAGATATGGTGATAGTTATTTTGTTTGTTTGTTTTATTCTGATTTATTCTAGTTCACTTCCGGCTTGCAAGGCCAAAGCACATAAACGTATGTTTCAAAAATATGTTACCTGCTCTGTCTGCTGCCAGCCTCTCATAAGGGTTTGACCAGGGCAGGTGCGAGGGTAGTATGTGTCCTAGGTGAGCCTTAAGATTTGCATCCCCCAACAATTTTTTGAGTCTGGAGTGTGCCCCTAGGACTTTTGTGCCCAGTTTAGTAATGATTAACAAGCTTGCAATGAGGCCCATTACTATTTAAATGAGTTTATTTACTCCTGGGTTCCCCACTACTGAGGCCTTGTGTCAAACTAAGTTGAACTTAGTAAAGCAGAATATATTTGATATTTACCTAGTTTAGCTTAGTTTGACACAAGGCCACTGTAAGAGGAGAATCAGTGAGAATTGACTGTATTACAGTTGGAATCGTCAGCATTGTAAGCTTGTTAATCATTTCTATACTGATTGAGAATCTAGGGATTTCAGGGAATCACTTGTTTCACAATCATACTTTAACATATGTTGAGGTGTGAAGAAGACGAGTGCACACATTTTCAGTTGTATGTCAATGCATGTGTATTCACACGTAGAAACCTATAAATACGGAGAAGAGGCTAAGTAAGGTTGCTGGAAATGGAAATTTGAAATTTTGTTCAAATGGTTCTGATTACATTTTACTCGGGGGGGAAAAAAACCTGTTCAATTTGTGAAAATTGAGAATCAATTTACCAAAAGATGCCAATGTTGTAAAAATTATATGATAATGAAAGGCTTCATTGTAAATAAGATCATCATTCACGGTATTTGCTTTTTTTTAGTTTCATTTTTTTAAAGTTCTCTTTCTGAAACTAAAGCGAAAAATTTCAGGACAGAGAGTGAAAAGAGATCATATAAGACTGGGAGAGGGGAAAAAAATCTGTATTTGAAAACAAGAACGAAATGACAGGTCTGTTTAGTCAGTCAACAGAAACCATCATATAGGCAGTGTCTTTTGGTACTATGCCATGTTGGGGGTGGTCAACTGAAAATTGGGATAAGGGGTGATCAATAAATAAGTAACTTCTCTGGCCTTTTGTGGGATCACTAAAAGCCTGAATTTTCAAAAAACGAATGTGAATGCTGACTGACACAAAGTAAGCGACCAGTTTAGCATGAACTTACACTGTAAATTGAAACCACCACTAAAATCCTATTTATGGGGGAAATTTTGAAAAATTTTGTAGACAAAATGGGGAGCAGATGTTTGAATTTTCAGCACTTGATCTCCATTGGTGTGGCCTGTATACATGATCGATACATATCCAGCAAACCAACTAGTCAGCCTGACTGCCCTAGAAACTTACAAAACCTATGTTTTGATTACAGTTTCGATTGACAGTTTCTAAAAGATGAAGATCATGTAGAACAAGGAGGGGAGGGAAAAAATAAACTGAAATTCAAAAACGAGAACAAAAACAAAAAAGATGACAGAAATTCTTGAGATATTTCTTTTTTTTTTTTTTTTTTTTTTTTTCCAGAAATCAATTTCATTTTCTTTGTGGGGAAAGATCAAATACAATCTAATAAATTAAATACACGTTTTGTTTGCGTTTTTCAACAACACTTGTTCGACTGAGTGAAAAGAGACACAGTTTTTTACCATTGCTACCAGCACCATCTGCTGTCACCATCCTCATTGCATGTCGTGTCGGGCTTTGCGTACATATTAAGTCGCAATGATAACATCTTCATATGTGAGCACAGCCTGAAAATACCTACCACACACACACACACACACACACATATCAACTATCTTCTGAATGGATCAGCTATGGTCATCCAGTCACATGTAAAGCCAATTCAATACATCTGCACACATGAAAGATGTTTCATCTCTATATTATATACCAGGGCGGGGCCAAACTCGGTTAATGTTAGAGCCACATCCGATAAACTTCAATGGTTTGGGAGCTGCAATATATAAGTAAAATTCATACAGACATCTTTATGGTCACACACACATTTTGTTACAAACATTTTTACATAAATGTTAAATACATGTATGCAGGCCTGGCCCTTGTACAGTGACACCCTATTGGAAACGCATTCGGCAGGAGCCCTAGCCTGTCTGTAGAATTTTAGAAATATAAATAAAGTTTATTAAAGACTTTATACCTCAGATAGAATGGATTGCGATCAAAATGTGCGCTTGAAAATTTAAAAGCAATAAATTTTCACACTGTTCTAAAAGGTATACAATTAATGTATCCTCTCGATAGTCACCTATGGAGCTAAAACATGGAACCTAACCAAGAAAATAACCCTTAAATTGAGAAGCATGCAATGTGCACTTGAAAGAATCATGCTAAACCTCACATGGAGAGATCAAAAGACAACACAAAATGTTAAGGAAAAAAAACAGGGGTCAGCGACATAGAATCCATTAGAAAACTCAAATGGTAATGGGCTGGTCAATGTTGAAAGAATGGCAGACACCTGATGGATATCACAATTCATAACGTGCATCCCCAGAAATCACATGCAAAACTGTGGCTAGCAGAATAAAGATGGTGAGACAAACTAGACAAATTCAGAAAATATTGGCTCCATGATGCCCATGGTAGAGAGGTGTGGCAAATCCTGGGGAAGGTCTATGTTCAATGAGGAACAATGAAAGACCGATGATGATGATGACAGCTAGGAAGAAAATTCAAAATATAAACTGCACAAACAAACATAACTGACTTTTAAAAAAAATTAGAATTGTTGCTCTTCTCTGTAAAACCTACAATGTGATGTTAGGTGTATGTTACAACATGCTGTTGTATGTGTTTAAGAAGACAGTAGATCACCGTAGCATGGGACCCCTGTCGGACCAACTGGTCTAATTGGCCTGAGGCCGACCCTCTATGTATGCAGTAATATTTATTCATGTATGCACTTTTTCAAACTGTTAATTTGAACTAGTTTCAGTAATCGCGAAGTAAGTACGTACATGCCTACCCATTACTTTGGTCCTCTGATATCCTAATCCTTGCTGATCTGAAATTTCTTTAATCCTCCTGCCTCCCGTAATTCCTTTGAAGAACCATGTCTAGCTCAAATGTAGCATTTAGATTATGACACAAATTCTCAAATATTTATACGATTTTGGAAATTACGTTCAGTGGGGTTGAAGTTCAGATCTGCTGAATGATAATAAAGAATGTGCTGTGAAAAAGAAACTCGGCCAACATATTTCAACAAACCACGCATACAATGAGCCATGGTCTGGCCACCCGTGGTACAAATATTCCTTTCTACGGATGGTATCTACGGACACTCACATATAATAAACCATCAACCAAAACTGTCATCATCAATATAACATGATAGGTTTCTTCAGTTTTTTAAGTGATTCTGGCTGACTGGCTGGTTGGCTGGCTATGTATGATTCATATATACAAGCATATAAATGGAGCAAGAGAGCTGAAATTTTAACGTACTCCTTATCATGTCTAGAAAAAATGTTTTTTGAAGATCTCCCCAATGTAAGTAGTAGGAGGTTCAATTTGCAATGTAAGTTTTGAATAAACTGGTACATAAGTTTGTGTCCAGCAGCTTTCACACTTGTTTTTTTGAAAACTCAGAGTTTTTAGTGATCCAACATGAAGTGAGAGAAGTAACTTATTCATTGATCATTCCTTGTTTCAATTTTTTAATTGATCACCCCAAAAGACGTTGGTTATGTGATGGTTTCTATCGAGTGTCTAACCAGACCTATACATGTATATTATTCATTTATAAGGGAACAAGTACAAATGTGCGCACATAAAATATTCATCTCTTGTCTCTAGGCTGCTATCTTCATGCAAGCATTGTATTTACACTCACACAAACATACATTATATATATAAATAAATATATATATATATATACATATATATATATATATATATATATATGAGTACATTATTAGGAAATGGATATATGATCCAACAGAATGGTTATAGATTGTGCTATATCATATTGAAACTCTCTTTTGAAATGCCCCACCATTATTAAACAATGAATGTATCACTTGGCCTTGACAATGCCAATTGCATAAACAAGCAGAGAAATTGGGGCTGCTGCAGGAATAAAATCTGCGACCGATAGGGTAGCCGCTTCAGGGTAGTGAAGCTTTTACCATTTAGCTTAACAGCAGCCAAAATAACTGTTTCAAGTCCAAATTCTCTTATGTGTATACTTAAATAAATATATTTATATATCTATACGGAGATATATATATATATATATATATATATATATATATATATATATATATATATATATATATAAAATACATACATGAAATAAACCCATCATACATCGAATATTCCATTATATTATATTATATTCCTGATTTGTACTGTAATGTGTGTGTGTGTGTGTGTATGTGTGTATATATATATATATATATAAGGGGATCTGTGGATAAATCTGTGTGTATCTACGCACACAAACTACTGAATATTTCTTCCTGTTGGTATATTTCATATATATGCGCACATTGTCGTATTTGTCTCGAACCTGTGGGCATGCCAGTTAGCCATAAAAATCACATACATTCACATACACACACACACACACATATATATATATATATATATATATATATATATATATATATATATATATATAGCTGTGAGAGCATGTATAATTTGAAGTTGCATAACAGAGATGCGCTTTAGGAAATATGTGATATGCCTTAATAGATAGATCGATCAATTCTTGCAGTCATGCATAATAATTATTTATGATATTGCCTCTAACACTAGCTTGTATCATTGTATTATTATGTGACAAAGATGATCCAAATTCCTTGGGTTCACTTACACACACACTCATACCTTACATGTATGCATACAAATTTGATTCATTTTTGTTGCACTCTCTATCAATATTCAAATACACACGCACATACATATGTATATACATGCACACGCATGTATGTATCTATGTATATATATTTTAATATATATACATGATTACAAGTTGTTTTATAGTAGATAGAAACTCTTATTTAAAATGATCTCCCATCACCACACGGTTTATATATCATTTGGCCAAAACAATGCAAATAGAATAAACTATTGAAACAATTGGGCTACTGCAGGAATCAAACCTACGACCAATACGGTAGCAGTTTAAACGCAGCATTGTTCTTACCATTGGGCTAAACAGTTGTGTTGAAAGTGATATGCTTCATTGAAGCGGCTACCCTATCGGTCATAGGTTTGATTCCTGAAAAAGCCCCATTTTCTTTAATTGTTTATTCTATTTATGTTGTCTAAACCGAATGGTAAATTAACTGTGTAATGATGGGAGATCATTTCAAATAAGACTTTCTGTTTAATATAACACAATTTATAATCATTCTGTCAGATCATATATATCCATTTCTTGGTACATATGTGTGTGTATATATATATATATATATATATATATAATTAGGCGAATGATTGTCTAGACAATCATTCGCCTGATGAGGCCCGGAGAGGTAGTTTGTGTAGTGAATCTACATTCTACCATTTATTTCCAGCTCTACTCTAAAACAACTTCAAAGGTAAAAAGTTGTATGTATCGAACACTCTATGAAATAAATCCATTACATATCAGAAGTGGCTTTATATTATTGATATATTATTATATCATGTTATACTACTAGCCTGATTTGTACCACATGTACTATGCATGTATATACATATATGTATGAATTGTGTGTGTAATTCCCATGTGTCATAGAGGACATTTGAGTTTAAATGATTTTAGTACAAAGTCTTTCTTAATCTATATCTTGACAAATAATAGCCATTGGCCACCTCCCTGTAGGTTTTTTGACTCTCTGTACACAAACATTACACTTCCCCACCTCCTTTACAGAATGAGTTCAGTAGTAACCATCATATACCTGCTGGGAACTGGTTAGTTGTCCTGTTCCCCAAATCAATCCACAGGGCTGTCCCTTATCTATTTTTGAGAATCATCATCTTGGTAGTTGAGAAACATGATCAAGAAAATGCCGCAGCAGTATTAGCTGGTTTTTCATCTGTAGATTCTCTCAAGATATTAAAACATTAAGTCATTATTTCTTTTTAGTCTATCATCTTATCAACTAATCCCTCTCTATAGTACTTTTCATGTTTCTTTAAAGTCCCTTTGTCAGTGAAGACTTGTATCTTGATGCAGTGATTTGTTTGAACCAGTTTCTTTTCTTTGTTTTTTCAATACAATGTTCTGGCCACTTTACTCTCTGGCCTTATTACAATGCTATATTGATTCATTTGGACAAATTTCTTCATTTTATTTTGTTGTTCATCGCATTATGTTGGCCACACTAACCTTTCGCCTTATTACAGTGATACATATTTTAATTTTGACAAATTTCTTCATTTTTCTTGTCTCCATCACAATGTTTCTTCCAATATTCGTCCAATTTACTAACTTAACAGGAATGTCAAACAAAACCTTTCATTGGATCCACTGGGATATGATGTTCTCATTCCTATGCCTGTCACATTTGGTGTCCTTCCAGGGGAGTTTTACAAACCGTAACTGTCAGTTCTTCCTTGAGGTGCCACCCTCCGCTGAGTCCATGTTTTATTTCTGCCAGGGTTTAAACTATGACTTCCAGGGAATATGATGAATATCAGCACATATATCCACGAGGCCATATTCCGTAGATATCCGAAATAGATGGAGGGTACTGCAGCTATGACACTGGGATTAAAACGCAAAAAGACAACAACTGGTCTGGTAAGTCACTCAACAGAAACCGTCAAGCAACCGGTGTCTTTTGGCAGCATCCCAATTTCAGGGTGATCAATTGAAATATTGGGAAAATAGGGTGATCAATGAATATATTACTTCTCTTGTCTTTTGTTCGACACTATGGGACCAATTCAGGATCTGGCTGGAAAAAAACTGTTGGCGGGTGGGGTGGTGGGAATTTTAAAAATTAAAAAACAAGTTTTTTCTAGATATAGTAAAGAGTAAATGTTAAAATTTTCGGCCCTCTAGCTCCATTGGTGTAGCCTGTATGTGCGATACATACATGCATACATAGATGGTTTCTAATCATATCATTATGTGTTGATTGATTTATGGTTCATGCCTGCCAGAAAGAAATAAACTTGTTCTATAAAAATTGTGCAAGTTGTCTTGATGCGTTCGTCTAGATTTTAAAAAAACAAGGTGACCGAGCCAAAAAGAAACAAAAAAAAACCTCACATATTATTATCTGTACTGTTTATTCACTGATGGTTTGAGTAGTTGCAATAAAAAACAACAGAAATTAAGATGAAATAAATACTAGTCTTAAATCAATACTGGTTAAAGTCCTTGTGCTGTTTAAAAAAAATTGATAACTTCCTTTCTGTATAGATATCTAACAAAAAGAAGCTAAAGACAAATTTATTCAAGTTGAAGCATATTAGAGACCGTCAACCAAAACTATCATCATCAATATAGTCAGCATCAATATAAGTTTCTTCAGTCTCAATGTTAGCCATTATCTGGCTGGCGGCTCATGTATTCATCACATGTACAGGCTATACTAATTGAGCTAGAAGGCTGAAAATTTTGATATTTACTCCTAATTATATCCAGAAAAAACTCTTTTTTTTTTTTCCCAAATTCACCCAAAATAATTTTTTAGTTGGAGTTCAATTTGCAATATAGCTTTATGCAAAATTGATCCCTTACTTTGTGTCTGGCAGCATTCACACTTGTTTTTTTGAAAAATAGACTTTTTAGTAATCCCTGTCCAACAGAAGAAAAAAAGTTGATCACCCATTTTTCCAAGTTTCAATGAATCACCTTCAACACAGTAGATTGCCAAAAGACAGGTTGCATGACAGTTTCTGCTAAGTGACTAACCAGACCTATTTAGTTTACTTTTTGAACTGCTCTCATCTTAGCCTCTTATTTTTTTCTTGACTGTTACAGCTTGACCTATCACTCAAAAAAGTACTCAGAACATTGTGGAGAAAAAGCTTTTGTACTCAAGTGAGGAAACTGAAGAGAAATAAAGTCACTGAATACATGTGAACATTACCAGAGGTTGAAAAGCAGATGTACTTATGTGTTTTTATATGAAGTTTAACCAGACTCCAAGATCACTGTTAGAATGATATGAAAAGCGTGTCCGGGAAGTATCCAGCCATTTAATATTAACGAGAATAAAAAATTACGTTCTAGTCCTCTTCAAAGTACTCCCCTTGAGACCTCAAAAACTTACTCCTGCATCCTGTCCACTTTTCAAAACAGTCTGCAAAATACATTTTTGGTATTGCAACTAGCTGCCTTATTGAGTTGTCCTTAATCTCATCCGCAGTCTGAAATCTGTTCCCTCTCAATGCGAAAAAGCCAGAGGTTACAGGAAGCCAAATCAGAACTGTACGGGGGCTGACAGATTGGAGTGATGTGATGCTATGCAAAAACAAAAACAAAAAAAAAAAAAAAAAAAACCCTACATAAGACACAAAGAATGGGCAGTCTCGATCATTGTGAATGCGACAGTTACCCAATACGCATCTCGCTGCCAACTGAGTCACTCTTCGTAAGAGAGTCTGTTCACACATGAGCAGTTGGGTCACCTGTGATTGTATTAACAAATCACTCAAAGACTGCGAAACTGAGGTATTCAAAATAGACGGATAATTTCCAAACTGACTTCATAATAATGAATGGATTGATAGAAATCAGTCAACATAGGTAGCAATAGAGTGGCTGAGAAAAAAAAAACAATTTGAAAATAGAGACTAAATGATTGATAAAAGAAAGAAGTATCTGTTGTCTGTATTTCTCACTTGATGGACATTTTGATAGAGATAAAGGACTCTTGATAGGCATAAATATAGTTTTATGCATTAATAGAAAGGTAGACACTTATTTCATAGAAATAGATGAAGTTTGGATAAATTGAACCAATGGATAAATCATCCTCATCAGCCTTTTAGTGCCTATCATTAGACATAGACCTTTCCCAAGATCCATCAGAGCTCTCTATCATGACCCAGTACTTTCTGAATTTGTCTAGCTCATCACGCCATCACACTTTCTGTCGGCCACAATTTTGCATGTGATCTCCAGGGATCCTTGTTATGAGTTTCATTGCCCAGCGCTTGTCCGTCATTCTCAAGAAATGTCTAGCCCATTGCCATTTGAGTTTTCTATACCTCAGATTCCTGTTTTTACTCTAACATATTGTTCTTTCTTGCGATTTCTCTGTTATATTGAGCATGATTCTCTCAAATGCATATTTTTTGGTGTCTCTGTTTGAGAGTCGATCTTTTAGTTTGGTTACACGTCTCTACTCCATAGGTGACTATCGGGAGAATGCATTGATTGTAGACCCTTCTTTTTAGGACATGTGGGTTGGATGAATACCTCATTTGAAAAAACTATTTCTCACTTGATGGACATTTTTCTCAAAAAAGATATAGACCTTTTTTTTTCCAATTGATCTGCTCAGATTTATTTATTTTTGTTTTCAAAGATAGATCAAATTTATATGAGAAATATGTCAAGATTGCTTTCATTTGTGCATTCATATTGTATGTATGAATAGGTTCCCTATCTCTCTTATATATACATATATATATATATATATATATATGTATGCATACAATATATTATATACCCCTCTTCTCTAGCTTGGTATATATATGCAAGTATGTAGCAATTCTCTTTTTCATATAAATGTATCCCTTTCATTCTCTCTGTCTCTGTGTATGCATGCATGTATGTCTGTGTGTGTGTGTGTATATTATATATATATATATATATATATATATATATATATATATATATATAAGTACAAATCAGTAATACAATATCCGATGTGTGATGGGTTTATTTTATTTTTTTAAAATTTAGCATTAAATCAACAAATATACATCTCTGTTTTTTATACACGGAAAAAGCCAGTTATTATGATCACAGGCTCTTTTAGGTAACCATTAACAACTGATAACATTAAGTGAAGGATATATAGAGAATGCTGCTAATTGTGATCATTTCAAATAGCGTTGGGGACTGACTGAATTTAATAACGATGAATAACCATTTAATAACATTAGGATTATCATAAGTGGCTTACACTTCATCTATAAGTTTGTCTAATTCTAAATACACTAAGTTGGTGAAAATCAACTCCTTATTGGAAATAGGTAATAATTTTGATATTTAATGGCCGGTTGTAGAAAATAAGAAGATATGTATAGAAAAAATCATCGATCGTATTCTATCGCTCTAAGGACCAGTTTCATGAATACAGAGCAATATTTACAAATGTTATATATAATTTTTGATAGAGAGTTAATTCTCACGCACCCTATACGTTTGAAGAGAGATATAAGCAAACTCTGTTTAACAGTATTAACAATAAACAAAGAGAAGTAAATTCAAATTATGAATAGAAATAAACTGACACATAGAGAAAAGAATTACAGAAAGATAGATAACAACATGAAAATAAGTATTAAATTGGAATGTACCGAAATAAATATATCTAGAGAAAAATATAAAAAGGGGTTACATAGATCAATAGATTGATAAGATAGATGTGGTGCTTGCATATTGTTTACTTGTGACCCTGCCAGGAACTATTGCTACATTTATTACACCTTGCCAAATGCCAGGCAGACATTTTTACTTAACTCCTTTAAAACCCAAATTTTCCAGCACAAGCACTTCCAAGAACAATCGCTGTTAAAGCATCGTACATAAAATGGCACATAAAGACTCATGCAAACCGATTATTTTTCTGCCTGATTCCATATTTCAGAAAGAGCTGTAGAAGGATTAAGGCCTTTTTGCCAAGAGAAAGAGAGGAAGACGGCATCTCATTTCTTGATGTTACATCTCAGAAAATACCTCACATGTAAAAGAATTACACTATTCTCCTGCTTATATTATAAATATGATGCCAACAATAAAATACTTCCAGTAACTCTGGCAGATAGTCCCGTGCCATCCATGACAGCTGGGAGAGCTCAGTGTCAGCAGTGACAGCCCAAAAGATAGTTCTCGAGAGTATGCTACAAGTTTTGTGGTTTGCTTACCTGATTGGATGAAAACCATTATGGTGGGCCAGGAAGCTATATACTGAGTTATCCAAAAGGCTCACTGATGCTTGAAAAGTCACAATATGATTTGAACAAAAGGAACTTTGGCTGGCTAAAAATAGCCAATGTATTATTTGGTTGATAACAAATGTTTTCAGTATTTCAGTGCAAAATTTTTCAGATGAAATCATTGCATAATTATTCAGTTGAGGTGAGAGTAGCCGAACAGTTAACAGCTAGAGGTAGGTAATCTGTAGACAGAGTTCAAACACTGACTGAGACAGTTTGTGTTCACTTCACAATGATGCACTTGGGAGAGACATGGTTCTATCTATTCTTCCCCAGGCTATTGGAAAGTGGAAAGGCTGACCTGTCTATCAAGCCATGCTTAGCAACCTGTCGAGCTGAGGCCCAACATATTGCTTTATTTTCATTTGGATTACTTTAACGAGGCTGAAAAGAGAGCGTCTGTCAACTGCGCAATCCAGGATCTCCATACACTTTGCCCAGGCTTGAGCCATGGAGATATCAGTTTTAGTGCCATTCCCCAGAAAAAAAAAGGCCTTCTCTTATTATTCAATGATAGAATTATTTTTCCGAGCCTTATGCCACTTCTCAACAAATCTGTGTACTCTGTAATATTCGGTTACTACAAAAGTTCCCAGCGCATTTTCTCAACTCCATGGTACTCATCATCTTGTTGGCATGAACATGGTTGCAATAGTCGTAAATTGCCTGAACCCTTAATAGCTAGCAAAAATCTTTCTTATTTTCATGTTTTAGGTTGGGTTCTTTCTTCATTTTGTGATTGCAGATTATCTCTGAAATATTTTGAAATGGTCATTTTCCTGAGTGATCTCTCTCCTTCTCAGATATTTTTTTAATTGAATTATTGACTTTCGACACTTGCTCTCTCCATTAATATGCATCAAGTGAGTTAAAAATTCCAGGTTTCTAACATTGCAGCATCTTGGTTGTATCATGATTTAGTCATTTTTTAAAATTTTTTTAAAAACTTTATTCGTTTTTTGTAATCTCAGCCTTGACATTCTGGATTTTCTATGCAGAGCTGGTCCGTTCATTAGCTGTCTGTTCCAATAGTGTTCAGCTGTGCAATCATTATAATGTTTACAAGGATCTGTGGAAATTCCATGGTGCATCTTTGAAGCTCTGGCGTAGGGTAGGAAATAATTTGTGTCTTCGTTTATACATATAAAAGCTTTATTCTTGCAGTAATACATTAATTCCTGATCACTGCAAATCCTTCCCTCTGATTTTTAATATAATCCTCTTGGAGAATCATTTTTTATATTTTTCTATAGCGAAATCATTGTTGATGCATTTTTTTAACCTAATCTTCATTATTGCTTTTCTATAGCAAAATCATTGTTGATGCTTTTTGTAGCTATGCTATTGTTGATACTTTTCTATAGTGAAATCACTAATAGTTTATTCTTTTATATTTTCATGAGTTAGTTCAAAAAATTTGTTTGGCCAAATGTGCTTAATTATTCTATGGGAATACATTATAAACTTAGCAGATAATGAATCACTTCTATAAATAATGAATCACTTCTATAAAATTACTGTAACAATGACACACTTGTATCAATCTTACATTTGGCTGAAATAGTGGAATCCTCACGGGTCCTGCTGGTCAATAATTATTATTTCTACTACTATTACTACGATCAAATTACAGAAAGTGCAAAAACATTAGCCAAACCTATTATCATCCACTCCCAACAGCAGGAAGCCATACAATAATGACAATATGCCATTAAGATATCTGGTTGGACACACAGTCAGATAAATACTAGCCAAAGATTACAAATTAAAAACTAGTGGCGTAGGTGGTTGGGAGTTGAAACGATGTATAGAGACAAAAAAGAAAAAAAAGAGAAATTATTTAAATCTATGAGAGACTTTCTTTTCTTTTTTTCTTGTTATGAAGCATTTCTAGAACCTATTTAAAAACCTTCCGCAAAAATCAATAGTTTTGACGATTTATTTGTTTATTGAGATTCAAGAACTTTCTTTGGGAAGATCTCTTCATCTTTACTTCACATCTGTACTTCTGTAATCACGATATGCTATTTGGCACCTTATATGCCGGTAAATAAGACAAATATTTAATCAAATTAAAAAAAAAAAAGAGAAACTATGTAAATATCACACTTCATTCAATGCACAGTTATTATGACCAGGGGGCATCAACCGAAGCTTAGTATAGCCAGTTATAGGGCTTGGATGAGTTTCAATGAGCAATAGTCCTCCAAATACTTTTGTAGACAATTCAATTCAACATAATTATCATCATCATCATCCACTGTTGGACAGGGGCCCATCCCATCCTCTTCCATGCCGATTGTGACTGTGCTAACCTTCGCCATGTCTTACCAGCAAACCTTTCTGAATAATCTTTCCATTTTCTAATTGTCTTTTCCTACTGCAATAACTGGCCCATAGGCACCATTCAACCAAATTTTTGCATCATCTGCCCTTATCTGTTTTGTCCCTCAACCACTTCCAGATCCTTTTCCGTTATTCTCATGGTCTTGGAACATCCCAAGTATACATGGTATGTTTCCAATCTTTTTTGGTTTCCGGTTTTCCTTTCTCTTTTTCTCTGGGTCTCCTTCCTCTCTTTCCCATTGTTTTCCTTCCTCTCTCTTTCTCTAGGTTTTCCTTCCTCTCTCTTTCTCTAGGTTTTCCTTCCTCTCTCTTTCCCAATGTTTTCCTTCCTCTCTCTTTCCCAATGTTTTCCTTCCTCTCTCTTTCCCAATGTTTTCCTTCCTCTCTCTTTCCCAATGTTTTCCTTCCTCTCTCTTTCCCAATGTTTTCCTTCCTCTCTCTTTGTCTCTTTCTCATGGTTTTTCTTCCTCTCTTTCTTTGAGTTTCTTTTCTCTCAGTTTTCCTTTTCTTCTGCATCTTTCCAATTATGTCTAGAAGCGGAAGTGAACTTTTTCTTCAATTAGAAGATGAACTCATTCTACGCATATACATCTCAAACTTAAACACCAAGATTGATCGGTTTGAGTATTTCTCTACATAAGTTTTTTTTTAGTTAACATAGATGAGTTTTTATACCAACTTTTTATTCCAATAGGTACGTACTTTACATAGAGTGTATTTTCTCCATTATTTTTTAGCATAATAAAATAGGAAAATCATGTTATGTTGCTGAAAGAAAATTCATTTTGAGAATTTATACATCAACCTGCAAACACACATACGTGTTTGCTTGTTGTGAATAATATTCCAGGTTCCCATATCGTATAGCAAATGTTCCATTAGGAAAATGGAAAAGACAAACAATGACTTTTTAGAAAGTAAATCCTGAGGAAGTTGATATAAGAAAATCTCAAATTTATTAATATTTATACATCAATAAGCATATGCAGTCATATAAAAGGCATCCATCCCAATCGAGCTTGAAGGCCCCTAACCTTAAGATAACCACTTACCCTAAAAAATGGTCCCTGCCTCTACTGCTTAATATCTCATGAGTTGAATGGAAATATAACAAACTAGATTGATGGAAGGTTGATAAAATGCTTGAAATAAGCTGTAAATGTTTTCCAGTACTTGATAAGAAAAAAAAAAACAGGTCTGTTCAGTCACTAAACAAGTACCAACCCAAGACCAACATCTTCTGGCAGCATGCTGTGTTGGGGGTGATCAATTAAAAAAATGGAAAAAGCGGGGACCAATAAATAAGTTACTTCTCTCACATTTTTTCAGGGCAGTGATCGTTAAAAAGTCTGAATTTTCAAAAAAGAAGTGTCAATTCTGCTTTTTACCTACTAATTAATTGATATAGCAAAAAATTACATTGCAAATTGAACTTTCAAATGAAAAATTTATTTTGGGGAGAAATCTTAAATAACAAAAGATGTTTATTCGCGATGTCCATGATAGAGAATAGTGGTGAATCCTGGGGAAGGTCTATGTCCAACAATGGACGTTAAAAGACTGATGATAATGATGAACAGTTGGAATTTTCAGCCGTCTAACTCTATACATGTTATACATACATACACAGCAAGCCAGCCAGACCAACTCGAAAATTGAAGAAACTTATGTGGACTGTTTTTAATGATATAAGTGGATTCATGAATTGTTCTAAGTTATTCACACAAGTGTCTGAAGCTCTCTGCTTTGCATTGTATACAATTAATGATCAGTTCAAAAATAGCATTCCTATAAAAACTTTCTGTAGGCCAAAATGGTATAAGTAAAGAAGCTATTACCATTCTTTTCTATGGAAATTTTTTCTTTAAATTCCCAGACCCATAAAACGATAATGATGGCATGTTAGGCTGAGTCGTTGAAGGTGACAGTGGTGGGAGGTGTAGGAGAGAGAGGAAGAGGTTACATTCTGCCTCTCTTATTGTTCACTGAATGCTAAAATGGTAAGAGCAAAAAAGTAACATGAAGCCAACTTTTAAAAGTCTCTTAGAAGGCCTTTCCAAACAGCAGTTTCATTGTATTACAACTCTTCAGTGTGGCTATAGACTTTCCATTATCCCATTCAGTGCCACGAGGCAGGATAGAAACCTTTGCTTCAGACCCAGAGGCCGATATCCTACCTCTGAGCTACGGGACTGGACAGTCAGTAAGGCTGAATTTAAGCAATATATCTATTATAGGTTAAATTCTCTGTCCATCAGAGTGCTCTATTCCTATGGAAGTGTGTGCCTGTGTGTTTCTAGATAACCAAGAGATATGAATAATATACTTAATGAAACACATTATTAATTGATTTTTTACTGCTGGACATCATGACTCACAACACGGATCCCAAGAGATCACATGCAAAACCAGGGACAACAAAATATAAGATGGCATGACGAACTAGATAAGTTCAGCAAGTACTGGCTCTGTGACGCCCACAATAGAGAGGTGTGGCAAATCTTGGGGAATGTTTATGTCTAACGACAGCCGCTTAAAGGCTGATGATGGTGCTGATTACTTGGTTTAACAAAACAAATGTCTCTATTGCTTCTGTTAGTTGTCTCCCCTGAACAATGGAGGAATTCACACCTAAATTGGTCAAATTTTAACAATTTTTGTTTTTCACATCATCTTAAAGCAAAATCGATTTCCTTTTCAAATAGCATATGATAATTTGAGAAAGATATCTTATGCCTGTCGCTATTTATATATAGAGTATAATATACACTATGACACCAACAGAAATAACATTTTTTTAAAAATTTGTTTATATCATGTAAGCATTGTTTTCAAAATATAAATAATGTCAATTTTTGTATTATACAGAATAAGTAGATATAATATTATATAAAGGAGATTTCGAGGGTATAAAAACTATAACCTGGATATATATATATTTCAATTCTGGGTGAACCCTCCTCTCTTATTTAAGAACCAATTTTCCTGAAATAAACACAATTTTGTAGGGATATGTATTGACAAGACACTTCTAGATGTGCTTTCTTGAATTTCTTTTTTTTCAAAACTTTTCAAAAATATGTCTTCCAATCCATGCTGCCAAAATTTTTTTTTGTTCTTTTGAAACCTGTCTCAAATAAAATAACCTGCACATATGTATCTGAATGATATATTCAAATTTCAAATCTCTATCTTTTACCAAAGTTCCAAGTATGCTCACACAAAATTACCTCCAAATCATCCGAAAATTGTAAAAAATACTAGAAAAAAAAATTATCGACCAAAATTGATAAAATATTAGTTTGTAAGGTAATCAAACACGATAAAAAACAATTGTGAAAATTACAGGTAGCTAGGGCAAAAAGGTATATTAGGTTCCCCTTTTTATTGTATTGTGCTATGCTTTTCTCTAGATTTAGCTGAGTATCAAGTCTTGCTATGTATCTTTCTTGGATATTGGATTGCTACTTGCAAGCAAAAAAAAGATAGAGTACTCAAATGATATTTTTTGGATGAAGATGACATTTTAATCAATTTTTAATTAAAGCAGGGAGAGAATCTATTTGCAAGTGTATATGTTTCTAGAGCAAGTAAAATTGAGGGTAGCAGGACAGGAGGAGAAAAAAAAAAAAAACGGGGACAAAAGGTAAATGAATAATATAAAATCCTTAAAATTGACAGAAACAAGATAGCTTGTCAGGAAAGAAAAATAAAACCATTAATCTTGCTCTGAACTAATTGTACCGAATAAAATGGGGGGGAAAGTCAGCCAGGTAGCTTAGGTTTCAAGCAATTGAAAAAAGGCTGCAGTTTCCCAGGGAGGAATCAATGTTACCAATTTAATTGTATTGTGGATTGATCCTCGACTTTGATCCATATGAGTTGCCTCCAGTTTATGGGCACAACTCTTCGTGCCCCCCCCCTTCTCTCTACCTTCCTACCTATCCAATTCTCTTGTCTTCGTCCTCCTCTTTATCAAAGTCTGTAATGAATAGAGGTTACTCAATAGAAACTGTCTCATGACCAACATCTTTCGGCAGCATGCCATGTTGGAGGTGATCGATTAGAAAGAAAGAAAATAGAAAAGAGGGTGATCAATAAATAAGTTGAATCTCTTACCTTTTATTGGGCTCTAATCACTGAAAAAAAATCTGAATTTTCAAAAAGAAAAACAAGTGTGAATGCTACTGATCTCAGTCTAGGGACCAATCCAGCATAAACTCGCATTGCAAATTGAAACCCCCTAAAAACCTATTTGATGGAGGGGATTTCCCAAAAAAAGAGAAACGTTTTCTCTTCTCATGATAAGATGTAAATGTTTGAACTTTCATCTCTCCAGCTCCATTGGTACGGCTTGTATGGTACATACATAGCTTGCAAGCCAGCCAGCCAGTTTCTAATTCTTTTTTCTCTTATTCTGTTTCATGTGTATGTATGTGTGTGAGTGTGTATATATCTATATCTATATCTATATATATATACATACAGTGTTACCAAAAGTTCATTTGAACAGTGACAAAAACGTAGTATCAATTTTAGCCTCTTTAGCCTATACCCTGTGTGAAACATTGGAAATTAGATGCTACGGTAAGTTATTCTGTTTATGGTCAAATTCTTTGAAATTTTTGGAAATACCTCAAAAGTAAAGGGAGACAAGGTGTAGAGATTTAAAAATTCCAACAAAAGACTTCAAATTTTGCCACATAATTTTTCCAATGTTCAATCCTGTTTCACTACTTTTTATACTTTCATATTTTGAAAACTTTGCTCCAGATTTTATCATTTTTGAAGCTGTATAAGGATGTGAAGAGTATTTTTTAAATATACTGGGTACTTTTTGCACTCTTTGTATATAGATGTGTAACAAGGGTCTGTATTGGCATGCAGGTAGGTATATCAGTATGTTGGTTTATATGAATATATATATATATTCAGTATGCTTGGTTGTGTGAATAATGTATATTCAGTAACTATCTATAGTCTAGAAAGCTTTACAGCTTTAAACACTAAACACTAAAGAACTATATATATATATATATATATATATATTTGTGTGAATATATATATATTCAGTATGTTGGTTTGTGCGAATATATATATCCAATACATATATATATATATATATATATATAGTTTACAAAGCTTTACAGATTTAAACTAAACATCAAAAAACTTTTTCAAAAGATTTTTTGGTGTTTTTTCAGTCACCTATTTCTCAATATCTGTCAATGCAATCCATATAATTTCCTTCAGTATCTTTGTCCCTGTTTTACGTAGACTTAGTTATTATGGCATAATATATGAATTGTCCCTTGTTGGGATCATCAGTTGTTTACCCTGTAACTGTTTCGTGATTTTGAAAATAAAACCGTTATATTTACGTGGAACCCCAGCAGTATTGATCAAACACTACTTCCCTTTTTTATTATATAGTTTATGCCATACACATAGTTTGTCATTTTATATATGGTTTTACGTGTATTGTATATTGATATTGTTTTATACTACACATACTGATATGTATACCTGCATGCCGATACAAATTCCTTGTCACACTTGCATATATATGTATACATATATACATGGTAAAATAAACCAGACAAACACATAAACATATTTATGTAGCAAATCCTTTATTTGATCATATTTCAAGCTCTTCTTTAACTCAACTTAATGTTTAATGTTCAGTGTATTGAGCACTGCATTATATCATATTGTATCCCTGATTTGTGCATTGTTTAAATATATATATAATACATATCTATAAACAATATGTATATACATAAACAATGTATATATATAAACAACATATGTATATATGTGTCTATATGAGGTGCAGGGTAGCCACAGATAATACAGGAAGGCCAGAGAGTGTAGTGATTGAAATGTATTGATTGAAACAATGAAACTGAGGAGACTAGGCCAGATAATATCTGCAAAGCAAGAACAAAGAACAAAAAAGCAGAGACAATATTTCAATACTAGTTCAAATGATTGATGGAATAATATTAATGACAGAGTTTCATCTCAGAAGTTTGGAAAGCATAATGGCTCCAAGTTACATTGACCAAACAAACCTACCCTCTACTTGCAGCTGTGTAAATCGGAAATGGATATCTTTTTAAGAAATAATTTCTTTCCCCTATATACTACCATAACATGATTACAAAAGTATTTATTATTATAGAATAAAAATGAAATAAAAACAAGACATTTGTTTTCTGTTCCAACATCGATTCATCTTAAAGTCTCTGTAGTTTTGTTTTTTTACTCTGATTTGCTCCCAAAAATTAAAAAGACCTTTGGCAAGAAAACTAACTATGGAGATATCTCCTGCAAAATATGAACTAACCAAACACGTTTTCCAATTGGTAATGCTTGATGCGTTAACAAATGTGTGTGTACACATTGGCTTTTTCAAAAACAGTGACGACTGATTCAAAGATCAAAAATTTTGACCAAGGCATGCTTGATTGGTCATAAAGTCTGAGGAATAACAGCAATTGTAATTTTATTGATATAGGGCCAAAGAACTTTCTGACCAGAAAGGTAGAACTGTTGACCCACATTCTTTGTACCAATCTGACAATACTGACTTACTGAACATGTTCAATAGCAAAAGATCCTTATTAATGTTTTCTCAATTTCACCTGTTGAGCAATAAAAAACATTTATTATGTGAAATCTCTTGTCTTGAAATTCACATTTCTGCACATTACTGAGTCTTGGAATTGTGCTTTGGAACTACACTTTGATCCTAGGTAAAGTGCACAGATACTCTGATCCAAAGGAAGAAGTGCCATCCAAACATAAATAGACTTATCAGTTTTTCATGTGTACTGTACTAGTTAATAATAAAGAGTAAGCCATCTATTAAGAATATGGATTATGTCATCGAACATTTATTGTTATTAAAATCAGTCAATTCCAGACACTTTATTTAAAATTAATTGAAAATCATATTCAAATATCTACATAAATCATATTTTCTTTTATTATATAAAGTCATTTATTTTAATGAATTTAATTACATAGCAATGAATGCAAATTGTTCCAATTCTATTTTAATAACCTTTGCTTAATGTTATCAGCAGGTTATTGTTAACTAAAAGACCCTGTCCCAAAGGAATCACAATAGGCAGCTTCCTCTATAGTTAGCAAATCAACATGTTTTTGCAAAATTATTCAAAACAAATAGAAAGTGTCCATTCAAGTTGGTTAAGACTTGCATAAAAGAAAATGGAAGACAAAATGTAATAAAAGAATTAGACAACCTAACGACAAAATGAAATAACCAAGTTAGTGTTTTTTTTTATGTCAGTTCAGAAGATGATTATCACTGATCAAAGGATAAGCTTGGCAATGAAACAGGGAGAAGTGCAAGATCATGGAAGTAGCAGTTTTAGATAAGACTGATAAACAAAGTTGGTTTTTTTTTCTATTAGCGAGAGAAAGGATTCATTAACATAACTAAGTTGACACTGGCTGTTGTCTGTCATGACTGCCAACTGATATAATAGACATTACCTGGTTTTGTTCATGGAAACTGTTGAATGCTTATGTAATCACTATTTCCTCCCATCTTCCTATCATTGTACATCAGCTGAGTATATATATATATATATATATATGTATATATATGTGTGTGTGTGTATGTATATATATGTGTGTGTGTGTGTATGTATATATATGTGTGTGTGTGTGTATGTATATATATGTGTGTGTGTGTGTATGTATATATATGTGTGTGTGTGTGTATGTATATATATGTGTGTGTGTGTATGTATATATATGTGTGTGTGTGTATGTATATATATGTGTGTGTGTGTATGTATATATATATGTGTGTGTATGTATATGTGTATATTTATATGTATGTGTATATAAATATATGTGTATGTATATATGTATATGTATGTGTATATATATATATATATATATATATATATATATATATATATATATATATGTGTGTGTATATATATGTGTATATATATATATAATTAAATAATTGAGTCATCCACAGACAGCTGTTTCATTGTTTAGACTATCCATTATCCCATCCAGTACCACAAGGTAGGATCGAAACCTTTGCTTTAATTCAAGCGATATTTTTACAATTCCCCATCCACCATCGCACTATTCCCCATCCACTCTATTCCAGAATTGGAAGAGCATTGCATAAGCTTGTAATGAACAAGATACCTTACTTAAAGAGTGCTCAACCCTGACTAAGGGAGCATTAATTATAATGATAATTAAATATATATGCATATGTGATTATAGATTGTGTTATATTATATAGAAACTTATTTGAAATGATCTCCCATCATTACACGCTTAATGTACCACTTGTCCATGACAATGCAAATAGAATGGTGAGTGATATATTAACCGTGTAATGATGGGAGATTATTTCAAATAAGTTTCTATGTAATATAACACAATTTATGATAATTCTGATGTATCATATATACCCATTAGTTGATACATATAATGCAAGGGCTGTCCAAACAGCTCATAAATGAGACGTTTTAGGTTGCCCACTACTGTTATTTTTTGTAGCAGTGACTTTGACCTTTTGTATGAAAGAAACAGTGTCTGTTAGTATGTGAGCTATACATGCTAAAATAAACATGTATGTTGCACATGTGGTGTTCTTTCTTTGCAAGTCAATGGCTGATGATAACGTTGAGAGAACTGCATTCTGTGATTTATGGAAATTGGTACTGACTTTTACCGATTTGTTCAATTTCAACATAAACTGTTCTTTTCTTCATTAGTTACTGAATTACAAGTTTGTAAAAAAAAACAAAAAAAAACTAGGTTGAAATTCGGTTTAGCAAACCAGATTAAGTATTTATGAAAATGGATTGAATCACTGTAGACATGATCAATGACCCGACCGAACAGTTATACATTATGGTTGGGTATTCATGCCTTTTCACTCAGTTGTTTTCATTGTGTCAGTTCTACCGGACACACCATTTGGTCTAGAACCTAGCAAGTTTGCATGAGTACTCCTTTTTGGAAGCTCCTCTGATGGATGGATGACAATTTTCACGGATCACAAAATGCAGTTCTTCCATGTAATGTTTATCCGCTGGAAGGAAAAACGCAAACACACAACAAGCGCATTCACTGTATTCAAGCTGCTTATGTTTACTTTGCTCTAATGCTCTTGGTAAAAGCATGAATCAACTTCTCTGTCTCATCACCTGATATGCTGATACAATATCTGGCCTACAACAGTGGTTGATGAAAAAAAGAGAGTGAATGAGAGAGCACTTGGGAAAACCACTCCCCAATAACTACTCTATCCACCCTGGCAATCACAGTAGAAAACTGTTACCCCTTAGTTAACCTCTACGGTAGCAAAAAAAAAAATGTGTGTTTATCAGACTCTATCAACCAAAATTGTCATCATGGGTTTCTTCAGCTCTTGTGTTAGTTTGGCTGTCGGTGTATGTATTTTGCATACAGACTGCATCAATAGAGCTAGGTGGCTAAAAATTTGAACATTTACTCCTTATTTTGTCTAGAAAAACAGTTTAGTAGTTTTTTTTTAATTATTATGTGAAAGGTTTTTTAGTAGAGAGTTCAATTTACAATGTGAATTTATACTAAATTGGTTCCTTAGGTTTTATGTGGCAGCATTCACACTGGTTTTTGGGAAAATTCAGACGTTTTTAGCGATCACTGCACGACAAAGGGTGAAAGACGTAAATTATCCATTGATCACCTCTTTTTCCAATTTTTAATTGATCACCCATAACACACAGTCTGCAGCCAAGAGAAATTGGTCATGTGACGGTACTTATTTAGTGACTAACCAGACCTACATATATCAACATCCGTTGATAGATACTAATGATATCTTTGACATAGCAGAAGACAAAGATCATAATGTTTGCACCATGAAATATGAAACTCGGACCCGTAAATATATACATATATATCTGAGAGAGAGAGAGATTCACAAAAGTATGAAATATATTCATGTGAGTGGTATCTTCAAAAAATATTGCTATCAATACTTGTGTACATATTCAAGGATTGCAACATGTATAGAAATTCAAGGAAAATACTGAATTAAAACTATATGGTCAGATTTGAATTCCTATAACCAGTAGATTTCATGGACTAATCAGTTAGCAAAATGCATGATTGAACCTTGCCGGAAGCTTATTATTTATTGCTGAATCACTCTGCTAACTACGGACCGTAGAACATTGGTCTGAAAATTTCAATAAAAGCAATAAAAACAAGATGAAAGAAATACTGGACTCAAATTGATAATAATTGTCAATACTTCATCTAATAAATCCAAATAATGTCTCTCTTTGTCTTCAAAACTTGCTCCTGCATAGAAATAACATTCACGTATAAACTTATACACAAGCCTCATCCAAAAAAAATACAAAATGGCTTCCTCCATAACTCTCTTCCCAAAATGAAACAGTATCAGGGTTTTTTTCAATGCTATTCCTTAAAATCTCATTTATCCTATAATTTTCAATCATCTGGCAAATAAAATAAACTCTCAACAATATCTTTAAAGAGTTTTTAAATCACGTGACTGGCAGGGAAAGTGCAGTAAGATAACTTTAATAGAGAAGGAGGGACATTGAAAAAAACCAACGGAAGAAAATGGAATATGAAAACTGTAAAACCATTTTCTGATTTAAAATACTTTATATATCTTATTTTTTCTTATATATATTTTTTACTCTGACATACTTTACATCTTCTTTTTATTTTTTTTATCAGATATAGTCCCCGAATTTCGAATGATTACAAAAAAAAAAAGATGACTTCACTGGGTCCAGCATGTGTATTGTCTGCCAAAATCTTATGATTATGACTTGCTTTTTATGAGCAATAAGACAAACCTGACTGACATTAGTATGAAAATGCTCCCTTTTTTTATGCTTTTCAAGTATCTATTTTTAGGATGATTGAAAGTCAGAAGCAAAGTCTTAATGTAGGAGCTATAAGGCATATGGTTCAATATTGAACTTTTGATGCTCCTATTATTACTGTTTTAGCATTCTCTTCCGAGCAAGACTTGACACTTTTAAAGCTTTGAGTAATGATTGCAGTCACCTCTCTCAGCTGTATAATTTTTGAACATAGAGATTAGTTCCCTGCTATTTTTTCCTGATGTACTTTTGAAAGGCATCTACCTTAGAACTCATACATGTATAAACATGATATTCCTTCGTGAGAATACAAGGTCTCTCTGAAAAGTATCTAGCCATTTAATATTAGTAAATAAAGGTGCTTTAGTTTCTTCAAAGTACTCTCCCTTGGGAACGTACACACTTATCATACCATCTCTTACACTTTTCAAAACGGTCTGCAAAGTCCTCTTTCAGGATTACCGTCAGCTGACTCGTCAAATTCTACTTAATCTTGGCCACAGTCTGAAATCTTTTTGGAAAAAGCCAGTAGTCACAAGGGGCCAAATCAGGACTCTAAGGGTCTGACAGAGTGAGTGATTTAATATTTTACCAATAAACCCTGCACAGGACTTGAAGCATGACTTACTTGGTCATTGTGAATGCGACGGTCACACAGTACACAAGCTCATTTACTGGCATCTCTCTGCACACTGACTCATCCTAAAGAGGAGTGTCTGTCTACATATACACTGTTAAGTCCCTTCAAATTGCTGGTTGAATTACATCAAGGCTGTGCAACTGGTTCTCAATATATTCAAAATGGAAAGATACTTTCCAGACAGACTTTGTACACTTTAGTGACAAAGTTTGGATCAAATGTGACCAAAAATTTCAATACTTTGCCAAAACAGTTGAAATCATACTTTGGATCTTGGTGTACTTTGTGACATACCTATGCCATACAATGCCTGAAAAATGGACACCTACCATATCGCAGTTAACTAGTTTTTCAAGTCAATTTAACATGGTGCTCTTCTTCTATAACCTACCTGACTAGGACCAGCTTATAAGATATCTACAGAATCAAGGGACCCTTCATTGTGATTTAGTACTTGACTGAGCTAAACATAGTTGAGAACTCATTAAGTTCCTCATTTTTGGAGCTTTGTGCCTAAATATATATATAGCGACTGAGCGAGTATCCAATTATGATTATACACTTAGTCCATGAACACATATTAGAAAACATTAACTAAGACTGTCTACATGGTTTTCTTCAGTTGGTCTGTTTGACTGGCTGGCTCTGTATATATGTATCATGAATACAGGGTACACCAATGGAGCTAGAGGGCTGTAAATCTAAACCATTATTTCTTATTATGTCTTGAAAGAAAGTTTTTTGGATTTTTTTCAAATATACCCCCCAAAGAATTTAATGTTGATTATTCAAAAAATCAATTACTTCATATTGTCAATGTTCTGCTAGAAAACGTAAGCAAATAATTAACTTCAGAGGCATAGGTACAAATATATATATTTTGCCAACCATTCCCAGATGAATTCATCATATTTCACGGTCAGTAAATCTTGGTCTTGGTGCAAGAAGGTGAATGTTGTTGAAAGTACTATGAAAGAAAAAAAATTACTATAACTGGAAATAGCAACTTTGGACCAAAATTTTTCCTCATTCGGTCTCTATGCTGTGTATTAAAAATAAAAAAAGAATGGGATTGTCAGTGGTCAGGAATCAATGCAAAATTATTTTACTGCAAAAGTACATTCTGAATGATTCCTATATAGATACATCAGGAAGAAACAGATTTAGGTAGTTAAATAAGGATTCAGGAAGGGAGTAGAGCAAAGAAAGTTAGGTAGTTAACTGAGGGAGGGAAGAGAGAGGAGAAAAAGTTAGGTAGTTTAATGAAGGGTTTGAAAAATTTGCACGTATAAAACTAATCCATGTTCGCGTAAGATTTAGATAAATGAAATGAAGATTGGGAGCGGTAACGGAGAAAATGAGAAAATGCAGGTGTCGGATGAGAGAAGAGCAGAGGCATGAGATAATGGATAATTGTAGTTGTCAACAACCGTGGAATTTCCACAGATCATCATCATCATCATCGTCATAATAGTAATAATAACAGTAATAATAATAATAATCTTCTTCTTCTTCAATTTATGACTAGAAGTGTTCATGCCTAGTAGGATGAAGGAACTGTTTAATCTGATCCTTTTCTATTTTTCCCCTTCACCCATAACTGAATTATTCTCTCCTATCTCATTGGCCATATTTGGGGACTGGACCAAGATTAAATGTATGACCAATCAATTGCTATATTGAGCTCTCTGAGTGATTTAGATATTTGCATTGGTGATAGACTGGCCACAGACTCCCTCAGGCAATGGGACAAAAATAGCAGTAATCAGATTATTATGGTAAGCAGTCAATTGCAAATGTTTTCAGCTTTTCTTTTCATCATAGATTTTTTTTTTTTATCTTTGGACCTTTGTCTATCTTTTTTTTTTAATGTTGTTATTTCCCAAAACCTTCAAGAGGAGAGTAGGAATGTGCCCACAATGGCTTATCAGCATCATTGTTAAAACTTAGGAAGAGGTAGTTGTGACAATAAAGGTGTGGTAGGTTTCAGGGTTGGGTTTGGACTGTTCTTGCACTTGAAGGTATTTGTAGAAGCTGTTCTTAGGAAATCAGGGGAAATTCCTGGGGAGCTCTGTTATGAAAAGAAATACTTTTTAAAAAATACAATGAATAAAAAAAATGGGGGAGTAAATGAATAAAAAAGCAGAAAAAATGAATAAGAAACAAAAAGCAAATAAATAAATAAATAAATAAAAAGTAAATGAAAAAAAAAACAATAAAAAATACATAAATAAAAAAGGTATGGTCAGAGGAATTGTTTGATTTTCTTGGACTTTGTGTCAGTTGTATATATTTTTTTTCAGGAGATACTTATGTTTACTTTTGCACTAATTCCCCTTGAGAAAAGTCTGAATCACTTCTCAAAACGCGGTAAAATATATTGTCACTGGCATGCCACAATGATTGACAGAGAAAAGGGTGGTTAGGTAAGCACTCAGGCAAACTGCTCTCCTACAACTATATTATCTGCCCAGTTGGCAACAGTAAAAAGCCGTTTCCTCAATATTGAAAAGAAAAAAATTCTCAGGAATCAAAAAATTGGGACTCATCATTTCAACCTGGGCTCTAAAAGAGTTTGAAAAACAACAATGCCCACCTTGGAATACATCACTTGATAAGCCGCGTTTACTCCTTTACCTGATTTTTAAGACACTTTCCGAGGGTTATCTATTTTTGATGAATTTACTCTGTTCTTCTCACACTTTCCATCACAATGTTTTGGTCAAAAAAACTCTTCAAACAAAATAACAAACAGCATGAATTAAGTGGAATAAAGAAGTAACTTTCACCAAGACTTGAACTCATGTCCCATATCTATGTAGTTAATTTTACCCAGACATTACCAGAACCATTTCAGCCTTTGGAGCTTCATAGCAAGAAAAGTCAAACATCTAATAGTCATGTTGTCAGTCCTTTCTTCTCATTCTTCATTGGATTGTGTTTACTAACAAGTAATAGTAACAATAGTCTTAAATTGTTTGAATTCCAAAATCAAGTATTTTCATTATAAGTTCAACATCTGGATTCTGAAAATAGATAAGCTCTGACAGCCTAACATTTTCATTTTGGATTTGGATTTGGATTTTGGAGCTTTTTCCTCCTTAAAAATAAAAAGTACTTAAATATTTTCTATTAATCATCAGTCATTTAGCATCCAAAATTGGATGTGGACCTTTTGTAAGATTTGCCTGACTTCTCTATCATTGGCGTCGCAGAATCAATATTTTCTGAACTTGTCTAGTTCGTCTGGCTATCTTATATTCTGCCGGTCACAGTTTTACACGTGATCTCTGATGATCCACATAGTGAGTTATGATGTCCATCGGTTGTCTGCCATTCTTGCAATATGAACAGCCAATCACCATTTGAATTTTCTTATTGATTCTATGATGTCTTGGAGTTCTGTTTTTTCCCTAATATATTGTGCTATCTTGTGATCTTTCCATGTAATGTTGGGCATGATTTTTTCACGCACACGGTTGCATGATTCTCACCTTGGAGGTTGGTCCCTTGGTAAGGTTCCATGTTTCAGCTCCATTGGTGACTATTGAGAGGATGCATTGGTTGTATACTCTTCTTTTTAAGACTAATGGAATTTTCTTGTTCTTGATTGTTGAGCTCGTTCTACTGAAAGTTTGCCATTCTAGAGTGATTCTTTGCTTGATTTCTTCTTCTTCTTTTGGGGATGTATACCAGTAATTTTATGGTCTATATTTGTCTCATTCCTTCCAGCTCTATACAAATAAACTATAATAGTATTCATAGTCAGAATTTACCAAACTCAATCTGAATATTCACAAAGTTCACTGCAGGGACATTGCAAATTCCTTACAATCAACCATACCTACGTTACTGGTACTGCCAAAAAATTATGAATTATGAACTGTGTCTTGTTCTGGATAAGTGAAAATCCCACTAGTCCTGAAAAGAAGGGTATACAACCGATGTATCTTACCTGTAATCACCTATGGAGCTGAAACATGGAACCTAATCTAAAGATTGTTCCTCAAACTGAGAACCGTACAACATGCATGTGTGATAATCATAGGATAGCACAGTATATTAGAGAAAAGACAGGAGTCCAAAATATCATAAAAACAGAAAATTCAAATGGCAATGGGCTGGACATGTTGCAAGAATGGTAGACAGCCACTAGACATCCAGATATCATGTACAAAATTGTGGCTGACAGGAAGTGAGATGGCGTTACGAGCTAGATAAATTCAGAAAGTACTGGCTTGTATTGCCTCCTTTCTCATCATTAAGTCTACTGTTGACAATTACTCTGATATTATTTTCTAGAGTCTGAAATTTATGTCTGAATTGAAACTATCATAGCATTAACTTGTTAAAATAAATTAGTTGGCAATACTTTGATAGATATTACACTGGCTTTTTCATATTTTTACCACCAACAACACACAGATTTTCTGAAATTGATATGCGCCATATATCACTGCTTGATAGAATAATATTGTTTACAAAGTTGGTTTCCTTCATTTCTTTATTTTTTTTAATTTAGAAACTTTTGATTTAGGATAGTACAGTACGTTAAGGTGAATTTTGATCTGTTATTCTTGGGAAAAATATATGTCCCAGAAGAGACTCTGTGTCCATGAATGCAATCTGAGATTATTCTTGAAAAATGAGATTGAATTTTACATAAGTATATAATGGTAATTCTGAATCATAGCCTCTTTCTCTCTTACCACTGATCCGCAACGTCTCAACTAATATGAGAATCCCTGGTTGAGAATGAAAGCAAACAAAAGTAGAATATTTTCAACTGTTTCCCCTCGCGTAACCTTGTCCATCAGCCAATTTTTAAAATGTAGCAGGGGAAGATAACTCTGAAAACTATACTTGTCACTAATCAGTATTTGAATTATAAACAAGAATTTCACTTGGTTTTATTAATGTTTTAATGTTCATCTGCATCATCTTCAGAAGATAATGAATGGAAGTGACTTTCTCCAACTGTTTATAGGAATACATACATGTACGATAAGAAATAAATGAAATGAAATGGAACAAATTCTGCATTGAGGTAACAGTCAACAAGTATGATTTGTGATACTTTTCTCAACATTTTGATCTTGAATCACATTATCTTCAGAACGTTATGAATAGAAGTGAATTTTTATGCTTATTTATACAAGTACAAACAAATTGTGCAAATAAGATTGTACCACCTTAAACTGGCAACTGTGAGTCCTGACCATTCCCAGACTATAGACAATGCTGGAAAGCAGAAGTTATATTTTTTAATACCAAAGCAGTGAATCTCAGCTTAGAACAAAAGTTATTTATCAAAATAAGAACTTTTAGAATGTAAATATCATGACCAACTAGAAACAAGTTTATTAATTCCAAAAGCATGGAATTCTGGGGTCCTGGAACCAATGAAATCTTTAAGGGCATTTTGAGCTGCTCCCGTGCAGGAAGTGGTAAAAACTTTTGAAAAAGTGGTAGTCGGTCTAAAAGAGGTTTGGTGAGTAAGCTGGGACAGGTAGAGTTTTGTAGCCTAGTTCATTCAATTTCTGCCAGGTTATTCACATGACATGCCAGCTTTGTTCCTTTTTATTCATGGTGATTCACACATGTCAAACTTTTTTGGTTTTCCAATTTGGAACAAATGTTGAACAACCGTTGCACGGTCAATGATTAGTTCCTCTGCAACCTCTCAAGTTAGTTTGCATGAGTCCTGCTCAATAATGGCCCTCAATTGGATGTCATCAATCACAGAAGGATGCTCACATCTTCAAGGCTCTCATCTCTATTCCAAAATCTTGGGAGCCAATGTTAAGTGGTACATTTATTGATAGTATCCTGGCCAAACACTTGGTTGATATAGCAGTCTCTACTGCCTTACATCCCATTTTAAACTCATATAACAAAATCACCTGAATTTGCTTTTTTTTCCCATCTTTGATTAGACAACCTGATATAAACCAGAATAAATTGTGAAAAGAAAACATTCAGCTTAAATATAAAGTGTGAAAGTCACAATTTAAAATGGTAACATGGTTAGAAAATAATTCATACTAAAAATAAGCATCAACGTTCAAAATAACAAAAAATGCAATCATTTTTGCACCAACCTGATAATTCAAGTAACATAAATTATATAATGATGAATGAAAATTATTGTGTTTGCTAATGTTTTATTATTTAAAATTATCTATAGAATTCAGAAAGATTGATAAAGACATGTCAAATTTTATGTTTAAGTAAACATTGAAAATTGATAAATCTAGATTTCTTTAATTCAGTTTTAAACCTTGGTTAGGTTTCTATATCTTTCATTTAATGAGTTGTTTTTTTGAACAGGTAAATTATGGTGCAAACCACAGTTTGAAACCAAACTGAAGTACTCTAGTACTGATGATGGATTCAAAACATACCTGTCCATGGGAGTTGTCAGATTAGAGAAGTCCAACCAGTATTACCAATGCGAGGCAATCAATATTTAAACCATTGTCAATTACATCATAACAATATTTTTTTCAATCATATATTTTTCATTTTTCTCTTTTTAAATCTCTCTCCTATCCATTCAATTTCCTTTTTATTTCTTCAGCAGACTTTAAAAATGAATTACAGAAAATCCTTTCAGAGTTCAGCTGAAATCTTTAGTAATTTGCATCCATCTTTTGGATGCTTGAAGCAGGCCAACGGACATTGGCAATTGGTCAAAGATTTTGAAGAATCAGCCAACTTTGACCCCTTGGTTTGTGGTCAAGTAGCCAACAATTCAGTCCATTTCTGAATTTATGATTGACTATTCAACTCTTCCTTGTCTTACCTTTTCTAATACATCTACCTGGGATAATTAATCTCCACAAAATCCTCAAAAGAGGAAATCAAGCAAAGAATCACTCCTGGATGGTAAGCTGATAGTAGAGCAAGCTCAAACTCCAAGAACAAAAAAGTTCCATTTGTCCTAAAAAGAAGTGTACACAACCAATGCATCTTCCCAATAGTCACCTATGGAGCTGAAGCATGGAATCTAACTAAAAGACTGACCAACAAGCTGAGAACCATGGAACTTGCACATGAGAGAATCATGCTCAACCTTACATGGAGAGACCACAAGACAGCACAGTATATTAGGGGAAAAAATGAGTCCAAGACATCATAAAATCTGTTAGGAAATTCAAATGGCAATGGGCTGGTGATGTTGATGACAGGCAACCAATGACCATCACAACTCCCAACATGGATCCCCAAGAGAACAAATGTGGAACCAAGGCCAATAGAGTATGAGATGGTGAGGTGAACTTGACTAGTTCAGAAAATATTGGCTCCACGATGCATATGATAGAGTTGTATGGCTAATCCTGGTGAAGGTCTATGTCCAACGATGGATGATGACTCACCTCTTTACATTAACCTCTTGTCTATGTTCTCTGTTGCCATCCGCTATTTCAGTGGTTCCCATGAACCCAATTTTATTTAAAGAATTTTTCCCTTGCCTCCATTTCTTTAAATGTTCCCAAGATGATGTGAATAAACATTGAAATATTAACAAAACTAACTCCAATCCTTGTTCATTTATCAAATATTCCTTACATATAGACAAGATCTTCAAATTAATTTTTATCTTTGAACTTTCAGTCACAAAAGTATACATCTGTATGTTCTCTCAGTATAAGCAATCATTCCATTAGTTGCCTTGTAAAATCTGAATGGCAGCAGTGGATTAAGTGCCAGTTCTGCTCGAGCAATCCCAAGTGATTAAGAGGGTTTAGCCATGAGTAAAGATTAAAGGTCACTTCCAGATGATTTGGAGAAACATCAAAATATTGACAGAATCAACCCCACTTCACTTCGTTTAATCAAATATTGATTACACACAGGTCTGGTTAGTCATTTGGATAGAGTAATCAATTAAAAAGTTTGAAAAATTGGTGATCAATGAGTAAATTCTCTCATATTTTCTTGGGCAGTGTTCACTAAAAAAGTGATTCTGAAAATCAAGTGTAAATGCTACCAGACACAAACTTTGGGACCAATTTAGCATAAACTTACGTCAAAAATTGAACCCCCCAACTGAAAACCTTTAAGGAGGAATTTATCAAAAAGAAAAAAAATGTTCTTTCTAGACATAAAAAGGTATGAATGTTTAAATTTTCCGGCTTCTAGCTCCTTTGGTGTGGCCTTTACATACCATAAATACATAGCCAACCAGCCAATCACAAAAATTGTAGAAATGTTGACAGTTATGTTTACAGTTTCTAATAAATATCTTACTTGGTGAGAAGAAGGCAAAATGATTGTATATATTTTTCAATGATCCAGGAAAAAGAAGGTAAGTCTGATAGATATTCCTTATATATAAATAGTATTAATGGTTAGAATCTTGAGGTTTTCAGAAATATTTGAACTTGATATGATAATTGAAGAATACATTATTCAAAGGTAAATGGGCCGTTTATTTCCATAATCCACAACACATTGTTGGTTGCTGATGAGTGCGAGAGGCATGAAAGCTTAACATTCACCTGGTATATGTCCTTGTAATTCTTATTTTCATATCATAATAGCTTTATTTACAGTGTTAAAAATTGAGTATTGTGATTAAACATCCACAACAGATAATCTGTTTTCATTTGTTTCCTGTCATAAGTTTGACAGAAATTCCTTCTCCTTGCAGATGCCAGAGCTAGCTATGAGAATCTGTTACCCCTTTGCAGGAATATTCCAACAGTATGGCTGACCTGAGTAATTAAACCATATGATGTGAACACTCCATAGTTGGTAGATGCCTGAGCTGGCTATAGGATTCTACAGTTTATATATATATATATATATATATATATATATATATATGCATTTATATATTCTCATCATTCTTCCCTTTATCTGTATATCAGAGGAGGTTTTACTCCTGTGTGTATATTTGGTTCAAATGTACTGTTAAAATTCCCCAAACTTTTGGTAGCACCTTGATTGAAAAGCCATTTATAGATTAAATGTAAAATACATTAGGATCGAATCATGAAGAACATCTTTTTGCTTGTAGGGGCAACATTTGAGGTCTGACTCAGAGATGAGAATCACAATATCTATCAACCTTATAATTAGATTAGACATTGCATTCATTAACTTTACCAACTCATTTATATTTAATGTAAAATGTATTGACAGACAAAAATAGTCTGCACCGATTACTCCTTTAAATTAGAAAATCGTTTTTTTGCTTGTTTGTAGACCGGATTTTGGACAAGGTTTTATTTTCTCTCTTTTTCTCAGTAAGCGATAGTTGCTTGGATTATTAAAAAAAAAGGTTTTTAACTGGAATCAGGTCGCATGTATGCACTTTGATTTCGACTGAAAAATAATTGCACAGAATTTTAGTGGTAATGCCAGAAATGTATTTTTTCCTGGAGAAATTCGTTGGTTTTGATAGATCTTTTGGCTTGTTTATTTTTTTTTTTCATCTTTACACATGTGTAGGAGCAAAAATATACTGAGTAATATCATGGATTTTGTTTTTACTGCCCTTCTGATTTACAACGTACACAAATATAAACTTTAAAACTCAGGCACCATGTTTAACAGATAGTTTGTCTTGGGGAATCTTTCTCTACACTGTGTCTCCGTCTACTATCAGCATACCATAATAAAAGAAATATTTTGTTAAAAGCCATCAACCAAAATTCTCAATGTAGCTTTCTTCAGTTTTCAAGTGGGTCTGGCTGGCTATCATGCATATAGGTTTCACCAATGGAGAGAAAGGACTGAAAATTTAAACACTTTCTCCTTATAGAAAAATCTGTTTTTTTTTTTTGTTTTGTTTTTTGAAATCCTCCCCACCAAAAAGGTTTTTAACTGGGCACAACGTGATTTTATTCTAAATTGTGTGTGTTCAGCTGCATTCATGGTTCTTTTTTAAGAATTCAAACTTTTCAGTGATCATAGCCCAACAAAAAGCGAGAGGAGCACCATTCATTGATCACAGCTTTTTCTAATTTTTCAACTGATCATCCAAAATGTGGCATGCTGATAAAGGATATTGGTCACAGGTCAGTTTCTTTTGACTGACCAACCAGGCCTATCATCTATCATTTGAAAACAATAATCATAATTCCAAGATTTAGACAACTGAACTCATTGTGTTGTTGATGTTGTTACCACTCTCCAATTGACCCTCAAATTGAGGACCATTCAACATACCCCTGAGAGAAAACTCAAATAGCAATGGGCTGGACATATTGTAAGAATGGCAGACAACAGCTAGAAATCGCAACTAACAATGTGGATCCTCAAAGATGATGTACTAAAAATTGTTGCTGACAGAAAGTAAGATGGTGTGATGAGCTACATAAATCCAGACAGATCTGGCTCTGCGACGCCCATGATAGGTGTGGCAAATCTTTGTGAAGGTCCAGTTGGCTTTTTGGTAAAATCTTCAAAAGGAGACCCCAAGCTAAGAATCACTAGTATGGCAACCCTTTTGTTGAGTAAGCTCAACCTTCAAAAGAGAGAAGATCCTAATAGTCCTGAAAAATAGAGTATACAACCAATGCATCTTCCTGATAGTCACTTTTGGAGCTGAAACATGGAACCTAACCTAAGAGACTGCCCCCCAAACTCAGAAGCATACAATGTGCGCATGAGAGAATCATGCTCAACCTCACATGGACAGATCACAAGGGAGTGCAATATATCAGGAAGAAAGCAGGAGTCCAGGATATCATAGGATCTATTAGAAAACTCAAATAGCAATGGGCTGGTTATGTTGTAAGAATGGCATCCAACTGATGGACATCACAACTCACAACTTGGATCCCCAGATATCACATGTGCAACCAAGGCAGGCAGAATACAAGATGGAGAGACAAACTAGACAAATTCAGAGAGTATTAGCTCTGGAAAGAGTTGTGGCGGATCATGGGAAGGTCAATGTTCAATGACAGACATTAAAAGACTGGTGATGATGATGTTATTAACATTGAAAGAGGAAAAGTAACAGAAAACAAAGAGAAGTTGATATCTATAATACTGATCATATGGAATAAATATAGAAATATCAGCATGTTATCATTTGATCTAGAATTATATCTATTAGAAACCGTCAACCTGAACTTCCACCAAGACTGTCAGCATAGATTTCTGCAAGTTTCAAGATGATATGGTTTGCTATGTATGTATCATGTATACACCAATGGAGCTAAAGGGATGAAAATTTCAATATTTCCTCTTCATTATGTCTAGAAAACATGTTTTTTTTGTTTTTTTTCACACCCAGTAATTCATTCTTAGTGAAGGGTTCTATTTGTAATCAAAGTTTCAAATAGGTCCCATAGTTTGCATCCAGCAAGAGAAGTAACTTGACTTTTTAAAAATTTTTTTATTGATCACCCTGAACACAGCATGCTGCCAAAGATAATTTTATTGAGTTACTAACCTCAAATTTCTTTTCACTCGATAGATATTTCATTAACTGTTATTTCTACTTATGATGTTATTACTTCTGCTGCAATGGCTTGCTTCAGCTGGCAAGGCTTTAAGATACAAGATCCTGGAGGTCTTCTCCCTGGTAGATGGTTAGAGACACTCATTTTCATACCTCCCCATAACGGATAGATAACTATGGTTTCATTTCTGAATTGAAGGAGGAAAAAAATCCAAATGACTGATTTTTGCTTCTAAAATCTTCTCTGCCAAAGATGGTTATGGATATTACATTCACTTGCCCAGTGACCAGCTAATATAGCAGCAAACAGATTCTCCCTATGCAAATCTCAAGATTAGCTCAGTTTCTGAAATTTGATAGTTTTGAGGAAATATTTGCAGTAACTCCATCCAAAATTTGTTCCTTGGTTTTTATCATTTTCTTTTAAGTATTTCTAATTCATTTATTTTTGTCTTTTTCTAAAACCTTTCCACTCACAAAAACCATAACATTTCACAAACTTACAAAAGGGTTAGAAAATGGCGTCTGTTTTTAGAATTATTTGTTAGTGTTTGCAGCTTCTTGGTAAAAATCATGTAAAACAGGAAGCGAACAGAAATACAAGACAAAACAGTCATAGTTGTTAGAGGAATTCTCAACTGCTTAAAGAAAAAAAAAAACAGCTTACTCTTCAAGATTTGTGGGGTCCATCGACAACAACTGTCAGGGAACTCGCACCTAATAAATCCCTTCGTTCTAGCTACCTGTAATTTTTACTGTTATTTTTGTCATGTTTAATTATTATGCAAACCAATTTTTATCAATTTTGGTCCATAATTCTTTTCTTTATTTTCTAAAAAAAATTTGGCGGGTATATTTAGCGAGCATATTTAAAACTTTGGAGAAAGATAAAGATTTGAAATTTGAATATATCATTCAGAAATATAAGTAGATTATTTTTCTAGAGAGAGTTTTCTAAAAAAAAGTATAGAAATATTTTTGTGGGTGGGGCACATTTTTAAAAAAATGAAGGATCTTGATTGTTGACTGTTTTGGTTGACAATTTCTAATAAAAATTGACCATGAAAGTAAAGAGAAGATGGGAATGTGTGCAATAAGATTTTAGCTTTGGTACATAATTACAAAAAGCCTTTATCGCTGAATAATTGAATTAGAGGGCTGAAAATTTAAACATTTATACCTTATCATGTCTAGTGAAAACAGATTGGCCTTTTTGTATGTATTTGGCTTGGTTCAGCCCCTTTTTTTAAAAAATTCAAACATTTTTAGTTATCACTGCCCAACAAATAACTTATTCATTGATCACTCTTTTTTCCAGTTTATTAACTGATCACCCCAAACATGACATGTTGACAGAAGATTTTTGTTGATTATGTGTCAGTTTCTATTGATTGATTGAGCAGAACTATCTCCTACTATTGAATTTTCTCAGTTGTAATTAGATGCTTCCATTTTTGTTAAAAATATATTTGTCTTGGTTATATTTCCCCAGCACATTTTGTACTGTTATATTTGACTAAATTAATATTGAAACTGTATAAAATACATTTCAAAGGACAGTAAGAACCTTAAGCTAATATTTTCAAGTCAGATGAACATTTCATTTCAATGTTGACTCAAAATATTCAATTTTGATACTAAAATTATTTTGGGAGAATTTATCTTCCTAGGTCAAGCAAACATTAAAAACGCCACCATTCATCCACAAAATTATCAACCATCCTCGACTACTTCTCAACAATGCCAATTTTTCAAAAAAGAAATCTGTCATTCTCAGTAGGGGTAATATGGCCCCCGAGGGTACAAAAGTTGAGTTGAAAGAGTGATAAATAGTCACAAACAAGTAGATTTTTCTTAAAGAAAAACAAGCTATCTTTTGTTCTATGTCAGTAAAGTCAAGAAATAAAGGGGAAGCTACTCCCACTTTATGAATTACAAAATATGTATTGCAAGAAATTATTTTATCAATTACCATTATTTTTATGCTATTTCATTATGTGGGCATTTGTAGCTCATCCTGAAATTCTTAATGTCCCCTATTAACAGTTTAATATGAAACTGACTCAGCTCAGCCTAAATGAGTTATTACACAACGGAAAGCAGTGCTCAAAGATAAACATCTGAGCTACTTCATGTGAGTACTTATTTGGCTAAAGGCCTGAAATAACAGAGAGAAGTCTTTCTCAACTGTGGCAATATCCTTCCCAAGGGTCCAAAGGTGGAGTTGATGGGTGAGCGATAGATCTAAAAAATAGCCAAAAAGGGAAAAGTTGAGAGACTGTACATTCATGATCATGGACGTTTACTTGGGCTCAAGCAGCAATCATTGGAACCAGTTGGAAATATGCAACTATCTCAGCCAATAAGCCGGTTCCTGTATTCCATCATTTACATCTATGCAGGAGTATCACAAGGTTTGGTCCATCAAAGGTTTGACAATGACAGGTTACTGAAATTGAGACTGCAGTTTTTTACAGCTCAAATCAATTATTGAGGACAAAGTATGACATGCTTATTTTTAGTGGAATAAGAATATGCCTTTTGAAACAACAGGTTTTCCTTATTCAGATATTATGTTTCAGCTTTTGGTCAAGAAAGCATATATACATATATCTATAGAAAAAACATGTGGACAAAGTCATGCAAACATTTTAACAAATCCATTTTACCAAAATCATCAGTAGAAACAAAATATCATTTTGTGTAAGAATTATAATTTAAGTTTGAATCCATCAAGACGTGCATGTTCATATGTATGTTTGTATGTATATGAATTATGAATTGCTCAATGGTAAGAGCTTTGCTGTGTTGAACCGTTTACCCTATTGGTGACAGGTTTGATTTTGATATAACACAATTTATGATTCATCTAGTCAGACTAAAGATGTCCATTTCCTAATACATATATACATATATATATATGTGCGTGTGTGCATGTATGTGTGTTTGTGTTTATTGTGTGGATGTGAGGTAATCTGATAAAATGGTAGTAGTATTTTGACAATGTGGAAGTGAAAGATTTGAGAAATAAGTGTGTTACATCTCTAAAGATTTTATATTCATAATGATTCCAAAAAGCACTTAGAGATGCTGGGCGACACCAAAAATTGATATATACCCCATTTTTTTTCCTTCAGTTCAATCCAATCTCTAGAATGATGAAAATTTTGAGATGCAACACTTGTTTCTTGAATCTTTCACTTCCACATTGTCAAATAACTGCCATAATTTGTGTCTATACATGTATATTTTCATAAGTCTGAATGCATGCTCTGGTGTGTGTATATAGATATATATATACAAATATATACATATATATATATATATATATATATATATATATATATATATATATATAAAAATTAGGCTACACATGAACTTCAGTAAAATGAAAATCATGTGCTATAATCATGTTGAGAATAAGAACATAACATAGAAGATGCAAAACTCGGCAAGGTAGACCACTACATCTACCTAGGAAAACAAATCTCCGTGAGACCCTCAAAAGAAGAGGAAATCAAGAAAAAAATAACTTTGGGATAGCAAGCCTTCAGCAGAGCAAGCTCGACTTTCAAAAACCAGATGATCCCAATAATCCTAAAAAGAAGAATATGCAACCAATGCATCCTCCTGATAGTCACTTATGGAGCTGAAACATGGAACCTAACCAAGAGACAGGCATGCAAACTGAGAAGCATGCAACGTGCGCATGAGAGAATCATGCTCAACCTTACATGGAGAGATCACAAGACAGCACAGTATATAAGGAAGAAAATGCGTGTCCGTGACATCATAGAAACTATTAAAAAACTCAAATGGCAATGGGCAGGCCATGTTGCAAGAATGAAAGACAATCGATGAACATCACATCTCACGACATGGATCCCCAGAGATCACATAAGAAACCGAGGCCGACAGAACACAAGATGGAGAGATGAACTGGACAGATTCAGAAAATATTGGCTCTGCAATGCCCATGATAGAGAATTGTGGCGAATCCTGGGGAGCGACAGACGTTAAAAGACTGATGATGATATATAGATATATAGATAGATATAGATATATATACACACGTGTATATAGATACATGTATATATGCACACACTCAAATAAGCACCTAGGTAAGTCATTGAGTTTGTACCTTAATGATGAAAAAAGCATTTATTCCACTATTTTTACTCAACAAATACTTATTTTTCAATATACTCCTTCCTTGGCAATATACTGGACCTGATGCTTCTCCATTAATCATATAGATCTAACTATATATATATATATATATATATATATATATATATATATATATATATATATATATATAGTGTGTGTGTTTGTGTTATTGAGTGATGGATATATGATCCCACAGAATGATTATGAATTGCGCTACACCATATTGAAGCTCTTGAATTCGAAATGATCTCCCGTGATTATCTGCGCTGACAGGAACAAACAGAGCAGATATAGACCAGGAATATACAAAATTGAGAATTTGGAGTTAAAATGAGCCTTTACATTACCAGAGGTTATTTAGCTCAATGGTAAAAACACTACGTTGAAGCCGCTACCCTATCAGTCACAGGTTTGATTCCTGCAGCAGCCTTTTTTTCTCTAATTGTTTATTCTATTTCTAGGTGAAATGATACATTCATTGGGTAATAACAGGAGATCACTTCAAATAGTCTCAATATGATATAACACAATTCATAATCATATATATATATATATATATATATATGAATTATGTGTGTGCGTGTATCTTTATTCATGTATGTGTGTCTATGGTTATATCTCCATAAATATGCACATGTGTGTTCGTGTCTATGTATGCATGTGACTGCAATCAATTAATGAATAATTTCCTACTCATGCAAAACTTCGATAATGATTACTTATATACATCAATATTATAACTAATATGTATGTAAATGTGTATGAGATATATGTATGTATACATATGCTCACATTTTGTCAAAAAACATACACAAATACGCTTTTATACATACATACACAAATTATTATCCCTACATCACACTCAGTACTTCGAATATGCATCCTTTCAGCTAAATAACTGTATACACCAACCCTTGTGAAAAGAATTTGTCAGTTATTTCATCCCTGGAAGTGATTTCTGTTCTCAACCAGCTTCTGGGATGGGAATTCAGCACCTGCTTCTCCAAATACCTGCCCTTACCCATAGGGGAAAGGACAGGTGAGCTTTACAATAGTTCAATTTTACATACACAAGCATACTTTCTAAAAACGGTCGTTGCACCTAATAATAACTGTTAAACCTTGCCAAATATCCACTGGGAGATTGCTACTGGCAAAAGAGAGATGGGGAAAAGGATTTTTGTGATATTTTGGATAAATATTTGTACATCTGCAAGGAGAAAAGTCCTTGTGCAAATGCATAGAAAGATATAAAAACATACACTACATTATATATATATATATATATATATATATATATATATATATATATATATATATAAGACATTGTTAGACTTATATGTATAAGCACATCGTTAGACCTATACATGTGAAATTAAGCATCTTTGTATTTTTTGCATTAATATAAGATTACATTTATATGTTCACATACACACTCATATAATTATTCATATCATAGCATGCATATCTATGTACATAGACACACGCACACATATTTATAATTGTGTTTGTATTTATACATACAGATAAACATAGACATATGAAAAGTTTCTTTTATGTGTTCAGTGCATATATTTAAAGAGGTGTATCCGTCTGTCTCTCTCTATCTCTCTCTCTCTCTCTCTCTCTCTATATATATATATATATATATATATATATATATATATATATATATATATATATAAAGATTACAATGAGGAAATTATAAAATATACATGTGTATAGGTATTAATATACTAAACAGATCTTAGATAAAGAAGAAAAAATGTGCTCAATACCATCAGTAGAGTGGTTATAAAATGAGTAAAGATTTTTTTTAGTGATTCATTATAGATTGTACATTCTGTTTCAGTTATCTTTTTAAATAATAACAGAATGTATTTATCTATCTATCAAGCTATTCAGTTATACTATAAATACAAACCCCTCTATTTCTTTTTTGAATGTTTTTTTTCCTCAAACTTTTTTAGTTTAAAATATACCCCTAGATCCATTTTGTATGCATGCAAAATTTGGACCAGGTTGCACCAATGTTTAAGGGGCGAACACCGTAATGAACAGAGCTATTTATTTTATATAATAGAAAACCTATATTAAAGAATGGATTACCGAGTCCTTAGCCTGACACAGTTATTAGATGAATATATAAATGTATATGATGCGTATTGACACCAAGAGGTAAGATGAGTGTGTAAACATTTATATAAATTCATGTATGTGCATTTTATATGCTCGTGCAAGATTATGCGCATATGTATACATTTATATATATACTTCAGGGAACATACGCATTATCCAGTGTAGAGAAACAAATTCCTATGTATGTACAAACACTCACACTGTAAAATACTTAAACACTAATATAACCATCCACATAAATATACACACATATGGGTAGAGACTAGGAAGATTTTGATGTGAAATCACATGCATGCATATACGCACACGCACACTCTCACATGCACACACCTCTACATTTATCCAAGTTAAAAACATTAACAGTGACACATTTATTTGAAAAGGCGACATATTGCTAAAAATTCTGCAAATGGAACTCTGCAGGCCTCGAAGAGTTACATCTTCCCCTCCACATCCCCAACCCATTCTTTCCTATCCATTTTTAAGAGGTGCACATGTGTACGTGTATTTGCTGGAGAATATTGAATCGGAATCCCTTTTCAGCGGACATTTTTGTAGCTGGTTGTGGCTGTGATATTGTTTTGCTTTTTCTTTCCCTCTTTTTTATTTTCATTTCGTTACATTTTTTTTTTTTCTTTCAGGATGAATCTTTTGTCTTTGTTCAGCTTGGCTTTTTCAAAAATGCATTTAAAATTTTATTGTTTCACGGCACAAAAGAGCGCATCTAAATTTATGGCCTATCGAAAATAGACTGGTTCCATTTTGGATTTTTAATGGGTTTAGAGTGTGCGTAAAGGGTAATGGTGTGGGGATACTGACAAAACGTGTTTTTATGCTGAGACTCAGGTGAAAACATATGTGTGTCCGAATGTATAAACCGATGACACTGCCTCTGTGCATACACTGAAATATATGTTCATGCTTATGTGAATAATAACCATGCTGGTATGTATCTATGTTGGTACATCAATATGGAGAACATATGCACGTTTAAACGTGCAAACAGATGACAGCGTCTTTGCTCTACGATGAAATATGTACAGATATATGAATACAACTATGTAGGTGTGTAAGTAGTTTTCTGCCTAATGAAAAAAAGCATTCATTTTACACGAGATATTCTTCAACCTAATCTCCTTCTTTGTCAATGCACTAAATTCAATAAAACTTGGCAACTGGCTCAAATATTTTTAGGGAAAAGCCAGAACTTGCAGAGAGACAAATCTGGCCTGTGAGTGGTGGGTCTAACAGACATGGGTGATGCAACATTTTGACAAAGGACCTTGCACTTGAAGAATCACTTGCTTGATCACCGTGAATGTGATTGTCATACATTAGACAAGCTCACTCAACGATACCTTACTCCAGACAAAGTAACCCCAAGAGAGAGTGCCTGTTAACGCACATGGAGTAAGGTTGCCTCTAATTGCTTGCCAAGGTACATTAAGACTGCACAACTTGTTCTTGAGTTATTGCAAAATGACTGGATACCTTCCAGAGAGATCTCATATATCTGCACAAACATAACTCATTATGCATGCATACAAATAACATGTATATTCGTCTATATTTGTACATATACAAATAACATATATACTCATCTATATATCTATTGGGCGCATCCAATTTCTGAGACACGCACAAACCCAGTCACTCATATAAAAGCCTATAAATGGAAATAGATATTTTGTGTCTCATCTAAAAACACTCAAAAATTCATTTTCTTGTTCAAATTTAGAGGGTGGAGAAGGTGAGCGAAGAAAATCTCCGAAGCGTGAAAGAAAATTGATGCGAGAGAGTTTGATCAAAATATGGAATTTAAAATTTTATTAGGATAAACTACATAAATCAATAAAATAATCATGATAGTAAATGCATGTGATATATATACATATATATTTGTGTGTGTGTGTGTGTGTGTGTGTGTGGGTGTGTGTGCATGTCCATTTAAATACATTTCATGTGGGAAAATGTGTGATTGTGTGAAAGGGAATAATAACCACCTTTCAAATAAAATGAAAGCTTATACTAGTGTGATATATATTAGATATCATCATTACCAGCCTTTTAAGATTGGACATCGACCTCCCCCAAGATTCACTAGAACTTCGCTATCATGGGCAATGCAGAGCCAGCACTTTCTGGACTTGTTCAGTTCATCATGCCATCTTATAATTATAATAGATATATATATATATCCCTATACATATATATTGGTACCTACTGATACCCTTGTAAGTATATAAGAAAATGTATATACATATACATATGAAAAAATGTATAAATACATAAGTATAACATTTACTATGACAAGTACTTGGCAAATATGAACAAGAGTGAGAGGCATGAAATATTTACAGTCACTGCATATTCTTTTTTATATGAATATCTCTGTATATAGTGTTAAATATTGAGTACTATGATTAAACATCGACAACAGATAAAATTTGTTTTCATCAATTTCTTGTTTGTCATGATTGAGATAATACATACAGAATATATATATATATATATATATATTATTGTGTCATCCACAGACAGCTATTTCAGTGTATTACATCTCTTCAGTATGGCTATAGACTTTCTATTATCCCATCCAGTACCACAAGGCAGGATTGAAACCTTCGCTTCAGAACCAGAGGCCAATATCCTACCTCTGAGCAATGGAACTGGACGGTCAGTAAGGCTGAATTTAAGCGATATATTCATTTACGCATAAATTCCCCATCCACTAGGATGCTCTATTCCTATGGAAGAGCACACACACACACACACTCATCTATATGAGAACAGTTATGTGGGCCTTTGCATTACTGGCAGCTGTTCAGCTCAATGGTAAGAGCAACATTGCATTGAAACGGCTACTGATCAGTCACTGGTTCAATTTGTATAGCATCCCAGAATGATACATTCAGTGTAATGATGGGAGATCATTTTAATATAATTTAGAGCCATTTATAATCATTGTTGGATCATATATCCATTTCTTAATAACACACACATATATATATATATATATATATAATTATAAATTTTTGCAGCAGGAACCAAACCTGCAATTGAAAGGATAGCTGCTTCAACGTAGCTTTTCTCTTACCATTCAGGAATTTAACCTGCAACCGATATCATAGCCGCATCAACGTAGTGTGACTTTTACCACTGAGCTAAAAAACTGCCATTGATGCAAAGGCCCAAATAACTGTTTCAACTCTAAATTTTCATTATGTTTATTCACAGTCATATCTGATCAATTTGTTTCTTTCCATATAGAAATTACATTATTAAGAAATGGATATATCCAACAGAATGATTAAAAATTATATGATATAGGCAATTTATGATTATTCTGTCGGATCATATATCCATTTCTTTATAATATATATGAGAAAATAACGTAAGTTTCTTAAGCTTTAAATTTAGTCCAATTGGCTGGCTATTTATCATCTATACTGGCCACACCAATGGAGCTTGAGGGCTGAAAATCAAATACATTCACTCTTTATTGTTATTGAATAAAGAAAAAAGTTTTTTTGTGTTTTGAAAATTCTCTCCATAAATAGGTTTTTTCGTGGGGGTCCAATTTGCAATGTAAGTTTATGCTAATTAGATCCCTTAGTTTGTGGTCTAGCAGCATTCACCCTTGCTATATATCCATTTCTAAACGTATAACTGTTGCATTGAGAGAAACAAATTGGGCAGACTGGACTGAGAATAAATGAGATGAGAATTTGAAGTCAAAACAGTTATTTGGGCTTTTGCAATAACAGCAGCTGTTTAGCTCAATGGTGAGAGCAATGCAACGGCCCTATTTTCTTTGATTGATCATTCATGTTATCTAGGCCAAGTGATACATTGACTGAGTAATGATGGGAGATCATTTCAAATAAGAGTTTCTATATAATATAACACAATTTATAATCATATATATATGTGTAAAAATTGCTTGTCAGTTTCTCGATTTATTTGGATACATTAGGAAGATGCCGTAGTGTGCCAGCCTGCCATAAGCGTGCGGAGAGAGAAAAAATGCCTCCCTATATTAACAATACTCATCTGACGTCCTGTCGTCACGTTTTTGAATAAATATAGACTCAAAGACTCCATGGTGCCAGAGTTTTTTTTTGGGACAGCCGTTGTGGCAGGGGTTGGATTGTACCTTAATAGAAACTAATAATTATTACACTCTCTTTTTTTCTTTTTTATTTTCTTTCTCTCAATCATCTTGTTTTCTCGTCTTTTCTTTGCTTTGTAACAACACATATCGATAAATATAGTTTTGTCTTCTTTTGATGGATGCTGAAACTTTCAACCCTAAGTGAATTAGAACTCACTCAGAGGAGACACAAAATATGTTTAAGAAAAGAGACTGAAATCAGTTTTCATCTTTTTTTTGTAGAGTTGCTAATATATGTGGTGTGGGTGTGCATATATGTATTTATATTCATAAATGCATACCCATGTATATATATATATATATATATATATATATATATATATATATGGGTGTATGTGTGTGTGTTTATCTTTAACTCTGGCTTTATAATTAAAAAAATAAAAATCTGTAAGGTTTTGTTTGAATACCAGAAAATTTTGTTTGCTGAAGAGGTCCAAATATAATCAAGAAAGTGGAGTAAAGAGGGTTATAGATATTAAGCTTAGTCTAGTCTGGCAAAAGGCTAGAATTATGGAACATCCATTGACACTCCAACTGCTTGCAATGACTTCAAAGACTGTCAAGCCAGTATAAAAAAACGGACATTTGATTTAAAAGAAAAAAACTATGCAAATAATACACAGCATATAATGCATGACCAGAAGGCTGTCTACGAAAACCTGATATAGACAGTTATGCGGGCTCAGATGAGTGGTAGTCCTTGTAATACACTTGTAAACCTTTCATCTCATAGTCCGGCATATACAGTAACTGTCACTTTTGAGCAGGCAGGGAACAACCATGATGAAGTAGATTTCGGCCGCCTCTGAACTTCTTTCGCCTTCAGTACACATAAGCACTAGGTTGACTGAATTGCAAAAATATGATAATCAATAGAAATTAAGTATCAGCCTCTGTTTTGTCTGTGCTCTTCATAATGGTGTACGTTGCTCTATGAACCCATTACCCCCTTTTCAGATGTATTGATCAATGTTTCTCCAATAACTGGCCAAGTAAGTAATGAAACCAATGGGGTCTTCAAAAGGCATTGAGATTTCTCTCAGCACTTCTGTTTTCCTGACGTCAAAATGTATAAAAATCGAAAGAAAAGGATGAGATAAACCTGTGATCACTTTGCTGTGAAACTGTTGCATTGCGTGACGATGTGGTGTAACTTGTCGACCCTTCTACTATTAGAAACCGTCAACCGAAACTGTCAACATAGGTTTCTTCTCTTTCCAAGTTGGTCTGGCTGGCTATTTACATATGTATGTATGTATGTATAACACATATAGGCCATATGAGTGGAGCTAGAGGGCTGAAAATTCAAACATTTAGTCCTATTGTATCTCGAAAAAGATTTTTTTGTTTTTTTTTAAATTACCCCCTTAAGTGGATTCCCAGTCGGGGGTTCAGTTTGCTATGTTAATCTATGCTGGATTGATCTGTTAGTTTGTGTCATTTATGCTTTTTTAATTTTTTTTAGAATTAATTTTTTTTTTTTTTTTTTTGCAATGAAAATTTTTCGCTAAAATGATCAAATAGTTTGTGTCCAGCAGCATTCGCACTTCTCTTTTAGAAAATTCAGACTTTTTAGTGTTCACTGCCCAACAAAAGGCAAGAGAAGTAACTTATTCAATAATCAACCCTTTTTCCAAATTTTTAATTGATCACCCCAAAAGTGGAATGCTGCCTAAAGATGTTGGTAGTTTCTATTGAGTGACTCACCAGACCTGTTTTCATTTGTAAGAGGCACTGAGACCTAGAGGCCTCAAGTGTTAGGCATTCAATGAAGATTGAATCAACTACTCCAGTATTATGCAAGAAAGACCAGAATCAAACTTTGTTGGAAGAGCAATGCAAAAAACTTTTACTGGTTGTGGACTTTTTTCTATGTCTTCTTCAACAGCAGGACATCTACTCAGTTGAGCTTGGACAGGCATGGGACAATCTGTGAAGATTGAACTCATAACAGTGGCAATAGCCTGTTACATTAGCTTTTTAACCATTGCAACACCGTTAAAAACCTATTGATATTGATTCAGTCTAGCACAAACCCACAAGTACATGACTCCCAGTAAGTAAAGAACTGACTACAGTACCAAAGGTCTATGAGGCTAGTCAACCCCTATTTTATGGTGATGAACCCTACTTATGAGAATTCAATAAGCTCAACTTGGTTTGGCACAAGGTTATGAGTATGAGAAAACCAGCAAGAAAAAACTCACTACAGTAGCTGTGGGGTTACCCAGTGTGGACTGAACTCACTACACTTGTAGTCATTTAATCATGTCCCACACAAGGACAATATGTGACACATAGTTGCTATTTGTGGGGACCAACACATAAATGCATGTGAGTTGTGGAAAATTATCCAGTTCCACCTTCTATTGCTGCAGATGTCAAGGTGTGCCCACTGGCCCTGGCCCTTTCTAGTGTAATGGGGATGTACAGCATTGGAGATGGATCCCAAGGGACCAGGCTTATATTTATTTTGAATGGTTTCTAGCCTCAATTGGCCAGAGATGTCAGGTCACACGATAGTTGTAATTTGCAAGAGAAACACTATCTGCATTTAATTAGAGGAGAGATATAAAAAATCCTAATATAAAGTTATTTGCTGTTTTAATCTGGAGTTTCTCTAACTGCTCGGACAGCAGAAATATATACTTAACTGAGCATAGACAAGCTTGAGGCCACAAGAGTGGAGCATTTGGTGGGGACTGAACCTATCACTACATAAATCATAGTCTGCAAGATTAGCTTGCAAACCATCATACCACCCTGATGAGGTAACCAGTGAGAATCAAACTCGCTTCACTGGAAATGGTCAGTTAGACAAGATTTCCTCAGAGACTCTCAGCGAAGATTAAACTCATTTGGAATGATCAGCTCACGCTCTCTCTCTCTCTTCCTGCACTCTTTCATCGTTCCTCTTTTTGCTCTCTTTGAGCCCGCTTTCTTTTTTTTGCCCTTACCTCTCGCATACCCTCTTCTCACTGTCCCTCATACTCTCTCTTTTTGTGCTCCCTCTCAGACTCTCTTTCTGCTCTCTCTCTGGCTCTCCCTTTTCACTCTCCTTCATGCTCTCTCTTTTTGCTGTCCCTCATGCTGTCTCTTTTTGCTCTCTTTCACACACTCCCTTTGAGTCTCCCTTCCACTCTCCCTCGTGCTCTCCCTTCCACTCTCCCTCGTGCTGTCCCTTTCACTCTCCCTCGTGCTGTCCCTTTCACTCTCCCTCGCGCTCTCCCTTTCACTATCTCGTGCTCTCTTTTTCTGATGTTCTTTGCTTTCTTTCTTTCTTTCGCTCTCTTTTGCTCCATCTCTCCCCTCTCTCTCTTTCCTCTGTTCTCTCTCTCTCTCCTTTCCTCTCACTTACTATCTTCCATTTCTTACAAGATTTCTTTCCCTTCTCAGATTATTTACTCTTTTCCTGTCTCTGCATTTCTATCTTTTCTACGTTCATTTTCCCTTCTTATTCTTTCTCTTCCTTTCTGTCCTCTCTTCTCCTCTCTCATATTCCTTGTTTTGTTACTTTCTCTCTCCCTCTTCTTTTTTTATCCCTTTCCCCCCGACCCCAGATCCACCCATACCTTTTACCATTCCATTAGTAATTAAATTAGTCTTTGTTCCAAGTTTGTTTCTCCTTCATGGATTTGATATTTGGCACTTTTACCCCTTGGCTTTTCCTTCTTCAATTTTAAAACTTTTCCCCTTTCAAATTACTATTGAATTCATTCTCTCCTTCTCGTTGCCTATTTCATTTCTGTAGAAACGAGTGCAGATGCTTCCCCTCACAACTTCCCAATTATTGGCGACACAAACATCCCTGACACAGCCATTGAGTGTAAATATAGTTGTTTATGTTGTCGTGGAGGTGTTACAAAAGATAATCATGAGAAAAATTTTTTTCTTTTTTTTTTTTTTAAGAACAAAAAGAAAATCTTAGAATAATAAAATACCTAATCGTTTGAGAGAGAATAAACAAAATGGCTACCGAAGTAGCGTATGATTGTGAGTTAAGTTCATAAGGCAAAGTGAAGGATGTGGATGTCGGCACAGGTGTAGATGGAAAGACCTCAAATGATGGAGAAACTTCTTCGACAGTCTCTTGGAATTGAGGTTTATTTCTTACTTGAATTCTTCAACCAAGTTTCTGGGCATAAAATCTTCTCTTACTACTTGTTTTGTAAACAACATCAGCAACAGCAAAAACATCATCATCATCATCATCATCATCATTATTTTTTATTCATTGAGTTTTCACAGGGGAACTTGTGACTTTCATAGGGATCAAAAGACAGCAAGTCTCCTCTTTACTCTAAAACTCTCCTTGTTAGAGTTTATTTTGATTGTGTTGTTATCTGGGTGGTTTTGATTCTTCCTCAAAATTTCTAAATTTTTCCAAACTCTTTAAGATCACTACTGTTACTACTACAACTACTGCTGGTACTGATTGAGTTTTTAAATCAATAGAAACTGGCGGCTTTTACTAGGGATCAAGTGACAGCCAGTTTCCTCAATACACCAACACTTCTACAGGATTTTAGCTGATTTTAGTATTACTAAAACTTGAATTGTTTCAATTCTTTCTCAGACATCCAGTTCTGCTAAACTTTTTACAATGCTCTTGGGACTTTCCTGAGTATTTCTATAATGATAGGTATCAACATAAACTTCATATTCAATATCTTTTTCAATTTCTCTTTATTGTCTGCCACAAGAGAAACTTTTAGGATCTGGCAAAACTTCCGTTTGTTCGAATTATAAGTCACATTGGGACGTTGGATATTCTAAAATGATGTCCTAATTTGGTTGATATTAATCACAAATGGTTCATAGTCCAGTGAGAAATCCTCAGAACAAAATTTCACAAACCAATTTTGTCACATTTGATCCTTGACAGTACCTTCTTCGTGAGCTGCACCAATCTTTTATTGCCTTTGAGTTGCTCTTTTTTTAAATGAACAAAAATAGGCCAATGGTAATAATTTTTCTTAAAAAAAACTGTTTATATGACAGTTGTTACAACACTATCAAAAGTGATCTTCTTCAATTAGGTTGTTTAATATAAACAGAAAAAACTTTTTGCCCCAAAACCATACATGTATATATACACACACCCATATATATATCTCGTAGTACAAATCAAGGATGCAATATGATATAATACAATGCAATATCCAATGTATGATGGGTTCATTTTATTGAGTGCTTGATACATCCAACTTTAAATATTAAGTTGGTTTAGTTAGAATAGAGCTTGAAATGTAATGGAATGAAGATTTGCTACACAAGCACACACACACACACACACACACACACACACACACACATATATATATATATATATATATATATACATAACAAAGTAAAAATTAGGAATACGATATAACATAATATGATAAGATATACTACAATATCTGATGCATGATGGGTTTATTCCACAAATTGCTCGATACATTCAGCATTAAACAATGAGTTAGAATAGAGCCTAAAAATATATTAATAGAATAAAAGGAAGGTTCTTCACCCCAGACAAATAGACTCCCTGCAAAAATGAAAAAAAAAGGATCCCAAATAAATCTAATCTTTTGCCCAAAGAAGCCTAAACAAGGCAGAAACATAAACATGTTTGTGTACCAAATCCTTTTTTCATTATATATATATATGTATATATATATATATATATATATATATATATATACACACAGTTACCTAGTGGTCACAATAGTTTCAAGGCTATCCAGTTTAAATGATTTATGAGCATCATTAATATCTTTTTATTCAATTTTGTTTCATTTCATCAATTTTTAACATTTTTGATTTAAAGGATTGAAGAATTTATGGATTTGGTTATGTCTGTAGACACTGTTGTGTGACCAATGTCTTTTGGCTGGATGCCATGTTGGTGTGATCAAATTGAAACTAAAGAATTGGGAAAAGAGGGGACCAATGAATAAGTTACTTCTCTCTTGTTTTGTTGGGCAGTGATCATTAAAAAAGGCTGAAAGTGTGAGAGCTACTGGACATAAACTAAGGGATCAATTTGGGATTACTTATACTGCACATTGAAACCCCATTAGAAACCTTTTTCAAATTACAAAAAAAATTTTTTTTCAAATTTTCAGCCCCCATGCTCAATTGCTGTGGCCTGTACACATGATACATATATACATACATGCATATGTGCATACATAGCCAACCAACCAGACCAACTTCAAAACTGAAGTAACCTATTTTGAGAGCTCTGATTACAGTTTTGGCTGACAATTTCTAAACCATACCTTACATTCGATTTCACACCTAAGTGGCTATATTTGTTACTATACGTGAATGAAGACATTGTGTTTCTCTCAGTCTATCATTTTCAGCTGGTTTTGCTTTTTCTGTACTTAGAAATAACAACTTGACATTTGGGTCTGTCAATGAATTGATTTTTACACTAAAAAACAAAGAATTAACAGTCATATATGTGACTGTATGAAAGGTTGGTAGGGACAAATAAGTAGGTGAAATAAAGTACATTGAGCTGGAGACTCTAAAATTCCACCTCTTTATGACAATGGGTAGTACAAAAGTCATAGACCCTAGTTCAGTGGATGAGGCAGACAAACAACACTAGATTTGAGACGCCAAGTTTCCACCGCTGGATTTTCCTACAGGACACATGGCCTGGTGAATAAAAAGCATTGCTGAGGCATATCTAGCAACTTGGTGGTCATGAGTTCAATCCATAGAGAGGATAGTACAAGAAATTTATATAATCTAGTTCACCGAATGAGGTAGACAAGTGATATCATGAGGATATGACAGATACCTGGATAAGGCCGTAAGGTAAATTGTTCAAATCTTGTGACTATAACAACCAAGTTGAGGACACTAGTCTAAATGTATAAGTGTATTAATGATAATTCTCTATCATAGAAATTCAGACAAAAAGTTGGTCAAGAGACTTGCGGAAGATCAGTTAACAAATATATGCTCTGGATATATCTGGATTCTGATACCCATTATACCCTTAGTAAGTAAGTTAGTTGAGATGAAAATTTTAAAATAGATGAAAATAAGATAGAATTTAAAAAAACAAATAAGGTAATGCTTAGAAGTTAAAAACAATACTGGCAAAAAAAAGTAATATGAATGTTACCAACCAATCAGGCAAAGATTCATTCATTCTGCATCAACATTTCATTACTGTCAGAAAATCACAAACAACCAATGGCAAATCATATTGTTAACCAGACAAGGGAAGATTCAAGTGTCATGGGTGGCGGTGGTGGTAGTTGCATTTGTTGGGGAATCAGTGAGTGAGGCTGTGTTTAATCAAGCTGATTGGCTGGATGGATCGAATACCATTATATCTGTGCCATCAAATTAACCATCGATGGAAACCAATGATTTTTGAATTACCCCCATAACGATGGAGCTGCAATGACCACTAAAATTTACATCATCTGATTATTTCACCACTGAATTAAGTGCATTGACAAAGATGGGGAATATGCAACAAAATAGATATTTTGTGTAAAATAAATGTTTCTTCATCCTCAGGCAGCAGAATCGTAGATATATATATATAGTGGTAATCATTGATAGTGCGGTGATGGAAAGATTGAGAAAATGTTTGTTATATCTCAAAATCTTTCATTATATTTAAGATAAAAACTTGATGCATTTTGCCTTGTTAGAGGCTTGTGCAGAAACATGCAGTACAGAATGTGGGAATTGTAAATGCAAAATTTGAAAATAAAATTAAAATTTAATGAATAACCTGAATGTTTTTTTCCAATGTTCCCATTTCTAAAATTATCACTACCATTTTGCCAGATTCCCTTACATCCAAACAACAAAAATTTAGAAGGGAAATTTTGGAAAATATGGAAACAGTTTTTTCTTGACATAATGAGGAGTAAATGATTAAATTTCCAGCCTTTTAGCTCCATTGGTGTGATCTGTATGAATGATATTTATATACATGCCTCGCCAGCTATGTTGACTATTTCGGTTGAGTGTTTCTAAAAGAAATTCTCATAAGCTTCACGTAGATAATAATCTATGAAATCTTAAACAATACTATCATTTGTCTCTTCTGTTCATCAGAAAATGGTTAACAGACTCAGTTCTGAGTATTGGCATCATGAAATTATTTTAAAGCATCTGCTTTGAATCTTTGTTAGCATCTTAAAAATATCAGATGTGTTGTTGAGCCAGGAATGTTTGAATGCAAAATGCTGCTGGATACATTGGTTTGCTTAATAGTTTTGGCCGCACTGGCCAAAATAAAATCAAAAAACCCCATCAGCTAGTCAGGAAGGATGCAAAAACCAAAGCTATTTTTAATCTTATGAACATTGAAATCACAATATAATTTTCCAGAAGGGAAAAACACTAAAAAGAGAGGCATACAATTAAAACTATTTTCATTGCTGCGATTAGAATAATTGGTTTAATTAGATTTTTGTAAAAGTTGGATAGCCTGGAAAAGAAAACTCCCCACCCCCTACCTCCAATAACCTCAGAGTTTGATAATAAGTTCTCTCAGTCTGACTGAAGTACTAAAAGCCTTTCAGAAATTACAGAGGGGGTTGTTTATTATGATCAGAAATAATCTTATAAAACGGTTATTGTTATCAATTGGAGTTGTTAGTTGCGATGTGGTTAAAAGTGTGGACATCGGAATCGGAGAGCTGAGCGCAAATTCCAGTTGAAATAGTTTACGTTCACTTTGCACAAATTCTCTTGGGCAAGGCATGAATCAATCTCTTATCAGCGTGCGCCAGCTATGGGTAAACTTGCGAAGGCAATCATTCTATGCGGGGGACTACTGATTTCTAACCAGGGAGTGAAGCTCCCCGCCCCCCTAAAGTGGTTGGATGCCAGCTTTGACATCTTTATGGTAGCTTCTGCTGCCAAGCTGATGTCAAATGTATTGCGCTCAGCTTAGCTCTGGACTACATCAGTCTGGCCAAGCAGAGAATTCTGTCAACCAGACATTCTCAAATTTCCATGTATTCCGCCCTGGTTTCTGCCCTGAAGAGGTTAATTATTTCAGTGACATTCCATTGCTTTTTCTCTCTCTAGACTAGCTGTCTTAAAAAATCAATTTTCTAATTAAATTCATAAAATTCAAAGTCCTTAAGATTTTAGATCAATTTTATGCGGATGCTTTTTGAAACCTTAAAAGTTCGCTCATTCCTTTTATCATTGCCTGGAATATTGGAAGATCTTGAAAGCACTATTCGATTTTTCCTTTGCTGAATTTGGTGTAGATGCCTTGTACCTAGAATATTTTCTTAAGTTGGTTTTGATGGAGACTATGGATTCAAGAAATCATCAAAAGAAGAAATCAAGCAAAGAATCACTCTACAATGACAAAGCTTAACCTTCAAGAAAATCTCATTAGTCCAAAAAAAAGAGTATACAACTGATGCATCCTCCCAATAGTCACCTATGGAGCTGAAATGTGGAACCCGAGGATGAGACTGACCCTCAAATAGAGAATCATGTAATATGCTCATGAAAGAATCATGCTCATCTTCAGATAGAGATTGCAAGACAGCACAATATATCAGGGAAAAAATAGGAGTCCGAGACATCGTAGAATCCATTAGAAAACTCAAATGGTGATGGGATTGTCATATTGCAAGAATGGCTGACAACCGCTGGATATCACAGCTCACAGCATGGATCCCCAGAGATCACTTGCATAATGGATGACGGCAGATTACATAATTGGGAGACAAACCAGACAAATTCAGAAAGTATTGGCTCTGCAACACCCATGATAGAGAGGTGTAGCAAATTCTGGGGAAGGTCTATGTCCATCAAAGGAAATAAAAGACTGATGATGATGGTTTATTTTCTTTCAGTTTGTTTATTTATACTTTTAAGAAATACTCTTTAAAAAATAAATAATTAAACCTGCAACTGATAAGGTGGCCGCCTCAATGTAGTGTTACTCTTAACCATTGAGGTAAACAGCCCAATGGAGATGCAAAGACCCAAATAACCGCTTTATCCCCACTCTTCTCATTTTGTTCATTCACTGTCCATCTCTGCACTGCTGTTTCTAACGCAGACAATTATATAATTTAGGAACGGATATATAATCTGACAGAATATTCATGAATGCGTTATATTATTTGAAGTACCTGCCTGTTGTTACACAGAAGATGAGGCTCTCAAACTAGACAGCATAAACAGAATAAACAACTGAAGAAAAAAAATAATATTCTAAATGCATTCATAAATATTCTTTCGGATTATATATCCATTTCTTAAAAATATGATTGTCCATGTTGAGAGACAATAGCGCAGACATAGTGTATTAACAACAATGGGAATGTTGGGATGAAGCAGTTATTTGGGCTTTCACCTTTTGGGCAGGCTGCTTAGCTCAATGGTAAGAGCGATGCTATGTCAAAGCGGCTACCTAATCGGTTGCAGGTTTGATTCCTGCAGCTGCCCCATATTCTTTCATTTCTTTATTTATGCTGTCTAGGCCGAGTGACGCAATCTCAATGTAATAATGGGTCATTTCAAATAGAGTTTGAAATAATATAATACATTCATAATTATTCTGTCAGATTTTAAATCCATTTCCTTATGTATGCATGTATACTCATGCATTAAATTTGGTTATTTTATATATATATATATATATATATATATATATATATGTGTGTGTATATATATATATGTATGTATATATAAATATAATTTGTAAAAATCTTCCATCTTGATAATGTTGATTCTCATGTCATAAAAATGACTTTAATTTGAACTAATGGTAATTTAGGTGAGAAATGTCATAAAAAGTATTTTTTTATTGTTTATTCTATTTATGCTGACTTGACCAAATGGTGCATTCTCTATGTGATGATGGGAGATCATTTAAATGGATTTCAAAATAATATAATGCATTCATATCCACTTCCTAATAACATAAATATACGTATGCATGTACGCACATGCAGTAATTTTGCTTATTATATGTATATATATATATATATATATATATATATATATATATATTTCAAAAATAAATTATATCTATCATAAAATAATATCAACATACAACACACATAATACCTAATATACAAGGACAAAACACATGTATGACATAAACTACATAGTAAGAAAGTGATCAACACTGCTGGGGTGCTCTGTTATTATATGCTATACAACTGATGATTCTAGCAAGGGACAATTTGTAAATTGTACCAAAATAACAAAGTGTATATGAAACGGGGAAGGGGGATAAGAAAATTACATGAATCGCATTGACAGATATTGGGAAATAAGTGACTGAAATGACACAAGTGACACAAGAAAATCTTTTGAAAAGTTTTTTTAATATTTAGTGTTTGAAGCTGTAAAGCTTTCTAGACGATATGTGTTTATGATTGATAAAAATCTGCCATCTTAATGTTGATTGTCGTGTCGTGAAAATTACCTTAACTGGAACTACTGGTAATTTAGGTGACAAATGTCAGTAAAAACATCTTACAGCCCATCTAAAATTCTTCTCAATCGCATGTCTGCTCTTCTCTGTTTCGTTGTCAATTTTCATCATCATCAAAAAAAGGAAAAAATATGGGTGGAGGGATTTAACACAATAAAATTACCCAATGACAATTTGTAAATGAAAATTTTTAGCAAGCAGAAACCTGCAAACTGACATTGCACGTTGAGAGTTTAACAATTTACTGGAATCAGCCTTTGTCCAAAGGCAGAAATAACGGAAAATTCTTGATGATCCCAAAAGACATTACAGTTTTGAGATTACAATAAAATTGAACAAAAAGAGGAGATGCCAAAAAGAGAAAAGCATATAATTAAAATTATTTTCATTCCTGCGATTAGAATAATTGGTTTAATTAGATTTCTAAGAGATCTGAATATTCTGTGTTGTGAACAGCTTTTTTAGCAAATAACTTAGTTAGCTTTGAGATAAGTTTAGAAAATGATTTTTTTTTCTTGTCTGGAATTGAACATTCTGATGGGTTTAGCTATCATGATGTTTACTAAGCTTGGCTTAGTCAATCACGAGGCCAAATGAGGAAAGGAAATTAGTGTTGCATCAATTCTATGATTGGAAAGGGCTTGATAGCTTTGAAAATCAGGAGTTGTAACCCAAGCTTTGATTCATGAAGACTTACTTCAGTCTTTTATCGCCCATCGTTGAACATAGACCTTCTCCAGGATTTACCTGACCAGTCTATCACGGGTGTTGCAGAGCCAATACCCTCGGAACTTGTCTAGTTCATTTCTGAATCTTGTATTCTGCTGGCCTCTATTTTGCATGTGGTCTCAAGGGATCCATGTTATTAGTTGTGATGTCTCTTGGTTGTCTGCCATTCTTGCAATGTGACCAGCCCATCAATCAATTGCTTTTCCTATTGGTTTCAGTGATGTCTCGGACTCCTGTTTTTCCCCTCCTATATTGCGCTGTTTTGTGATTTTTCCATGTGATGTTGAGCATAAGTCCTTCATGTGCATGTTGTATGGTTCACAGTTTGAGGGTCAGTTCTTGGTTAGGTTCCATGTTTTAGCTCCATAGGTGACTATCAGGAGGATGCATTGGTTGTATATTTTTTTTTTAGAACTAATGGTATTTCCTTGTTCTTGAATGTTGAGCTTGCTCTGCCAAAGACTTGCCATCCTAGAGTTGTATCTTTAATTACAATGTGATTGTTGTACATGACATCTGGTTTGTTGAAGTTCATGTGAAGGCCAACTTTCTTGCCGTCTCCATTCAGTTCATTTAGCATTTGTAGAAAGTCATGAAGAGTCTCAGCAAAAAGGACAAAGTTATCCTTAAATCTGAGGTTGCTTAGGTATCTGCGGTCTATTCTAGTCCCTTTATTTTCCCTGTCTAGGTTTCAGAAGATCATCTCAAGGCAGGCTGTGAAGAATTTGGCTGATCTGGAGTCATCTTGTCTTACCCCTATTTGGAGCTGATAGGGCTCTTGGTTTTTATTTAGCCTGATTAAGGAGCTGCTGTGAATGTATATATGTTGCAGTACACTGACATATACACGGTCTACACTTTGTAGAGTGATAGCCATGTTGACTGTGGGAATTTCCATCTTCAAGTTGATAAATGCTACGGCAAGTAAGGTATTCTGCTGCTTTTTCTTTCATTTGATTCACCAAATGAAGATGGTCAAGTAGCTTTGCAGATGCAATTGAGTAGACTTATTGGTTTGTAGTTGATGAGGTCTTTTAGGCTTCCTTATTTATATAACAGCATTAGGATTGCAGCATTCCAATCTTCTGGGACTTCACGTTGTTTTAGGCAAATACTTGGTATCAATTGCTTGAAGATGATGCTGACAATCACAACCAGGTCCAGGAATGTTGATTCAATCAAAATTGTTGTATCCAGTCAATTCAGAAATAATTTCATTTTACTTCGATAGAAATTTGCAAAAAGATAAATATGATGAAGGATGTAAAATGAAATTCATTTTTCCAATATGATGTACACATTTACATAATTACTGTATGTGAATTCTTTTTGAGCAATCATTTTTCTAGTAAAGATACCCAGCATTCTCTGAGGAAACAAGACCATTGAAATCAACTTCACCTTACATATAATGACTGGATCTTGTCCTTTGGCTTGAATTGTGGGATCCATTTAAAATTTCAGAGTCCTGTAGAATTTCACAATTTTATCCTCTTGAATAGTCTCTGAATTGTGTATAGTCACACCCTACTCATTTGTACAATAGTAACACAGGAATAAGAATCCATTCTTTAATATATTTCCTTTAACACCACAAGAGAAATGAAAAAAAGTTGTGGATTTTTTTTAATCATTTGTATATTTGTGACAAACAGGATTCATTGAACATAGATATCTAAATGTTCATTAATTTTAATGATTATATATATAGTCATACAACAGATTCTGCCATGGACAAAAAATGAAATGATAAACATAGTTGTATTTTAATGCTAACTGCATTTGAATTTTGTATGTACAGGTAACTTTTCAGCTTTTCTTATCAATACTTGTTAACCTAACTGCTATTCCAGCCCCCAGCTCCCTCCAAGTTATCTCATGGCATTGTCTGCACAGAGATATTTTGGGCAGTTGAAAAGTGTTTTTTGATTTGACATCAAATTTCGCAATTTCTGACAAAAAAATATAATTACACCTCTCAATCTATATGTTGTGCCTTGAAAATCAAGAAGAAAAAGATTGTCAGGGGTTAAGAATAAGTACAAGTCAGATGTAGGGTCTTAATATATTACACTATCAGGTGCTTATAAACAGTCACTCATTCAAGTACTGACCCAGTTCTTTAATGCTTAACTCCTCTGACTAGATGAGAACCAGTTCTTTTGGCATAACTTGATTATTAATGTATTTATTCACTAAGGTAAGCTTAGTTCAGCATAAGGCAACAAGTAAGTAGATACAGTGAACATTAAGCCTGCTACCCAATAGTAATGATCTGTAAAACCAGCTTGCTAATCATTATTCCATGATGAGGCACCTATGAAATTTAGTCATTTACCAAGTTTAGCTTGGTATTGGCATAAGATTGTAAGTGTGATGCATTCAGTGATGATTGAACAAGCTCATCAGTTGTAATGATCAACAAAACTAACTTCTCAACCACTGCCCCATGGCAAGACACTTTTGACATTATCTTGTTTGTGCTGTAAACCTTTGGATTCGGGATGGATTGCAGTGAGAAAGCAAGTAATCTTAACACCTTGAAAAGGCTAGTCCGACAAATTTTAATTTGCATAATTGGATACTCCAGAATTATTCAGGGTCTTGATTGAAAATAGAGGTGTCTTTTCCTTTTATCATCACTCAAATTCTCTCTCTCCCTCTCTCTCACCTGGCTGTTTATGTAGCTCATGATATCATAGGTTGGATTTATTAAACAGGTACATCAAAACTTTCCTTTGCTCTAGAAAGAAAATTGATGATTAAGCACTGAATTTTGCAATTTTTGAGCCAAAATATGTTTTAACAGATTTTGACACTCCATCTCCACGTTGTGCATTCGGAAATCTGGTAAAAAGGATAACCAAAGATCAGGAATTAAAACAATCACTGATATTAGAAAGATTAGGGATATATATATATATATATATATATATATATATATATATATATATATATGACAAAATATAGAATGTTCATTGTCTATAGTGCTCTATAGTAATTATTTTTCACATGTTTATTTCTCATTTTAACTGAAAGCTGAATTTCATTTGATTTTTTTTGATTTTTTTAGATCGAGCCTTGACTTGAGCAAAACTGGAGGGTCCTGACATCCGATCGTGAAGCTGGTTTCCTGACTGTGGACATGTTGGAACAGGTATGTGTGCTACTGTCTGTCCTGCACAGGTGCCTGAGCGCAGACCTCACCTACTACGTGGAGGAAGGTAAGAGCCCCGGCACATACATTGGGGACATCTCTGCTGACTCTCACCTAATGGACAGTGTGCAATCGCAAGACCACAGCCTCATCACCTTTAGCCAGCTACAAAAGGGTGTGGTTGGTGGCTCTAACCTGTTCCGAGTCACCAAAAAGACTGGGAAGCTATACACTGCTCAGATACTGGACGCAGAGACACTGTGCACGTACAGCACTGATTGCTTCAAGATGGTGGATGTGGCCGTACGCAAGGCAACCTCATTTATCCGGATCTTAGAGGTGAAGGTGATTATAAAGGATATCAATGATCATCAACCGGAGTTTCCTGACAAGCAGGTAAATATAACATTTTCCGAAGGTGATGGAAAAGGAATGCGGAAATCTATTCCAAATGCCATTGACAGGGATGTCGGGGTTGCAAACTCGCAGATCAACTATGAGTTAAAAAATAAAGAAAATGAGCCGTTTACATTGTCCGTCTCCAAGAGTCTTGATGGCACATCCAAGCTAAGCATAGATTTAAAAGACAGACTCGATAGAGAAGTGAAAGATTCATATCTTGTGCAGGTAATTGCCAAAGACGGAGGTTCACAGCCGAAGCAAACCATCTTAGATGTCCACATTGCAGTCACTGATGTCAATGACAATACGCCCATCTTCTCTCAGAATGTTTACAATGTTTCAATTAGCAATGAACATGAAAGAATTATACCCGTCGCCAGTCTTTTTGCTACTGACCTAGATTCGGGTAAAAATGGAAAGATTTCGTATTTCTTTAGTTCCAAGACATCAGAAATTGCCAAGAATCACTTTGAGCTAAATCCAATTTCTGGAGAGATTTTCTTGAGGAAGAAGTTTCCACTGGGTAAAGAAATGATTTACAAATTATTCGTGGAAGCCAAAGACGGAGGGAGCCCACCCCTGAGTTCCATAGCCATGGTTCTAGTAAATGTCATCAACCAGCAGAATAATGCTCCCACGATAGACGTGAACTTTATTTCAGCTTCTACAGGGAAAACGGCCATTATTTCCGAAGACATCGCAGTCGGCAGTTTTATTGCTTATGTGAAGGTGACCGATTTGGACATTGGTCAGAATGGAGAGGTCAGCTGTGACCTCCACCATAACAAATTCCAGCTGCAAAGCCTGGGAACCAAAAAATACAAAGTAGTTGTTAAGAACCCGGTTGACCGGGAAACGGATGACCATCATGACATCACAATCATTTGCCAGGACAAAGGCTTCCCACCACTGCATAGTGAGAGCAAATTTTCTATCCAGGTGACCGACGTCAATGATGTTCAGCCTCAGTTTTCAAGGGACACCTTTAAATTTTCCATCTTTGAAAACCGCAAATCCAAATTTCATATTGGCTATATTAATGCTAGTGATCCGGATCAGGGACCCGGTGGAAAACTGACCTACTCCCTTTCAACCAATGACAAGGACTTCATACCTTTCCAGATCTCAGACAGTGGATTGATAACAACCGTTATGTCATTGGATCATGAATTTAAGGATGTCTATAAATTTCAGGTCTTTGTGAAGGATAACGGCCGACCATCGTTAAACAATACAGCCAAAGTTATCATCGAAGTCAGGGATAAAAATGATAACGCTCCCTATTTTACATTCCCAAATCTGAACCCGTTCATCATGGATGTTGTCTACTACCCCCATCAGATGAGTAATATCACCGTCCTCAAGGCATCTGACAGGGACAGTCGGGAAAATGCCTTCCTGAAGTATGAAATCATAGGTGGCAATGACGAACAGCTGTTTGCCATCAACCACTACACTGGTCTTTTATCTTTCAGTCGTGTGGTTACACCACAGGATGCTGGATCGTATGACCTACACTTTGCGGTCAAGGACAGCGGCACCCCTGTCCTGTCCGCTAACACAACACTCTCCTTAATGCTAACGGTGAGCAATAAAACTTCGGAGATGCTAAACGCAGTAAACATACAATCGGATGACAAGATACAGCTGTACTTATTGATACTCATCGTGTTGGTGGCCGTGACAGTATCCGTGCCTGTCACGGTGGTCATTTCAATTTGCATTATTCGGTGCAACGATCGACAGAATTCACAGACAAATACTCGTGAAGGTAGCCCTTCGAACAGAAGTGTCAGCGAGCCAAGACACTTGATGTGCCCTTCACATGTGGCAACATCTTGCTCGGCTGTGCCCATTGCTTCAACAGCAAACCAGAACATGGGCCGGACTATTCACAAGATGGGGTCGGGTAGGGAAGCCCATCTTGAGGGTGAAATATGTGAAAAACGGAAGGGATCTGGTTCTGGTTTGAAACACCAGACCACACCCGAGGTAAGTACATTTTATTTTTTTATGTTTGCATATGTTTAAATGTGTTGGCATGCTTTTTTTTCTTCAGAGCAAGACATCTTCCAGAAGGATTATTCATTCAATTCTCTGCTTTACATTTATTTCTACAATGAATGGAAAGACAGTATTGATAGTCTGATCAAGGGAATCAATCCAATAACACCATAGAGTTGTCTTCCTTTTTTTGTTTTTTCTTCCGGGAACATCTTACACAGAGCAGTGTATGCAACAAGGCCAAAAATGACCTGCGGATTTTGTTTTTTGTTGCATTTTCACTTATAAATATTTTTTTTCTACCCAAAACAGCTAAGAGTCTCACAAAGAGATTCAAAAGCAAAAAATTGAATTAAAAAAAATCTGTAGTTGTCATAAATTCTTGAGTAACTTATAATTTATCCATATATTCAGAGTTTATCTAGCTTAGCTTAGTCTTGCCTCAACGGTGGGGCATCAAGTTAGGATCAATCTGAATACATTTGCAAAAGGTGCATATGTATATTATATATGTGTGTGTGTGTGTGTATATATATATGTGTATATATTTTTATTGTGCATGTGGAGCGATCTGACAGAATGTAGGTGAAGATGACAATTGACAAGTACAGAAAAAAGCTCAAGAGATTGATGACAGGGGCCATCTATCTTTTTCTGAGGAAAAAAATATTTCCAGCAGTTCACAGCAGAAAAAATTTGCTGTTTAACTGTTCGATGCTAAAGAAGAGAATGTGAATATTTCTGTATTTGGCTGTTTAGTAGGAGGGTAATATTTGGTTTGGAATAAGATTTGTCTATGAGAGGCAGGGCCAGGGGGTGTTGGTTTCCTGTCTCTGGGGGTGTTTGGCTTGTCTTAGATAAGAAAGGCAGTGAAGAGCTAGCATGGTCATTCTCTGGGAAAGTGGGTTTTATTATTTTCATTATAGGATGGAGAAGTGGTGTCTAGTATTTAATGGATAGATGTTGGTGTATGTGGGGTAGGCTGGAAGTAGGTGTGTTATTTTCATTTAATCTTTGGTTGATGGTGGTTGAGACATTGTTTACTTCTCTTAAAGGAGTAGTGTATTTGTGCTTATACCGTTTTTCGAATTGATTGTTGGCTCTTAGCCAATACCTTATATTTTGGTGTAGTAATGTATTGTATCTATGTGATTTAAAATCAAAGTATTCAGGGGATTTGCAATCTGAGAGTGACCATACTTTTGTGCTATTACATTGAATTGGGATATGAGCTGCTTCAATGCATCTACGTGTCAAGGTGTTGTGAATTTTCTTTGAGATGGGCTTAGTGAAAGTTGAAATTTCAAGAAAACTCACAACAAGCACAGATAGGGAGCCATTATTTTGAATGCCGATTTTCTAGGTAGACTGCTGGCCCCACCCACCTTGAAGAACAAAATATCCAAGAATTTTTCCCCACCTTCTACCTTGAACATCGATCTTATGCCAAAATAATTTTGCCTCATTAGATATCTAAATGCACACATTGTGACAAAAGGCAGAAACAAATTACAAAATACTTTAGATGACCTGAAATCTTTTCTTTTTATTTTTCCTTTTCACTTAATGGGAGTTCAGTGTCCAGATAGTGTAATGGTTAACACATCTGCCTCACGTACAGAAGGTCCTCGCTTAGATTCCCGGTATGTGCAAAGAGATTGGAAAACTCTTCATCAGGATGAATTTCCCTAAAGCTAATAGAGTACACTTTAAGCTATGCGATTAGAATAGAGTTATTTGTTCAGTTGTCTTGCATCCTGCTATGAGTGTGTAGGAATAAATGACCAGATAAGGCTTACAAGGATCATTAAGCTGACACACACAACAGAAATGAAAACAGAAACAGTCTCCATACTCCATTGGCAGTGGTCTCTTAAGAGACAGGGTGCTCAACCTCACTGGAATTCCCCATGTACTTTTATAATTTGCAAGAATTGATTTGCTTCAAATTTTTTTCCTAATGGCATTTTTCATTAAATCTGCCGTTTTTTACTTTTTTTGTGTGATACCCCTCTCTGACCACTTCCACTGTAATGGCTTTACAACCCCCACCCTGCTGTATTGTTCAAACGAAAGTAATTATGTCTTTTACAACAAAGGAAAAAAAAAAAAACAACTCTTTCCATAGAAATTGTGACTAGACAGCGGGTCAAATTTAGTGTTGCTGGGTTTTGGGGTGATTATATTCATTCATTTGTCTGATGAGAAGAGAGACCTCTAAGCTCTGACAGTTTGATCAAAAGAAACAGCTTTTTAATACTTTGTTGTTGTCTATTATTACTACACATATAATAAAGCTATTTTTGTGTGTAACTTTTTATCTTTTTGTACTTGGTCTTGAATATATATTTTCATATATTTGGTGTTCAAAGCAGTAAAGATTTCTAGACTATATGTATATATATATATATATATATATATGTATATATATATATATATATATATATATATATATATATATATATATATATATTCTAATAACATAATTGTTGCTTTGTAAGAAACAAATATGCAGATATAGACAATAAATAAACAAACATGAGAATTTGGAGTTGAAACAGTTATTCAGGCTTTGCAATTCTGGTGGCTGTTCAGCTCAATTGTAAGAGCAACGCTACATTGAAGTGGCTACCTTATCAGTTGTAGGTTTGATTCTTGAAGCAGCCCCATCATCTTCAATTGTTTATTCTAATTATGCTGCCTAGACCAAATGATACATCCCTGTGTAATAATCGGAGATTTCAAACATGGTTTTGATATAATATCAAACAAAAGGTTACATCAAGAAGCTGTCAGAAGAATGTTGTCATTTGAAAATTTTCAAGCATAGTTTTAATATCATATAACACAATTCATATATATATATATATATATATATATATATACATATATATATATGCATAACTCCTTAAAAGGGAGTTGGGCAAGAGTCAGGTAATTCAGTCTTTTTGATAAGAAATCTTTTTCCAGATTCTAATCATCTCAAGTTCATCAATACCTGTCTTGTGTGGCTCCAATTAAATTAATTTTATATAATACATATATATGTGTATGTGTGTGTGTATACAAAATGTTACATGAAGAAGATGCTACAAGAATGTTGTCATTTGAAAGCTTTCAAGTTGACTTTTGACAGAATTGGTCAGAAGACTGAAAACACCACCTGTGGAAGTGTATAGCCATAGATGGTGTCCGTCTCGAATAATAATTTAGTTGTTGTTCTGTTCCTTTAATAGATGGTGTTTTTCCTGGAATTTTTTCATAAAATCTTATCTCTCTATCTGTGTCTCTTGTTATTCTGACTGTAAAGTTATTAGACTATGGGGCTCTTGACATTGTTCATTAACTTTCAGGTGCTGATCTGTTTTTTGAAAAATAAAGTAAAAGAATGAGCAATAGTTTTTAGAAACATGTTGGAATAAAAAAAAATGAATTCAAAGAAAGAGGGCCCATTTTTGTAAAACATAAAAGGTCAATTATAAAAATTCCAAAGCAAAAAAATTACTGTTCCAAATTAGAAAGTCAACAAATTTTTCTTTTTTTAAAAACTGTCGAAGTTATATCCACAAGCAAACGAACGCACTCCTACACAGTATATATTTGTGGGTACTATAAAGTACTGAAAGATCCCAAAACTGAATCTCCTCATTGTTCTCAGTCTGATATGTCTAAACATTACTTTTGTTCCTGGTTCTATCAAGGAGTGACAAAATCTTTTGCAAGAGCCCTCTATAAAAACAAACTTGTATCATATTCTCTCTTCATTGGGTGGATGCAGGCCCTAGTGTGCATAAGGGGTACTAAATACTAATTTATTGTACATATTGACTTTTACCATGTTTTTGAGTATGCAATGAATTAGTACTGTATGCTTCATGAGCAAATTTATGATAGTATTCAAAATCTTTGTTTGATGACTTGAAAGGTTTTCTAGATTTTACTGAAATGGCCAATAATGATTGAGGTCAGACAAAACCAACGACAGAAGATGAAAAAATTGAGGGCGAAGACGAATTTAGAGAAAGGATACTCAATGTCTATCATAGTAATTTTAATCCTAATTTCTCTTTAATGAATGAAGAATTGTCAACCATTATTAATTTTTGATTTTCATTTTCTTTTATCTTAAAAAGCAACTAAAATGTTCAAGATGAAAAAAATGCTAGTCCTGTATCTCATTCTGCTTGTTTATATGTATGGCCATTATGCTTTCTGATTATTCACTTTATATCTAGTGTCCTTTCACCCTATAAAACTTGTTGATTTATCTGTTTTATCTTGTAATCAAGTTTTATTACTTCTTTCCCTTTTGATGTTTCACCACATACAAAGCGGGTAAAGAAGTTGAAGAGTCAGTTGCTATTAACAGGAACTAAAGCATAGCGTCTTACAGCAAAAAAAAAAAAACTGAATTCTCCTTATATCTTTCAAACTTATTCTTTAACCTTTCCTGACCACTCTTGCAATGTAATGAACAAGAGTATAGAACCTAACTAAGAGACTAATCCTCAAACTGAGAAGCATTTAACGTACCCATGAAAAAATCATGCTTGAGCTCACATGAAAAGATCGTAAGGCAGCACAGTATATCAGGGAGAAAACTAGAGTCCGAGACATTATAGAATCTATAAAAAAAAAACAAATGGCAATGGAATAGTCATGTTGCAAGAATGACAGACAACCGATGGACATCATGACTCCCAACATGGATCCCCAAAGATCACATGCAAGACTGAGGCTGGCAGAATATAAGATTGAGATGCAAACTACACAAGTTTAGAAAGTATAAGCTCCGTGATGCCCATGATAGAGAGGTGTGCCAAATCTTAGGGAAGGTCTATGTCCAACTGAATCTAAAAGACTGATTATGGTGATGATGATGATGAAGATTTGAAGAAGGTGCTTATGTATGAATGGGGTTAAAAGGGACTCCACTATGACTGCCATTCATGCATTATTCTTCCCTCTTAAGATTAAGTCATAATATTAGTATACTACAGGAATATAGTCATTGCAAAAGTAATCAACGTTAGTCATTTTTGCCTTATGTTATTTCATGTTATTAAAGTTAGTATTGCTACATTCCATAGGTAAACGAATTACTTCAACAAAATTGTATACTCATTCATTCGGGTAAACAGTTAGTAACAACTGCAATAAATCACAAACTGCTTGTACTCCCTTATAGCTGAGTAGAACTTTCATATTATGCATTATCTTCATTTGTCTTTTTTCTGGTAAATAGTTTGTGTTTTTAATCAGTATTTTGATTAAAAGTTTAGTAGTTCATCTGATGAAATGAAGAGGCAAATTTGTTAATTAAAACTATTGATGTAAATCTATTCTTCTGAAGAAGGAGGCTTTCTGCTATCATTGACTTTCCAGACAATTGATTATAGACACAATGCTGTATTCTGTGTCTTTGAATGGAAAGGAAAGATCAGTTTTACTTTGTCCATAAGCAATAAATTGATCTCACAATCTTTTTCCTTTATATCATATTTGTTAGTGGAATTCTATTCATTTCAACAGTGGAGACTTTTGATTCTACTTACTTGAAGTTAACAGTTCCATTCAGCATCCAATGTACATATATATATATATATATATATATATATATATATATATATATATATAGATTAATTCAAAGTTAGAACATTTACTCTGATTTTCTTAGAAAACATAGCTCTTTTTTTGAAATCCTAAAGTCCATTCTTGAAAATATACACTAAAAGAAAGAAAGGTAGGAAAGATTACAAAGGCTTTTTATTAGAACATGTTATTAACTCCATATTCATTGAATGCAAAAAGTGACTTTAAATTCTTATTCAAAACAATGCTAGGCTGTGTTCCCTTCCTCTGTCAGAGGTGGGCATAAAATTGATTACGGACAAATCTTCCCAAAGATAGAAACCATGCAAGAGGTTTGCTACTAAGAATATAGAAAGGGAAACATTCAGCGATTAGAAAAGAGATAAGTTGAACGGAATAGTCTATACTTTTTAACAAAGAGCTAAATAGTTCAATTCGTTCAAAATCATCAGTGTTAAAAGGATCTTCCTTCAACCAAAGAAGGTCCTGGTCCAGCTAAGATATGTACCGCTTTTAAGTTTCATTTTTTATCTAATTTTAAATTCTATTATAAGAAGTATACTCTTTCTCTCTGTCTGTCTGTCTGTCTCTGTCTCTCAAAAACTCTCACAAAAAAAAAAGAAGACAAGGGTGTTTTATTGTAACATCCCATGGACTCCTTCACAAACCTTTCCTTTCCAGTACATCCCAACATATTCCCAAGCCCTCACTTACATACTAACATACATACCTAAACACACCATAACTTGACCCCAGCTACAAACACACTCTTTCACAAATATTGATACTTCATCCATTTCCATCATCATCAACATCTTAATATCCATCATTGAACATGGACCTTCCCCACGATTTGCCATACTTCTTTTGTGGGCATTGCAGAGCCTTTATCTTCTGAATTTATCTTGCTCGACTCTCCACTTACTACTGTCTTTGCCAACCTGGGCTGCGCATATGATCTCTTGGGGTCTGTGTTGCGAGTCGTAATGTCCATCGGTTGTCTTCCATTCTTGTGACATGGCCTGCCCATTTCCATTTGAATTTTTAATGGATTCAAAGATGTCTCAGACACCTGTCTTCTCCCAGGGATATTGTGCTGTCTTGTGATCTGTCCATGTGAAGTTGAACATGATTCTTTCATGCGCATGTTGCATGGTTCTCAGTTTGCGGGTCTGTCTTTTGGTTAGATTGCATGTTTCAGCTCCATAAGTGACTATCAGGAGAATGCATTTGTTGTATACTCTTCTTTTTAGGACTAATGGGATCTTTTTGTTTTCGAAAAGTTGAGCTTGCTCTGCCAAAGGCTTGCCATCCTAGGGTGATTCTTTACTTGATTTCTTCTTCTTTTGAGGATCTCATGGAGATTCATTGTCCTCAGTAGATGTAGTGGTCTACTTTCTCCAGTTCTGTTCTGTGTTGGTATCTATTTGCATTTTACATCTTACTATTCTGTGGTTGCTTCCTTTGCTGATTTGATTTAGAACTTTGATGTCCTTGACAGTATCACTTTTGTCCATTAGGATATAGTCTATTTTGTTCTTCATTTCATGGTTGGGGCTTCTCCATGTCCATTTCTCATTGGGTCCCTTCTTGAAGAAGGTGTTCACGATTTTGAACCCGTTAGCCGCTGTGAAGTTAACGAGATCTTCTCCTCTCTTGTTACGTACTTTAAATCCGAATTCACAGATGCCGTTTCATTCCTTGTCCTACCTGTGCGTCAGTCAGATACATGTCAGTTGACAGTGTTCTGACATTGTAGGTGCCAATGTATAACATTCTTCTTTTAATGATGGTTCTTGGGCTAAGTCTAGGTAGTCACTGTTGGATCGACAACCTGGCAGGAATGGGTGTTTTCTCGGCGAAGTATTTGGGTAGTCGTTTTGGAGTACATCACCCCCACCCAAAACAAGTGATGCGGCTAGGCCTTTTGGGACCAAGGACTCAGCAGGAATGGCTGGTATAATTTTCATTGTGCCAACCACAAGGAGTGTTGAGCCATGCCCTGCCACCCTGGCTTATGATATGTTGGCACGACGTCAGACGGATTAGTCACTGCTGATGTAGTTCAGTGGCCTTAAAGCTCCACCTGCTCTTAGCACCCTTCCTATCTGTTCTTGGGAGGTGGGTATGGGTGTCGCAGCGATGAAGGCAAAAAAAAGATGTGGGATATGTTGTTTTTTTTTCTCTCCTTAAAGGGAGGTCTAGTGACACCCCTACCTCCTTCTAAAAACACTCAACCAACAACTGGAATTCAATGACACCCATCAAATTCGACACACTCATACACATATGATTTTGTATTTTTGCTCAGTAGTAAATGGAGTAATTCTTGATTCAGACATAAGGGAAACACCGATATATATATTCACTACTTGGAAAAAAGATTCGGCAAACAAAGTTTAATTACCATACACTGGTCTCTCTTTTATAGTGACATTGTTCAAGGCACAAATCCTATTTTCCTTACACCTTACCCCACTTATGATGATTGTATACTGTAATGGTAGATAGAAATGGCTTTTTTAAACTATGTACACAGTAATACTGAGGTTTTTTAACCAGGTATATGGTACTGTCTCCATTAGTAGACATTGGAAATACTAGAAAAAAATGAAAATTGTATATGCCATACACCTTGGTATGCACTCTCAATTCCACCTCTGTGGATGAGTCTTGATATGGAAGGATGTGAAAAATCTACCATTTACATAATCAATTGCTAAGGTTTTAGTAGCAAATGGCTGTTGTATCTATTGACAATGATGCCAGATGGAAATCAGTGCTTCCCATTGGATGCGTCTTACTTTTATCCAAGACAAAATTGAGTTTACATATTCTGCAAAATCTGAAATTAGGTGAATTGCTTTGAATAAGTTCACATGTAGTCTGGTAACTAAACTGAACATCCAAAGTACTTATTGCAGTACAATGACTCATAGGCTTATCTTCCAATTGGCTGGAATTTTCCAAAGAGATGAGAATCTGCATTTTGTTGGGCAGTGATCGCTTTTTTATGTCTGTGAACCCTACAAGATTTCCCTCATATATATTAATGGTTATTGCTTCTTCATTTTACTCCATTTTGGCTTGCAAAGATTTTTTGGGAACACTTTACTTTCAAATAGTGTGGAAAGCTAGTGCACACGCACACACACACACACACACATATATATATATATGTATATATATATATAAAACATATAAGAGTCATTATTGGATATATCATCAGACAGAATGATTATAAATTGTCTTATATTATATTGAAACTCCCTTTGAAATGATCTCCCATTATTACACTTGTCTAGGCCAAATGATACGTTCACTTTGTAATAATGGGAGATCATTTCAAATAGAGTTTCAGTATAATATAATGCAATTCATAATTATATGGATATATATATATATATATATATATATATATATATATATATATATATGTGTGTGTGTGTGTGTGTGTGTGAGTGAGAATGAGACAGAGAAGAGGATGGTTGTGTTTATTGCTATTGTTGAAGGTAAAATGTAAAATTCATGGTTGAGGAATATTGAAGAACAAAGGGCTAACATTATGAGAATTTTAGAATGCCTGTCTATAGAAATGGTAAAGAAGAATAGTGGTTTCCAGGTAAGATTGGAAATAGGAAAGTTCTGCATGTAGCTAATGAGGAAGAGGATCCTGGCTGAGAATAATGGGCGGAAAAATCCGAATTGGACTTATGAAAAGGGGAAATGAGCGGATGAGTGACATTATTGAATTCTGAAATTGATAATGGAAAGAAGAGAGAAAAAGATGAGAAAGCAGAAGGGGAAAGTTGGAAAGAAAAAAGAGCAGACAGGTCTGGTTAGTTGCTCGATAGAAACTGTAATGTGACCAACGTCTTTTGGCAACATCCTGTGCTGGGGGTGATCAATTAGAAAAATTCGAAAAAAGAGGTCTGATTCCGGAACAAGTTACTTCTCTCACCTTTTGTGGTGCAATGATCACAAAAACGTCTGGATTTAAAAAACTTAATAAGAATAGTATGAATGTCGAAAAACTCAAAATAAGGGATCGATTAGGCTTAAAATTACGTTGTGAACTGAACCCTCCTCTAAAATCTATATGGAGGGGGGGATTTTAAAAAAAACACATTTTTTTCTAGATGTGATACGGAGTACATATTGAAATTTTTGACTCTATACTTCTATTGGTGCAGCATATATGCTTGATACATACATACATACATAGCCAGCCACCCAGACCAACTTAAAAATTGGAGAAACCGATGTTGACAGATTTAGTTGACGGGTTCTAATTGGAATTGGAGAGAGAAGTATGAAGGAAATGCAGAGTTTGTGAGAAAATGTATGGATTGTTGGGAAATAAGAGAGAGGAGAGAAGTGTGAATAGCAGAGAGATAGGAAAAAAAGAGAGAATAAGATGAAGAAGAGTTGAATGAGAAAGAAAGAAATGGAGGAAAAAGATGAGAAATAATGAAGGCATGAAGAAATAGTGAAAAGAATGATCAAAGATGAGGTAGAGAAGAAGAAGAGAAGGACGATAGAGAAGGTAAAGATAAGGAGAAATAAAGAAAGAAAGTGAGAATGAGAAGCTCGAATAATGTAACAAAGAGTAATTTCTGTAGAATAGAGACCATAAAAGAAGACGCAGAACCCTCCCCCCTCCAAAAAAAATAAGGGTTGGGGAAGGAAAAGGAAAGAATTTGTGAAGGAGTAAAAGGATAAGACATAAAGATGTAAGAAGAAGTTAAGGGTGAAAAGGAAGATGACATCGAGCCATAATGGGCAGGAAACTATGCAATGTTAATGGACAAGAAGATAAAAGATCGAGTGGGATCGAATCTCTCTGAGCTAAGCAGGTATTGGGAAATGATGAGGAAGCTGGGCGGTGAAGTTAATAGTGTAGGTGGCTGAGCAAAGAGAAATGATGACAGTGATGGCGGCGGTGGTGTATATTCAGGCGGGAAGAAGAAACTACTCAAAATTTTCAAGGCTTCCGCGTCCAGGCAGGCGTGTTAAAATGTATCGCGGCTGTAATGTCTCTATCAGTTTCCATGTGCTTATAGTTTTGTACCATTATTTGAGCATCTTGTGTGGTTTAATTTGAGTGGGAGAGATAAAGAGACTGTACATATTGATCGATGGGGGCAGGGGTACGGGGAAAAGGGTGGGCAGGCGTGGAGGAATGAAATGAGATGAAGAGAGAGCAGAGGTAGCCAAGGTGAAGGAAAAGGAGTATGAGTCGGATACATTGATAGATACGAACCTATTTAGATAGATATAAAAATTCTAAAAATGACTGGGATGGGTAGATGAATCTGAAAAGATTGGATTGATAAATTTGAAAAGAATCAACTGGATGGATGTGAAAGAAAGTGAGTGAATAGATTCAGAGTAAAAGATAGGCCCACAGAGGGCTTGAATAAAGAAATATAGAGATCTGCCAAATTGAGAAATATATCCAAGATTTATAGATAGGTATGTAGGGTAAAAAAAAGGGTTGGTGAAAATAAATTGTCAATTGGAAATTGGTATTAACTTCAATATTCATCGGTCAGTTGTAGTCAAACTAGCTTTACTTTGGACCATACAATGGTAGAATTTACCTGCTGTAAGCATTTTGGTATGGCCTCTCTCGCAGGAAGTCTAGTTGCAAGTTGGCCATAACATGATGAATGCATTCCTCTGGTTGATCCAAAGTTGTGGCTTGGTGTGGTGTACTTCCCCCTTTGCTCACCCATGCATATATATATATATATATATATATATATATATATATATATATATATATATATATATCATAATAAATGTGCTATATTGCTTTGAAACACTATTTGAAATTATCAAAGTAATATAACAAATTTATTATTATTTCTGTTGGATCATATATCCAGTTCTTCATATACACACACATATATGTATATATATATATATATATATATATATATATATATATATATATATATATATATATATATATGTGTATGTATGTATGTATGTATATATATAAATACATAATCACACACGTACATAAACACAGATACACATGCATGTGATAATTCTAAAGACATTTGGTTGGAACTATATTTTATTTAGCACGATGTTACCCAGTAGCTAATCGAACCGTCCCCAATCATATATATGAATAAAGAAAAGAGCATCATGCAGAGCTTGAACCTGTGTCTGCCAGGAATCAGCCTTTACATGCCCCAGCTCTTACCAACTGAGCTAACGACATTGGCAAGTTGAAGAGTTTGAGACACCGCACATATTACTCAATCCTTTTTTTCTGCGATCATCCTTTGTTTAAGCCTCTCCCTCCGTCCAACGTTTTTGCCTTTCCCTTGGTGTACAGTTTTTGTCTCTCACTGAGTCCACCATCTTTGACTTTCACTCAGTCCACCATCTTTGCCTCCCCCTGGATCCAACATATTTGCCTCTCCCTCAGTACACGCTTGACAGATCTTCCTCTCTCAATCTATTTATCATTCTCTCAGAAAACCCCTCTCTTTCTTTCATTGAATAAGTACCCCTCTCTCTTCTCTCTTGATATCTAACCAGCTCTCTCACTGTAGAAGTACCTCTCTTATACTCTTACTGAATCAATCCTTTCACTCTCAGTGAGTTTGCCTCACTCCTAGTAAATCCCAACATTTCTACCCATAATTCTTTCCCTCTCTCTATCTCCCTGTCTATCTGTGAGCGCTTCCTGTGGGATCATGATAAATACAACAAAAGAACTTGTATTGCTGATGAATGTTTGGAAACAATGATCTTTACACCTTGTCTAATGAAGGCAGGAACATAATGCATGTCAAATGAAGATAATTCTGCATAAAAGAACTTTTGGAATTGTTATTATTACTGCATGATCTTAATTAACTCCAAGGTCCCCCGAGGTGTTGATCAAGAAGAAAGAAACTAGTTAACTCTCGCAATATTTCTGATGTATGATTCACATTTTGAAGCCCATTGTTCAAAATCAGTTTACTACATGGAGTTTTAAGGAACATTACCAACATGATCCTTTAGATAAATAAATAAAATCTACAATGGCATATGGAAACAATGGATAAGATCTAGAAAAATAGAACCATTTTTCATTATTTGTATTTCTTTAAGTATAAATTCCTTCAGCAAAGAAAAAGTTCCGTCGTGTTGTATTGCTTGATCTAGGAAACTTAAGAAAACAATTAAAGAGCTTGTCATTGATTCATTATTGTGTCTTGAATGATTGTGAGATGGGTCTGGTCATTAGAAAAAGGGGTCTTTCTTTTATCCTTGTTTAATAATCCATTTTATTTTTCAATAATGTTTTTAACCTCCCAGCCATAGATAAACACTACAATAAGCATTGAAGTAACACCAACTTGAATTGATAGATAGAATCACCAAGCGTCTGATTTCATTTACCTTAGTGACCAACCCTAACTTGATCTGTTCCTTCATCTACGGAAACGAAAAGAATTTGCCTTTTCATTCTTAAAACAGAATCTGTAATAAATTTGATTCATTAGAGTTAAAATGAAATGGTCTGGATGGTTTTGAAAAGTGTTAGAAACACATTTTTTTTCTTTTGTTTGAAAATCTAATTTTTTCTAATAACTATTTAACCTCTTAGCTATGGATATGCACCACTATAATACTATGGAATGCATTGAAGCTGTACCTACCTCATCTGATTGGTGGATCCACCATAACATCTGATTCTGTTTATCACTGTGGTTACCCTCAAATTCAAATAAATCGTCTGAATTATACGTGGAAAAGAACATCACAATTGGGAATTCCTAACCTTGTTTTGTCATTGAGAACTGGAAGATCTTCAGTGGCTTCCATGTGGTATCAATATCTTTGCTCAGCGTACTGTTTGGATGATTTTAGCATACCATGTGTACAACTTCTTACAAGCATCTTATTTTTTTACAGTGTTGTTTTCTGTCTTTCTTTCAAATTGTTCCACACCAGTTGGTATGCTCCCTTCTTTCTCCATACATGATAAACACTGAAGAAGACCCAGAAGTACAACAGCCGAAATGTGATAAAAACAGCAAAGACAAAGAAGCTATATATTTTTGGGCTCACCTTATATTAGATTGTTTATATCCTAATAGAAAGGATTATTATTTACCATTGGTTTATTTGACTAGCATTTTCAGCTCTCCTTTTTGATTTTACTCAATGTATTTTTGTTAATTTTGCTTACTTATCTAATCAAATTTTAATACATTTTTCCTATAATATTCAGCACTGATCACAAGATTATTTGGATAAGCTTTTTTATCATTATTAATATCTTATATGTTTTATGGAGACAACATTTTTTAGAGTGTAAAATTCCATGGCATCTTCCTTAGAAAAATATCTCAAATTAGTCTGGTTAGTCACTCAATAAAAAGCGTCACACAAGAGACATTATTTGACAGCATGTTGTCTTGTGAGTGATCAATGAAAAAATTGGTTAAAGGGGTGACTGAGGCATAAGTTTCTCCTTTTGTTGGGCAGTGATCACTAAAAAAATACCTGAATCTTCAAAAATAGCTAGTGTGAATGCAGTTAGACACGAACTAAGACACCGCTGTTGCATAAACCTTAAGGTAGAACTCCCAATTGGAAATTTTTTCTTTCAAGGATTGAATAAACAAAAAAAAAAGCTTTTTTTCTAGACTAGAAGTGAATGTTTATTTTTTCAGCCCTCTAGCTCTTTGTGCAATATAAACATACTAATTGAAAAATGTTGACAGATTTGTGACAGTCTTGATTGATGCTTTCTGAACACACATTGACCACCCACGAACATGCATACATATGTATGTATAACTGTATGCCACTGTATAAGTATGTAAAAAAAATTAAACACTTTCAAAAACAAATTTATTGCTTTGCCTATAACTTTATTTGACCTTTATCCTTCAAAACAGTTCCTTTCATTGTCAATACATCATTCCTAGAGTCTTTTTCTAGAATTCTAGAATCCATTCTGGAAGTCACTTTGAGAGATAGTCTTCTATCTTCCCTATTGTCTGAAATCGAAGACTTTCCTGGGTGGATTGCACCTATAGATAGAAACAAAGAATAGTCAAAAGGAGTCAAATCTGGAGAGTAGGGCAGCTGGGGGGAGAGGGCTGTCTCATGCTTTGCCAAAAGTTTCATTCATCTGTCGGCAGTTGTGGCACAAATTCAGCAACACGATGCATCATGAGTTTTACTTTTAAGATAATGTGGCATGAACTTTTACAGATTCTTACCTCTTCAGAAACAGCAGTCAGTCAGGCAACAGTTTTCACAGATCACAGCACACACTTTTTCCATGCAATTACTGAATGATAACACAAAAGCTCGTCCCAAATTGGCATTGTCTTTGGTCTTTTGGGAATGTTCTTCCTGATTGGAAATGCTGGTGCCACGTGGCATTGCACATGGTTCAAGCAATCTTCTCCATAGGCTTGCTGTAACATTAGAAAAGTTTCTCATATATGGCTCTTCAAGATCCATCATTGTACAATTTTGGGGAAAAAACATGAAGCACTCTACTCACACGTTTGCTCTGGCATCTATAGCTTAGAAACTAACCAAGTTGGCTTGATGCAGTCCTTTTATTCAAAAGATAATGGTCACTGCTACATAATATTCCAGTCATTTGAACACTATAATCTCTCATTGGTACACTGTTTCAAAGGTTTCAAAATAGTTTCTTATGTTCAGACCTTGTGTGTGAATATATATATATATATATATATATATATATATATATATATATATATATACACATACACACATAGGTATTATATCAAACACTTTTATGAAATAGACGTATCATACATCATCTATTGAATTTGTACTTTGGTGTATGCATATATATATATATATATATATATATATATATATATGAATGAAGAAATGAACATATTTGATCCGACAGAATGAATCATAAATTGTATTATTTTATAGAGAAACTTATTTGAAATGATCTCTTGTCATTACACAGTTAATATATCACTCAATGTAGACAGTGTAAATAGAGAAAACAATTAAAGAAAATGGGGCTGCTGTCAGACCAAATATGTCCATTTCTCAATACATGACTGTCATGTTAAAGGAGATGAATAGACTGAGAATAAACAAGATGAGAATTTTGATTGAAAGCAGTTAGTTTGGCCTATGCATTACAGGCAGCTATTTAGCTCAATGGTAAGAGCATCACAATATTATAGCGGCTACCCTATTGCTGGCAGATTTGATTCCTGCCACAGGCTCATTTTCTTTTATTGTTCATTCTATTTACGTTGTCCAAATTGAATGATATATTAACCATGTGATGACGGGAGGTCATTTCAAATAAGTTTCTATATAACATAATGTAATTTATAATTCATATATATATATATATATATATATATATATATAAAGAGAGAGGGAGAAATGTATGTATGAATTTGTTTGCATGTTAGTGCATACATGTGTACAGATACATATGTTTCTCTCTCTATTCAACCCTGTCTATCTGTCTGTCTGTCTGTCTCTCTCTTTATGCATATATATATATATATATATATATATATATATATATATATATATATATATATATATATATATATATATAATGTATAGGCATATTTAAGAACATTCACAGATTTATATCTACATATATACTCACTTATTTTTCAGATTAATCTCAATATCTTTGCTTATCAATTTTATGTTCCGGAAAATTCATTTATATGTACTTGTTATATTTCTTTTCGTCTACTCACAATTTTAACATATTTACTTATAGATAGATGTTTATATTAAAACTGTGATATCAATAAAACTTGTTTTCTGTGTTTTTGAAGACAACAAACTTCCACAGTTCCCTAAGTTCTAATTTTTTGTTGACACCCCACTTTCTCCAATATGGCATTTTCAATTTGAATATTTTTCAGTTCTTCAGAGTGATTTCTGCTCAAGACTTGCCTTCTATGTGTTTTCTTTAATCACCTACTCTAACTGACACGCCCAATTGCAGAGACTCCTTTTTACTCTCTCCTACATTAATATACATTAAAGAAGGTTCTTGTACACATACATTTAAATGATGGTAAACTTTTCTACAGTTATCTTCACAAATGCTAGCTGAAAGCATTCTTCTGTTATCTATACATAAGGTTCCTGTATGTTTGCTTTCTGGTTTGCTACTGTAACCCAACAGAAATAGCTTATTATAGCACAATTTTTTTAGTACAATACCTCTAAAAATAAAGCAGTTTCCAATCCAATCAGGCTACTAGTTTCTAAATAATTGATTCAATTAAAAATAAATTGACAAAAAAATGTTTTCCCAGGGTAGATAAGTCCAGTGCCAATCTTTTGGTTATGTTCCATGTTTTGGCTGCATAGGTAACTCTTGGAGGGATGCACTGATTGTAGACCCGTCTTTTCAAAACTAATGGGATCTTTTTGTTATTGAATGTTGCATCTGCTCTATCAAAAGTTTACCAACCGAGGGTAATATTTTTTGTTTGATTTCTTCCTGTTTTGAACAATCGAGTGAATTATTTTACTTTGTATACATTCTAAAAATTTGGATTTTCAAGTTAAGTTTATTCTGGTTCAGAATCAAAGTAATCAGGTACCTAGTGAGGGTCAAACTCAATAGACTTGTGATTGTCCAACAACTAATCATTGCTTAAGGCAGGCTGTTAATGTACTGCATTTCACCTCCTATGATGTGTCTTGATGTATAATGTACATCCTGATTTTCAAGATAAAATCCATGGAAAAGAAAAAGAAAAATGATCACCCGGAATGAGCAAAAAGACTTAGCTGGCAGTTCAGTGAACTGTAATGTTGAGTAAGTCTCAATATACAGTACAACTTATCAAGGTATTGTTTTCAGAAACAATCTACCAAAACTATTAACGCATGTTTCTTCAGTTTTTAAATTGGTCTAGTTGACTGTCCAGCTTGCTGGCCATGTATCTATTTTGTATACAGGGTGCACCAATGGAATGAGAGGGCTGAAAATATTCTCTTGATAGTCACCTATGGAGCTCATACGTGGAACACAGCCAAAAGATTGACCCTCAGAGTGAGAACCATACAACATGCACAGGAGAGAATCATGCTCAACATCACATGGGAAATCACATGACAGCACAATATATATATATATATATATATATATATATATATATATATATATATATATATATATTGGTTTCTATCGAATGACTAACTAGGCCTGTTACTGAGTCTATTTTTAAGATTTTTTCCTAATTCCTACACTCCATGTGGAATGTGCTTATATCAAAGAAGGAAATTAAAAAGTGAATTTTTATTTTTTCTCTCTCTTTATATCTATTTTTTGTGCTTGGTTGCTTATGATAGATTTGAAGAAAAAAATTGAACACGGTAGCCTTGGCTTAAAATTTGAACCTGAGGCCAACAGACTTACTGTACAATAACCATAGAAAAGAAAAAAAGTTTATTCACTGTTATTGGAATCTTTGAATTCTAAGCATTTGTAAGTCTTGTCTTCACTCTTGAGAAATTCCATTGGTAATGTGATAGATGCTTGCATAAAGTACCTCCAAAAATATACCCTTCACGCAAAATATGCTTGTTACATGATGTGAAATACAATTTATGTTTAGTATAACTGCACATTTGATATCATTCATATACATGCCGAAGTTAGAAACATTCCTATTCACAAAATGAATGCATAAATGTTGAAACAAAGAACAAATTGCTCTTCAAAGTGACTCTTACAAATTAATAAATGAAGAGCCTTTGTGAACTATATCTCCCATACTATAAAACATTGCATATGATGTATGTGTGACTTGTAAATACTGACCTTCTGTCATTTCATCTAATAATGTGAGTGACATATAAATCAAACTTCCAGCAATACATCTAATGATGTGTGACTAGTAGATATTGAATTTCCATCATTTCATTTAATGTGTGTGACATGGATACTGAACTTGGACAAGTCAGGAACAAGGTCACTATGGTGCTCTTGATCTAGTAAGGATCGACCCTGGTATGCTGCTGAATGTTCTGCAAGACTAGCTTACAAAACTCCTATTACAGTCTTGTATAGAGAAATATATCTAAGAACGTGTAAACACACATGTACTCAGATTAACTTCCTATTCTTACCTTTCACCCTGAGAGATACATAAGTTATGATTTTGACCAATTACTCTCAAACAGACATGTGTACTAAATGGATCCCTAACTCTTGACCGATTATACTTTGACATTTCGTCAGGTAGCAATGATTACATAAGACAACCACAGAAGTCTCTCATTCATTAATCAAAACTTGTATTTCCATTTAAAGTATTGAATACAAAAACTGCTCCTGCTGGAGAACTTGAAGATGCTTGAGCATAATAAGCAAGACATTTGTCAGTTAAATGATTCAAAAACAAATTATTTTATAATGAAAATGTTTTCCGCTGTTATGAGACAATTTTTATTGAGTTGGTTATTAGAAATGAATGTTTAATTCAGTAGGTCTTACACTTCCTTTTTTTCATAGAGGGCATGCAGCTACCCCTGCTGACCCCAGGCCAAGAGGTGGGGGGCAGCTGTCCCTATGGTTCTGGCATTCTGCCATAGATACACACAGACACACACACCATCTAAGAATTGATCATATATGCATGTTCATTGTAAAATACATCTAATTTTTTTTTTTCTCAGATTCTGCGCATGAAGTCCCAATGAGGATGGGAAAATAGTCTTCAAAACATGATATAGTTGTATCAATAAGAAATGAATTCATGAAATAATCAAAGGCCAAAGAAAAAAAGAGTGTAAGGAAAGTTCATCAGCTCCAAATTACTACGGAAACCTTATTTTGAATGATGACTAAAGTTTTCAGTTTATACTTTCTATAAAGAAGAAATAATACAGACTTTTATCAATTCTCATAGCTATTTACTTTCTTGATTACATATGTTGGTACACACATGTATATAACAGAAATAGCCAAAATAGAAGTGTGTGTGTGTGTTTGTTCTCAGTACCCAGGGGCAAAAACAGTATTACAGGTTGCGGGTGCTATGACTTCAAAAAAGGCATAGTTATTGATTAAAAGGTATTATACGCCAGATGAAATTTTGAACCCTTCATATCTGCGCCCAGGGGCAACTGACTTCTATCGCCTCCATCTTGCTATGCCTCTGTGTGTGCATGCGTGTGTGGTGCAAGCCAAAACTAAATAAGTTGAGTCTGGGAAAAAGAATTTGAAATGAATTTACCAACTGTAAGATACTTTGAACCTAGTGAAGATTTTTTTTAATGAGATTTTATAATAACGCATGAATAGCAAATGCCAATATAAAAAGATTATGAAAAAAATTTGAAAAACATTTACTATTTTTCCATGATCTTGATAATGGCCACAAGTATGGTTGGAAGCGCTCAATCACAAATGTTTGATCAAATTCATCGGTTGCAGACATGTGTTCTCTTGTATGTTAATGAGGAAAGTTAACTAAAAGATTTTAAAAAACATTCCTTGTCTATCATCTTCAATCAAAAGTATTGAAATATATATATATATATATATATATATATATATATATATATATACACACACACACACAATAGGTATTTGGAGTGTGATCAAGATATATATGTATGTATGTATGTATGTATGTAGAGTACAATATATATGGACGTGAGTATGTCTATAATCTTTCATACAGTGCATGGGTAACTGAAGTGATATGTATATGCGTAAATATGTTCTTTCTCCTTTGCTCAGAATAACGCCTGTAAATAATTTGGGAAGAGGGGAAGATAATTTTCTACAACAATCATGCGATTTGTGGCTCTTGGTCTTTCACGTTCAGCCAACTCTGAAATTCTTTCCGGGAATAAGTTGGGGAAAAGTGAAGATGGAATAAAACAAAAAATAGAAAAAAGATTGGGAAGAGAAGATGATGGGTTGAGAAAAACAAAAAAAAAAAAACCCAACTAAAATCTATGTGGTGAGTGTTTGTGTTAAACAGGAATATTAGTCTATAAGTCTTTCATAAAAACTTGTGAGTTGATTAGTTTTCAAGCCTGATTTATTCATTTGTTTGTTGTTTTTTCATTGTTTTTTCTTATTCAGTTCCCGGCAAATTTTTATGTACTCGTTTTTATGCTATTATTTTTTTGTCAATGTTTGCGGTTTAAATGAAGAGGTGGGTTTGAAAGAGCTTACTGAAGGATGAAGCAAAGAAAAGCTGAATAGGAACAGAAGATCAAGAAGAAGAGGGTTGAGAAGTTAGAGGGAAAATGGACCGGTGGAAAGAAAGTGTAATAGAACTTATAGTGAAGAAGGGGATCAAAAAATAGAAACAGATAGATTGAAGAGAGGTTAGAGATGTTCTACGAGTAGGAGAAAAATGGAAAATGCAGAGAACATTCTGAAAAAAAAAAACATTTCCAGAGGAATTAAAACTGGAAGAAGGGAAAAAGTTATGAGAGGAATGTAGGCGAGAAACAAGATATTTGAGTGTGAGAAAAAAAAAAAGGTTTGTGAAGAGAGAGAGAAAGAAAGGCACAATGAACAGAAAGAAAATAGAATGAATGAAAGAGAAAGAAAAAGATAATAATTAGTACAAAATCAAAAAAAAAGATACAAAAGTTTATCAAAAAAAGGAAAATGAAGAAGAAAAATGGCAAAGGATGGTAACGAATGATTTTTTCCACCCTGTGAGCACAGTTACATGGAGTGGCTCCAGTGCTAAAAAGAGGCTTAGAATGATGAATACAAAAGTTCTCGTCTGCTTCTCTTGCCTCTCACAGCTTAACCCAAATCTTATTCTTCATCTCCAACAAGGAAAAAGAAATGGTTTCTATAGGATTCAAACACTAACTTATTTGTTTATGTGAAAATCAAACACAGCACTCCGATACAAACTTACCAAACAATAAACATTTAAAAAATATGTTACTTCTTTACTATCATTAATGTCTTCTGTACTGTTGCCCTCGCTGGTTTATGCTTGAACTTTAAGTTTTCTACCAGTTATATTATGATTTTCAATAAAACAAGGTTAGCTGCGTTAAGTTCAAACTCCCTTGCTTCATTGAAATCTAAAAATTAAATAAAGAATTCATCTCTCCATACAATATTATTCCAAAACTATGTGTCTCATTTTAATTAGTCATCAGTTTTTGCGTTCATCACTGTGACGCTGTTACCTGTGCATGACGTCACTCGTCTTTTTCTGGTCATTGTCATCTGTCACTGTTACATTCAAAAAAAAAGTTGAAACTCAATAGTAAGTTTGACAAAAAAAAACAAAAGAAAGAGCCTACTCAACCTAATGGTTAATCTACCACTATCAGCGTAAACAAGCAAGAATGGAAGGTCAAATCAGCGTAATGGTTGATCCCCTGCTTACTTCAGAAGCAAGAAAGAACGATAGAGAAAAATGTTCTGCTCCCCACTGGATTCGATCCTTGAATCTAGTAGAACACACCAGGCCCCAGAGCCACGGAAACACTTTTGAAAGGTGTAATTTATTTGTAATTATAAATAACATGGTTGAATAAATCTTAGAATCTTAGGATATATTGCTTCATTTCTCTATTATATCAACTGTTTTAATGACATCTGTAGTAAGTAGGTAATTTTCACCGGAAAGAAAAATACTTCATATAAAAATTATATTTTTCAGCACAGAAATTCGATGTTTACAAAAAAAAAATACCAAGAACTCAAAAAGGCGAGTTGACACCAATATGACATAATGGAATCAGTCTTTCTTTTTACCTCTCTCTCTCTCTTCCACATCTAATTGCAATATTAAGGTCAACAAGGAGTTTAACAATATAAGCCCTTCTAGGTTTCCTAATGTAATCCTTATTATGATAATTATTTTCAGTCTCAGATTTGTCAAATTATAACACACCCTACTTGGCCAAGTCACCCACTCTATAATAATTGTCTTTATTTCTTCGTGCATCATTTAATATTCATAATTCTAAATCAACAACTAGTATAAAATCTTTTATTCATATTTGCCCAAAAGTTGCCTTTGTTGGCCATTGAGCTCAATGTAAAGTCACTTCTTATTTATAGAATTTATATTTCCCTCTTATCCAGGAAAAAATTCAGCATTTTCTTGCATCATCATCATCACCTTTTAGTGTCCATTGTTGGACATAGACTTTCCTCGAGATTTTCCAGACTTCCCTAACAAGGGAGCCACAGAGTATTTTCTGAATGAGTTATCATGCTATCTTATATTTTGTCTGCCCAGTTTTGCATGAGATCTCTGGGAATTCTTGTTGTGAGTTTTGGGTTAGTCTGCACTTGTCTGCCATTCTCACAACATGACCAGCCCATTGCCATTTAAGCTTTTCTATGGATTCTATGATATCTCAGACTCCTATTTTTTCTTTGATATACTGTGCTGTCTTGTGATCTCTTCATGTTATGTTGAGCATAATTCTCCCTTGTGCGTGTTGCATGGTTCTCAGTTTAAGGGTCAGTTTTATGGTCAAGGTTCCATGTTTGAGCTCCATAGGTGACTAAGTGGAAGATGCATTGGTTGTGTACCCAATTTTCTTATTCTTGAAGGTTGAGCTTCTCCTTATCTGTCTCTTATCCTCTCTCCCTTGTTAACCTTATCCTCATTCTGAAGACTTTCAGTTGTTTCCTCATCCGTCTTTTCTCCTCTCCTTCTTCATGCTATTCTCTTATGTCTTTCTGCATCATTCTTTGTCTGGTAATTTTCTTTTTTATACTTCAATAAAGCCTAGTCTCTAAAAGAAATTACTGAAAATTCATGTTGTCTGAATGATCTGGATCAGGAATAAAACAGTGTGGAAATTGAAGCCATGTTGAAAACTGTTTATGCAATGAAATTATTCCAATGGAAAAAAAAATCAATTCTATAGAAGAAACCATGAGCCTGCACATTCGCATCAAAGAAAGAGACTTGGTTCTCAAAAATTCCAAAGTAACATTAAAAACCCATGAACTAAGGATCAGCAAAAATGAAATGCCTCATGTTTTCAAGGTTTTTTTCAGTAGATTATATCCTATACAATTCTCTTGTGATTGGATATTTGCTGGAGCAAGCCAAGTTTAGTGCAGGGGCCATATTGATGGGGCTCCTATGAAGGATCAACCAATGATTTACAAGACTTTTAAATATTGCTTCTACAGTAGGTGTTCTCATTTCTCGGATGAAGAAATAAACAGAGACTGTTCAGGTAAAACTAACCTTCTCAAAATGTTTAAATTGAAACATTTCCTTTGAGCAAATACAATGGGACCAGCAATTCTACAAAGAAATCTCTGCGGACCACGATATGCTGATCTAATTCACCCCAATTTAAAACGTGATAAACAACTTTGTCTATCTCTCGTATTTTTTTGTTTCTTTTAGATAAAAAAAATGTAAGAAACAGCAAGTTCTTTTCTTGTATCCAAGAATTAGATGAACACCATGCCAGAGCTTTTTTCGGCTTAAGGACTTTATGCTTAGAGAAAGACTCCGGACGAGTAAGGGAAAAATGGCTGGTTCTTTCTTTCTTTCTTTGGTTCTGTACATTAAGTACTTTTTGTTATTTTTTTCTTCCTCCCGTCTCATCGACCACTTCTACATTTTTGTATGTAATACCTTTTATATGACACTGTATGTTCTTACTCGACAAGTCATTCACAGACTTCATGTCTGCAGTGACAGTAGTCCCTATGATTACTGGTATTAGGCGTACCTCTTTGAGATGCCATATCTAACTTGATTTCTTCTGACAGATCTTTAGATCTCTCACAATTATTATTATCGTTATTACTCATTTTATTCTTTTGACTTTTGTCATTTTTTTCTGTCTCTTTCTTTCCCAATCATTTTCTGATTCTTCCTCTTTCACAAAAAGATTGATGGAAATTACTATTGTTAACCATTGTCTTTTTTATTTTATGTTTTATTGCTTCCTTTCTTTTTTCCTTCTTTCTCTCTTATTTTCCTTCATTGAATTCATTCATTTTTTGCATTTCCTCCACAGAATATCTTTTCCTCTTTTTTATTTTCCTTTGTCAAATTTTCCTTCCTTTTTGTTTTTTTTCTTCCATCAAATTCCTTTCCTTTATAAAGTTTGTTTCCTTCTTTTTTTTTTCCATCAAATTCCTGTCTTCCTTCTATGTTTATCATTCATTCAATTTCATTCCCTCCTCTGCTTTTCCCTTTATCAAACTGTTGTTGATTTTCTATATTCTTCAAGTTTTCTCTTTCAATCATTATTTTTTCTTTTCTTCTATTTTACCAATTATCAATTTTTTGTCTATGTTCATTACTTGCTTCTTTTTTTTTTCTTCACATTTCATTCGTTTCTCCATTATTTTCATTATTCATATGATTTGTGCTTTTTGTTTCCTTCTTCAATTAAGATGAACATTTATCATTATTTGCGAGTTCCTTCATTTTATTCTTTTATTAACCAAGACAACACATTTCATTCCTATATTTCTCAGCAAAGAATGAAGATATTTCTTTCCTTTAATATCACCACCTTTTTCATATTATTTTGTCTTGGCTATATCTCTTCTCCTGGTTGGAAATTGGTTCTGTCTTCCTTCTACTCTTATCATGTGACATTGTCTGCAAAACTTTCTTATTGTTTTTACTTTTTCTCTCTTTGTCATTACTAGTCTCTTCTTCTCATAATTATTATCATAATGACTAATCACTATCATCGCCATAGTCAATATACTTTTTTTACTTCATAAATATTCCGAACAGCATCAGATGCCAAAAAGATAGGAAAGAATAAATAAAGTCAAAAACACAAAAAATGGAGAAGAAGCGGAAGAATCTTATAATAAATACATATGTATGGAACAACAAAGTAAAAGCAATTCATGAACCAGGATACACATCTCTTCTAAGTGTGATGGACATATGATGTTTTACAATGAACGTGGCGAGAAACTATGTCACTGGTGTAGTACATCTCAGCTTGATGTGACCAGGCTCGCCAGGTAACTACTGAGTAAAAACCCCATCACAAAAAAAAAAGGCAAAAACTAGAGTTCTCTAGATACTTGGCAATTTCTTGGATCCGCCAACTTGTCATGTTGCACTTTGGGTAAGGGGATAGACTCCTGCGTGGGGCTAGGAGTGCGTCATTATGCAAACAGGAATCTGTAACCCTTGGCATCACTCGTTAAAAGGTTTTAATGCAGGGGCTTAATTAAAACCAATTGTGATGCCTGTTAAAGTAATGGAACAAAGTCGGTAAGCTGCGGGCTGGCATAACGACTACTGATTATTTCTTATTAGGAAAATCAGAAGAGAAGAGCAATGACCATAAGATGTTAGAAGGTCTTAAGGATGAGGAGTACTGAACAGGGCTGGTAGGACTTTGGGAAAATTCATGATAAAATAGAACAGCTCTGGTTAGTCATTCAATAAAAACCATCATGTGACCAATGTCTTTTGATAACATACCATGTTGGGAGTGATCAATTAAAAAATTGGAAAAAACTGATGATCAATGGATTAGTTATTTCTCTCACCTTTTGTCAGGCAATGATCACTAAAAAAGTCAAAATTTTCAATATCAAAAAAAATTTTAAAAGGAGGTAATGAAACCAAACACAGATTGCAAATTGCCTCCACCCCACCAAAAAACTTTATGGTGTGTGGGGGGGGGGGGTTAAAAAAAGGTTCTCGTAGGCATACGGAGTAACTGTTGAAATCTTAAGCCCTCTAGCTCCATTGGCATGGCCTGTATGCATTGTACATAGATTCATAGTCAGCTAGCCAGTATAATTTGAAAACCAAAGAAACCAATGTTGACAGTTTTGGTTGACGGTTTCTAACACATAAAAATGAATGACTCGAAAATATGAAATTCGAAATTTATGATTATGTATTGACTGTCATGACACATTAGGGAACTTCCTATATTTGCAGGTATATCAAGCTTTGTGATGGAGAGTAAGAATAAGCATATATGAGCTTAATACAGCTAAGTGATTAGACATTAGTCCATTAAACAGATGCTTCAAAAGGGTGTTTTGGAAGATCATTACCCAGGGCTACTTATTCCAAGCTCCTAATTGTACATTTGAGCCTTTAATGATTAGCTTCCTCCCTGTGATATCAACACAGAGCATGTCATATAATGTTTGAGTATTTTTATAGAAGTTTCTTATAGGCTAGGAAGTATCGTGAGTTTTAATGATCCAATCTCAATATTGACTAATTTGCTTATTTTCTTTCAAATTCATATAATGGAAATTCTATGGAGGTTGATGCAAAAGTTTCCTATATCTCTTTTCAAAACTTTTTCTTCATACAATTTTATAGCATCGTTATTCAGTCATTGAAATATTTTCCTGATACCCTTTAACCTTGCATTCATCTTTTAGCTAAATTGTGTATTCCATCATAAAAGAATGATTCTGATTTTAATTCGAATAATTCTTTGATATCTTGAAATTGTCGGAACTGCTGATTAGGCAAGGAGTGTTGCCTTGACTGAAACAATTTATTGTTTCCAAGAAAGTGGTCCAGGGAGTCCATATGCTCTCCCCCAGGTTGGGCAAAGCACAATTGAAACAATGTTTTTTTAAATATGTAGATAGGGGTTCTCAAACTGAGGTATACATATAATCTGAGATACACAAAGAAAACGGGGTAAGGGTGCAGGGTTCGTAAAAACACTGTAATGCAGAATAATTACAACCAACTAAATGCTTTTCATGCCTGTAAACCTAACATATAGTAGCAAAAACCTTATAAATTAAAAGGATCCTTCTATAAAATCAAAATCTCTGCTTTGCACGTATGTACATACTTTAATGCTCTGGGTGTGCTTATAGAACATCTCAACCGAAACTGTCAGCATAGGTTTCTTCAGTTTTTAAGTTGGTCTGGCTGGCTTTATATGTCTGTAATAATAGCACATATGGGCTGTAAGAATGAAGCTAGTGGAATGAAAATCCAAACATTCACTATCTATGTCTAGAAAAAAAATGTTTTTTGTTTAGTTTGTTTGTTCAAGATTCCACTCCAAATAGGTTTTAAAGGGGGTTCAATTTTCGATGTAAGTTTATGCGATTTTGATCATTTAATTTGTGTCCAGCTCTTATTTTTTGAAAATTCAAAAAGTTGAGAAAAATAACTTATTCATTGACCACTGCTTTTTCCAATTTCTTAATTGATCACTCCTAACATGACATGCAGCTAAAAGATGTTGGTCACATGATGATTTCTATTCAGTGACTAACTAGTCCTGGTTTCTTTTTGTTTTTTCAATGTAAAACAGATTTTGCGCAAAACTGTCAAACTGAGAATGATATACACGTGCCTCCCTGAAACTGTGCTTAGAATTTAGTTACTTGTTGGAAAGAGCCAAGCTGATTTATCTTATTAAAAATATAACATTTAATTATATGAAATTACTAACAATTACATGTCTATTGTCTGTTCTACGCCACCCATTCATTTTACACTATATTCTTCACAAGGGATACGCCAGCAATGCTGGATAGGATGAACGATTACCCGGGGAGAAAAAGTTTGAGAAACCCTGATCCTGAAATTTTATTATAGAAAAAAAAAACGAATAATCTCAAGTAATAATGAATTAAACTTGAAAATGGCAAGCCTTTGGCAGAGCTAGCTCAACCTTCAAAAATAAGAAGATCCCAGTAATCCTAAAAAGAAGGTTGTATAACCAATGCATCCTCCTAATAGTCACTTATGGAGCTGAAACATGGAACCTAACCAAGAGACAGACCTGTAAATTGAGAACCATGCAATGTAGACATGAAAGAATAATGCTGGGCCTCACATGGAGAGACCACAAGACAGCACAGTACATCCGAGAAAAGACAAGAGTCACGGACATCATAGAATCCATTAGAAATCTCAAATGGCGGTGGGCTGGCCATGTTGCAAGAATGGCAGATGACCGATGAACATCACGACTCACGACATGGATCTCCCGAGATCACATGTGCAACTGAGGCTGGCAGAATATTAGATGGACAGACAAGCTAGACAAGTTCAGGAAGTACTGGCTCCGCGACGCCCATGATAGAGAAGTGTGGCAAATCCTGGGGAAGGTCTATGTCCATGGACGGATGTTAAAAGACTGATGATGATGATGATGACGATTCTTCTGTCTGACTCTTTATAATTTTTTTTCATCGGTTCCAAGGTAAATTTATTTGGTTGATTTCATAGTTTACTCTTTTTTTGTCAGTTTTAGTATTAAAAAGCTACAACTCAAATGTAATTGAAAAAATGGTAGACCATAAAATACTAGTTTTTGAAATTTTGAATTTCTTTTCTTTTTTTTAGGTTTTTTAGGTATTTATTTGTAAAACTATTTTTCCAATTTGAACCTCTCCTGGCTGAAAATCCAGGATCTGCCCTTGAATTTGATGCCAGTAGGGATGGCATGCAGTTGAAGGGAAAATTTGAGTGCCAAGTTTCAAAGTAACACTTTTGTTTCTCTTCCTGTACCACAGTATTATAGTCTGGTAGTCTGCTTGCCTGATCTCTTGACCAGAGAAGAGGGATTTGCATAACGGAATTGACCATTGTCTTGAGTTGATAAGGCTTTTGTGCATGGAACTGACAGTGAGCAAGATCATTAATGAATACCAGTGATTATTCTCTGGGAAAACATCAAAAGCAATAATGTGGCAAGTGCCATAGAGCCAGAGAAAATCTAATTATCTGATGTCAAATGACAGCAGAAATGATTCACTCAATGCCTTCATCCAAAAGTGATATTTTTAGATTTGCAGGATTTATTAAGCTCCTTTTCTGGGAGTATGAGTGAGTGGTATAACATCAGCTGGTTGTACAGATGCACCAGTGGGCGGTGCAGAGTGGTGTAATGGTTACGACTACTGAAAATAGAATTAGAGAACCAAGTTCAAATTTGCTTTACACTCGCTTTGCACTAATACCCTTGAGAAAGGCTATTGGAGCCCTGTAAGTAGTCGATCTAAGAAAAGATTATTCTGACAGAGAAAAAAAAAGGAAAGCTTGATAGTCACTGTGACTGACCCTAAGCCTTGGTAATGGAGGAGGGCTGGGCATGGGGCAAGCAACTCCACCCTTTAAAACCTATTTGCTACTGAAACTGCAGTAGAGTGGATTTAGCCTCATGATTCACAAGGAGTCCATAAAAATGAATAGAGACACCAACAGAAAAATGGTTTCTTTTATTTCTGAAACTTTAAAAAATAAAATAGTCGTAAAAAATTACATCTTTTGATATGCAGGCCAATCAGAAAGCTATTCTGACAGTATTGCAGAGTTGTCATAAATTTCCAGAGTAAATTACTTTCAACTCATTTCTTTTAAAGATTTTTGCAATTTGTTTCTTTCTTTATTCAGTTATTTACAATGTATTTCTGTCATAAATCAACCTTATGGATTTCTGTTTCTGTTTTGGACTATCTCCAGCATACTTCAATAGGAACATATTACAATGTATCTCTGTCATAAATCACCCCTTTTAAAAACCTGTTTTGAACAATTTCCAGTATACTTCAATAGCACCATATTTCAATGAATTTCTGTCATAAATCACCCATTATGAATACCTGCTTCTGTTGTGGACAATTTCTAGCATACTTCAATAGCACCTATTTCAATGAATTACTGTCATAAATCACCCATTATGAATACCTGCTTCTGTTGTGGACAATTTCTAGCATACTTCAATAGCACCTATTTCAATGAATTTCTGCCATAAATCACCCCTCAAGAATTTCTAATTCTGTTCTGGACATTTTCCAGCTTAGTTCAATAGCAACATATTGCAATATATTTCTGTCATAAATTACCCTTTATGAATTCATCTTGTGGACCATTTCCAGCATACTTAAATAGCAACATATTGTAATGTATTTCTGTCATAAATCACCCCTTTTAAAAACCTGGTTTTAACATTTTCCAGTATATTTCAATAGCACCATATTTCAATGAATTTCTGTCATAAATCACCTATTATGAATACCTGCTTCTGTTGTGGACAATTTCTAGCATACTTCAACAGCACCTATTTCAATGAATTTCTGCCATAAATCACACCTCAAGAATTTCTGTTCTGGACATTTTCCAGCTTAGTTCAATAGCAACATATTGTAATATATTTCCGTCATAAATTACCCTTTATGAATTCATGTTGTGGATAATTTCCAGCATACTTAAATAGCACCATATTTCAGTGAATTTCTATCATAAATCACCCCTTATGAATACCTGATTCTGTTGTGGATAATTTCTAGCATACTTCAATAGCAACAAATCCCAATGAATTGCTGTCATAAATCACCCCTCATTAATTTCTGTTGTGGACAATTTCCAGTGTCCTCCAATAGCAACATATTGCAATTTATTTTTGTTATAAAGCACCCCTTATGAATTTTTCTTGACAATTTTCAGTATACTTCAATAGCAACATATTGCAATATATTTCTATCATAAATCAACTCTTAAGAATTTCTGTTTCTGCGGACAATTTCCAGCATACTTCATTAGCAACATATTTCAATGAATTTTGCCATGCATTGCTATCATAAATCTTTTGCAATGAATTCATATTTAAAGATGGTTCGCAGTGCCTTTCCTTGCAAAGATGGTTTGCAATGTCTTCTCCTTTTGAATATTGTTTGCAATACCTTTTGTTTTTGAAGTAAATTAACAATGTTTTTATTGATAATTTCCACCAGTTTTTAACCTCCATCTTGATATTTAGTTTATTTTCACCACTTTTTTTTAATGTATATGATTCCTTCCTGTAAAAAATATTCTGATGCTTTGTTTTACGAAAACTGGTCTCGATGTTTTTCTCTGTGAAAACTGTTTTCTTTGGTCTCCTCATAGAAATTTCTTGCGAAGCCTTTTGTTGTGTTATGGATAACAAAGATCATTATAATCTTGATAAGTGTACTTAGCTTTTACAACAATTACAACATTCCGACTCTAAAATTGCAACACCGCTTTCCAAGCAACTTGATAATAATCATATAAATTACTCTACGGTATTCATGCTGAATCCCAAGATTGAACTGGAGAATTGAATCATTGGTCCAACACTCTCCTAATTTTGACTAGTAAAATGCTGATGAGTTTTAAATATGAACTCGTCAATACCTCTGAAAAAAATTCATGGATATACAGATTTCCTTGCTATCCAAAAATTGAGCATTACTATAAAAGCCTTTCATAAGCCAAAATGACATGAGTTGAAGATGCAGTTAGCATTAATTTATATATGAGAATTTTTTGAGTGTCACCAGACCTCCCAAAATGGTACTGATGGAATGCTAAGCTGAGTCATCAGACGTCATGGTAGTGTGAAGTGCAGTGGACTGAGGTTCAGGAGAGAAAGGGAGAGCGTGTGCGCTGCCTCTATAATGGGTTGCTGCAAATCAAAAGATTGAGGCTATTTTCGCCTTTTTTAAAAAAGGAGAAAAATCGTGTGAACCTGGGGTTACCAGTATTTGAATTCTATTCGGGAATTTTTTTTTTTTTTTTCAGAGGAGAAACTAAAAATCTTGCTTCAGTTGAAGACGCCATTGTTCCAAATAGTGAGTAAGAGATACTCTTATCTGTAAACTTGGTAACTTGAAATGGAAGAGTCCATGGTTACAGACCAGGAACCAATAATACCACTCGGTTCATTATATAAGTAGATATTAAAACGCATCACATCTCTGTAAGAATCAACAGACCAACGTAATAAAAAGTCATTTATACCAAATAGGACACTAAATCATTGCAGGAACCTGTGACTGAACAGCTGATATAGATTTGCAGTTTAATGTTCTGAGGTATTTCAGCTTCTAAGCTTGAGAGTCCATTGCTTGTGTTTTAAGGATTTTTTTTTTTTTAAATTTTTTTCCTTGGTTTCACATTGTTTCTTTTCCCTTTTTTTTTCGTTAATCAATTCTTGTTTGGTGGCTAGGCTGAATAGAATGGTGCAGGACTCAAACACCACTAGGGGCTGGTATTAATGGGGACTGGTATTGATGAGGGAAGGAAAATGGTATAAGACATAGTGAACTATGGATAAAAGGTGTTTTTTTTTAAATTTCTTATTGAACTGTAAAAAGAAAAGTGAAAATATGTTCAATAAGAACAGAATCATTAATTAATAACCTCCATCTTACATTATATTTTTCAACATACATCTATGTTAGAGCATGTATTTGTGAAGGTGTACGCATATATATATATATATATATATATATATATATATATATATATATGTGCAAATTTTCAGTTTGTTAATTCATTGTCTATATCTACTGTATTTGTTTCTTTCAATACGGACAATTATATTATTAAGAAATGGATACGTGATCCAACAGGAATAATTATAAATTGCAATATATCATATTGAAACACGATTTGAAATGATTTCCTGTGGTTACACAGTGAATGTATAATTTGACCTAGACAACATAAATAGCATAAACAATTTCAGAAAATGGGGCAGTTGTGGGAATCAAACCTATGACCAATAGGGTAGCCACTTCAAATTAGCATTGCTCTTACCATTGAGCTAAACAGTCACCAGTAATGCAAAGGCCCAAATAATCATTCAGTCAGATTGTATATCTATTTCTTAATAACATGATTTTCTGCATTGAAAGAAACAAATAGAGCAGATACAGAATGAGAATTAGGAGTTGAAACAGTTATTTGGGCCTTTAAGCATCACCGGTGGCTGTTTAGCTCAATGGTAAGAGCATCACTGTGTTGAAGCAGCTACACAATATATATTGTAACACTTAATGTCATCATAAATAATAATAGATAAATTGTAAACATGTTCCTTCAAATTTCCACTTATTCCTTTGTCACACCATTGAAAAATGTCTTCTGGGGTCCACAACCAAAGCATCCTCCCGATAGTCACCTATGGAGCTGAAACATGGAACCTAACCAAAAGATTGACCCTCAAACTGAGAACCATACAACATGCATATGAATGAATTATGCTCAACAGGAGTTAGGAATATCATAGAATACATTGGAAAACTCAATTGATAATGGACTGGTCATGTTGCAAGAATGTCAGACAACTGCTGCATATCAGTACTCACAATGCCTAGCCCCAGAGATCATATATATATATGTGAATCAGTGACTGGCAAAATTTAAATGGTGCAATTGACTGGACAAGTTCAGAGAGTATCTGCTCAACAATGCCTATGATAGAAAGGTCTGTCGAATCCTGAGGAGGGTCTGTATTGCTAAGAGGCTGCTACTGATGATAATATTGATGACCTTGTTTGTCTTTAATTCTATTTTGTTTTGCTCTCCACTATGAAAGGAGCAAATAGAACACATGAGGAGAAAGGACACTCACTTTTCCCAGTTCTACAAATCTGACCACTGCTCTCACTGTATCCGAGGCCCGCCAATCTCTTCCTCTCTCACTCTTTTTCTCCCATTTTATTTTATTTCTCGCCCCCTTCCTCTCGCACATGCCCGAAAGCCTATTCCATTTTGTCTCTGTACCATCAATCAAGGGGGAACAGGCACTGATGACATCTTCATAGTTTATCTGCTCCTGCACACACTAACTCATTTCTTGGCCGGGGTCTTCATCTGCTTACAAGAAGTAGTTGTCTTCCACACACCAAGCACATACACAACCTGTTTTTCTTTTTGCACCAGTCAATATGTCACTTCACCAAATATTTCCAATATTATTTTCATACTTTTAGAAACCGTCAACCAAAACTGTCAGCATAGGTTTCTTCAGTTTTCAACATGCTCTGGCTGGCTGTATACAGCCTGCATCAATAGAGATTGAAAAAAACATTTTGTTTTTTTTCTGCTTTGCGACCCCCTTCCTGAATGGGTTTTTAGTGGAGGGGGGGGCGTTCAGTTTGCAATGTAAGTTTATGCAAAATTGGTTCCTTGTTGTTTTTTTTGTTGACATTTTTTGTGATCACTGACCAACAAAAGGCGAGAGAAAAAACTTATTCATTGATCACCCTCTTTTGCTGATTTTTAATTGATCACTCCCAACAGGGCATGCGGCCGAAAAACATTGGCCATGTGATTGTTTTCTGTTTGGTGACTATCCAGACCTGTTTCTAATATTATTGTCACACTTTCTTTATTTTTGTCTTTTAATCTAAACTTCTCCTCTTTTATCTCCTTTAACCAACTTCATTTGTTTTTCTTTCATGACTCTTTCAACTTATCTCTTTCTTTCGTTTTTCATTAGACATTCTGCCTCCAAACATTATTTGTGACTCTATTTTCTCTTTCTCCCTCTCAATCTTATTCGCTGCCTCTCATTTTTCTCTGCCTATTTTTATATTTTTTTTCATTATCCTCGAATTTTTCTTTTCTCTTTTCTTCTTTCCCTGTGTTTTTGTCATTGTCTTTTTTTCATTTTAATAAAAATATCTTCTCAATCCATTTCTATTGATTTACACTTGGGTCAATCAATCAGTGTATATATATATATACATATTATATATATATATATATATATATATGTATATGTATTTATATGCATGCAAGTAGGCAAATCAATAAGTCTATAGTCTTAATGATGGTAAAAGAATTTATTTCACACAAGTACTTATTTTTCAACAAAGTCTCCTTCCTTGTCAAGGCACTTAACCCCAATGTTTCTCCATTAATCACATAGATCGACCATTAGGCTGTGGGAAATTCAGATCAGTGAATAACTCTGTCAGGCAACGGACTTATTGATCCAATTTTGTGTATGTATAGAAATATATAAGAATACAAGAATAAATGAAAGCACACACACACACTTGTGTATATTTACACATTCATCAACAGTTTATATACAGTGGTACAGCCATGCACACAAGATTTCTCTCTATATATCTCTCTTTTATATATCAAATGTGTGTTTGTGAGTGATTGAGAAATTTAACATTTTAGCACAAAATCATCCTCTAAATCTGTCAACATGGGTTTCTTCAGTTTTTAAGCAGGTCTGGCTGGCTATGTATGTGTGCATCACATGTACAGGCTGCGTGCTAAAGGACTGAAAATCTAAACATTTTCTCCTTATTATGCTTCTTTTTTTTTGAATCAAACCCCTCAAGAGGTTTTTTAGAAGTTCATTCTGCAATGTAAGTTTATGCTAAATTGGTCCCCTATTTTTTTTCCAATTTGGATTTCCTCTTGAGATAACTGCCCAACAAAAGGCAAGAGGAGAAAATTGTTCACTGATCATCCCTTTCTCAAATTTTTAATTGATCACCTCCAGCATGGCATGCTTCCAGAAGATGTTGGTCATGTGACAGTTTCTTTCGAGTAACAAACCAGACCTGTATTTTTCACTTTTCATTTTTGTCTTTTTTTCCTTCTCTATTACCTTCACCATAGTCTAGTGGCTTTCCCCCTCTTTACCGTTATTTTTCTTTACATTAAGTTAAAATCAATATTTCTTTCTTTGATTTTTCATTCTTCCAAACTCTTTGCTAGGTTCTTCAGGACAGTTCCAAATGCTATGATAATAATAGTTACAATTGTCATCTTCATATCTTCAATTTTTTCATTTCTCTGGCAAGATCCAGACATTTTTCTAGCTTTTCTCTGTAGTGTTTTAATTTTTCACAGTGTTCTGCCCAAATGGTGAAATCCACCTGAGGCGTAGCAGCAAGTGGATGGCTGAGAGGGATGATTCGCCCCCGGATGCAGGTGTGAAGGCGTGCAGAATTTCCGCTGGCCTTTACTGGCAGTTAATCAATAATTAATTATGCCTTCCCCCTAAGATATAGTGCAACTGCCCCTGAGTGCAGTGAACCCATGCTATGCTACTGATATCCACATTTGACAAATGTCTTTCTCTTTGTTTACAAAGACTGGATCTTGTCTTTTGGCCTGAATCTGGGGATCCATTGAAATTTTTTAGAGTCCAGCAGAATTTCACCATTCTATTTTCCGGGATACTTCCTGAATTGTGTATAGTTTCACTCTTCTCATTTGCACAATTCTCAAAGGATCAATTCAACTCCCCCTAGCCACCTGTGCAGTCATGTCTTTTTGTATTTTTGTACTTCTTCTGAAATTACTAGGTGTATTCATTTATTATATGACTGACAGTTTCATATGAATCTCTATATAGGCAACAGTTACTATTTTACTGTGACCTGTCTTTTTTCCAGGCATTTCTCTTCTCCTTTGTTTGGTTAGCCTTCTTCTACTTCATCTAGTTGGCCTTCTACTTCATCTGGTTGGCCTTCTACTTCATCTGGTTGGCCTTCTAGTTCATCTGGCTGGACTTCTAGTTCATCTGGCTGGACTTCTAGTTCATCTGGCTGGACTTCTAGTTCATCTGGCTAGACTTCTAGTTCATCTGGCTAGACTTCTAGTTCATCTGGCTGGAGTTCTAGTTCATCTGGCTGGAGTTCTAGTTCATCTGGCTGGACTTCTAGTTCATCTGGTTGGCCTTCTACTTCATCTAGCTGGAGTTCTACTTCATCTGGCTGGACTTCTACTTCATCTGGTTGGCCTTGTAGTTCATCTGGTTGGCCTTCTACCTCATCTGTTTAGCCTTCAATTACATCTGGTTGGACTTCCACTTCATCTGCTAGGCCTACTCCATCTGGTTAGCCTTCTACTTCATCCAGTGGGCCTTCTACTTTGTATTCTTGGCCTCCTTTTTCTTTGCTTCTTCCTTCTTTATTTCCTTTACCTCCTTCTTTCTTCTTTGTTTCATTGGCCTCTTTCCTTCTTTTTGTAGGCTTCTTCCTTCGTCTGTTTTTGGCCCTGGTTCTTGCTTATCTCTTAATTCTCCTTGGCCCCAGTCTTCATTTTGGTCTTCTTCTTTGCTGGCTTTATTGCTTCTCATTCTCCATCATCACTCATCTCCTTTGATTTAATTATTCAATTCATTCTTTTTTTTCTATTTCTTCTCCTTATCATTTTTGTAATAATGATAATGCTTACAGCAATAATAGTTGTTGTTGTTGCTGATGTTTATTGTTGAATTTCTTCTTCTTTCAGTTTTTCCTAGAGCTCTTTCTTCCACCATTTCTAATTTCTTCTCCTCTTTGTTATTCTTCACACTTTTTATACAAATCTTTTTCTCTCATATCATCAGCATTACATTCTTGATTTCTTTGCCTTCTCTTCTGGGTATTTTTTCATTATTATTATTTATTGTTTTCCCTCCTTCTGTTTCTGGCTATCAGCATTTCTCCTTTCTTACCTCAGTGGTTATCATTATCTCGCCATCGTCATTTTTACTTGTCTGCTTTCCTTGACTTTCCTTGCCTCGTTTTATTATTTTTTAATATTCACTTCTTTTCTTTTTTTTTTTTTAAATATTTTTTGTATCGGATACCCACATCTTTAGCAATAATTCTTTTTACCTGCTATCTTATACAGCCAACACCATATTGTACTGTCACAGGACGGATATTATGTGCATTCATTATCACTCTCATGACACTAGATTTATTGTAGTCGGAAGGGAAATGATGTGGGAAGTGAGGTAGTGCGAATGGTTTAGTGGCAGAGTCAGGGATAAAGGAGAGTAGAATCCATTGGCTTAGCTTGGCTTGTATTATATTTATTATTCTCGCTCCCCCGCACACACACCTGGGTGGATGATAAGTTTAATTTCTCATTTTTATTGTTCTGATATTGTTTATTTTTTATTTCTCGTTAAGTATCCATTGTCATTTCGTTTCTCGTTTGCCATTTTTTAAAATTATTGTTTGCTTGATTTTTTATTTGTTTTTATCAGGATTGATTTTGTTTTGTTTTGTTTTTTTTTAAAAAGAAATTTAAAAAATGCATTAAGGAAGATGGCCAATTGATTGCTTAAAATCATAGCTACTACGTCCCTTCCCGCTTGGTTTTCAAAGCTTATTCCTTAAATTGTTAGAAACCGTCAACCAAAACTGTCATCAAAACTGTCAACATGGATTTCTTCAGTTTTCAAGTTGGTTTGGCTGGCTAGCTGGCTGACTGGCTATGTATGTTTTTATGAAGTGTGCAAGCCGTACGAATGGAACTTGATGGCTTCAAATTTAAACATTTTTCTCCTTATCATGTCTTATGGTTTCGAAAATTCCCCCCCTATATACGTTTTTAGAAGAAGAAGTTCAAATTGCAATTAAACTTTATGCTAAAACGGCACTTTGGCTGGTCTCCAGCAGGATTTACGCCTGCTTTTCTTTTTTGACACTCAGACATTTTTAATCATCACTATCCAACTAAAGGCGAGAGGAGTAATATAATGATTGATCACCTCTTTTTCCAATTTTTTGATTGATCACCCTCAACACGGTATTGAGTGAATAACCAAACCTGTGCCTTCCCTATGCATTCCATTCTTAAAGCTTATTCCTTACAATGTTTATATTCTATCTTCTGTTCTTATTTCATTTGTATTTTTGAGATGATTTTATCGATGTCTTCCTTGCCAATTTTTCCTCTTATCTTCTCAGCTCATCTGTGTTTTTTTTCTTCTTGCATTGATATACGCAGTGGTTCTTGACCCTTTTTGCTCCGTGCACCACCTCAACCGCTCGAAAAAATTTGATGACCCTTCCATCCCTCCAACATCCAATAAAAAAAATTATTCAAATACGACGGGGCAAATTCTCAGTAGAAAAAAAAAATCATATGTATTTAAGGGCACTCTCTAGAATTTTTCTTGTTCTTTTATTGTGTGAAATCTAGTAACAACACAATTACCTCGTTACTTCCAAATTTCAGGAAATTTAATGAGTTTAGCATTAGTTACTATTGAGGCTATTGTAAAATTGGTATAGTGTAATTGTGCCTTAAGATGATTCAATTTAGTACTACTAGTCTCTGCTCTTTGCACCAAAATTTCAAATTTGCCCCCACCCAATAGATTCAAAATGCCCCCTTGTAGAGTGAGCACCCCATATTCAGAATTACCGAGTACATTGTCTCTCCATTCTTTTCCTTTCTCTCTCTTAGATATGTATCATATATCTTATTTCTTCTTCTCTTCTTCCTTTTCTTCTCTTACTGCTTTTTTTCTTTCTTTCTCTTCTCTTCTTTCTTCATGCTTTCCTCTACTTTTTCCTTTCTTTTTTTCCTCTGCTTTTCCCTTTCTTTTTTCCTCCTTTTCTTCCTCCTCGCGGTCCTTAATTTCTTCCTTCATGTTCACTTGCAGAAAGATCCAAATAATGATAATAATACTAGCAATAATAAACAGGTCTAGTTACTCGCTCAGTAGAAACCATCACATGACCGATATCTTTTGGCAGCATGCCACGTTGGAGATGATCAATTAAAAAAATATCAAAGATGATCACTAAAAATCTCTCAAAAAATAAAACAAGCTTGTATGCTACCAGACACAAAACAAAGCATCAATTCAGCATAAACTTACATTGTAAACTGGACCCCACGATAAAAACCTATTGTGAAGAGGAATTTTCAAAAAACAGACAGAATAAGGAGTAAATGTTTGAATTTTTAGCCCTGTAGCACCATCGGTGTGTTCTGTTTGCATGATACATACATAACCAGCAGAGGAGCTTGCAAACTAGAGAAACCCATGTTAGGAATTGGTGATAGTTTTGGTCAATGAATCCTGATATACCTCACATATGACAAAGCATATCAGGCAATGGTTTTTGTCCCTATTTGGATGATCCATCAAAGTATCTAGATTGGAGACTTTTGCCAATTGTTTTGGTAGCAATTGTAAGTTTTCACATCGCTGGAATACAAGGTATCCAATGCCTTACCAAAGGACTCCAATTGCCTTGCTATTTTACCAATAGCTGGGGGAAGAAGTGTATTCATGCCTTCATGCAGTCCCTGGTAAAATTTGAAGTCAGTTCGCTGTTTCTATTTTCTATGCCAGTAAGCATCACACCAATCCGCAGCACCTCCCCCTTTCCTTTTCCATCTTTCTTTTTTAATTATATGTTTTTATTATCATTGCATCTCTTTGAGAAAAAAAAGCGGAAATAAATGAAAGAGATGAAACATATTTCAAAACCCCCCTTTTGGTTGTTGTCTTCCCCAGTTAACATTTATCAATTTCTTGTCCGGTCCATGTTATATATGTATAATACATATATATAGAGAGGATGAGAATATAAAGAAAATAGCAAATGTTTTGTCAGCTCTGATACCTACCTTCAACATTTACAAGAAAAAAGAAAATAAACCTTTCGCAAAATGAAATCAGTGTATTTCCTTATTATATCTCTCCTTAATTTCCAGGACCTTTCTCTCCTTAATTTCTAGCACCTTCCTGTTCTACAGAATCGGTTGGAATTGGAATGGTTAAAACCCTGAAAATATCTTTGATAATTTTCTGGAAACCTCATAACCATTTTTCAGGGAACGATTCCGACAACTGTTCGGTGGGCCTCTCTTGACATCACCTGACTTTTAATATAACCTCTGTCTCCATTACTTCACCACTGTCTCCAGCACATCCTTTCTGTCCCTCTCTCTCTCTCTCTCCCACACTCACACACACACACAATGCTACCATTATTCATATAAAGATACTAATTATAGTATAATTATCATTAATGGATGCTTGTTTCGTTATTTCTGATAATAGCCGAAAAGAGATTCATTTGATAAATGCTGGACTTCTCTTGATTTTATTTTTGCTGTTTTCAGGAGACACATTTAACTGAAAATAAAACTACAAGTGCTTTTCTTTGCTTTTGCATCAAAGTATTTTAGTTTTTGAAATTTATCATCATTTTCAAGATTTTTTTTTTCTATTCTATATTCATTTTCAGAAAATTGATTTTCAGAATGATATGGGAAAAAAGAGAAACAGAGTTCTGTTCATTGTTTTATTAATAATTCCTGGATATTGCTGTTTAGTTCTTGTGAATATTAATGACACTACCATCATCCACTTAATAATGCTTGCATCTTTTTAGACCAATTTAGATTTGGTGATGTGACAGCTCTCCCGCTCAGCCCTTGACTGAAGAGCCATGGGGCCTATTGCTCAATATAGATTGTCAGAAAGGAACTGAAAGAAGAATTGCAAGAATTAAATCAATGGTGATAGTTTTGTTGATGAGAATAATGCTGTAATTTAGTGCCCCAATAACCAGGGCCCTTGGCTTGAGACTACAAGACGTATGGCTTAATCTCAAGTGATAGATAAGTGACACTCTCTGATTTTGAAACTATAATATGCACAACTATTTTAGGCTGACTATAGTTACTCGGGCTCAAGAACAAAAGTTATACCAGGTTATAAGTTATACCAGGGGTTCTCAAGCTTATTCTTCCAGTGTACCTATCTGTCCTATCTGACGGAGCAATTTTAAGAATGTTTGAAGCCCGTTGGCAAAACGATGTACTGGGACCAGTAAACCTCTCAACCCTCACTCTTAACTCATAAAAATTAAATTTTTATGTTTCATATTGAATTTTAGGGTTCCTAAAATCACTTTTCAACAAGTAACTCAATTCTAGATACAGTTTCAGAGAGACACGTCTGCATACCATGTTCAATTGACTGACTTGCATGAAATTTGTCTTTGTTGGTTTTATTCATTTAAAGAATTCAGTGTTCTTACAAACCTTGAGTCCTCCCTGTATTTCCTCTACCAGTTTCGATACAATTCCATCCTTAGTTCTTGCTGGGCAAAAGATGTGATGGCTAACTTTTTGATTATAGGAGTGTTTTATAGACAAATCATAATGTAATTTCCGACATATGTTGCACTATATTTCAAGATGCAGGCATCTTGTAGTAAGCAATGATAAAACTTCATCTAAGCTCAGCAGTTGAAGTATTAGAAAAAGACTGCAGAGGTCAATGATGACACAGCCCTAAAAAAAAGAATTAGAAAGATATGTTGCTTCTAAAATTAATTTTTATTGTTGGAGAGGTACTCAAATGATTTTTCATTTGATTTTTAACTTTGACAATGTAATCTATTTACAATAATTATGTCAGTTTCATGAGCCACTTCATAACACCTGTGTATTTTTAGATTGACTTGGCACTTGTGGAATTTTTTATTCCAGGTAGATCTGGAAAAGATCAAAATAAGCATATATATATAAATATATATATATATATATATATATATATATATATATATATGTACCACATTTGCCAGGTAATTGATGACAAATTATAATATAAAGAACAACAGAGATATTGAATCAAAAAAAATCAGCATATTCTCATAAAGATTGTTACACAGATTCAACTGAATATTGAAAAACATTTCATTCAATAAAACTACCTTCACCCTTGAGAACAACCCCGGTGCTGCCTTGGAGGCAAATGCACGGCCAGAACAGGTGGTTTTTGTTCATGTTAGCCATCTCATCCACTAAGGCGTCTCTCAATGGGTTCATGATATTGTGGGGCTGCTGATAGGTCTCCCTTCTTGATAACACCCCAGAAGTAGTATTCGGGAGATTCAAATCAGGAGAGCTTGGAAACCACGCATTGGTGTCACAGGATCATGAAAATTCTCAGCTAGCCACTCCCAGGTCACGTGGGTCCTGTGGAATGGAGCAGAATCCTGCTGGATCATGTACAGCCTTTCCTGAGGAACCTCCTGGATCCAGGGTCCCCATCGACTTGCTGGAGAGAGAGAGAGAGAAAGGAGAGAGATATCATTTCTACGAATGCAATAACAATTTTTATTTTTGTCCACCCAGAGAGACAATGGATAATTTAAATGAAAACTATTTTGAGAGCAGCTTAAAAATATCCACTTTGCTTTGTCAACATCTGAAATGTAATTACTGTTCAATTTTTAGCTCATTTTTTCCCCCCATATATTTAGGTTATCATTATTACTGATATTTACGAAGCATAGATCATTAAGTTACAGTGCCCAATGAGAGGAAATATGTATATGAAGACTGTATTTCAGCAGTTTTCCAGACGCAGAGACTTGCCAGCCTTGAAAATCAATACTCAGTATCCTGGCATTTACCTGAGCTTGAACACTGACTTCTGCTTCGAGCCCAGGCAAAAAATACAGAACAATCTAACCTACCAAGCTGTCTATAATAAGAAACCCTCAACCAAAAGTGTCAGCATAGGTTTCTTTAGTTTTCAAGTTGGTCTGGCTGACTGGCTATGTATGTATCACTCCTAAAAGACACACCAATTTGAAAATTTACTCCTTATTATATCCAAGAAAAACTTTTAAATAGGTTTTTTGTGTGGGATCAATTTGCAATGTAATTTCATGCTAAATTCCTTAGATTGAGTCCAGCAGCATCCACATTTGTTTTCTAAAAATTTATGCTATTTCAGTGATCACTCTCAAACAATTGTTGAGCGAAAAGATTTTTTAATTGACCACCCCCAACCACCAAACATGGCATGCTATCAAAAGACATTGCCCACATTATGGTTCCTATTGAACTAACTAGACCTGTCATCATCAATATCATTTGATTTTTGTGTAAACATGTTGATGAGGATGGAACTCACATCATGGTTAGTCAGATGAGCTCCTTAACCATTGACAGGCATCCTCATTATATGTATTGTAGGTATTTACTGAGCTTTACCTAATCAGGAACTTGGCTCAGTGCATTAGATATGCCACTAGAATTGAACTCATCACAGTAGTGTTAGTTGAGTATGCTTTTTTGTTGATCCTATATCCACTTTGTCTTGTCTATGGTGGGGTGCTTCAGAAATGTATTTTTACTTGTGTGTTTGCATGTGTGTACTCGTACATATTTCTTAAACTCATGTATGTATGCATGAGTTTTATATAATCATATATGCATATAGAAGCATTTATATAAATATGCCCACATACACACACATACACATATATATTTATGAATGCATTATATTATTTGAAACTCTATTTGAAAAGAAACTCCCATTCTTATACAGAGGATGATTCATTCCGCCTAGACAGCGTAAGAGGGATAAACAATTAGAGAAATTGAAATTGGCTCCCTACAGCAGCCCAGTTTTCCTCCAATTGTTTATTCTACTTACGCTGTCTAGGCCGAGTTACTCATTCTCAGTGGGTGGTCATTTCAAATATTTTCAAATAATATAATGCGTTCATCAATATTTTATCAGATTATATATCCTTTTCTTAATAATGTATGTAGTCTCCCAATATCTGTTATTCTAATATATATATATATATATATATATATATATATATATATATATATATATATGTTCCTCCCAACTATCAAAAAGATAATTGTTCTAATGAAAGAAAAAAAAACAAAATGCTGGAAAGTGAAGAAGCAATTACCAATAAATTGTATGGGATATGTTTTTGAGTGTTCCCAGACTCTAAAAACAACCTTGCATGAGGTATTCAACATGATCGAAGTGCTAAAAATATTTCAGAATTATGACGTAAATTACGACAAGGCAAATTGGTTCAGAACAGGTGTTTTTAATGCCCACAAGGAACTGCATGATAGAAAAATTTGAGAGGCTGATCGATCAAGCAAGGTGTCTCATTTCATGCCTTCTACAGCAATCCACAAACCCCAAACTTTGACATTGAGGTAGGCAAAGTTGGGAGATCTGATTATGCTCGAAAGTTCTTCCCATATACATTGATGGTGGAGATAACCTATTCTAATATGTCTTTCATAAAAGTAAAACCATAAGATAAAAACTTTTGGAAAGCAGGGAATAGTTCTATTAAATATTCTTGTTTCTCTGAATTTTTTAGATGAGGTATTTTTATTATTTCTATCATTATTCTGACTATCCTCATCTTGGTTGATTGAACCTAGTGTGAGACAATAATAAATCGAAAATACTTCTACTGCTAAGAGGGGAGTGCGGTCTATATACCCCTGTTCGTTGAATAAAGGGTTCGGTTCATTACTTCTCCCACACCTACCAGATGATACCTGATGAAGGGGGTAGAGTACAACGGCTGAAACGTATGAAAAACAACCAAGATGAGGATAGTCCGAATAATAATAGAAATATCAAATATTCTTCAAAGGCCAGAGGGAGTTATTGTATGAATCATCTATACACACTCACTAAAACATACAGAAATGCCACCTTGTGTCCCACACTTTAGATAATGATTTTTATGAATGACCTATACTCAGGATACTGATCTTAGGTGTGTTGTACTAATTAGTCCTAAAAAATGTGTATACAACCAATGCATCCTACCTATGGAGCTGAAACAGGGAACCTAACCAAGAGGCTGACCTGCAAACTGAGAACCATGCAATGTGCATATGAAAGAATCATGCTCAACCAAATTAGGAGAGATTACAAGACAGCGCAATATATCAGGGAGAAAACGGGAGTCTTAGACATTATAGAATCCATTAGAAAACTCAAATGGCAATGGACAGGTCATGTTGAAAAATTGGTAGACAACTGCTGGACATCACGACTTGTAACATGGATCCCCAGATATCATATGTGTATCCGAGGCTGGTAGAATACAAGATGGAGAGATGAAGTTAAGTTCTGAAAATTTTGTCTCCGCAACGCCTATGATATAGAGATGTTACATAACCTAGGGAAGGTCTATGTCTAATGATTGAGGATAAAAAAACTGATGATGTGATTCATTCATAACGTTTCAATTAGCTCCATCAGGAGTGACTTTTTTACCTATTTAGAGAGACGTCTAAAAGAGATTTAGACATATCCTCCTTTTGTGCCCAAACCCAAAACTAATCTCCAATAGTCACTTTGGTATGGACCTAACTTAGCTCAAGACTTTCCTACCCCACTCGGGCATGCTTTATCCACCCGAAAACAGAATCAGGAACAAGGTACACAGTGGTGCTCATATGAAATCCATTTTACAGAGCGAATCGACGGATTTGTCTCCTTTAGGCCATCCTTATTTAATCAAAGTGCAAGAAGGACAGAATGGAGGTGTGCAAAGAGAGATATGATTATCCCTACCCTTTAGTTGGGATCAGGCAGTGGAAAGATATCAAATATATGCATGAAGAGAGAAATTCTGAAATTCAAAAATATTATTTAATATAGGTATAAATATATGTTTATATGTCTATTTGTATACATATATTTACGTATGTGTGTGTGCATGTATATATATAGGTGTGTGAATATGTGTGTGTGTATATATATATATATATATATATACATATAAATGTATATATATTCATATATACATATATATACATGCATATATATATTCACATTTGTGTATGTGTATGCATACATACACACATAAGTGTATTATAACTATGTGTATATGATATCAGACAAATGGGAAAATTATTTTTCAAATAATTTATACAGGAAAAAATATTTTTCAATTATCATTCGATTTATACATGTGTATGTTGATATATATGTATGTATGTATGTATATATATACATATATAAATGTACACATTCGTATGTATGTGCATAATGATAACAGTGATTATTTACCATCTAACAATTGAAAAAAAAAAGGGACTTCAATTTCAAATTCCCAAGAAGATGAATTTAAAGGTGACTCATTTCCCGGTTGCACTTTACCACAGTTAATATCCAACCCTTCATTTTTCCCGGTCAAACAATTCACTGGCTTATGACATTTCCCCTGTCAAACAATATACTGGTTGACAACATTTCCTGATGGCATTTTCCCCATTTCAACAATTTACCGACCAACAACGTTCTCCAGTTTAACAATCTCCCAAACCAACAACTCACAATTGAACAAAAAAGAGGATTTTTTCACTGCACACATGATGTAAATAATACGCACGAATAGGATATCCCTCACATTTACCTTTATTATTTCTGTGCCTGTTTAAGAAAAAATTTTAAATTTGCGGGGAGAAAAAATCAATTATCTTTTGCTAATGTACGGTACTCTACTATACTCCTAAATCCAATATTCCAGCAATTCTTTCTCCTCTCTCAGCAAATATAAAAAGGTGTCAAATAGAAAAGACATATAAAAACAATAAAAGTTACCCTGGAAACTTGACATAAATAAACTCATCAGTAAAATAATCCCTTACCATAACCGAAGATGCTAAATAAATAAACGCATGGAATGCTGACAAAAATTTCACCTGCAAAAGACTTGGTGCTCTCTTTTTTCAGAACAGGCACCGTGCAACTTGTCACTCTCCCTCACGTTCGTAAATCTCAAAATTGTTTCTTTCTCAATGCATAATTTTATTTTTACCTCCAGGGTGCAGAAAACACTCTGTTGATAAGAGATAAAGGACATGAAAACTAATGCACCTGTGATCTGAATTTTATTCCGAAATTTTGGAAGTGAGATAAGTCACTCTTGTTTGATGATTTCTTCAATTCTATTTTACAAAAGAGAATAATATTGCCTACAGTACATTATAGACAAGGTTGGATGTAAACAATGCCAAAATCAACGGTCTCAGTATTCATAATCTACTCAGTTTTATTCCACAAGTTATTTGGACTTGTATCCTCATACTTATTGTTTTGTTTTTTTATTACACTGTTCAAGACAATCAGCCTTTCGTGAATGTGGAGTTCATCCAATAATGATTGAGGTTTTTGAAGTCTTTTTTTTTCTTTCATTTGGCAGAAACTGATGATGATTCCAGACACGGACAATAGTGAGTTTTTGTCATTGCTAATGATAATGATTAAGTTCTTGACCAGAAATTTAATTTGTGCTACATTTTTCACAGCTTTTTATTCCATCTCAAAAAATTCAATTTTACTCCCTGGACAACCATATACCTAGTAATTTTGGATGTTGACGGGTTCATCCGTATTTGTCAAGAATCTAATCATTATTATTATTAGCAATGACAAGAATCCATGATGACACCATTTAAAAAATTTTTTTCATTCCTTGTTAAAAGAATTTGCTTTCTGTACAAAATACCTCGGTCAACATCTAAACCAAAACTTCACCCCCTATAAGGTCTTGGTGAGCAGTCTGTTGCATTTTTCTATGACTTCCTGTATCACGGAATATCTTTGACCATCGCAAAATCTGTTTATGATTATAACAGTATAGTTACATATTTCCCATACTTGCACAATGACGCTCATTACAACAAATTTTCTTTAAAGAAAGGAAGCTCTTAATTTCACAACCACAGCAAAGAATCTTAGGACAATCAGTTGATGAATTTTTAGAATCAACGATATTCACAAGTAAGAATATTCTGCAGGTTTAACTTGCTTGCTGCCAGGTATATTTTAATGTTGTAACACCTGTGTTGGGTTCTCGTTATGAAAAAAATTATGAAAATAGAAAGTCTTCCTTGCAGGTTTAATTTTATACAATTATGATGTACAAAAGAAGATCTGAAAATGAGTAATATATATATATATATATATGTACATATATATATTTACATATATATATATATATATATATATATATATATACATATATATATATATATAATGTAAATAAACGTCTTGGAAATAAAAAAGATATCTTTCTAATTCATATGAGTATCTTAAACCATGGATTTATACATAAGGCTACATTCAGTACATTTGTATCGACTCTCACGCCATTCCATATTTTGTAAACATACTATACACTTTCTGCTGGGGTTTTGCCATCTTATGAAAGAATAAATCACTATAATAAGACAAGTTATTTCCCCTATGGCACTGGTCTCACAACTCACTGAGACAAGCTATCTCATCTGTGGTACTGGACAAGTTATCTCATCCATTGCTATGAACAGATTAAGATAGTTTATAGGCATCAGTCTTTATTTTTTGCTTTACATATTGAGATTTGAATTATTCTATGTTTGATCTATCTGTGCTGTGAAATCCCAAATATTTATATGATGTGGATATCAACATAGCCTTCCTATGATTTCAGCTAACAAATGATGGGCAATAATCTGGAGCTGTTGCTTTTCAGCAATCTCAGAGGTCCAAGATCACTTCTGGGCATTACACTTCTCCTTGGATTTTTTTCCATGAAATCTATTTTTGCTAGATAATGACCTCGCTGAAAAAAAGAGGGAAAAAAGACCTCTTCAATCATTAAATCAAACTTGGGCTGCTATTGTCTGCCCATATAAGCAGTTCTTGAATTTCACCAGTTTCACTTTTCCTATACTTGTCTGTATGCTGATCGAGGTCTTTTATTATCTAAACTTGCTAGGTTGCCGGAAAGTCCAATAACACTTGTTTTTCTTTCTTTTCTCGTGTAGTTTCAGTTTCACTTTCACTTTCACTTTTAATTGTCTTTCCCCTCTTCAATTATTTTTGGAGCTTATTTTTGTTTTCATCTTTGTTTTATATAACTCTCTTCTTCTGTTTCAATTTATACTTTTACATCTTGTTTCACCTGTTTTCTATCTTATTTTTTTTTTCAACCTTTTTTCTTTAAATTTCTCATTCATCATTTCTTCTGCGTCTGTCCCCATCCTACTCATTAATTCTCTCTCTCTCTCTCTCTCTCTCTCTCTCTCTCTCTCACATGACCTCTTTCTTTTTTCTTTAACACAATATTGTCAATTCTCAATACCTGGCTTAACTCAGTGGTTAGTAAATTAATCTCACCAGCTATTACAAGTGAGTTCTGGTTTGCTGACCCCACTATGATGGCCTTGTGTCATACTAAGCTGAACTTTGGGAATTCATGGATATTACTATCCTTTTTCAACCTTTCAATTTTGCCAATTTTAATTCTTCATTATTTTTTAGAATTTCATTGTCTGTTTTTCTTCCTTGCATTGAAGAGTTGTCCTTCTTTTTTTTAATGTATTTTTTTTTCTTTTATTATCTGAGCTTTCAATAATTTCTCTCTACATTTTCATGCCATTTTATTGAGTTTTTTCTTTTCTTTTTTAAATCTCATATCATTTCTTCAAATCTTTCAAATAACACCATTTTTTCCCACTTGCCTCTTGGCATTTTTTTCATTTCCTCTGTCTTGTATTCTTTCTCTCTTTCTTGCTCTCCTTCTTTCTCTCTCGTATATATATACATATATGTATATATTATTGAGTTTTTTCCTCTTTTATACCTTATATTATTTCTCCACATCTTTGAAATAGCACTGTTTTTCTTCACTCACATTTTGGCATTTTCTTCATTTCCTCTGTCTTGTTTTCTTTCTTTCTTTCTTTCTCATTCTCCTTCTTCTTCTAATGTATATATTTGTATTGCAGAGGCTTTTTCTTTCTCATACCTTATATCATTTCTTCACATCTTTGAAAAAAGACTGTTTTTCTTCACTCACCTCTCGGCATTTTCTGTGTTTGCTCTGTCTCATTTACTTTCTCTCTTTCCCCAGCTCTTTCTTCTTCCCTGCACTCTTTCTTCTTACCTCTCCTTCTCTCTCTCTCATGTAAATACACAGAGAGAGACAGGGAGTTAGATAAACCTATATATGTAACTTTACTTACGTCTAGTTACATTTTCTACTCTAATCTGCCTGTTCACTCTCTACCATCTCATCCTCAACTCCATTCATTCCCTCATTTGTCTGTTCATCAATTCACTGCTGGTTTTCATCTCAATTTGCCGGATACGAGGGAAGATATCTCTCCTCCGTCTCTGGGTCATTGTCATTTATCAATGTCTCCGCCCCGTACAAAGCTTAATTCGATACCCCTTTCTATTTGCCCATGTCTTGCATTATTCACCGTTTAAGTTCATATCGTTTGTCAGTGTCAAGTAGTGTATAATGTTCAACTTGATATTGTCACTGATTTGCAAATGCCTCTTTACCCTGTCTCCGCATGCCCCGAAGGACCAGTGCATCCATATCAAGTGCTGAAATTCCGCTGCCCAGTCCCCAGTCCACCAACTCAGAACCTGTTTTCTCCTACTGTCTACCCACCACCCTGGCTAACTGTGTTTTGTGCCTTCTTCGATAACATTCGATGCCTAGCTTCTCATGTGATGTGGCCACACCACCGCCTGCCCGCCTGACTTTGTGTTGAAGTGTCTATCTGTACGTACGTAAGTTGGTCCCTTCCTCGACGTCTATCTATCCTCGCGTTCTAAGTGTTGGGATTATAGATCCGCGGACCAGCCGACTCCTTCCTCCAATTACTTGTCATTTGTTATATCTCTGGAGTTTCGAACTTATCGTAACTAAGGTAATCCTAGTACTAACCTGGTAGTAACTTATCGCATAGTTCGGATATTTACAAATATAGACTTAAACCAAGAATTCCTGGATTACAGTTTCAGAATATACTTGGCATTCTTTTTCTGAGAGTTCATTTTGGAACACTGTGCAGGAATATTTAGATATACACCTGTTAGAATAGGAGTTATAAGAAAGGCGTAAATCTTCCTGTTGGTCTCTTCGAGTCAATCTTCATCAATGGCTTTAATCTATTTTTATGAAATTTCTTTGAGTTAAAAGCTTCTTTGTTTTGTTTAATTTCTTAAAAAATAGCTTTTACTATATCATCATCAGTCTTTTAGCGTCCGTCGTTGGACATAGACTTTCCCGGGATTTGCCACAATTCTCTATCATGGGCATCACGGAGCCAGTATTTCCTGAATCTGTCCAGTTCATCTCTCCATCTTGTGTTCTGTCGGCCTCGGTGTCTTACGTGATCTCTGGGGATCCATGTTGTGAGACGTGATGTCCATCGGTTGTCTTTCATTCTTGCAACATGGCCTGCCCATTGTCATTTTAGTTTTTTAATAGTTTCTATGATGTCTCGGACTCCCGCTTTCTTTCTTATGAACTGTGCTGTCTTGTGATCTCTCCATGTAAGTGACTATCGGGAGAATGCATTGGTTGTATACTCTTCTTTTCAGGATTATTGGGATTGTCTGGTTTTTGAAAGTTCCATGGTGATGTCTATGTCCAATGACGGACGTTAAAAGACTGATGATGATGAATGGTCATTTTAGTATTACTTAATGGCATCTATATATGTTGTGCTCCCAGGTTGTTTAGTAGTTATGGGAGAGTGGTTTGATCAGGTGCTCAATCATTCACCATTTTCTTTATCCACCCCTTGTGACATATAAATCACAAGAGATTTAGAAATATCTGGCAATAGGACAGTGTTTAAGGAAGTTTGGATTCATACCAATATCCGAAGAGTGTGAGTATGAAGTAAGCACAGACAACTAGTTGTATTATGAATTTGATTTGCAAATTCTGTTTTTCATTCAGATAATCATTTCTCTGGCCCACACACATCCACATGCATGCATGTAAACACACACAGATACATTTTATAAATACACATATATATATAATAATTGATAATTGAGTCATCCTCAGCCCTATGCAGAACTGAGCAGTCAGTAAGGTTCAATTTAAGTGATATATTTACTTACGCACAATCATCACATCATCAGCAGCAGCAGCAGCAGCATCATCATCAGTCTTTTAACATCCGTCGTTGGACATAGACTTTCCCCAGGATGTGCATACTTCTCTATCATGGGTGTCATGGAGCCAGTGCTTTCTGAATTTGTCTAGCTCGTCCCTCCATCTAATATTCTGCCAGTCTCGGTTGCGCATGTGATCTCGGGGGATCCATGTCATGAGTCACAACGTCGATCGGTTGTCCGCCATTTTTGCAGCATGGCCAGCCCACTGCCATTTGAGTTTTTCTATGGATTCTATGATGTCTCTGACTCTTGTCTTTTCCCGGGATAGCCAAGAAAAAAAAGCATATGAAAAGATTTGGTAGCCATTCTATTCAGTTTCACTCAAAATTTCAAATTGAAACATTTCTTGATTTTTGAATCGACCATTTATATGGCACCATGTGTACTACAAGTGCTGAATAACAGGGAACTAAAGATGTGAGTGGATTGATAGGGGTTGTTTATACTTGCCCAACAATCAATATACACCATATGGTTTGGGCATACACAGTGTGTCTTGACTCATGTAAGCCAAATCTCATTATTGATAATTGCTACACCTTTTATATGTATGTATGTATGTATGTATAGATAGATAGATAGATAGATGGATATAAATAAGAATTAAAAGGATATCTACCAGATGAATGTTAATATTTCGTGCCCAATGCACTCATCAGCAACCAGCAATATGTTTTTTTCCGTGATTATGAAAACAAAATGGGCCTTTTGTTTTTTCTAATTGCGGGAAAAAAACATCTTGCTGGTTGTTGATGAATGCGTTAAGCAAGAAGTGTTAACATTCACTGAGTATAAACCCTCGTAATTCTCATTTTTTTATATATCAATAGCTCTATTTACTATGTTAAATATTGAGCACTGTGATCAAACATCTACATCAAATAAATCTGTTTTCTATTTCTCTCTTTTTGTATTTTAACAAATTGCAAATATATTATGACCTCAAATACATATATATATATATATATATATATATATATATACATATATAAATTGTGTTATATTATATAGAAACTAATTTTTAAATGATCTCCCATCATTTCACAATCAATGTATCACTTAGCATAGACAATGTATATAGAAAAAACAATTATTAATGTTGTCTATGCTAAGTCATACATTAACCGTATAATGATAAGAGAGCATTTCAAAAATAAGTTTCTATATAATATAACACAATTCATAATCATTCTGTCAGATCATATATATCCATTTCCTAATAGATATATGTATATAGTTAGGTAGCATTTTGCTAATCTACTTTTTTTTTTGTTGTTTTTGTCAGTTCTTCTTCTCTTGATATGATATTGTTATTAGTTCAGTCATATTTTAGGAATCGTTTCATTTCAATATCTATGATAAATTCTATTTGATATGTTTTAATTGATTACCTTTATGTTAACATTTCTTGATTGCTATAGCCGAGCACTGAAAAGACTGCTGAGTATTAAAATGGGCAACTATTTCCGAGCACAAATGCAATAAACTAAAACCTGACTCTTTTCAAAGGTCTAAAAATAAAGTCCATCTCCCAGTTGATGTTGTGAAAATATGGGCGGCTTAATCCAGATTATAAGCTTTGTACGTTGGGAAATGGTGCTTTGACAAGATTATGCAATGTTGAAGCTTAGACAAACAAGATGGAGAATCATTGTAAGAAAATAAATCTTCTTAAATGAAGCCCTGTTTGTAGCAAATATTTTGAAATTGTCTGATTTTGAGCCAGGGGAAAAATAGGAAGATTTAATTTTGCTCATGGCCTCATTCATGGAAAAATGTTATTTCAGATCATCTCAGTTAAGAGGTAGAAAAGCCAGTTATTTACATCCCCCTTGTTGGATTCCACTCTAGAATGCTAATATGTAAAAAATAGTTTCAAGCAAAAATCTTGGCTGTTATAGAGATTGTTATATAATGTTGCTGTCTTTTACTGACTAAATCACTCTCTCGAATTTGAATCCTGACATGGAACTAAGTAGTCTGATTGCTTACTAATAGACCAAGAGTACACTGATGACACTGTGTTGAAGTTTTAAGCATAAAGTATGTCAGACTGATTGTGTATAACGGGGAACAGGACTGTATATCAAAACAGCTAATGGCCTAGATAGTGGGTGTGTGAATGAAAAAAAAATTAAAAAAAAATTTTTCATGACTTGGGTACACTAGTATCTATATTAAGCATCACAGTTTACGATTACTATTTCTCATAAATTTTTTGGCTGCCTGATATGCAAAAATCCGAGAAAGATAATTAGATCTTTCCGGAGCTCTCATGTTAAAAGCCCACAGAAAATTTATTCTATACCTTATATTAATTAGCAATCGAATGAAAATCTCATCAGCTTGATTAAATGAATTATAAATAAATGAATAAAAGGACAGAAATAGCAATAATGATTTTACACTCAGGCCAGCCTTTCTTAACTAGAGTACAGTTGGATCCTACAGTTGTGAAAAAAAAGTCCTTAGGGGTTCTACAAGAATTTTATACAAGTGTGATCCATATTATGTTCATATTTCTAATAAATTCGCAAACTCCATTCAAAATTATCAAGATACTATCTTTTGAAATCCATTTTTTTCTTTGTCATAAACCAGCTATTGGATAATTTTATTATGTGTCTGCCTTTGGATTCTTATATTTTTATATAAGTATGTACAGTTTAAGAAAAACATCAATTTTATAGAAGGTAAGCTAGGCTTATCAATATTTTTCAAGGGTACTGATTTCCATCTTACATTTTTTTCTTAATATATATTAAATGTCCTTCAGGTGAGAGGGTATTGAAAAAAAAGAGTATCTTAGAATGTTCACTGAAGTTAACTGTAGAATGCTGATAATTACTTCTCGATAATAAATCCTACAATTTTTTTCAACACATTGATGAATCATTAGCTGTACATATGTTTTTATGCTGGAGCTCCTCAAGATATGAAAATTATTTCAAGGGGTTCCTCCAGTCTAAAAAGGTTGAGGACGGCTGATCGATAATGAAATAATCTTGGAAATGTGGGTAAGAAATGCAATAAATATTAAAGTATGTGAGTTGACGGGGGAAGCATCCAAATGGAGGCTGGAGGGTACTTGAAGGAGGAGGAGGAGGAGGAGGACTAGAGGGAGAAAGAGGAAAGAAGTTTTGACATCAATCTTTGACATCAACAATACGCCTTCCCATAAGTAAGTAAAGAGATTGATAGGTACGAAGAAAAAAAAAGGGGAAAAGAATGGTTCTTGTTTCTGTTTTTTCTTTTGTTTCCTTCTTTTCTTTTGTTTCCTTTTTAATTTCAAGTTTTTTTTGATGGAATCTTTTTTCACTTCATCTCCTCACAACTGCATTATCTGTGAAAATGCCTTCTCACCTGAGTAGCCTCGAATGGAAGACAATGTGAGATTACAGTTGTTGCTTCCAACCACCATGACTACCGACTCAACAACTCTTCATATTTCCAACTCAACCATGTTACCCGAAAATAAGGATGTAAAAAAAATAAAAAAATAAAAAATAAAAAACCCACTGAAGCTGCTGATGATAAAAATTAGAAAGAGGGGTGGTGATAGGGAAGGAGTTGGCTGAGGGAGAGAGAGGGAGATGAATGAGATGAAACATATGTTGAGGAGGGGAAGAGAAATATTGACAGAGAAAAAGGAAAGAAAAAGGAAAAAGAAAGATAGAGGAAGGAAGAGAAAAAGATAGACCAAAGAGGAAAGTAGGAAAAAGACAGGGAAATAGGATTGGAAGAGAAGGGGAAAGAGGCAAGAATGAAGGAGAAAAAAGATTAGAAAAGAAGAGGAGAGGAAAGAGAAAGTAAAACATAAGAAGAGAAGGCAAAAGAGGTGGAAAAGGAAGAAGAGACACCAAGGAATAAAGTTATAAAAAGACAGCGAGGAAGAAAGAAGAGGAATGAGATCATTAGGAAGAAAGTAAAGGAAGGAGCCAGTGTGAGAGCAGGAATAAGGAAGAAAAAATAATGAAGGATGGTGGAAAGGGGAAAAAGAGAAAAGAAGGATAAAAAAAAAAAGAAAGGTGGAAGGAAGAAAGAAAACGGTAGGGAAAAAGAAAAATGAAGGAAGGAAAGGAAGAAAAATGAAGGAAGGAAAGGAAGAAAAAATGAAGGAAGGAAAGGAAGAAAAATGAAGGAAGGAAAGGAAGAAAAAATGAAGGAAGGAAAGGAAGAAAAATGAAGGAAGAAAAGAAGGAAGAATAATCAGAAAAGGAGGAAAATAAAAGAAAATGGATGGTGAAGAAAGAGCAAAAAAGATAAAGAAGAACTGAAAGGGAAAGAAAAAAGAAAGGAGAATAGACAAAGGAGAGAACCCTTGAAAATAGCTATAAAAGAAAAGGAAAGGCAGAAAGGAAGGAGAAAGAGAAATTAAGGCCCTGAAAAAAGATGGAGGAGGAAAAAGGAGAAGCTATAGATGCCAAAGTAAAAAAGAGAATTGAAAACAGATGGAGAAGTGATGGGTGGCATCATTGTTGGTAAAGATTGATACGCTCGAACAGAAGACACCAATCTAGTGCAAAACTTCTGATGATGTCTACATCTCATAAATACAGACTCCTAATTTCAATCTTTTGTCATCATTATTCCTTTATACTTGCTTAAATTTATTTTATCTCCTCCTCTCTACTTTCCGCCTGTCTTTCTCTCCAAGAAATACTTTCACATCATTTCTTCAAACTGAAAAATAAATAGATAAGGCCCTTTTTGAAAAATGCTATGCCAGCAGCGATGATTTTGAAGGCTCAGTGCATCTTGATAGATTTTAATTTTCTGCATGAATTAAGCCATGGTTTGATTTTTTCTCCTCCTTTTAATTCTCCTTCTTTTTCGAGCTAACCTGTAATGTAATTTGCGAATAGTTTTATTCACTTATATATCTATTTATATATACTGCTACTCTGGTTTATTTTGCAGGTTCTGCTATGCTCGCTGATTTAAAAGTCTTTTGCATATACCTCAACTTTGCTTTCATGTTAGGCTGTAACTTGAATATTCAATCGTACCCCAAGTGACAGGAAGACAAGGAAAATTATTGCAACTGACAAAGAATAGACGACTAGACATAGACAGTACCTTGTCTGTCTTGTGAAAATCCAGAATAACAAAGATACAGTAATACTTTGAATAGTGTGATTAATTTATTCTAAAATTTGTATACTCTGTTCAAAACCATCTTATTCAGATTCTATGTGCTAGAAACTACCAACCAACTTTCAGTCTGGTTTCTCCAGTTTTTAGATGGGTCTTGTTGGCTATGTATGTATCGTGCATACAGGCCACATGAATGGAGCTACAGAGTTGATGATTCAAACATCTATTCCTTATTATGCCCCTCCCCAAATTCTTTCCAGAAACCCCCTCCTCCCAGGATTGCTGAGTGGGATCAATATACAATGTAAGTTTTTGCTAAATTGGTCCCTTAGTTTTGGTCTGGCAAAATACACACTATTTTTTTTTTTAATCCAGACTTTTTTTCACAGATCACTGTCCAACAGACCACAAGAGAAGTAACTTATTCATTGATCATCCTATTTTCCAATTTTTCAATTTTTCAATTGATCACTCCCAACACAGCATAATGCTTGAGATGATGATCACATGACGGTTTCTAATGTGTGACCAACCAGACCCCCCCTTTTTTTTTTCAGTTAATACTTTGTTTCATTTTTTTGTACTTTAACGATACTTCATCAAAACTGTACTATTCAAGGTAATATAGAAATTATATTTTAGATGAAGCCTGCCCTTTCATGCAGACAAGCCCGAGACCCATCGCTTCTTGGACAGTTATCATGTTTATAGAAATATGTTTGGTCGATGGCTGCTACTGATAATATGTGTGACAGAAAAGGTAGCTTAATAAGAGGGTAGTGAGGGAGAGGGGAGAGAAGTTAGTTTAATGAAAGTAGAAAGGGAGAAGGTCTCATTGGTGCTACTGATACAATAACTGACACGGCTCATTTATATGATTTCATTAGAAAAATGTTATTATGGTGGTAGTATAAAATGCTTTATGATTTTGTCAGTATTTATTAATATTAGCTTAGAAGGACATACCAATGACAAAGAATCAAAATTTACTTTTGAAATTAGACCTTTTTACACTTTGAATTTCAGATAAAAGATAAAGGACACATAGGAACCTATGTACCCTATATCAAAGTTAGGAATGGTTAAACAAATACGCTCAAACCTTGAATCTAGAGAAAGTAAACCACTACATTTACCTAGAACAGCAAATCTCCATAGAATCCTCTGAAGAAGAATAAATTAAATGAAGAATCATTCTACGATGACAAGCCTTCCGTAGACCAAGCTCATCCTTCAAGGACAAGAAAATCCCATCGGTCCAAATAAGAAGACTATACAACCAATGCATCCTCCCGATAGTTACCTATGGAGCTGAAACATGGAACCTGACCAAGTGACAGACACTCAAACTGAGAACCATGCAATGTGCACATGGGAAAATCATGCTCAACCTCACATGGAGAGACCACATGACAGCACGGTATATTAGAGAAAAAAAACAGGAGTCCGAGACATCAAAGACACCATTAGGAAACTCAAATGGCAATAGGCTGGCCATATTGCAAGTAGGTTGACAACTGATGGATATCACGACTAACAACATGGATCGCCATAGATCAAATGTGGAACTGAGGCTTGTGGAATGTGAGATGAAGTAGACAGGTTCAGAAAATATTGGCTCCGTGACGCCAATGATAGAGAAGTGTGGCAAATCCTGGGGAAGGTCTATGTCCAACAACAGACGATAAAAGACTGATGATGAATGATTACATTTATGGTAACATAGCAAATACCAAAAGGGTATAGGGTAAAGGAAGAGATGCCACCATCTCAGTGGTATTTGTTACACATGAACAGATATATTGAATGTAATATTGATAATTCAAAAAGTTTATATCATTGTTCAGAGGCGTGCCGAGAGGATACAAATTTTGACCCCTTCCACAGGAGAATTTGTAATAACTCACCGTTGGCGAGTGATGGTCTTGGTGTTCGAAGATGAAGGTCATTTGCAGGGCTATGGATGAAAGCAAATTACCATAATGATAGCACATTAGTTGAAAGTAGAATTTGATTATTCAACCACAGAATTTTGTTATATTTTTACCTAAAATCGTTCTGGTAAGTTCCAGCACTCAATCTGTATGCTGAGCTTTGAAAACCAGGAAGAAACGGAATGGTCATGTTCAGGAATTAATGCCAGCAATACTGAGAGAAAAGGGCTATTATATGTAAAATGTAAATTTCATTGCTAAGGATTTATGATAGAAATGCTTTGAAAAACAGGAAAGAGCAGATTTTTAGCTGTCACAAATTAATGCAAGTATTACTGACAGGATAGGTTTATTGTATGCATAACATACATGAATTGCCCATGATTTTACTATAGAAATGCATCGAAAATCAGGAAGAAGCATATTGTAATTAGTCAGAAATGTAAGCATTACTGATAGGATGATATTATTATATGTGTAAAATGTAACTACATTGCTAAAGATTTTAATATAGAAAAGTATTGCAAATCATTTGACCGTAGAAATGCATTGGTAACGGTTTTGCCATAGGAATTCCTTATAAATTAAGAAGAATTGGATTTTAAAAGGTTTTAATTCTGCTAGCATTCCTGACAGAATAAGGCTCTTATATATATATATATATATATATATATATTTATATATACATATATTTATATATACATATATATATATATGTAATAATAATTATTGTTTTACTTCAGATTTCCGTACCAAAGAAAATTTCATAGTCATAAATATCTTTATTTGTCATGTACTGTTTATAGTAATTGAGAGACATGGAATAGAGGGAAGATTGTAAAAAAAAAAAAAATGCCAACTGAGGTCTATTCTTGGGACATTGGTATTCCATCTCCCAAAGGTTTTGGTAAAAGCATTATCGAAATGCACGTAGACATATGTGTTGTGTAATTGGTTTGCAGAAGAAGGGCAAGGTGAAGCTTTTATTGGAATGTAGATATAAATAGGAACATGATGAGAGAGAGCAAAGTTGAGAGAGGGTAGAAGAAAGTAGTGAAGACAGTGTTTAGGGGTTGAGAGTGAGGGAGGAATGAAGAGAGCTGAAAAAAATTGAGCGTTCTCAGACTCAAAAATGAAGATGATGGTATACCAGGCTGTCATAATGGTTGGTGGAGATATTGGAGACTTGGGCATAGGAGAGAGAGAGAAAGGCTCGTTGCAAAGCAAATGCTGAATGCTGTTTTCACTTGTCTTTTTTTTTTGCAAAATTGAAAAAAATGGTGTAAAGCAAACTTTCGAAAAGCATTTGACACGTGTATTAGTGAAGAGAGTAGGAAGAAAGTAATGCTGTAGAAGAAGAATGTTGGAAAGATGATAAAAGTCAGAATTTTTTCTTCAAGTGAGAGGAAAAATAAAGGTGAAAAAGATTTGTTGGGCATGAAAAATACATAGAAGTGAGATAGGAGAAAATAGAAGGGAATATTATGGTGGCAAGAAAAAAAATGAAGGAAAATTTCCATTGAGAAAGAAAGTGACAAAGAACTGCACAAAGAAAAAAAGATGAACAAAGAAGTAAAAAAGAAACGAAGAAAAAGGTAATCCGGTGAGAGAAGTAAAAAAAAAAAAAAAAAAGAATGGAAATTTATTAAGTGTGAAAAATGAAGAAAGTTCAACAGAAAAATTAGAAGAACAAGAAATGAACAAATAAAGGAGAACCCCCCCCCAAAGAAGTAATTTAAATGGAAGAAGAAAGTGTAAAAAGAGGAAGGGAATGGATGAATGAAATGAAAGAGAATTGATGATGAAACAAATAGGATTATAAGCCGAAGGAAAATGAAAACTAAAAGTTAGAAATGAATAAATGCCGAGAGAGAAAGAATTTAGATGGAAGAATATAAAAGAATTTAGAAATAAATGAAAGTAAAACCATAGTAAAGTTTAGAGGGGAACGATTGGAGGGAATAGATCAGAACTACAGCGGAAGCCGCTTATTATAATCACAAATATTGTTATGAGACGGTTATTGTTATCAAAATCAGTCAGTCCCGAACGCTCAACTTGAAGTGATCTCAATAAGCAGCTCCCTTTATGTGTCTTCTTCCAAATGTTATCTGCTGGTTATTGTTATCTAAAAATAATTTGTCCCAAAGTGATCACAATAAGCATCTTCCTCTGGATGAGAGAAAAAACAAAAAAAAAAACAGATTCCTTGGCGAAAAAAATCTTCCTCCTCTCCTTTATTCACCCTACTATTTTTTCTCATTCCTCTTTCTTCTATATTCCGACCCTTTACTTTTGTTCGATCTTCCAGTTCCTCTCCCCCTTACCCCCACCCCCGCCGCTCACTGCCCAATCATTTCAGCTGTGGATTGAGAATTGAAAGAAAAGGCCGAAACACAAACATAATTCCCTTCCTCCCGAAATAGCTACATCAGCCAGCATTCAAACGTCATGTCCCCAGCCAACGAACCAAGAAACACTTCTGTGATGTCAGCAGCAATATTGGTGGCTGTGGTAGCAGCGTCTCTGCCGTTTGCTGATAAGAAGCGTGCCGGGGTAGAGGGAGGGACGAATGATAATAAAAATATTTTGGGATGCCTGTGCGGTTTTAATCTACAATATTATTCCGATTGTTCCTACCTGTGTTCGAATGTTACGCTTTCAGTAATAACGTAAGGGAGAGGGTTAGATAGTTATCAAAAAATAGGATGAGGGCAAGAAGGAATGTTAGGTAGATTGATAAGAGTATTGGAAGCGAGATGCCAGAAAATAAAGTCTGGTGGTTCTATGAGAGAGCAGGAAGGGAGAGGGAAGTAAAGAAAGGGAATATACTGAAGGGCTTGGACGATTTCCAAATATGAAACTAATCATGTAACATTCAGATAAATACACAGCCGGGCAACACAGATTGGAAGGGATAAGGGAGAGAATGAGAAGATACAAGTAAAGGTTGAGAGAAGAAGAGACGAGGCATGAGATAATGGATAACTTTATTTGTCGACACCAGTTGAATTTCCACCGGATCAGCGAGTAATAATAACAGGTCTGGTTAGTCGTTATACAGAGATTATCATGTGACCAATATCTACTGGCAGTAAGCCATGCTGGGGGTGATCAATCAAAAGATTGGAAAAAGGGGTGATCAATGAATAAGTCACATCCCTTGCCTTTCTGATAAAGGTCGAGATTTCAAAAAACAAGTGTTAATGCTATTAGACACAAACTAAAGGACCAATATACCATGAACTTACATTGCAAATCAACCCCCCCCCAAAAAAAACCTCATGGGATGGGGGTGAAAAAACAAAAACAAAGATTTTTCAGGAGTAAATGTTTAAGTTTTCAGTCATCTAGTTTCATTCATATAACCTGCACGTGATACTTACTACATAGCCAGCCAGACCAACGTGAAAACTGAAGAATCCTATGTTGACAGTTAAGGCGATATTTTTGGTGGGACTGTTTCTTAATACTTTGGAACCCCCTTTAAATATTAATATGTAGGACTCTTGGAATATTGAGGCAGATTTTTGAAGACCAGTATAAGAATTAATAGAGGGTGGGTCATGGTGGTAATTGGAATCTTGAATCACTTCAGTCATTTAGGAAGAGAGCAAGGAAGGAGATAAGATCATCATTAATTTTTCACCAGTATTTTCCTTCATTTGGAATATTCTAGTTGCTTTTTATTGTACAATTGTGGAAATATGAAGCATTGCTTTGAAAGTTTAGATTTAATACTTCGGCCAGCCATGAGAGCTCTGGTAACTTAGTCAGTAGAGTAGTGCGGTACATCTGCAAACTTCCCAAGGTGATAGGAATGCGAGTTCAAGTTTTGTCTATAGCGTGTTCTTTTTTTTGCTATCTGCGCTGTTTTGTTTACTCATTACCATAGACTGCGGGTCTGCATAAGTTGTGATAAAAAGAAAAAAAACTGAAAAATTCATGATGAAAGGAAATACTAGTCAGAAATGAATAATGGTTTACAACGCTTTATCTGATATAAAATAATGAGGATAAAGGAAATAGGACATTTTTTTTCTTTTAAATTGGTGGAGTGAGCAAGACAGATCCGGTTAGTCACTCAATAGAAACCACCATACAACCAATGTCTTTTGGCAGCATGCTGTGTTGATCAATGAAAAAATTGGAAAAAGGGGTGATCAATGAATGAGTTATCTCACTCGCCTTTTGTTGGGCTGAGATCACTGAAAAACTCCAAATTTGAAAAAAAGAAAAACAAGTGTCAAGGCAGACAAACAAAAACTGGAGGCCAATTTAACATAAACTTACATTGTAATTTGAACCATCCTCTAAAAACCTATTTCGCAGGAGGGAGGTCACTTGAAAAGAGAAACTTTTTTTTCCTGACATGATAAGGAATTGATGCTTCAAATTTGAGTCATCTAGTTCTATTGGTGTAGTCTGCATACATGATACATACATACATACATACATTGATAGCCAGCTAGACCAACTTGAAACCTGGAAAAACCTAGGTTGACCATTCTAGTGTAAGTATTGGATGATGGTTTCTAATAATGGAAAATGAATAAAAAGATGAAAGAAAAGAATCGGGATAATTTTATCATTTTCTTTGTCGCATTCAAGTTAGTGAAAACTAAGTAAAGCAAAAAGTGTAGAGAGAAAAAAAAATGACTGGCAAGAAAAATAAAAGTAAGAGAGAATTTGAGAGGTACATACATATCTACAGTATTATATAAAACTTGCCATCACAGTCAGTAACTGAACAACCATAGCCTCATGTTAAAAAGAATTCCATCAAAGAATTAATATGGCCCGAATAAATTGTAATAATGACATCACCGTCATTTTCTCTTTGAAAACATCTAAAAACTGATTTTTTTTAAACATGTAGAAACATCTAAATTCTGAAGAAGTTATCAATAAACCCATCAGAATAAGTATCCTAAAAAGATCAAAAAACATTTTTCGGAGGGTTCTAGTGGAGTACTGATGCCAATTTTCAAGTCTGTAGACAAAATGATACAGCCAGGAGTGCTGGAACACACTCACAGAAAAAACACAAATGCACAAACAGAAAAAAGGATAGATCCCTCCACTATCTTTGATGGCTTCAGTTGCTCAATGAATTGTGGACTGACAGTCTGAAAAGGTTCAGATAAAAAGCAACGAAAGAATTAAAGAAAATACCAGTCAAAAAATTAATGGTAATGGTTGACAATGTTCCAACTAATAATAAATGAATCAAGATAATATTGCAACTGCTAATACTAATATTGAAAAACAATAACAAGTATGGTGTTGAGGGAGATCAGGAAAGAATGAAGGGGTAGGTTTAAAAGTTAGGTTTGATTTTCTGCCAAATATAGAGTTCTTGTAGTTCAGTTAAAGCAGCAAGTACAACTAACCAGGCTCTCCTGTGGCAAAAAGGGTATGAATTTGTCTCAACAAGAGCTTATCATTCATTTCCGATTTGGGCCGAGTAAGTTTTGATGAAAAGCAACTGAAAAATAAGGATGAAAGAAAATAGTATTCGAAAAATTAATAATAATGAGAAAGAAAGAAAAAAATGCCTCTTCTGCTTCATCTTCAGAATATGCATTATTGGACTATAGATTATCAGATAAGAATTAGCAAGACAAAGAAAAAAACGATAGATCTGGTTAGTCAATCAATAGAAACTGTCATGTGACCAACTTCTTTTGGCAGCATGCTGTGAGTGTGTATGCATGTGCAGAAGGAGGGGGGGCAATTAAGAAATTGGAAAAAGGGTGACCAATTAATAAGTAGATCCTTTGCCTTTTATGCACAGTGATCATAAAAAAAGCCTGAGTTTTGTAAAAACAAATGCGTATGCTGCTGGACACAAAATAAGGGATAAATTTAGCCTAAACTTGAATTGTAAATTGAATTCCCCACTGAAAACCTGTTTATGGGAAATTTTGGAACATATTTCTAGACATAATAAGGTGTGAACGTTTAAAATTTTCATTGTTGTTGTCTGTGATACATATGTAGACAGCCAGACCAACTTGAAAACTAAAGAAACTTATCGTGACAGTTTTGGTTGACAATTTCTTATATATTTAAGAAAGCAAGCAAAAGAAGCTCAAAGAAAGAAAATGAAGAAAATCTATAAGCCACCCTTTTACTTCTTTTTTTCTTTTAATAAAAAGAATAAAAACAGCAAAGGGAAAAAAGAATGAAGGAAATGAAAAAATAAAGATGAAAGAATACAATTAAAATCAAAAGGAAAGAAGGACGAATAGATAAAGAAGGAAAATTTCGGATAATTCTACAAATCTTTTTTCTTCCTTTCTTTCTTTTCTTTCTTATCTCTATTAAAACCCAGAAAGAATGATATTGCTCAAAGATAACAATGATAATTATCGGTGCAAGAAATGTTTTTTGAAACTAGGTATATGCTAAGGCTCGGTTTTTGGAACTAGGTATACTGTAAGTCTCGGTTTTCGGAACTAGGTATCAATTAGTAGACATTGAACCTTGAAAAATCTTGAAATTGAGAAGTAGGTATATGCCGTACCTCCATGTCACTCCTCCCAATTTCTATCAGTGATAATAATGATTTTGTAACAATGAAATATTGATAGAAGTGACAAACAAAAAAAAAATTTAAATTGCTTCCCCAAATCCTGTGTTTCAAAAACTAATTTAAATAACTTTTTTCTATAAATTGATGGAATTTTTTTGATTATGGTGGGAGGATAAAAAAAAAAAACTGTACTGAATGAATTTTGAAACAAGACGAAAAAAGACAAAAATAAACAAGAAATAGAAATAAGCTTTTTGTTAATAAGAGAATAATGAAGGAAATTCGCAGAATATCTGTTGGATTATTCTTAAGTGCCAACATGTATGAGGTCTATTTGGGAAGTATCCAGCCATTTATTATCAACAAAAAATAGCCTACCAAATGCAATTGCGCCTTAGCCCCATTCAAAGTATTCCCCTTGGGACCTCACACATTTATCCCAGAGTCTCTTCCATTCTTTAGAACAGCCCTCTTTCAAGGTTGCTATCAGCTGCCATGTTTTCTTTTATCTCATCCATGGTCTGAAATCTCTTTCGTAAAAGCCATAGTCATATGGAGCCAAATCTGGACTCAGGAGAAGGATGACAGACCTGGGTGATGCTATGCCAGAAAAAACTTGTATGAAATGCAAACAATGACTCACTTGGTCATTGTGAGTGGGATGGTAACACAGTAAACAAGCTCAATCAATGCTGTCTCACTTCAGACTGAGTAACCGCCATGGGATAGTGTCTAATCAGGCATTTGCAGTAAGGTCCCCTCTGATAAGTGGTCAAGTAACATGAAGGCTGCACAAACAGTTCTCAAAATATTCAAAATGGCTTGATACTCACTGAACTGACCTTGTACACAAATCATCACTATCAGTCTTTCAACAACCATCGTTGGACATAGATCTTCCCCTGGATTTGCCACACTTCTCTATCGTGGGCGTCGCAGAGCCAGTACTTTCTGATGTACACACATACTTAATCAAAAGTTAATACATATTAAAGAAAAAAGTAAAAATAAGTTAACTGGAGGGAAAATTTCAATCAGAGATAAACAAAAGAACATTATGATTATTAATGCGGTCTTGCTCTAATGTTATATAGACAAGACCTCTGTCAACCATTTCTATTCATATCTTATCTCTATATGTTCGGTGATTGTATGTAATGTTGGTGTAAAGAGAAGGAAAGGATGCAGTGTGCAGTATTTGTGTAGAAAAATTCTCCACTATAATAATACAATTTTTTCATCTGGCTGTGGAGAAAACAACCGATTCCAGATTAGATAGAAAAGAGAAATAGATGAAAGAGAAGGAGCTTGGGGATTCATTTAATATATGATGGAACATAGTTTAGGGAAGAATGAAGGGTACGTTTAAAGGATAGATTCAATATGAACGATGACTGTGAATGTAATGGTAATATAGAACACGAACTCCACTACAATAATACAATGTTCTTTATCTGTCTTGCATTATCGTCATTGGCATCTCACTGCAGACTGATTAATCCCTATAGGAGATTGGCTATTCACACATGCGCAGTAAGGTCCCCTCTGATTGATTGCCAAGTAACATCAAAGCCACACAACCAGTTCTCAAAATATTCAAAATGGGTGGATACTCTCCAGACAAATGTTGTGCACATGTACATACCCAAGAATTAATGAAATATAAAACGTCATCTGGAGAGAAAATTTCCATGGGAGATAGCAATAAAAATGATAATGTTCTTTTATGTCCTGCATTATTGTTATACAGAAAAGACCCCTGTCAACTATTTCTGTTCTTGTCCTATCTCCATATGTTCTGTGATTGTATATAATTTTGGCGTAGAGGGAAGGAAGAGACACAGTGTGCATTATTCATGTAGAAAAATGCTCCTCTACAATAATACAATTTGCTCATTTGGCCGTGAAGAAAACAACCGAGCCCAGAGTTGATGAAAAAAAAAAAAAAAAAGGAAGAAAAATACATGGAGTTGGATGTCTGTTTAACATGTGATAGGAGAAAGTTTATGATTGGTAGAAAGACTGAATCACTCTTGGTTTGCAAGGTTTAGGTAGAGCAAGCTCGCCTTTCAAGAAAAAGAAAATCCCACTAATCCTAAAAAGAGGGGATACAACCAGAGCATCCTCCCCATAGTCACCTACAGAACTGAAACATGGAACCTAACTAAAAGATTGACTCCAATGTGCTCAGGAGAGAATCATACTCAATTTCACGTGGAGAGATCATAAGGCAATTCAGTATATTAGAGAAAAAACAAGTCAGGGATATCATAGAGACAGTTAGAAAACTCAAATTGCAATGGGCTGGACTTGTTGCACGAATGGCAGACAGCTGCTGGACATCATGATTCACAAGATAAATCCCCAGAGATTAATTGCGGTATTGTGACCAACAGAAAGTAAGATTGTGTGACAAGCTAGATAAATTGAGAAAGTACTGGCCTTGCAATACCTATGATAGTGAGGTCTGGCAGATCTTGGGGAAGGTATATGTCCAATTATGGATGCTTAAAGGCTGCTGCTGCTGCTGCTGCTGATGATGATGATGATGATGAAAACTGAAAGAAGAGTTTTTTTAGGTCAGAATATGAAATAGACTATTAGATTAATCAAAAATTTTAATATTTAAAAAGGTCTGTTTAGTTGCTCAATAGAAACCGTCACATGAACAACAACTTTTAGCAGCATGCTACGTTGGGGTTGATCAATCGAAAAAATAACTTTTCTTGCATTTTGTTGGGCTGTGTTCAGTGCTGGACTCGAATTGGAGATCTATATAGTATAAATTTATTTTGCAATCTGGTCTACCCACCAAAATCTCATTCTGGGCAGAGAAATTAAAAAAACGTCTCTTCTCCACATATTAAAGAGTAGTTGATCAAAATTTCAGCCCTCTAGCTCCATTGGTACAATCTTAGTATGAGTCTGTTGCATGTCTTCTATTAAAGATTTTGAAATTGGTAAAAAATGATTGGATATTTGTTGGTCAAAAGAGCAATAGAAATTTGGTTGAATGTTTATGAAAAGAAGATCTCTTTGGTTAGTTTATATATTCATAATATTATTTTGAATTTTTATTAGAAGAAGCTTTGTCAAGTATTATTAATCTTTTGACTTGTATTCCTTTCATCTTAATGCTAGATGCTTTAATCACTAAGTGACCCCATGAAGCAAACTCTGCTATCTCATGCGCGTTATGGTCCCTCTGATTTCCTGCCAAGTGATATCAAGGTCATGCAACTAGTTTTTGAGATATTCTAATTGACTGGATACTTTCCGGACAGACTTCAAATATATTACAACCCAATTCACTGACCCTCCCTGCAATATAATAATCAGCTGTAAACTGTAAAAACAAAAGAAAAGCTAAACACACACACACACACACACACACACACACATATATATATATATATATATATATATATATATATATATATATATATATATATAAATATATATATATATATATAAATATATATATATATATATAAATATATATATATATATATAAATATATATATATATATATAAATATATATATATATATATAAATATATATATATATATATAAATATATATATATATATATATATAAATATATATATATATATATATATAAATATATATATATATATATATATAAATATATATATATATATATATATAAATATATATATATATATGTATATATAAATATATATATCATCATAATCAAATTTATCCCAGCAAAGCTTGGGCTATCATTCTAGCCTATACTTTCATCTATAATTTTGGCATCTGTTACTAGTAAAGGCAGACCTCGACTGCTGAAGTGAATTAGACAAAACTTTGTAGGCATATGTAACATGAACTGGGGGATGTCAAAGGCTACTGAAAAATCAGGATTTCCCTCATCTTGTTAAGATGTAACAAACGTCCAATTTTGCATTATAAATCAATCCTCTACTTAAAGGCCACACAATTCTTAAAATTCTCATGGAATTTGAATGAAATTTAGAGAAAGTGCAAGAAATGGGCTATGGAAGAAGTGATTGAATTTTCAAACAGATAAACGCATACTTACATAATTTATGGTCAGATTCATCTCACCATTCACAACATTGTGAAAACTAAGCAAGTTTTCCTTTCCAATTTATTTTCAATCAGCATAAAATGGCAGACTTGTTCAATTCTTGAACACTATTAGAAGGGACCCTATTTTATGTCCACTAGTTCAATACTACTAATGATGGACTCATTGTACTAGTCTCTTCTGTTACTGAATTGTTTAGTTGGTTATGTATGTATCATACATATAGAACTGGAAGATTAAAAATTTAAACATCTACTCATATCTACTAATGCCAAGAAAAAAATGGTATTTTGGTCTTTTGACTGCCCCAGGTTTTTAGTTGGAGGGGGGTTCGATTCGTAATGTAAGTGTATGCTAAATTGATCCCTTACTTTGTGTCCAATATTTTTGGGGGAATTACGTTTTTAGTGATTCATCGATCACCTCTTTTTCCAATTTTCTTATTGATCACCCCAGCACAGCATCCTGCCAAAAAACGTTGATCACGTGACGTTTTTTTGCTATAACGGAAATAAAATGAGAGACTTGTTAAATTCTTGAATGCAATTACATTATGTCTACTGGTCAAGTTCTTTAATTATAGACAGACTCATATCGAAACTAACAACATGTCCTACAGACAAGCAAGGTTTTTGTTGTTATGTCTTGTTCTGTTTTTTTTCCTTCTCATTGGGCAAAAAGAGGAAGACTAGTTTTGTCTTGAACACGACAGACCATCATCTTTGTCTGCCAAAAAAAAGTAGAAATCATTTTTTCCAGGCTATATAAAATGGGTAACCAGCTGTTCACCCAAATACTCATAGAAGTAATCAATCACTTTGTGTCCACTACACCATTTTCGAGCTATAAACAAGGCAAATTCAGAATCATTGAGTGTAATACCTCATCTTACAAGCACTGAACAGAATGTAACTTGCAATCCTCTTCCTCCTCCTCCTCCTCCTCGTTCCCTCCCCCCCATCCCACCAGAACTGTCAGAATTTCCGCAGAGCCGGGTGGTTTGGGGAATAGTTCCCGTTGATCTGTGAGCATTTTCCTGTACAAGAAATTTAAGAATTTGCCATGTAAATTACATCAAGAAAATATTTCACATTTAAGCAGAAGAGGATGCCGCTCAGCCCATTAAGACAATGGCATTGTCTTAAACCGGCATTTGGAAATATTGATGGGTTTGGACAGCCAGGCTGTCTGTGAATGCATCGAGGGCAGGTCTCCAGGGCTTTTAAAAATATCTTCAACCACTTGGGAAAGGTAGGTGCTTGTGTCTCTGTGTAGGTATAGGAAATAAGTATCAAATCAATGAGCGGATAGGTATAAATCTATTTGATCATGTGGAAGAAAAGTAGGGAAAAATGAAAATGTTAATACTCATATATATATATATATATATATATATATGTGTGTGTGTGTGTGTACAAATGTGAGTGTTTGAATATGTGTGTGAGAGAGTGAGAACGATGATATATTTAGAAATTAATATATGTGTGCATTATGTACACACGCACACATACCAGGTACTACCCAAAATTTCAGGTACTATGAACAAACTGATCAATCTATTCCTTACATTTCGCCAGGTATTCCATATGTTTCACAACATCCCTCTACCTGGGAATCAAGAATCTTATTTTCTATCAAATTTTCCTTCTGCACCTTAGTTTTCTCAAACCTCATCGTAGCACTTCATATATACATATATATATATATATATATATATATATATATAATGTAAACACAAGAAAAAGTACCTATAGATAAATATAGATGAAATATTCTCATTATGTATCTATATGTGTATAAATATATATACAGATAGATAGATAACAAAAATATTTCCTCTATACATATATATACATAGATACATAATGAAAATATTTCATATATAGATAGATAGATAAATAATGAAAATATTTTCTCTCTCTATCGATCTATATATATATATATATATATATATATATATATATATATATATATATATGCGAAATATTTTCATTATGCATCTATCTATCTATCTATACATACATATCTAGTACTATTTATCTATACACACACATACACCACATGCAAAAATAAGTAAACATGATAAACAAAAATGTATATATACATGTATGTATATGAGGTTCTTGAATAGATTGATCAATCTGCTCATCTGTCTAAGTACTAAGCATTTCCTATGTCTCAACTGACATTTCACAGAACTCTTGAAATCACTCCAACCGTAAATAAAGAATCTCATTTTCTATCAATTTCACTTGCATTAAAGAAGCCTTTTCGCACCTTAAATTCCCAAACTTTTAGATAGCACTTCATCTTATATGTATAAATGATCAAAGTGATTTCTAGTGTTTATATACGTGAGTATATATATATATATATATATATATATATATCTTATATGTGAAGTACGATAGATAGATTGATTGATTAGAAGTGACAGACAGGGCTATTACTGGATTGGTTGAGTCTGGCCATTCACTACGATTGGTCGATAGATATATAGGTAAAGAAGGAATGATAGATTAATGGAATGACAAAAGGAATAGACCTTAATTATCCATATATCCGTATGCATAAAAATAAAAGACTTGAAAAGTAAAAGTGTAGAAATATGTACATATGTGTATCCACAAATTATTATTGATACAACCACATCTGCACACACGCACACTCACACACACACATATATGCACATACATATATGAACAAACACAGACGAATACATACACATACATGCACACACATCTATTCATACATGACCATAAAAATAAATTATTTACCCTCACAACTATTTTCCACCATCTCCTTCAAAGTTATCCTCACTAAAGGTACTGGCCAAAGTGCGTACTGCATTTGGTTAATATCCAGTTCAAATTCCCCAAACCTTTGGATAATACCTTTAATAAATATCTGCACACACACACACACACACACACACACACACTCACACACACACACAGAGAAAGAAGAGATGTCCACAAAAAAATGATACCTACACAATAAATATTTAGATCTACAGATGTAATACAGTACAATACAAACTGGTACAAAGATGGTTACATTCAAGACATCGACTGCTTTTTCTCTTCCAATTTTTTCCTACAAAAGTAGGGGCACTCTTATAAGTATCTGAGGTTTCTTTTTATACTTCCTTTTATCTTTTATCTTTTTCATTTCCAATCTGATAAAAAGGTTCCAAAAGATGTCGATAGCATTTTAGAACCAGCAATCTTCTTAAACATCTATTTATTTATTTTTATCTGTCTCAACATTTTCTCAATAATATGTACGTTTCTACATTAGAGAGTACTCAGAAAACCAGAATAACGTACTTCTTTTTTTTTCAAGTTGAGAAAAGATTATGTCACACCTTTTGCTTTTTTTTATACTTGTGTGTGTATGATGGTCATCCACTTACACTATAGATAATGCAAAAAATTGAAAAAGTTGATTATTCCTATTGTTAAGAAAAAGAAAAAAACTTTAATTCGTTGCAATGGTTTCTGAGAAAAATGTCCTAATAATAATCATAATGGTAATTATGAAGATAATGATAGTGGGCTACAATATCGAAACATCCAATGAGGATTGAACTCTTTTTAGCTGACTAATCTATAGTCACTTATGGACCTGAAACATGGAACCTAACGAAGAGACACACCCGCAGACTGAGAAGCATGCAACGAGCACATAAGAGAATCATGCTCAACCTCACATGGAGAGATCACAAGACAGCGCAATATATCAGGAAGAAAACAGGAGTCAGAGACATCATAGAATCTATTAGAAAGCTCAAATGGCAATGGGCAGGCCATGTTGCAAGAATGACAGACAACTGATAGACATCATGACTCACAACATGGATCCCCAGAGATCACATGCAAAACTGAAGCTGACAAAATACAAGATGGAGAGATGAACTAGACAAATTCAGAAAATACTGGCATTGCCCATGATAGAGAATTGTGGCAAATCCTGGGGAAGGTCTATGTTTAACGATGGACGTTGAAAGACTGATGATGATGAATTGTTGTTCCACAATCAGCATATACTATGATTATTGGAAACTATCAACCGAAACTGTCAGCATATGTTCCTCAAGTTTTTAAGTAGGTCTGGCTGGCTGGCTTGATAGTTATGAACATATCATTCATACAGGCTCCACCGATAGAGCTAGAGGGCTGAAAATCTAGACACTTATTTCTTATTGTATCTAATAAAATGTTTTTTTTGTTTATTTTTTAATTCTTCTCCTACATAGGTTTTTTTTTTGGGGGGGGGTTAACTTGCAATGTAAGTTTATGCTGAATTGGTCCCTTACCTTGCATCCAACAGCTTACATACTTGTTTTTTTTTAATGAAAATTCAAACTTTTAGTGGCCATGGCCTAACAAAAGGCAAGAGAAGTACTTATTCATTTATCACCCCCTACCCCACTTTGCCAATTTCCCAATTGATCACACACAAGCAGCTTGTTGCCAAAAGGTATCGGTCATGTGATAGTTTTTATCAAGTGACTAACCAGACCTGTTTTTAAAAATGTATAAGTCTATAATTGCCTAGATTTATTACAAGCTGCATTGACATTATTAATTTTTGACAAATTTTTATTTGGCTTATTTTTTTAGTGTTTATTGCAACATTCAGGTCAAATTTATATTCTACTACCATTGAGAAAGCAGCGTAGATTTGAAAATAAGGAGCAAGCCTCTGATGAGATTTGAACTCACACCCCTATCCTTTGAACGATGTCAATTGGTTAGCTTTTTTTTTCTGGTCACACATGCTCCGAAGAATATTGGATTCAGGTGCAACTCTTGTTATAGGCTGGCGTCTCATTTTCCGATTCACACTGCTAGATTAACAGTCATAGAGTGTGAGGACAACCTGAGCGTTTGGTTTCTGCATGATGTAAGTAACCTGACCATCTCAGTGATGAAAAAAAAAAGAAAGAAGGAAAAATACAATGATTGATATTTTGGTGAAATGATGAACCCTTGCTGGGGCCAGCCTCTACATAAGTATGAGAATTTGTCACTAAATAGAAACTGTCATGTGATTGAAATCTTTCAATCGCATATGTATGCTGGAGATGATCAATTAAAAAAATTTTCAAAAAAATGTGCGATCAATGAATAATTCACTTCTCTCATTTTTGTTGGGCAGAGATCTTTAAAAAATTCTGAATTTTAAAACAAGTCTGAACACTGATAAAGAAGAATGGACCAATTTAGCATAAACTCATATTATAAATTGAAACTCCCCCCCACAAATAACCTATACAGGAGGATAACTTCCAGAACATCTAGACACAATTAGAAATAAAAGTTTAAATTTTCAGCCCTCCAGCTCCATTGATGCGGTAGACATACATACACAGCTAACCAGTCAGACCAACTTAAAAACTGAAGAAACCTATGATGGTAGTTTCGGTTGACAGTTTCTAATAATGATCAAACACTTGTGCACAGACTTGAGATGAAGGGAAACTATGGCAGACCAGATCATTAACAATCGACACCATATTACAATCGGAAATCTTTACCCTAAACGACAAATGTCTAGCAAGTAACTTGCAAGTAACCGTGCAAAGATAATGATTCATGTTTCCTTGCGACTTCCCATATCCTGAGTTATCAATAATGCAATGAAATAAGGAGAAGGAGAAGGAAAGAAATAGAATTCATAATCTGTAATATCGAAAAGAGAGAAAAATGTGTGGAGGGAGGAGCTCGAATCACTTGATTTTTTTTTTTTCTTCTCTCTCTTCTTTCCTCCTCTCTTGTTTCAATATTAATGAAATAATGAAATAAAATGACATCTGCTACTTACTTCATCTCAAATGTATTTGATATTTCTACCACTTCTCTTGCGAGGTGCAAACGGCCTAACAGTTAACAGCATAGGGAGTAGAATAGTTGAACAGAGTTTGAACTCTGACTGGGACAGCCTGCCTTCATTTTGTTCACTGAAGCTCTAGGGAAAGGCATGGATCCATTTCTCCCTCCAGCTGTGTGCAAATGTTTTCTGTTTAAGGTGGGCAGCCCCCACCCCCACCGACACTCGAAAATTGGTATAACATAGCCGTCAGGACATTTGTATATTTGTGAAAGGCATCAATAACTACTTTGTATAAATATCTATCTCCTCTGGGGAGTTATACGAGATAGTGAAGATAGCACTTTAGGACTTTCATGGTCTGTCCACCAATCAATAGTCTGGAATTGGAATTGGGCAATTTAAATTCTTTTCTTGTCGTTGTCGTCATCATCATCATCATCATCAGCATCAGCCATTTGAAGTTTGTTGGACATAGGCCTTCCCTGTGGCCTACCAGTTTTGTTTTTATTTTTGGTTTTGAGAATCATGGTGCCAAAACACTCGGAATTTCTTCAGATCATCACGCCATCTCACTTTTTGTGGTTTCCCATTGTGAGATATGATGTCTAGTGGTTGTCTGATATCTTTTCAACTTGGGCTGCCCCTTGGTCATTTTACTTGGCTAAAGAATGGTCTCAAGGATGTCTCTGACACCTGTTTTTTTCTCTGATATATTGTGCTGTTTTTTTGTGATTTTTTTTCAGTTGATGTTTTGAGCCAACTGAATGAAAGACCTTTTAAACTTAAATTAAATTGTTTGTATCATCATCATCATCATCATCATCATCATCAGCCTTTTAATGTCCATCATTGGACATAAACCTTTGCCTCACCTCTCTATCATGGGCATCGCAGAGCCAATACTTTCTGAACTTGCGTAGTTCATCATACCGTTTTATATTTTGCCAGCCACAGTTTTGCATATGATCTCTGTGAGTCATGATGTTTATCAGTTGTCTGCCATTCTTACAACATTACCAGCCTATTGCTATTTAAGTTTTCTGATGGTTTCTATGATATCCCTGACACCTATTTTTTCTCTAATATACTACGCTGTTTTCTGATCTCTCCATGTGATGTTGAGCATAATTCTTTCATGTCCATGCTGCATGCTTCTCAGTTTGAGGGTCAATCTTTCGGTTAGGTTCCATGTTTCAGCTCCATAGGTGACTATCAGAAGGATGCATTGGTTGCAGGCCCTTCTTTTTAAAACTAATGGGATTTTCTTGTTTCTAAAGGTTGAGCTTGCTCTTAAGCTTGCCATCCTGGAGTGATTTTTTTGTATGTTACTCACAATCCATTTAGCTCTTTTAGATTAGAATTACTGAACGCATTCATGTGATCAAAAGCTAAAATTTGAAAGGTCACGTTTGTTTATTTGTATCAATGAAGTAACAGCTACATGCAGTCTCCTCACTTTTACACAGCCTTTCATGCGATTGGCAAAGTTTTGAACCCAACCGCTATGGTTTGGCTAGAATAGCTTGCAATGTTAATTTCTTATGAGCTCATATCTACAGTCAGGGGATATCTTTTCATGGTAGACAACTTCATCTTTACTCCTTTCAAGCAGAAATAGATATCCAAGTTCTGGGTTTTTATTGCTTCTAAAACTCCTTGAAAAGAAGGACTAAAGTAATAAAAAGAAAGTGTTAAAACAGGGAAAACTATTTATTTATTTTTTTTCAAATTTGCTGTGATATTTTGCTTTTACAAGCGACAAGTCAGGAGAACATTGTACATGAAAATCACTTACATTGAAAATTTTTACCTGCATAGATAAGAGGTTGCACTGTGCATGGATAAATACCATAGGCCTTATGATCTCCCAACCAATACTCTATTCATTGAGATATTTTTCTAGCAGGGCTTTCATCAGTAAGAAAAGAAGTCTTTAGCCTACTTATCATTAAGGTAACCGAGAGCTCTATAAAAATATGGTATCTTGGCATATTTGATATTGGACTTCCCCCTGTCTATCTTACCCTTAAGCTATATCTGAGAGTCTCATCAGTTGGATGATGGTTATGTCAGGATAATTTCAAGAAGAAAAAAAAAAAAGGAAATTTTTTTTTTTCTTTTTTAAAGATAAGGTAATGAGTAAATTACCCTAGAGCTTACCTGTATTGCTGATCTATCATTGCAGGTGTGTTAAGTACATGGACAGCCGGTATAGCCCGGGGGGGTGAATGTTTTTTACCGATTTGATGTCTGTCGGTCTGTCTGTTTCCATTTCAGTAGAGATGGAATTCTGGTTGGTCGGATATCTGTTTCAGTTTCTCTCTCTCCTTCCGTTGATTTTTTACAATTATTCTTTATTCTATACTTTTTTTCGCTGATCTCTAGATTCTGCTGTCTGTCTGTCTGTTTGTCTGTCCCCACTTTAAACATTGGCGCAACTTGACAAGATTTGATATGCATACTCAGTGGATCTAGGGGAATAACTTGGACTATTTTTTAAAAAAAGCGTTCCAGGGTTTTGGAGAGGGTTCTATTTAAAATGTAACTATGATAAGTAATTGACACCTTACTCTCGCTTTGGCATAACTCAGCGAGTTTTGAAATGAATAGTAAGTTGACCTACAGGAAGAACGTGGACTATCTGATCTGAAAGAAAAAAAGATTTAAGATTTATTGTAGGGGGTTCCTTCAACAACGTAACTATACTATTATATAAAATGATTGGTTTTGTTTGTCATTGTGTCAGCCCCTTGAACATTGGCACAACTCAACCAAACTTGGCATGCACGATGAACCTTGGGGAATGTTAAGAAATAAAAAATGTGGTGAAAAAAATATTTTTCAAGGATTTTAGAGATGGGGATGTTCTATTTACTATATAACTATAATGCTGAACTTGACTCTTAGTTTCAGTTCAATACACATATATATTTATACATACTAGCGGAAAACTGCCTTATTGGGGTAAGGTCATGCATTTCTGTTAAGGTTCAAGTGTATCATCACCTGATATTTAGATAATATAGTGGATATATTCTGATTATTTACCCTTTTGCAGCCCCCAACCGCAGGAATATTTGCTTCCCCACCAATAAAGTGGCTGCAGATGGCCATGATTACATTGGTTTTTTTCTCCTCTCTCCTAGATTGAAGGAATACCTGTTCATTTCCTCATGTCCCACAAATGATTTCTTTCTATATTCTTGCTGCTTGGAAAAGAAAATAAGTAAGCACTAGAATGTTAACTGCTGAATAAAATGAGAAGAAATAATCAGAAGAACCCATTTATCATAGTCACTTTGGGAAAAAAAACAATAATCAGCTGATAATATTAAGCAAAGAAAAATAGAGGAATCCGCTTATTGTAATCATTTTGAATAAAATGTATAGGACCAGTTGATGTTGATAACAATAACCAATTAAAAAAAAACAATACAGTAAACATTTTAGCCACTTTTTCTCTATAGTAAGTTTAATTATTTCACATAGATTTTTTTCCCCCAGTTTCACATATGATCTCTGGGGATCCACATTGTAAGTTGTGTTGTCCAGCAGTCGTCTGCCATTTTTTGCGTCATGATTAGCTTATTTCCATTTGAGTTTTCTGATGGATTCCGTGTTATCTCTTCCCCCTCCCATGTGTTGATACTGTGCTGTCTTGTGATCTTTCCTGTGTACATCGCATGATTCTCAGGGTTTTGTTTCTCAATCTTTTGGTTCAGTTCAACGTTTCAATTCTATAGCCTACTTGAAGTGGACAAATGCTACAACCAAGAGGCATTTTATATTCTGCTGCAATCTTTCATAGCTGGTTCTCATCTAGCTTTTTTTTTTTCATTTACCTTTAAACATATCTCTTCTCTCTATCGCTTTTTAAAGCCTTTTCAAGTCTAGCCTATTGAGATGCTAAATGCTTGAATTAAAATGTCCCAATGGGGTTTTATGAGAGATCTATGGGACATATATATCCCAGCAGTCACAGAAACCTTGCGGCTTACGTCTCCCAGGAGTCTCAAAAGACCTAACATGTTTAACAATTTTTGTTTTCAAGAGTAAAATACAATGTTTTGTAAGAAGAAACAGATCACAAAGAGAAGTTATTTAAACAATACATTAGATGGGGCAAAAAGATGATAGTCATGTTATATTATTGATTACAAATATTTAGAACTTGGGTGAGGTCTGCCTGATAAGAATCTATTGATTAATTTGGGTTCTTTTTCTAAATCCTGATTCGCAAAGATACCCTGTTGAATTTCTCCGGGACCCAGCTCATAATTTTGAAGTTAAATGTATCCTCCTCTTCTTAGTCTACCACCTGGAGCTGAACCATAAACCTCAGGGCTCGGTGTTGTAACTTGTTTCACCATTTACCTACCTGAGGGTCAATTCACAACGCATAGATAGATTAAGATTTTAGTCTGAACAGACTTGAGTGTCTGGACAATGATTCGTCTCTTAAATATTGGACTATAAATTCCGCGTTTATTTTTAGAACCAACAAGATATGAAAGGCGATATGTAGATTTTATATTGACCATTTCTGTTGGTCGGTTCCTTGACCATTACTTTCATATTAGATGACCAGTTGGGATTTTGTTCATTTAGATGTCAAGATTAGGAGCCAAGATAGCAGAGTCTATTTTTGCCAGGTTTACCATTCCCCAAAGCAAAAGCCATAAATTGGTGAAGTGTCTTAGCTTGGAGGGCCATAAATCTCTCTGGTGGCTTCAGTGCTATTGCAAGCAGTGTTAATAGAAGCTCAATAGTACTTGGTCTTCTCTTTTCATTTCTGATGTTGCAATAATAATTGATTTATTTGTGGCAGTATAATTTGTTCCTCTGATAGAAGAGAAATAATGGTTTTATTATTAACATTATTACCATTAATAGTTGTAGCCATGGATGTTTATTTAGCTTTACTTAGTCTGGCCTAAGGCTACCAAGTTGAAATGATAACTGACTCATTTGTGGCAGTACTAGGAATAATCAACCAAAACTGTTACGACAGGTTTCTCCAGTTTCTAAGTCGGTCTGATCGGTGACTATGTGAGTATCTATTGCAGATATAGGCTGTACCAATGGGCAGAAAATTTAATCGCCCACTCCTTACAATATCTAGAAAAAATACTTCCTTTGTTTTTTTAAATCCTCTCTCTGCATAGGTTTTCTGTGGGGAAGTTCAATTTACAATGTAAATTTATGCATTTATGCTAAATTAATCAATTAATTAGTTTGTGTCAGGCATGGTTTGCATTTGTTTTTTTAGGAAATTTTGACTTTTGTAGTGATCATAGCCCAATTTGAGAGAAGTAACTTATTCATTGATCCCCGCTTTTTTCAATTTTTTGATTGATCAACCTCAGCATGACATGCTGCCTAAAGATGTTGATCATATGATGGTTTCTATTGAGTGAAAAGGGACCTGCAAGAACCCTCGTTGAGTCAGGGAGTCGAGAAGAAGTAGATTAGAGCTAATGCAGAATTCTGTGGTAGACCACACATATCTTTGAACTGACTCAGTTACATAGTTTCAGTAAAAACCCATGAATACTAAGAATTAATCATTCATTTCCTGTACAATATTTTTTTTTTCTTGGTGATTCTTGAGGTCAATGATGTTAAAGTACCCAGGGGGTATACTGAAGACACCAGACAACAGGTTTGAGGTTGCCAGATTACGGAAACCTGCAGAGAGACCATGAAACAGCCGAGAGACTTAGGCTACGATCTTTTGTAATACTCTGGAAAACTAACTGAAAGCAGGTCCTGAAGATCAGGATCTGTAAAGTTGAAGAAGTCAACTAAAAGAAACAAATTAATGAAAGAAACTTCAAATTCTAAAGCTGGAAAGATCCATGTTGAGAAAGAGAAGCTAAAGACACATTCGAGTTAAATTTTGAAAAAGATCAACATTAAAATAAATAAAGAGTTGAAATAATCTTCTGTTGTTTTAAATTCTGTTGAGTACATTATCACCTCAAGTAGTGATGTTATTATAGAACTTAGAAAAAATTGATAAGGGCTATGAATGAACCGCCTCTAGAATGACTCTTTCAGTTAATAAAAAAGTGAAAAAAAAGTCTTTGAATTGACCTCTCTGCCCTTCCATACTTACAGAAAAGAGCTCCTGTAGAAAAAAAAAGCACTCCAAAACACACAAAAAATACTTCCAGCATATCGTTCTTTTTTTGCTGATTATTTTTGATTAATCATTTTATTGCATTATTATTAACAAAATCTCAGAGTTGGGCAAAATGAAAGAATTTTTAACAAGAATTTAAAAAATTATTTGATTTCGAATAATTTTAAGAAAATCTCTTTGGGATGCATATTTAGAAAAAATGAATTTCATCTTTTATTGTACAAGTACTTAAAATTTTCTTAAAATCCGATGAGTAATTGATTTTTTTTGCAATTTTTTAAAACCCAGGTATCTTTATGCAAGAAAAAATTGAAAATTTTTCTCCTATGTTGCAGCATTCATGCTATCTATACACAAAAATATCTCCACTTCTATTTGGTGCGAGCAGATAATCTTCTTCTAATATTTTTGCTAATCTTTCATCTTACTAACAACATAAAGATTCCAAAGTTAAAATTAAATTTTATGCAATGTAGACTTTTTTTTTTGTAAGGTGTTGATTTTCTGCATCGCATGTCAATGAAATCTGTTTAGATGCTCATTGTCTTAATTTCTTATAATCTATTTCTTCTATCTATTTTCCCAATCCTCTAAATAAATGATTAAATGATCATCATTTTATACTATTACATTAGTCAGTTCTTTGTGTCTGATAGTATACAAATTTTGTAACTTTACATCAAAGTGGATGAGTTTGGAGGAGGGGGTCAAAAAGGGGTCACTGAGTTTTAATTTCAGTAGGGGGTCAGCATGCCAACCACCGCAAAATTCAAATGACTGCTGTAAATCATTTTTAATGAATTTTCGTAATGAATCATCTGCAGAGCAATTTCATAGTAAATCATCTACAATTGCTCATTGTTCAACTCAAGAAGGTTGTAGAAACAATCATTTGAAACATTATGGCTTCAACAAAAACAAGAGAAAGAATGAGTTCTATTCTCCCGATAAATCTAGGAATGACTGCTCTGATATTTCTGTTTCTTTATAATATAAATATATACATATCTTCAAAGGTTCAGCAAAAAGAACTTCCTTATGGATGATTATGCAAACTCATATACAAAATTTCATGAATCATGGTTATGCAGATCATATGAATTTCTCAATATAGACAGAAACTGATATGCATAACTTTAGGTTTCTTTAATCTTTAAGTTGGTCAAGCTGGCCATTGCATCACACGTACAGGCCACACAGGAGCAAGAGGGTTGAAAATTTGAACATTCACTCATTATGTCTAGAAGAAAAAACTTTTTCAATTTTTTTTTTTCAAATTTCCCGCCAAAATGAGTTTTCAGCGGGGAATTCAATGGAAATTCATGCTAAATTGGTCCACTAGTTTGTGTCCGACAGCATTCAGACTTGTTTTTTTGAAAATTCAGACTTTTCTAGAGATCACTGCCCACCAAATGGCAAGAGCAGTAACTTATTCATTGGTTACTTTTTGAAAACTTTTTTCAATAGATCACCCCCAGCATGGAATGTTGCCAAAACATGTTGGTCACATGACAGTTTCAGTTGAGTGACTAACTAGACCTGTTATAAAACTATTTTATAAGTTTTTGCCTTGGGTAAACATAACTTGGCTACAGAGCCTCACATAGCTACATGCCGAATCAATCAGATTAAATGTGATGAAACTTGCATAGATCACTTAATGCTTAATGCAAGCCATACAAATTGGCTTTTTTGCAGAGATATAAGTTTTCATTTATCAGTATCAATGGATGCTTTCATTTGCTCTCAATAACTTATCTTTTATCTTGCTTAATAATTCAAAAGATGTGTCTGCCTAGCAATATGGCAGCTCAGTCTTTTTCTAATCTTAATTCTACGTTTGTACTTGCTTACTTTTCATTTGATCTTGTTGAGTTAAGAATGGAGGAACAAGAATGAAGAAATTCAGTGTAGCTCTACATTTATGATTATTTGACTTCATTATATATATATATATATATATATATATACATATACATATATATATGTGTGTGTGTGCGTATGCCTATATAATGTCTATGTATCAGGTAGGGACAAAATATATGGCTATTTAGACCGCAAACTTCAAGATGTCATGACTCAGCTCAGACATAACTTTATTAGTCAAAGTAAGCACCATTAGAATTGACATAATGTTGTCAACAATCCAGCATTTTTTTCATTTTGCTAAGTAAGGGATAGAAGAACAAGAGAGGATACAGCATTCATTTATGTTTATGATTGAATGACTTATATATATGAGAGTCTACATAATGTCTCTATATGAAGTTGGAACAAAAGGAAAGGCCTTTTCTAACCACAACGTTTAAAATGTCATAATTTAGCTCAGACACAACCCAAATATTCAAACTCAGCACCAATAGAATCAATACTATGTTGTCAACGATCCAGCTGTGAATTTATTCCATCACAATCAAAACTGGGGTTGCAGGAGTTGACAAACCATTGGAAAGCATTTCTGACCTGGTCAGCTGGCACGTATGTGAGTACTAAGGTGCGGAAAAAAGTGATAATCAGCAGGGGACAGATCCAGTGAATAGTGAAGATAGTGCAGAACCTTGATGCCTAACTGCATCGGTTTTTGCTGGGTGGTTTATGAATTATCATGTAGCAGGGTTCTCTATTCATTACTTTTGATGCATCAGTTCAAAATCACAACAATTCTTATCTGCAATGATGGTCTGACCTAGTTGCACCACCAAACGGTAAGGAAGATCTATTTTGGGTGTAGATTTGGCTTTGGCAAGGTTGAAGGGGCAGCAAGTTTGTCAACCCTAAGGAAGCCACCATTTTGATTACCATAGAGGAACCACTTTTCATCAACAGTGAGCACAGTTAGAAGAAAATGGTAATTTTTTAAACAAACTAGCAAAGTGTTGAACAGTATACAAGTTGCAAATTGTCAATCAAAACATTTGGTAGCTATTTGAGCTTTTTTTTCACTGACCCAACTAGTGCAAGATGTCAAACAACTGTTGTATAGACAACCCACTGGTTTTGCTCCCAATGCCTGAGTGGTTGTCCTTAGATGAGTCTTCTTGATTCAACCAATAATGATTCATTGGACATCTCTTATGGATTTCTACACAAAGCTGTAAAATATGGAACAGTAATGAGAAGATTGAGTTCGGTTGTGATCTACTAAACTCGGTGTTAGACAACTAAACTCATTATTTGTGATGCTTACGTTGTTACCAGTGTTTCTGCTGATCTATTCTACAGCTTTCTTCAGGTGTGAAATCAGTATTGAATGGGAGGAAGTCTCTTTTTTTTTTCATAGAATTAGATGTTGAACTGAAAATAGTAGGTAACATACAAACCAGCTTGGCTCATTCCAAGCAATATGAGCCACACAGACAATACCATTCACAGTCATCCATATAACACAGATTATTCAAATAGACAACCAATTTCTTTCAACTATCTACTTCTGTGAAAGAAAACGGCGCTCCTTATCCCCTACAGATTTTACAACTCAATAAAGAGTGGCTCAAACATTAAAGAGACAACGTCAAAGATTGAGTTGAGTTGTCTGAACAACTCTTGGAATATCATCTCGAATTTTATTCTAACTAGATGAAGCATTGGCAACTACAATTAATTTTGACCAAAACTTTTTCATTTTTTGTGTTTCTTTCAATGTTACCACATTTTTGTACTGGTCTTTTTCAGGTTACAATGCATTATTTCTGAAATAAAGAAACTCATCTCTTTTCCAAGAGATTTGTACACCTGAAGGAGCCCCCAATGCTTAGTACCTTCCTACATCCTTGTATTCACCTATCTGATAGAGACTCTTCCCTCTCAACCATCCAAGAATGTGCAGTCATACGTCAAAGTATCAAATATAAAAAAGATTAAGTATTTGACAAATGTATACTTCTGCCAAATTGTTGGTGAATTGGATGTCTTATCTTGTTTTGCTTGGATAATTTCATTTCTTATCATTCATAAGAAGGAGACACCCACGTCTGCTACTTATTCTCATAATTTGATTGATATCTTATATCCAACTCGTATTCCTCTCATTCCTTTCTCTCTTACAGGTGTTTCCAGATAATCTATTTAAGAAACAGGCACTGGCTTAATTTTTACAAGCCTTGTGTTTATGTCAAGCCTCTTTAAGATCCTTTTATTGAGAAACCTATACTATATTTTATCGTCTGTAAGATAGTTGTCTGCTTAATAAAAATGGCTGACAAAGAATCTACTCATTTATACATTTGCTCATACCTACTTACCTATGGTATGAGTAAAACTGTATTAGTAGTCCAGTACTTGATTATTTCTTGTCCAGTAGTTTTTATTGCTTTCTACTTGTCCTTGGATTTTTATTAGTTGATCAACCATAGCCATCCAAAGGTAGCAGGTGATTCTATCCTCTTTTATGTGTATCTGTGTTTGTGTGTTATAGGGCTCCTGGCCATACTGTTTTATCTACAGACTTGAAAATTTGGATGGGTACTCTATTAGACCCATTCTAAAAAAAAAATTATTCTTGGAAAAAAAGCCTTTTTGACTCCTGGAAGATCCTTATTTTGATGGGTTTATCAATAACATTCAGACCATCTAGAATCTAGATGCTTCTGAAATCTATTTTAGATATTTTCTGGTGGAAATAACATCTTAGTTGTCTAGCTCTTGATTATTCCTTGTACATCGGTTTTTATTGCTCGTTACTTATCCCTAAATTTGTATTAGTTGGACAACCATAGCCACACAGAGGTGACAAAGAATTTCATCCATTCTTTTAGATATGCCTAGTTTGTGAGTTCAAGGGCTCCTGGCCGTACTGTTTTTGGAAAAAAATTTCCAGCGGAAATAACAACCAGATTCTCCAGAATCCAGACATTTCTTTACTCTGTTTTAGATGTTTTCCTATAAAAAAAAATGCCAGTGAAGTCATAAATAGAATTTATTCAGACCACATTTATTCTTCGTGGTGTTTCTTTTACATTACTTCAAAGTTTGACCCTACAGTTGTACAATTATTGACTGTGATAGTAAGTTTATTACTTGTTCTTTAGGTTTTATTGGTTACCGTTTGTCCTTACAATCATGTTAGTTCACTATTACTTGTTCATTAGTCTTAGTTGCTGACTACTTGTTCTTAGATTGGTATTTGTTGCCTGGGAGCACGCAAGATAGTTGGCCTGTACATGAACTTCAGCAAAACAAATGTCATGTGCAACAAACATGTTGGGAATGAAGACACGACGATCAAAATGAAGAATTCAGAACTCAAGACAGTAGACCACTACATCTACCTTGGACAGTGAGTCATCTATGCAATCCTCAAAAGAAAGAGAAATAAAGCAAAGAATCACACTAGACTGGCAAGCTTTCGGTAGAGTAAGCTCAACTCTCAGGAACACACAAATCCCATTAATTCTACAAAGAAGAGTATACAACCAATGCATCAACTGGATAGTCACCTATGAAGCTGAAACATGGAACCTAACCAAGAGATTGACCTGCAAACTGAGAACCATGCCATGTGCACGTGAGAGAATCATTCTCAACCTCACATGGAGAGATCATAAGACAGCACAGTATATAAGAGAAAAGACAGAAATCCAAGATATCATAGAAACAGTCAGAAAACTCAAATAGCAATTTGGAGATTATGACTCACAACCTGGATCCCCAGAGATCAGATGTGAAATTGTGACCGACAGAAAGTAAGATGGCGTGATGAGGTAGATGAATTCAGAAAGTACAGCAGTACTGCGATGCCCATGAGAGAGAGGTCAGTTGAATCCTGGGGAAGGTCTATGCCCAACAAGGGATGCTTAAAGGCTGATGATAGTGAATGATAACAGGTCCATGTGTTTATTGCACTTGTTCCTAGAATTGTATTTGTTTTGTATTGCTTTTGTAACAAATTCTCACTAAAAGTGAGGATATAATGCTCTCTCATCTACACAATGAGTGGTAAACAAGAATATATCACTATTACTTAGTTGACTTTTAGTACTCAGTAAATACTTGCAATCATTTTTACTTCTCCTTTGATGCTCGGTCGTTTGGCAAAAACATATTGAAATGAGACAGCGCTCAGATATCACATACCTCTACAACCCATTGTCACTAAAAACTGAATGAAAGTCAGTTCAGGAATTCTTAGGATGTGGGGAAGGTGACAGTGAAAAAGTTTCTGGATCTGTCCCAAAATTTTATCAGTTTTTCCTTAGCCCAACGCCTACCCTCTGACTAGATCTTATCAGAATTCATTGATATCCTTTGAAGATATTGTGTGCGTAAACATGAGAGAAAGTATGTATATAGGAAGAAAATGAAAACATAACTATCAATTGAAAAAAATTTCCTCGATCCACCCAAGAATTGAATCATTTTTTCCGTAAACAATTGTGCACACTTCACTAAAAATGTAATTGGAATTCATTCAGAGCCTTTGGAGGTATTTTGTGGTGTGGATCTATTGTTGAGCTCGAGAGGTGGAAATAGTTCCTGTATCCACCCCAAAATTTAATTACTTTTTCCATTGCCCATAGCCTACGGTTCCATAAAATTTTATTGAAATTCATTGAGAACTTTTGAAGATATTTTGTGGATAAACAGAAAGCTGCACAGATGCATGTGAATACATATATCTCTTCCAACTCCTCTGGCAGAGATGAAAAAAAATAATTGCAAGAAGAAAAAAAGAAAAGAATTAAACATTTTCTTGCCATGGCCAAGATTATCACAGACACCGCATTGTGTTCCTAACCTTTAAGCAGTCACAGCTAACAGTCACTCTGATACTTTGTTGGCAGAGAAGAAAAATCTTTATCTATACACAAACTATTAAGTGGAAAAGACTGATTAATCTTTTTTTTACTTATTCTTTGATATTCTATCGTTCAGTGAAAATACATTCAGGAAATTTTTATCCATTTCCAAAATATACCAGAAATGAGGTCTTTTTGTTTATAGGGATTCAAAATACATTGTTAACATGCTATGTTTAGCTATTGTATTTTACATCTATAAGCACAAATTATGAAAAATGACTCGTTTCAGAAAAAGCGCATGATTCCTAAAACTACTGAAAACCAACATACTTGCCACATACTTTTTAAATCTTGAAATAGTGGGCTGCTGGTTGGTGGAAACACAATGTTTCTATCTTTATTACTTTTCAAGTTAATAAGCTTCCAAAAAATGTGATGCTGCTGGTCATTTTTTTAAATCTAAATGAATCTTCAAAACATGTGTTATTAAACTGTGTAAACCATATGCTTCTATCTTTATTAGTTCTCAAGTTATCAAGCTTCAAAAAGCGAGATGAGACCGGGCTTTTTTTTCTAATCTAAATGAATCTTCAAAACATGTTATCAAATGATGTAAACCGCATGCTTCTATCTTTATTAGTTTTCAATTTATTAAGCTTCAGAAAGCATGATGGGGCCGAGCTTCCCTTCTAATCTAAAAGAATCTTCAAAATATGTGTTATCAAATGGTGTAAACCTCATGCTTATATCTTAAACAGTTCCCAGAATATGGGACAGTTCTGGAACTAATACATTTGATAAGACCAATTATTTTTACTTGTTTCTCAAGTTTCATTGCTTTGTTTTTAGCTTTGTACTACTAACTTATTACTTTGACAAGTAATTTGTTTAATCTTAATTTTCAGTCATTTTAGTCTTTTAGAAACTTACACAGGCTTTACAGTGCTGATTAAATAATAAGGATAAGTTCTCAGTGCTTTTGAATAGCATAAAGATAATATTACTGCAAATCTTAGAGCATTATAATTGAACTATGTTTTAAAGGCAAATCCTGCTCCATGAGATTAATTCATTCCAATTTTGACTCATATAAAAGGAATCCGCTTCGAATGATTATTAAAATCAATGGATATGATTTCAATGAATCCCTTTGCTTTTAAATCATACATAAAATTCGTAGCAATGTTTTTGAAAAAGCACTTTGAGCTGCATATAATGCCCAAACTATCAAGGTTAATGAGATTATATTTTTCATTCATTTCACATCCTCCCAGAAGTCACTTATGGAGCCAGAATATGGAACCTAACCAAGAGACGGACCTGTAAATTGAGAACCATGCAACGTGCACATGAAAGAATAATGCTGGGCCTCACATGGAGAGACCACAAGACTGCACAGTACATCTGAGAAAAAAAAAGAGTCAGGGACATCATAGAATCCATTAGAAATCTCAAATGGCGGTGGGCTGGCCATGTTGCAAGAATGGCAGACAACCGATGGACATCACGACTCACGACATGGATCCCCCGAGATCACATGCACAACCGAGGCCGGCAGAATATTAGATGGAGAGACGAGCTTGACAAGTTCAGGAAGTACTGGCTCCGTGACACCCATGATAGAGAAGTGTGACAAATCCTGGGGAAGGTCTATGTCCAACTCTATGGACGTTAAGACTGATGATGATTAGGAAAATATTTGTTCAAATTTGTCTACACAGATTTTGATCTTTTTTTTCTTTGTACATTTTCCAACTAGCTAAACTAAATTTAATAGTTGATTTGAGGAAACCTTGTAACTAGAGCTAAAATATTTACCTTATTTGAATGAGCATTTGTTTCATGAAATCATTGTTATGACACAAAGATTGACTCACTCTAGCATTACACTAAATTTGTCTGTTTGAGCTGATCCGGGAAGACCGTAGCTTGTGAAAGAAAGGTCTCAAAGGGAGACCTGAAAACCTAGAAAGTCCATCATCATAGAACTTTAATCCTATTGAACAGTCAGGAGAAGATCAAGACAAGCATCAGTCAGAGCTCAGTGGCTCAAAACTCAGATCAAACAAAACCTTGGTTTAATGTATTACTGACATCTCTTGCAGGGTCAACTTTTGAGCTTTCTTTTGAGGGTCCATATTAGTGGGTCATCTGAAAAAGAGGGAAGGAGAGAGGTGGATTGAGAAAAAGAGAGAAGGGATGAAAGGAGGGAGGATTGTGAGAAAAAGTGAAGGAAAGGAAGAGAGTAAGAACGATGGAGGTTCAAGAGAAGAGATAAATAATGAAATGAAACAAGGTAAATGTAAGTAATGAAAAAGAGGGAAAGAGAAAGGTTGAAAAGAGACAGAGGTTGATTGGAAGGAGTGAATGGAAAAAAGATTATAAGAAAAAATGAAAGAAAGGAAGAGAGCAGAAACAATGGAGGTTGAAGAGGAAGAGAGAACGGATAAATGATGGAATGAAACAAGGTAAATATATGATGAAAACGAAGGAGAAATGAAAGGGATAGATGTAGATAAGATAGAGAAAGAACAAATTAAAGGAAGTTAAGACAGATGAAAAAAAAGAGGGAAAACGTTAGGGAATGAAGAAAGGTAGTTACGAAAAGAAGGGAGAGCTAACCTTTCCGACCATTACAACTGGAATTAATCCATTCCCTATTGAAGACCTGATACTTGTAGCCTTTTACCAGACTAAGTTAAATTTAGTAAATGCTTACAAGAGATATGGAAAGTGAGTGCCTCATCACGGAGTTGTGATTCACCAGCAAATCTTGCAGATAATTACTGTTGTAGTGAGTTTGATCTTTATTGCATACTTCAAATTGGTGGCCTTGTGTCATACTAAACTGAGCTTGGTAAATATTGATGGACACACCACTATAGATTAGTAGATAGCAAACTACCCGGCAGATCGTTACCACTGTAGCGAATTTGATCTCCACTTGGTACATCTCATTAGTGAGCTTGTAACAGATTAAGCTTAGTAAATACCTAGGCGAAACAGGAAAGTGGGTATTTTTTTCATGGTAATTAGTAAGATAGTCAGATAGAGCATTACTAGAGTTGTGAGTCGCAGTTTCACTGCATGCCCCTCACTTGTCATCTTGTGTTGGACTAAGCTTACCTTTATGTTTAATAAGTCAATATCATAATAAGCTAAGTGTCTGCACACTACCATCTATTACACTTCAGTTTGTCACTCTTTGAAAATAAAAATGTTATGTAAAAAGTAGAGGAGAGATTCTGAGAATAGAATCACATCACAAAGACTGTGAAAGAGGGGGGGTGAAAGAGAAGTAGAGAAAGAGTAATGAAAAGGGTTGGGGTACTTAAAAGAGTAGGGGGTGTACATAAAGATATTTGCTAATGGAGATAGGTTGAACTTGGCTATCAAGAAAAGAAGGCAGACAAGCAAGTGAAATGAGCAGGAATTGAACCCACTCTTGAGTGTCTGTGAGTTGAAGATTTGGTTAAGTGCCAAGAATGATTGCTTCAGGCAACTCCTATGAGTTTTTTCCGACACAACAGTGCTTTTGATATTCACCTGTAGATAAAGCAACAGGTATTTCACTAGTACATATAAAAGGAGAATGAAAAGAAGCAGAAGTTCACACAGAAAATTGAAGATGCTGAGAGACAGAATGAGAAGTTGGACAGAAATGTTGTGCTTTTCTTTCAAGTGATTTTATATTATTGATCACTTACGAGTAAGTGGTTTGCAGAAAGAGCAAGAAAGATAACTCTCTTTGAAATGATTTAGATTTGATGATATAAGTGGAGAAAAGGGAAAGCATGGCTGGAGTATTCTCCAAGGGGAATTCAAATTAGGGTTCTGTTAAGAGAAGTGGAACTCAACACGATTCTGAATGAGAGGTATGGGAGTCCTCTTTAGAGAATTCATATGATGGGTCATTTAAAAACAAATGGGTTTAATGTTGATGGTTTGATTGGGGTAGAGAGAGAAAGAGACGTACTTGGAGTTATTTGGTAAAAGTTTGCAAGCTCAAGACAAGGGAGGAGAAATACTGACGGAAGAGATATTAGGATTTTCACACTTAGTTTTAAGGCGGAGGAATTGTCTCAGTAATCTACAGCTGTAACCATTGTTATAGAGAATTATTTATAGGTTTAACACTGTAAATCCATCTACTCTTCTAAATCTAGATACATACACTTGTGTGTGTGTGTGAATGTGAAAAGTGTATACATATATAACCAGTTCTTCTTCTGCATTTGCTGCCGAAAAGTCCTGTCTCTGCCACTCAGACTTGACTGACCTCCTGAGGGTCTACAACAGGTAAAAAAATCCTCCCAAATCTTACTTCTCAAAGCCAGGCCATGATGATGTATCTATAAAGAAACCGCCAAATTCATCAAATCTTTCGAAAAACTGATAAAGAACAAAAAGAAAACATTTTTTTTTTTTTCACTTTCTGTCGGCCTAAGAAAGGCCTTTCAGACACTTTTCTCATCAAAGGGTTTGTAAGAAGGGAGTTTTTATATGCCATAAATTAAGAATAAGGAAAAAGTGTACAAAATAGCTTATTGATATTAAAATGAAGACTGAATAAATAACATCGTGTGAGGCACTTGTTCACTCATGATGTAAAAATGTTGAGATAGTACAGGAAAACATCCAGAAGGGAGTTCATTCCAAACAGCAGATGTTCTTGAGAAGACGCTATTTGCATGAAACTTGCAGTGAGTCCTTGATATAGACAGCATTTATAGAATATAGACCCAAAATACTGAAAATGTACTGACAGCCAAAAACGCATAAACCTAACATTCTAGTGCAACCGACTATTTCAGAAATAGGCAGCACTCCTCATCAAACAGCAAGAACCATAACAAAAATTTCAACTCCCATATTGAGAAAAATCAGCTCCTTATACATTAAATATACAGGAGAACTTATCAAATGACTAGAAATCATCAATATGGAAAATAAGAGAATGGCTATCCTTTTATACAAATATACCAATTCATATATACTTGGACTTTCTAAAAAGCTATCTTGGTAATTCTAAAATAAGATTTTCTCAACCTAAACAGTCGATTATAATAAAGACATGTAAACTCTCTACAGACCAATGCTCTTTTACATTTAACGACAAACATACACAAAAATTCGGATTACCAATGGGTTCACCACTAAGCAGAATATTAGCATGCCTCTTCTTACAGTTCTTAGCAGGACAACATCCAGATAGAATATCAACATAATACAGATATCTCAAAAAAGCCTTCAAACTCCTCCACTACATGATATCATTCATATTCAATGCAGCTACAAAATTTAACCCCAGACTTCATGGTCTTCATTCCAACTGTATTACCACTGAGCTAAAAGAGATTACTTTTTCAATGAAAAAAAGCTTGATTAGCTGTAATGTAACAAAAGAAAATGAAAAACGGGTCTGGTTAGTCACTCAATATAAACCATCACATAACCAACATCTCTATGGCAGCATACCATGTTGGAGGTGATCAATTTAAAAATTGGAAGAAAGAGTGATCAATGGATAAGTCACTTCCCTCACCTTTTGTTATGCAGTGATCACTAAAAAGTCTGAATTTTCAGAAAAAACATACAAAGAAACAAAGGGGTCAATTTAGCATAAACTTACATTTTCAAAAAACAAACGTTGTTTCTAGACCTAATTAGAAGGGAATTTACAAGTTTACAGCCTTCCGGTTCCATCAATAAAAAATACATTGGTGAAACTTCAAGAATTTAAACAAAGATAATTCATGAACATAAAAGGATAGATGACTCATTGGATGCTCTCGTGATCCATCGCAACAAGGTTAACCACAATTTCAATTTAAAAGATGCAAAAATGATGAAGCAAATCAGTAGTTATACTATTGACATTAATTTCGGAAAGCATCAATAGAACAATGTCCCATGAAATTTAACATGTCTTCAGTATTGGTGAATCTATTGAAAAAACTAAATGAAACTCACCCCACTGGACAGTTTCCAGCAAGTATGTGTATGTTTAATGAACAGAAAGTAAGGTTTCAGTTTAGCAATATAATTACATTGTGAATAGAACACCTGTTCTAAAAATCTTAAAGAGATTTTTTTCATACCAAATTTTGTTGAGCTGCACCAATGTTTACGGGAGTGGGGCACAATGTCAAACAGAGCCAATTGTTTATATATATATATATATATATATATATATATATATACACAAATACATAATGTGATTGAAAGAAGTATTCATTTTAATTCAGCGAGTACAAAAATCAACAAAATATTGAAACAATTTAGGTACATGGATCGGCAGATCTCTCTCTCTCTCTCTCTCTCTCTCTCTCTCTCTATATATATATATATATATGTATATATGGTATGAAAATTTCTCATATCAAGGTTTTTTATTAATTTTGAGCCTCACTTAATGAATTGGTTTGGATTAGTTATTCCCTGATGAGGCCTCCATGTATGAAGAATTGCCAGTCAATGGCACTGCTACTACCATTGTTACTTCTTCCAAACACTGCTAAATAGTTTCATTTATCTTGATTACTCATCATTAATACCAATTGCTTATCTTTCACTGGGGATTTGAACTGTAGGCCTCATAGACCTGAGTTTAGTGCTATGATCTGAGAGTTAACCATACTAAATTTCATGAGGAAATGAATACTAATGCATGTATTAGAAACTGTCGACCAAAATTGTGACATCAGATTCTTCAGTTTTTAAGTTGGTCTGGTTGGCTATGAATGTATGGTGCATACAAGCTGCACCCACAGAGCTAGAGGACTGAGAATTTAAACATTTACTCCTTTATTTCTATAAAAGAAGTATTTTGTGTTTTTGGAAATCCGCCCTCCCCATAGGTTTGCAATGAAGTGATTCAATTTGCTTTGTGATTTTATGCTAAATTGGTCCCTAACTTTGTGTTTGGCAACATTCAGACTTTTTTAATTTTGCCCAGCAAAAGGTGAGAGAAGTAACTTATTCATTGATCTTGCCTTTTTCGTATTTTTTTAATTGATCAGCCCCAACATGGCCTGCTGCCAAAAGATATCGGTCACAGAACGGTTTTTAATGAATGACTTACCCGACCTGTTTAAGTATGTGTTTTACAGTGTGAACAAGGCTATTTAACTTGAGATTATGTCTACCAAACAGGTTCTGTTAGACAAATTTCATTAATATTTATCAGAATTTCTATCAGTTTTATACCCATGATCAATATCAGATTGACAGTTTGCTGAGCTGTTATCCTATCGTAATCTTAAGTGCTGAACAAACATATCCATATATATATATATATATATATATATATATGTGTGTGTGTGTGTGTGTGCGTATGTGTATGTATAATGTATGTGTGAGTGCACAGAGATATGACATTTGGCTGTATATTTATATGCATATGCACTCATATATATGTATATATTCATATTCAGACATATGTTCATATGCATTGATATACAGTGTGTAGGCTTGAAACAGATGTATATGTATATTCATTCAGTGTACTCTTTTATATTTATGTAGATTCCTTTATATATGCATATGTATATTCCTGCAGCAGCCCCATTTTATCTGATTGTTTATTTTATTTACGCTGTCTAGGTTGAGTGATACATTAACCATTCAAAGATGGAAGATCATTTCAAATAAGTTTCTAAATGAGATAATGCTATTTATACTTCATACTGTCGGATCACATACATCCATTTCTTGATACAAAACTGCGGCATTGAAAGAAGTGAATAGTCCAAGAAAAAATGAAATGAGAATTTTGGTTGAAAGCAGATATTTTGGCCTTTGTACATTCATATGTATGTGTGTGTATGTATATATATATATATATATATATATATATATATATATATATATATATATATATATATATGCGTGCGTATGTATGTATGTATATGAATATATAGATGTGTGTGATTTTTCAAATACTGTTACAGTGTATGCATTTATAACTGAGTTTTGGATGTTTATAACATTATGTATTCATTATTTATCGCTATATACATTTATGCGTGTGCGTATGTACTTGCACACACACATGCACATACATAGATAGATATGCGTCAAATTTGTTTTACAAACTCTCATCACAAATTACATTGGCAAATTCTTGTTGCTTTGAAAACTCTAATGGCAATAGAATGTCAGATATCAGTTGGACAACACAACTTACTACATGGATCCCCGGATATCATATGCATATAACTGTGGCCGGCAAAAATAAGATGGCTTCTCAAACTAAACTATCATCATCATCATCATCAGTCTTTTAACATCTATTGTTGGACATAGACCTTCCCCAGACTTCACCCCATCTCTCAATTGTGAGCATCACACCCAATACCTTCTGAATCCATCTAGTTTGTCTCTCCATCATGTATTCTGCTAGCTTCAATTGCGCATGTGATATCTGGGGATCCATGTTGTGAGTTGTGATGTCCATCTGTTATCTGCCGTACTTGCAGTATGACCAGCCCATTGCCATTTGAGTTTTCTAATGGATCCTCTGATGTCCTGGACTCCTGTTTTCTCCCTGATATACTGTGCTACCTTTTGATCTCCCCATACTAGGTTAAGCATGATTCTTTCATGCACACCTTGCTTGATTCACAGTCTGCAGGTCAGTCTCTTTGTTAGGTTCCATGTTTCAGCTCCAGAGGTGACTATCTGGAGGAGGTGTTGATTGTATACCCTTCTCTTTAGGATTGATAGGATCTTATTGTTTTTGAAGGTTGAGCTTGCTCTGCCAAAGGTTTGCCATCCTAAGGTGATTTTTTGCTTGATTTAATAACCAAGATGATCCTCATCATTCGCTATTTTGTATGACTCGTATGCCAATATGACAATATTTCTGTGTCCAGCCATTCTGATGCTATATTTTGATTTTTACCTTTTGGGTGATACAAATTAATTCATCCGGAACTATTCTGGAAATTTTGTAATGTTTTATGGATATGTTGCCATAGGCATCTGCTGCCACTTCTCCAGTTGAGTGTGGGAGAGCGCAAAAGGCAACAATAATACAGTATTCTTATTAGGGAACATAGAGTTGGTGTAACATAAAATAATTGTACTGCTCCATTATCCTTTGTGGGCTATAAGATTCCAACTTTCAAACCCCCTCATCCGTGATGAGAAGGTCTAGTGGATGCACATTTACGTTGTATTTGTTTGATATTATGGCTTGTTCATGATAAACTAAGATGTTGTACACGATACTATGAATTGTTGAATTTGTCATCTGTTTCTAGATACTGACTTGCAAATCCCATAGGCAATCTCATACTATTTTGTTTTTCGTGTACAGCACACTGCTGTTTTGTCCGTGTGTGGTAGTAATTATAAGATAGTAACCCAACTATCCAGCGGAATAACAGATCTAGCCTTGCACATATGCTTAGGAATACGTTATTCAAGCCTATAAATATAGAAATGAAAAAAATACATGAAAGATTCCTCGGATTATAGTGATGTTTGCTATCAAGTTATTTTATTAACTCTATACAGCAAAATTAATGTACACATTTGTTCATATATATATATATATGTTCATATATTTATATATACATATATATGAACAAATGTGTACATCAACTTTGCAGTGTATATATATATATATATATATATATATATATATAATTGTGTCATCCATAGACAGCTGTTTCATTGTATTACAACTCTTCAGTGTGACTATAGACTATCCATTATCCCATCCAATACCACGAGGCAGGATGGAAACCTTAGCTTCAGACCTGGAGGCTGGTATCCTCTCTCAACTCCACGGAACTGGACAGTCAGTGAGGTTGAATTTAAGCGATATATTTATTTATTATATATATTCCTCATATATATATGAATGAACGACTGGTTTGGTTTAGTGAAGTAAGATATTTTGGAAGGGTTTCCCACAGCAGTAGGACCATAGACAGCGGTGCCTGTGTGCAGAATGACCCTCCAGCCTGCATGATGGAGTTTTCAGGTAGAGAACAACTTGAGCAGGGCTGATTCCACCTATTATTTGAAGGGTTCATATCCTATGGTCCACTATATGATAATGAAAATAAATGAATGTTAATGGAAGCAAAAAATGGGTTCCTCAGCATGTCTCAATAGCAATCTCAGCCAACCAAAGTATTACTCCAATAAGATCCTAAATGGATCTTCACAAGGTGATCCATACTTGATTAAGCTTAGAAAATAGTGGTTGAATCATCACCAAAATTTTGGTATGAATTTCAATGACATTTTGTGGAAGGTTGGGCTTTTGGCAAAGGAAGAATTAATTTAATTTTAGTGAAGATCCATGGATATTTTTTTGATTGAGAAATATCTTTTCCATATATTGAGAATATAGTTCAAAATATGAAAGTCTTAGCTCTCAGATGCCTCCTCCTGCATTGTAGCTATGCATGAAATGATTTTCATTCAGTTTTTTTAGATAGTGTATGATTATGGCAGAGGTTTGCACTCTCTGAGTGCTTTTTCAATGCTCTTTGATTAAGAAAGAAAATATGAGGGAAAACAAAGCTCACAGGTTTATCAAGTAAATGGATTAATGTTCAACTTCTGTGACAGAGGTCGTAGGAACAAACTTTATTTTTGGCTTGTTCATTATGAAGCAAATAATTCAAATTCACTTGTCCAAAGTCTCCAGTGGTCATTTGCCAAGGGTCAGTTATTTTTTTCTTTCTTTTTCTTTAAAAAAAAAAACTTTCTATCCTTTCTTCTTCTTAGCTTGTGAGTTTGCGTAAATACTTTTTCTTTCTCTCAAAGAAGTTTGTAAGTTGATACATTTTTTTTCCGTTTCATACTTTTATCTTTCATTATGTGAACTTTATATCCGTGAATGTTAATATGTATTAGACAAAGAGGTTTGAGCATTGTCTACAGGCGCTGGAGAGAAACAATACAAATATCTCAATGATTGGAGTAGTTTACTGTTTAAAAGAAATCATCGACCGAAACTGTCAAAACCAGCATAGGTCACTTTAGTGTCTAAGCTGGTCTGGCTGGCTATATATCTATTGCATGTGCAGGCTGCACCAACGGAGCTTGAGGGCTGATAATTTAGACAATCACTCTTTATTATATCTATAAAAATCTTTTTTCAAATTGTCCCTAAATCGGTTTTTAATGGGAGGGGGGGTCGATTTGCAGTGTATGTTTATGATAAATTGATCCCTCAGTTTGTAATCGGCAATAATAATGCTTGATATTTCAAAATTTAGACTTTTTTAGTGATCACTGGCTAACAAAAGATGATATAAGTAACTTATTCATTGATCACCCCTTTCTCCCATTTTTTGATTGATGACATGGCATACTGCCAAAAGACATCGTTGACGGTTTCTTTTGAGTTATTAACCAGATCTGTCCATCTTTATTTCTTACATTAGATCCCAGATGCTACAGCAATTAATACAAATCCCACATGTTTCAAGATTAGCTTGGAAAGGCTTGGTAATTTTGTCTTTCACAAAATGAATATCTACGTCTGATTTTACACGTACATGAATTTACTAACTGATCTTGACAATGAAGCGATGTTCTTATATTAAGCCATTCTTAGGAGAAAAAGTGGAGGCTTTATAAGCTTTCAAATTCTGTATCCAACAGTGTTCCATATATTTCGTCTTTCATCTGCTTCTTTTATCATCTGTACGAATTTCATTAAAAATTAGTCCCAATGCTGTAAAGATATTTCAATTATTGTCATGGTAAAAGGTTCAGTATGATAGTGATGAACTGAAGGGATAGGATACAAAGTCATTAGCTCTAGTGAGTACCATCCAAGGTGCCTGGATGGTGATGTTTATTATCAGGAACCAACTTAAGAGAAATGGATCTCAAGCCAAAGAAAATCCCTTATTTTCCTTCTAATCAGTCCAGTATAGATTAAGCATCTTATTGTGACCCTTTGGGACAGGGTCTTTTAGATAACAATAACCAGCTGATAACATTAAGCTAAGGATATAAAAATTGGAATAATTTACATTCATTGTTATAAACAGCTTTACGTTATAAGAAATTTTTGTGATTACGGTTATTTATATAATTCCAAATTCATTTTAAATAACGTGTTTAGGACTGACTGATTCTGATAATGATAACCGTTTGATAACATCGTATGGTGATTGTATCAAATGGCTTCTTCTGTACTTGTAAAATTCGTCCCTCAATTTGCATAAATCTCTACATATCTGAATGAACTCTTAACAATAGGTTCAGCAAAGAGTTAGGAATAGGCAGTTGATGGGTGGGGCCAGTAGAAGGTACAAGAACTTGACCAGGGGTTGGTGATGCAAACATAGTAAAGAGTGATGATCAGAATTAGTAGAGGGGATATAGGGAGGGGTCAAAGGAAGAGATAAAAAGGAGCTAAGACATGATTATGGCCACTCTCCAGTAGCCTTGATTTTGCACTACAAAGAGAATTAATAATTGTACCTGTTCAATGGACTAATCAGCCGCTTCATGATCGATAAACGCAGGCAAACATAAAGTTCAATGAAGGTCAATCTCCCCAGGTTCTCTGTGGGGTCACTGAGTTGTCAATCATCAAACAGAATTTGGCCTTTTAAACCAGGACAGCTAAGTCCTCATCATGTCCTTTGTGTACTGACCACCAGTTTGGAGAGACTCGAGAGACAACAAAGTGTTGGTTGGTGAGCAGAGATGATGTTCAGCCAACACTTATCCAATCACCCAGCCAAGAGGTATGCATCCTTACTAATCACCCTCACATACCCATCAGAATGCCTGGTGGGAATCTTTCCTATCCTAAATAACACCACCCAACATCATCCATTAGCAGACATACCTACTTATCTTTTAGTTTAGTGTTTTCGTCACTCATTCATTTTACATTTTTCTTTCTCTTTCTTTCTTTTTCTCTTTCCCTAACTGTTCGACGATAGTTCTGTCTTTCTTTTGCTCAATTTCTTTCATCATTTTCTGTTTTCTGTTTCTTTCTTCTTTATTTCGATTTCTTTCTTTCATTCTTTCGGTTTTTTTTCTTTCTTTTGGTTCTGTCTTTCTCTTTCCCTAGTTCTCATGAAATAATTCTTTCTTCTTATTACTTATTTTCTTTTTCTTCTTCTTTTTTCTTTTTCTTTCTCTGTCTTTCTTCTACCTTTATTCTTTGATAAAAATCATTATTTTTGTTCAGTTCTTTTGCTTCAACCTTTCCTTTATTTTTCACTTTCTTCTGGTTCTGTCTCCCTCCTTCATTACTTCTTCTCTTATAATTTTGTCTCTTTTCTTCTTAATTTCTCCCCTTGTTTTCTCTCTTCCTTTTCTTCTCTTTCTTCTTTTCTTTATTTGGTCCTATCTTTCTCTTTCCTCTTACTCTTTTCTTATTATATTCTTTCTTTTTCTTAATTTATTTTCTTTATTCCATTTCTTCCTTTGGTAACTTTTTTTTCCTTCAATTATTTCTTTCTTTTTCATTCTTTCTTATTTCCTCTTTCTTTCTTTCTATTGGTTCTGCGCTTTTCTTTCCCCTCACTCTTCTCTAATAATTTTCTTTCTTCTTCTTAAACCTAACTGTGTAAAGCCAAAGGCTGAGTAGAGATTAGAAGATCGTGTTGCACCAATCCTTCAAGTTGGATAGAGAGAGAGAGCCTGCTTGTCTACTGCCTTGAAAATCAGCATTTAGAATTTTGGCTTCTTTTACCTTTACCAACCAATGGTATTGGTACGGGATATGCAACTATCTGACCCACCAAGCGAGCTTGTCCTCACCTCTATTTATTCTCTTTGTCTCTTTTGCTCTACTCTTCTTTCCTTCAATTTCTTCATCCGTTGCCTTCCTCCTTCTTTCTCTCTTTCTTTCTTCTGTCTTTCTCTTCCTTTCTCTCCCTCTTTTTCGTGCACCATTCCTTTTAGGCCTCTCTTACTTCCTTTCATTCCACCAAGCCCCAAGGGTTTCACTGCTCAACCACGACAACTTTTCATTTGTCTTTCATCGTTAGTTTCATCGCAGCTTAGATAATTACTAGGTTTTCTTTGATGGTGATGAACAAGAGATACAAGGTTCCCAGGGAATGAGTTGGGTGCAATTGGGTTGTTTGGTGTTTAGGAGGTTGGGAGACGAGGGTAATTCTTCCTTTCAAGTGTTGGCCAGCAGACCTATGGTTTGAAATAAATCAAAGGTCACTTGGTACGGCACGGCCCCAGTAGCTTGCATACAGATTGGTCAGGGAGAGATAGAAACACGCCCCCGACAAGAAAAGAAGAAAAGCATTTCATCAGGTTTCACAAGAATGGACAGGTGTCATCTGCATATTATGCTTTTTTACAATTTGGGTAGAAATTTTCTTACAGCCAGATACCCTTCATACCACATGATCAAAGAGTTTATTTGATTATCAAAGCTTACAATTATTGTTTGCAGTATATATCGTAGAAATTTACTAAGCTTATCACAGTCCAGTATGAGGTCACAGTGGTAGGGCACTCATTAATAATGATCGCCTGCAAGACTAACCTAATGACCGTTGGTTGAGATGTAATTCTAGAGGCGTTGGGAGATAACTTTTGCCTAATGGTTTTGTAGCATTCTGATAATTTAAGGAAAGGAATTGTTTGAGGATTTATATCGGTCAAATAAGATTATAAGAGAAAACCAAAAGCAAAAACATTTCAAATCTTTATCTATTTAACCAACCAAACTGTCAAATTGTCATATACTAAACAGAATAATTCTTTTTTGAAAATAGATTAAGGTACCAAGATTTGAGGATCAAACTTGAGGCTTGCATATTACACATCAGTTCATGGCATTTACAATGCATTTTTATGGCGAAATCATTTGCAATTTTCTTTTGTTAGGTCATGAGCACTGCATTTCTATAGTAAGTTCTTGAGCAATGCATTTCTATAGTAAGTTCTTGAGCACTGCATTTCTATCGTAAGTTCTTGAGCAATGCATTTCTATCGTAAGTTCTTGAGCAATGCATTTCTATCGTAAGTTCTTGAGCAATGCATTTCTATCGTAAGTTCTTGAGCAATGCATTTCTATAGTAAGTTCTTGAGCAATGTATTTCTATGGTAAGTTCTTGAGCAATGCATTTACATAATACCTATCATAGCCCTATTCTTCCAGTGATGTTTGCATTAAATCCCTTTTAAGTCCAATGCAACCTCAAATATAATGCAACCCCCACTTTTTGTAGCTAGAAATCAATAATATATTTTATCCTCTTATTGCAGCAATTTCAAAAACACTTGAAACACGAAAACTGGAAAACTAAAACACAAACTCAAAAACAAATATGGTTCCTGATTTTTCTCAGTAACTTTTGGTTTGAATTTACTCCAAGATCCAAATTCTGTATATTTGTTGGTTTGTTACCATTATACCACAAAAATGAAACCTTTTATTTTTTTATATGTTCTATATAAGTATCTATGTGAACCCCCAAATCAACCAAAACTGTCAATATTGGTTTCTCCAGTTTTCAAATTGGTCTAGCTGGCTATGTATGTATGTATGTATATATCATATATGGCTGTACCAATGAAACTAGATAGCTGAAAATTTCAACATTTATTCCTTCTATGATCTATCAAAATCGGTTTTGTTTTTTGAAAATTTACCCCCCTGAATACATCTTTAGTAAGCGGTTCAATTTTTAGTGGGCGTTCATTTAGTGGTACCTAAGCTGGTATCCGGTATGCTTCATGCTTATTTCTTGAAAATTCTGACATAGTAATTAGTGATCACTGCACAACAAACAGCAGTTACTTTGATCACTTTCATTGATCACTTTTTTTTCTAATTTTTAATTGATCAGCCTTAACACAGCATTCTGCCAAAAGAGGATGGTCTTGTGACAGTTTTTATTGAATGACTAACCAGACCTGCTGATGTATAGATTTCAATGATTTTCTGTACAAACCTATTTACAGATGTGGTGGAAAATATGTTTATAAAAATATTGAATCAATGTTTGATTTTTTAAAAATTTTGTGAATCACTTTCACATTAATCTTCTTGAATCTTAATTTCTTATTTTTAGCTTAATTTTTTCAGGTTGAAAATTTACAAACTGGAGGTTTGTGAGAAAAAAATAAGTGTATGAACTCTGATAGACGATCTTTTTCCATTTGTCAAGTATGAATAATATGAGCGGATTTTCACCGGAGAATCGGCTCCTGAAAAAATTCAAAATTTGGCAAATAACAGCATATTATCTGATTTTCAATACTTATTTATTGAAGGATAAAATTTCAAAAAAATAGCGTTTTATTCCAAATATCAAAAAAGAAGTATTTTTTAGAAATATGATTCCTACCCCACCTTTTATTATTTTGATGATTCATATTATTTATATATTGATGTTTTTTCATTTATAACTGACAAATCCCAGGAAGTACTAAATATGTATACCTTTTGGAGGGAAATTGCTCAGGAACTGCTCAAGCTGAGTTTAATCAATAAAAATTATGAAGAATCTTTTCTTTCTTTTTTTTTTTTAATATTGATTAAAAAATTTTTTTTTTCCAGGTCAAAAACCTAAATCATCATTATTTGAATAAAACTGAAAATAATTGTTGTGAGAAAAATATTTTATGTAATTTTCCTGTTTTTTAATTCCCAAAGTAAGATTCCCAGTTCGAGCAATTTTGGAGCTCTTTTCTAGAAAAAGGTAAAGGTAATCAATATCTCGGAGGATTTATTTATAAATGTGTAAAAATCAGTGTATAGATGAGATAAATCATCAAAATGGTAAGAATCATATGGAAAAAAGTCTTTTCTTCCAATATTTGGAATGAAATTATTTTTTTCAAAATTTTGTCCTTCAATAAATAAGTTTTGAAAATTTTATACAAGTCAAATATCATGCTGATTTTTGCCAGAATTTTTGATTCCTCAGGTGTCGATTTTCCAGCAAAATTGCACCTATGTTGTTCATGCAGAACACGTTTTCCTAGCTTCTGCATTTTTCTTAGGTTTTCAAGCGTGTATTTTCTTTGTTTTCTACTTCTGTTCTTGTTACTTTGGCCATAGTCTTGTCACTAACATGTCACTGTTATTGGCAAAAGAGGTACAGTGACAATCCTATCTCTAATGATTACCTGTCCAGGCATTAGTAATTAAAATGGCTGCTATGATGATTGTCAAACTTGATAGTAAAATGCCAAGAACTGCCTGATTATTATCTCAATTTTACCACAAATAAAATTCTTGTCTCCAGCATTTTACATCTTTCCTTACAATATCAGGGCATAAATCTACAAGTTCCATGGATTATCCTTTCCCAAAAAGCAATAAAATCGGTGGAGATATCCAGATATATAAAATGAAATGTTGTTGACTGAATCTTGCTGGAATCATTTTCCCTCTCCTCAAGTGGCTTCCATATTATAAAAGCTAAATAAAAAAAATCTTTTCTTTTAAATTACAAAAAGAATGTTCATTATTTAGCAAGATCATCAGTCGAGATGAAATATGCAAATCAGCAGCCAAGAAATCTGGTAAACTTAATTAAAGATGATTTCGGCGGGGGAAAATAAGTTCTGAAGCGAATAGAGGAAAATCAGGCCGCAAGGGAAAAAAAAAAAAAAAAAGCATTTTCCTTTTTCACTGTTTTGGTGGGAGAGGGCGGAGAGAGAGACGGGTTTTTGCAAACAGGTTACGTGCATTTCTAAAATACCGAATTGGGTATTTGCTCTTTCTGCGATTCATCATTTTCTTTATCATGATTTGAATTATTGCAATCTTCTTCCACATGATTATTATCTTCATCCTCAGAAACAATTTTTTAGATGTGTCCTGGCATCTCTATAAGACACTCTTTGGTTGGTCGGTCCCTAATACGTTAAATATCAACTTTATCAGCCATATCAGACATGTTGGATTGATATGAAAATTTGTCCGTCCTCAACTTCCTCTTCCTCTTCCTCCTCCTCCGAATACTACTATCGCAATGAGTGATCTTAAATATCAATTCTCTCAGCTATATCATGTCCGATTGATACGAAACTTGGTCCACTATGGGAGAACCATCCTACAGCTTCCTACTTCTACTGCTACTACAATTACTACTACTACTACTACTTTGGATGGTGGACATATCATTGAACTTATGGTTCTTGGTCATTTTGTGCTGCTTTTGTTTGGAGGGGATAAAATCAACAAACCGAGTTTGAAACCGGCTAAGACAGTTTGCATTGACTTTGCACCAATGCCCTTGAGAAAAGCATGGATCCATTTCCCCTCCATGCTATGGGTTAATAGCAGGGCAGTTGGAGCCCTTTAACCCTTTAGAACTGTCCATCTTGGGAGTCAGCTAGCACTCTAGCCAAGTAAAAATCCAGAATTAGTACTAAAACAATAACTGCGTCTCCATTGATCATTCTTGAGGTGGAAACAAAATCATTGCCTCATGGGTCAGGTGATTCTGGAATAAATTAGTCTGAGTTTGAGCTTTAATTAGCAATATAATAGTTACTATTATTATAAGCTAGTGCCCCTACTATCAGTATTATTAGTATTATGTTATCCTTTTGATGTCTGGTTGTATTCATAGCACACCAAGTTTCAGCTAGAAGTTATGACTTAGTAGGCACTGGCAGTATTTTTTACAAAGGAAGGTCAATACCAGAGGCTAAACAAGTGAACAGTGAATAGTTATTCAAAAGACAAGATATTTACAAGAACCGTGCTTTGCGAAGGATATTGGCTGTGTGTTTGAGGACAATTTTTTTGTATTTCATAGATGCTCGGGTTTCCTGGTATTCTACCTAGATATTTGTCAACATCTTTTTTTTCCTATGATCCCAAGGGCTCTCATAATAACTAATATTGTTTCAGTCTTAAGTGGCCAGATTATCATTATCATTTTTTGCATTTTAACACCAGTTGTCCATCGCTGGAGACTTAGTGACAGCAAATCTCCTCAAATCTCGTCCCCTCCTCTTTATATTTTCACAGTCCACTGCAGTGCTGCGGTTTACAGTTTCACACCAGTTACCTTGTGGTTATCGTTGGAGGCTGAGTGACAGCTCTCCTCTCATATCATCCTCACTTGTGACAGTGCTGTGCCTTGTACCATCTCCACCATGCCTTTTTCTTGGCTGTTCAGCCATTGTTACCAGCTGGGGGTTGTAGGTCCAGCTCCCTCCTCAGTATTCATGCAGTCCCCAGTAGCACCATGGTATCTATAATCTCAATCCTTCCTCTTATCCCTAGTTCCTCAAATCTCATTTTCAGTGACTTTGGTACGGTTCCAAGTGCACCTACTATTACTGGTACTACGCTGACTCTCATATTCCATACCTTCTTTGGTTTCCCTTGCCAGGTTCCCTAATTTTTCACTCTTTCGTATTTACTCTGTGATCCACAGGCATGGTCTAATCTATTAATTGGCTGGTTCTCCTTCCCTTGTCCACAATTACCAGGTATTTCCATTGATATTAGGTTGGTGCAAAAAAAGATTGTTTTTTCACCATTATATTTCAAGCTGTATATCTCAGCTTAAAATAAAAGTTTTTAATAAAAATCAGAACCTTCAGAGTCTACACATTTTTGCAAACTAGAAATAAGTCCTGAAGCTTAGAATTCTGGGATCCAGGAATCAATGAATTCTTCAAAGACATTCTAAGCTGCTGCTTGATTGTTGAAACTGTCCCTTGCAGGAAATGTTCAAGATGCTTGAATGAGGTACAGTTTCATAGCCTAGTTTATTCAATTTCTGCTGGGTCATTCACGTGACATGAAGTCAGGCATTGTCATGGAGAAGAATTGGTCCTTTTTGATTGACAAATATTGGATGTAAACATTGCAGTTTTTAGTGTATTTTGCTGATTTCATGGAAATGTTTTTGCCAGGATTTGAGAACTTGTAGTGGATGATTCCAATTGCCGACCACCAAATAGTGATTATAATCTCCTTTTGATGCAGGTTTGGTTTGGGGAAATATTTTGGGGCTCCACTTTTGTCTAGCCACTGGACAGAATATTATCAATTGTTGTATAAAATCCCCTTTTTGCCAAATGTCCTAACACGATCAAGAAATGGATCATTTATGTTGCACAAAAAAGTGCATAACAGACTTTGTAATGGCATTTTTTTTAATTTTTGTTCAGCGCATGCAGAACCAATTTATCTAGCCATTTTGCTTTTTCAGTTTGGTACAAATATCAAAAAATCATAGAATGGTCAATGTTTAGTTCCTCTGCAATCTCTCCAGTTGTTTTGTATATTTCCAACTCCATAATCACCCTCAATTGGATGTTATCAATTGCAGAAGAATATCCACAAACCTCCTCATCTTCAAGGCTCTTGTTTCTGTTTTGAAACTTTGAGCTCTTGTTTCTGTTTTGAAATATTGAGCTTTACATTCATTGACAGTCAAATACTTGGTATTGTGAATGATTTTCACTGCTTTACGTCCCATTTTCAACGCATGCAACAAATTGCTCAAATTTGCTTTTTTCTATCTTTGATTTGACAGACTCAAATAAACATGAATAGATAGTAAAAAGAAAACATTCAGCTTAAATAAATGGAGCAAAATTCATGCTTTAGAACAATATATTCACTGAAGATAGGTAAATTACTATTTAATCCAAAATAAGCATCGGAGTTATAAAAATTGCCATTATATTCACACCAACCTAATACCGCTTCTTACTTTCCACATCATTATTATTCATGTCAAAATGAGATCAAGATCATTATTATTGTTAATATTTCTCCCAATAATGGGTTTATTATCACTATCATCATTAATCCCATCATTACTATAAAATTATTCTATATTATTCATAGAACTTCAGATATTCTCATGAAAATGCAGTGATCAATATTTCGTTATTGGTGTTGCTTTTTCTTGTAATGTTTGTTTTGTTTTCCAGTCTTTGAAGTTTTATTGTCTAAATATCTATAGAGGATCCAGAGTTTTCAGACACCTCCCACACCCAGCTTTGGCATGACCCATACATATTTTTTCAAGGTATCTTGGTAAAGGAACTCTATGAATATAAGACGCCCAAATGATCCCATCCCTTTAAAACCCTAAAAACAAAAAATATTTAATTCTTTGTGCAATAAATCAAATATAGTCAAAAAAAAATTGGACACTGCTCAAAATCCTAGATCTACCCCTCTTCATCTTGCTTGTTATTATAATCATTACTATTTTATCATTCTATGCTTTTGATCATTATATCATTCAATATTTTTATTATATTTCTTCAATTTTTAATTTTACTTTTTTATCATCTATCATTACATTTTCAATATTTGTCGATAATCTTTATTTGCATGATATTATTCTCATCATTCAAGATTGTTATCATCCAAATTTCCTTCAATTTTTATTCTCATTTGAGAAATAAATCTTTATCGTTATAATCCTCATATCTGTCCTGAGTAATAAGAATCATATGGCAATTATTTTTATCAATTTAATTAATCCAATTAATAACAGATACCCTGTGAAGATTGAACTCACTATATTAGTAATGGTCCACAAGACTCTTTAGTGAGGTGCTCTATTAATGTTTATTATGAACACTGATATTGCTGTGATTAATACTGTTAGTACGATTATAACTCTTATATTATCAGATACCGTCAACCAAAACTGTCAACATTGATTTCTTCAGTTTTGGGGCTGTTCTGGCTGGCTATGTATACATGGTGCATGCAAACTGCTCCAGTAGAGCCATAGGGATGAAAATTTAAACATTTCCACTTTATTATATCTAGGAAAAAAAGCTTTTTTGTTTTTTGAAAATTCCACCCTAAATGTAGGTGTTCAATATACGATGTAATTTTGTGCTAGATCGGTCCCTTAGTTTGTGCCCGGCAATGTTCATTTTTGTTTCTTGGAAATTAGGATATTTCTAGTGATCATCACCTAACAGAGGGCGAGATATGTAACTTATTCATTGATTACCCCCTTTTATAATTTTTTCAATTGATCATTCCCAACACAGCCAAAAGTTGAATTATTATTTTTTAGGTTGGGGAGACGGGGTTGCTGACATGGATGTAGAAAAATTAATTCCCAAGAGGAGTTAGCATAGGAATGATTGCTGTAGGCTGGAATGGAAGAAAAGGGAAAATGACAGAGCCAAATAATTATCATTTTTTGAGCTTGTTATAATAAATGAAGGTCTTGAAAGTGAATTCAACATTCGGATTATTGAAGCTCGGCTATTAGAAACCATTAACCAAAACTGTCAACATAAATGTCTTCAGTTTTCAAGTTGGTTTGGCTGTCTAGCTGTGTGTGTATCACGCTAAAAGACTGCACCAATTGAGCTAGCGGGTTGAAAATTTAGACATTCAATCTTTAATACACTAAAATAAAGGGTTTGTTTTTTGAAAATCCCACCCCAAATAAGGGTTCCACTGGAGGAGGAGTCAATTTGCAATGTAGGTTGATGCTAAATTGATCTCTTGGTCTATGTCATTCATGCTTGTTTTTTTTTGTTTTTTGTTTTTTTTAATTCAGACTTTTCTTAGTGATCATCGTCCAATGAAAGGCAAGAGAAGTAACTTCATTGATCATCCCTCCTCCGACCTTGCGGTCAATGTGACGGTTTTTATTGAGTGACTAACCAGACCTGTTTGATTGATTGAGTGAGTTTGTGAGTGATTAATGATGAACTAGCAAGAGTTAAAGAGTGAAGCTAGTGAAAAGGATAATGTATGAGAGATGAACACATGGAGAGAATCGTGGAAACATGATTCTGAAAGGGAGAGAGAAAGAAAGAGAGGGTAAATGGAGAGAAAATCTTTAGAAACTATGCAACATGTATATGTGAGAATCATGCCCAGCATCTAATGGAGAGATCACAAGACAGCACAGTATATTAGGGGAAAAACAGGAGTCCAAGACATCATTGGATCCATTAGGATACTCAAATGGCAATGAGTGGGTATTGTTGCAAGATAGGCAGACAACTGATGGACATCACGACTCACCACATGGATTTACAGAGATCAAATGTGAAACCCAGACCAGCAGAATATGAGATTGCGAGACAAACAGGAGAGGTTCAGAGAGTATTTGCTCCGTGATGCCAACGATAGAGAGGTGTGGCCAATCCTTGGGAAGGTCTATGTCCTATGATGAACTATAAAAGACTGATGATAATGAGGAGGAGAAGAGAGAGAGTGAAAGAAACAAAGTATCAAGAGAGAAAAAGAGAGAGAAAGAGGAAAAGTAAGAGAAACATATTGAGAAACTAATAAAGAGAGTGTGAGAAACCAAAAATGATTCAGTGACAGAGTAAAACAGAGAGCAAGGGAGAAAAACTGTAAGGTCATGCAAAAAAATAACACGAAGTTTAGAGACTTCGACAAGAAAATAACTTATAAAACTAGCAAGCGTAATAGGAAATGACAGTGTGAGGTACTCATAGAGAGTTAGGAAATAAAGAAAGCAAAGGACTGACAGTGTGGGGCATACATAAAGGGTAACAGAAAGAATGTACCGAGTAAGGCACTCAAAGTGAGTTATAAAAGGAAGAGAAAGACCGCCCAAAAGAATGACAGATTGAGGCACATATAGAGAGTGAGGAAAGTGAGAGAAAGAGAACTGCAAAAAAGTGAAGGAAAGAAATTAGGAATTAAAGAATTGAAACTAAGAATAAGACTAAAGATATGGGCTAAAATTATGGAAGTGAGCATGAGAAGCATATTTAAAGCTGAAATTATTGAGGAGAAAATTAAGGAGTCAAAAGAAAAAAAAAGACTCCAAGAAGAACTGTTTGAGAAAGAGAGAGAGAAGGAAAGATACAAAAAGACTGCCTCAGACAAAGAGATATCACAAGTAAAAGAAATATAGTAAATGAATCTTTGAAAGAGTGAGATTTTGGGGGACACTGTCTTAAAGAGAATTAATAATTAGAAAGGAAAAGTGAGGCAGTGAGTAAGAGTGAATGGTGGAAGGATAGGAATGAATTATGACGGTGCATTAATAAACTGCATGTGGCTGGGAGCAAGAGTTAGATTAAAGACTCTCCTTCCAATTTCAAATCATTTCCAGATAGAGGAAGGGTGAACACCTCATGAAAGTATACCAATGGTTGCACATAGCTAATACAAAAGCTCTCCTCTGTGAATGTGTGTCATTTAAATGAAAAAATACCAGGGTACTGTTAAGTTGTTTTCAAAACTTGGAAACACTGCCAATTTGAATAATATGACCTAATAACACAATAAATCCAAAGAATGCATTTGAATTTTTTTAAGTATATCTCCATAGCCTCTAATTGTAAGTTTGTTTTTCTTCTTGAATTTACATCATGATGATAATGTTTCATTCTGCTCTAATAATCGGATTTGTGAGAATGGATTCTTAGCTAAAAATGCTGCATTGCATGTGAATCTCCACTCAGAGTAAGTAAAGATTTACTTGCTTCTTTTAAATAAAGATAAACGGATTTTGACTTTGATTCCAGCTTGAATCAAAAAAAACTTGACAGCAAATTTCGCTGTATTTTCATTACAGTGAAGAGCCAGATAATAAGTACATCTATACTTGATCTGAATTACTTGAAAAACAACACGATCAGATCTGTTGTTCATTTTTTCATATATATTCAGGTTGTCTGTGCAGTTTACGAAGTGTGGATGTTCGATAAATTCTATGTTTGATACAAATATCAGTTTATCTAGATTATTTCCCGTTCAAATATTAAAACATTAGTTTCACTCTCCAAAATATCTTTGAATCATTTATATAATTCAAAATCCAAAATAGTGAATCATTAGATTTTTTCAAAGAGCTGTCTTAGCAAATCATTCGATAATTTCATTCATTAAACCAAGGGAATATTCCCTTAATCTTCCTGATAATTCAAACCAACTTTTCCCCCAAATGAATAAGGGATTTAGTTGTTATCACTTTTCATTCATTTTGTTTGCTGCCACTTTTCCAGGGAAGGAAGTGGGTATGCAAAAAGATATATTCCCGGTAGTGGACGGTACAGGAGCACATATTCAGTGGAGCTTCCAAACCTCTTCACCCTAGGTTAGAAGCTCTGATGTAGGGTTTAGAATGAGGGATAGATTGTCAACTTTCAACTTCTGAAGATGACTGTGCCCCTTTTCTCCCTATCTGTCTGTATCTTTTTTGTAGCTTTTGGGAGCGTTTACAACTTGGCATTCCCACACAGAATAACATTCTGGAAAGAAGGCATAATGACTTCAGAAGATCTCGACTGACTCTAGTATGCAAAGATACCCCAAGTTTCTTTTGTGCCATTTCAACCGTGTTTCTGAGTTTAAGTTGTAATTCAAGTTCCAGCAGCCCTAAACCTGTTCATTGCCGTTAATGACATCATTTGTCTTAGCAATCCTTCAAACACTTTTTCATGTGATTGAACTTCTTGTTGTTTGTTTTGTTAACACGTTTCAGCCATTGTATTTTATGGCCATCCTCAGATGCACAATCAAAATGTGATGGTGATAAATAGAATTTTTTCGCCAATGGCGTATAACATGGGATTCAGATGTTTTCTTCTCCTCTTCCTGTTTGGCCTCGATTTCCATACCTTGTATCATCTTGGCAAGTAGCTTCTATCAGTCCTGTTCCATGGACAGGATAACTTGTCTCATGATAGCATTATTCTTTTTTTCTCACATTCATTTATGTATATACAACATTTGATAGATATTTTGTTGTACGCATTACTTGATTAGTATGAAGATGTGAAGGCCAAAATCAAGTGAAGAATCACACTAGTTTGGCAAGCTTTTAGTGGAGCAAGCTCAATTTTCAAGAACAAGAAACTCTAACTATTCTTGAAAAGATTAATATACGACCAATGCATTCTCCTGATGGAGCTTAAACCTGGAATCTAACCAAAAGATTGCCCCTCAAACTGAGAACCATGAAACATGCACTTGAGAGAATTTCACTCAACCTTACATGGAGAGATCATAAGACAACACTGTATATAAGAGAAAAGACTGCAGTTAGAGATAGAGATAAAAACCATTCAAAAACTCAAATAGAGTAGGACATATTGCGAGAAAATCAGACAACTGCTGGACATCTTGACTTACAACATGGATCATATGCAAAACTGTGACCAACAGATAGTAAGATGGTGTAACAAGCTAGACAAGTTCAGAAGGTACTGGCTCCATGACACCCCTGATAGAAGGTCTATGTCCAATGACGGACACTAAAAGGCTGATAGTGATGATGATGATGTATGAAAATGAAACTGTATTAATGTATTGAAAACTTCCTATTCAAGAAAACTTCCTCATCAATTTCTGATGAGAAGAACTCGGTGTTGGAATCACAATATTCAATAATTTACTTGGTAGAGGACAGGTCAAGAATTGTGTAGTTATCCCTACCACAAAAAAAACAAACTTTCTTGACTAGATAACCAGCTGTTCAACCAGAGACTTAGCTCAGGGTTTTGGGGCTATTTGAAAATGCCCTAAGGTTTCTACAACTGAGCACCCCTCCAATGTTTTATAAATAGTTGTTCACTTATTGTATTGATTCAGATATTATATAATAACAAGGATATATTTATATATATACATGAATAGCATAAATAATAATTCACCCCTTGGGGTTGCTTTTCACCGATTAAATGATAGTGCATGTCTATTTGTTGCAAATGTTTCCTTCCCATCGAATCTCACTAAATGTTGGAGGGTTCGGTACATTGTGACACATCTGTTAGGGCTCAGGCATTTTGGAGACATACGTTTGGATGCAAAGAACGTTTTCCAGAAGTTAGGAAAATAAGTTTAAAAATTAGTATCACTGAATGTATACACACACCCATACAGACACATACTAATTACTTACATGCAACTCATAGAGGTGCATGCCAAACGCATACTACATATGCTCATATATACATGCCAGGTACACGCATACAACATGTGCTTACACACATGCACATACATGCCACAAATATACACATGCACCCAGAAAAATGCAAGCTACATATTTACATGCGCATGATTACACACATGCCATATATATACACATACGTATCACCAAATCTCTAGCTACATTACTGTGTCTCTATCTCCATTGTTATCATTATTATCCAAATTTATATTGTCATTAATGCTATTTGTATTGAAGTGAAGACATCCAATTCAAAGCCGATGATTCATGGGTGTGTCAAGATCGAGGTAGCCTTATGGAGCACATTCCTCTTTGAAGCTGATTCTAAATCCTAAACTAGTTGCCTACCGTAACTAGAGAATCCAGTCTACCATGCTATTCACTTTCAGCAAGCAGGAGAAATGATGGATCCATGCTTTTCCTAAGAGCATTAGTGTAAAATGAACACAAACTATCTAAGCTGGAGTTTGAACTTGACATGCAAATTCCATATGCTGAGCTGTTGATTGTTCAACCGCTCCATACCTCCACGAAGCTAACATTCCTAGATCTACATATGCTATATCTTGAGTAAGTTTGCCCACATTTATGTAAGAAACTGTCAGCCTGAACTGTCAACACCTGTTTCTTCAGTTTTCAAGTTGGTCTGGCTGGCTATGTAGGTATATATGGGCATATACATGCTGCACCAAATGAAGCTAAAGAGCTGAAAATTTGAACATTTACTTCTTATCAAGTAGAAAAAAATGCCTCTGTTAGTTTTTTGAATATCTTCCACTAAATAGGATTTTAAGGGAGGGGATTTCAATCCCCAATGTAAGTGAATACTAGATTGGGCCCTTAGTTTGAGTCCAGCAGAGTTTATGCTTGTTTTTTTTTGTTTTTTTTTAATTCAGAAGACAAGAGTTGTAACTTGTTTATTGATCACCCCGTTTTCTGATTTTTGAATGATCAACCCCGAAACAGTTTCTATTTAGTGACTGACCAGACCTATGTTACTGATATGTATATCTTAGATGAAATAGATTTTTGTAAAAAATGTAGCCTGGACAAGGAGTTTATTATCAGCTCTAATAATAATGAAACCAAAATCATGTGTTGGGGAATATCAGAGTTTCCACTCAAAATGATTTCATTGAAGAAGTAAAACAATTTGATGAATCATCAGCTTCACTGATTCAAATAATGGCATTGGTTTATCTCAGAATTCCAAACAACATTTATCGCTGCATCATCAAGATGTTACGGGTTGTTAGCACTTCATATTCCCCTCGTGTTTGTTAGCAACTACGAAATAATACTACACAGTCCACTTGAGGTTGTATACATCTTGGAGAGAGAAAAGTATTTCAAATTATTTTTTTTTAATTCTTAAACTCCAATATGATGCACAACAGAGCAGTACACTAGTGAACATGGTAAGAAATGTTATGTTAAAGACCTCAGTTATATTTTTCATGGTTTTTACTGTGTTCTGTCTATAAAGTTTATTAAGTTCTTTTTCCCCATTCTTTAATTAACAGGTATGTGTGCGTCAGTCCACCTTTTCATCTAGTGAATCAGAAGATAAAAGACAGACACTAATGTCTGCAGACTACTACAGCGGGAGATCAACAATATCTTCTCGTGCAGACAGCGGGCGTGGATGGAGTGAAGGAGAGGTGCCAGGTATGTAGTTGGGGGAGAGATGTTGACCAGTGGGTGACCAGAAATGAGGTAAAATAACCAAAACAAACAAAATAATGTCAGCAAAAAACTAAACAAAAGTTGCCATAGAAAAAAAAAAGATGAAAGAAAAAAAAAAAAGTCAGAAGTAAATAACAGTAGTTTTTTTTTGTCTATTTTCTAAAGAGAAAATTTTAGCCCATTCTGACTTTGGAGTAAAATCAAAGTACGAAAAATAGTTTTATATAAAAGATGAAAAAAAAATGCCTGAAAAATCAATTTGAGTGAAAATACTACTCTTGCTAATCAGCATTTTATAACAGATTTGAATTTCTGACCAAACAGATTGCTATTAAAAATCTAAATATGTGGCCACTTTAGACTAATACAGATTAGATTGATGACAATGTAAAATTAAGTGTTAACCAATCTATTGATAATGTAAAACATCTGATTAATTAACAACAGAACTTGTCAGGGAGGTGATGTTATCCTGATTTTTCTAATTCTTTTATATAAGATCAGAGAAAATACTATCCAAGAATGTATAAAGGATGACAATGCTTCATCTGAGAAAAGAAAGAAATCAGGATAATATTACTGCTACTACTACACCTACTACTACTACTAAAACTAATTCTTATACTTCTATAACTACTATATGTAAAACTAACAAATATGGCACCAAATGATCAGGGAAGGATTAAGTATGAGTTTAAGGGATCTTCCCTCAGTTGTAGCAGCTCAGTCAGTTGAGCTGTGTTATACATAGGCAGCTTCCGAAGGAAGCAAGTTTAAGTTTCAACTATAGCTCATTTTTTATTCTTTATTTCTGATTTGCAAGGTTTACTTATTACCATAGACGAATAGTCTGAATTAATTGCGATAAAAAGCAACTAAAGAATTCAAGATGGAAGTAATACTAGTAAAAAAATTAATAATGGCTGCCAAAAAGATTTTTTGTGATAGGGATGACAGTACGGTTCTAAAGAGCTGCTGTAATTTGAATTGCAACTTAAAATTAAGAAATAGAGTTGAAGTGTGCAAAAGAAACTTTCAGTATCTATGGATTCTACATTTGGTCCAGATCTGATAAAGTCATTATGTCTTCTTTCCAGAATGTTCTGTCTGGAAAAACTGAGTTTTAAATGCACTCAAAAGGAACAAAAATAACACAGACAGAAAGACATAAATGGTGAGAGATAAAAACCAAATCCAAATTTAGCTCTTAAGGAAAAGTTGCTGTTAGAGAAAGATGAAAATGAACTAGTGTATTTAATGGCATATATTTCAATAGAGAATATTTACAAAGATTGCATATCTTTAAATTGCTCTCAATTCTTTAACTCTTCCTTAAGTTTTGGCCAAGGGATACGTTCAATTTATGAGCCATCTTTTGGAAGAAAAGGGGTGTTATATGCTACTAAATGAGGTAAGGAAGAGAGAAATTAATGAATAATCTGTTTTGGAGAAGGTATATTTTGATATATTTTTTCAAAACTAATCATGGGTTATTTTGAATTCTGAATTAGATAAATCATTTAGAATATCAAAAAACAGAATGATTTGTTGAAAATTTTTGATTCTCCTTGACTGCAGCAATGTAAAAATACTTATTACATTGAAAGAAGAGACATCTAAGATTTGGCAGTGTATTTGCTTCACGATCATCATTATTTGTAGCAAAGCTGTAACATTAGATTATGTAATTATGGATGGTCAACCACAGTCTGAAGTGATCCAAAGGCCCCTCTTTATTTCGTTACTATCTTTTTGGATAGAGTTGGGCTCAACCTCTATTGACAACCACTTACCTTCGATCTTACTTTTTAGTAGAGCGGCACTGAGTACTATTTCTAAAGACTTTTGTACATCCTGGGATTGATCCCCAGTTGCTTACAGCATCTGGTATTTCAAGATAGTCATCAGTCTAGGTAATGACCAGGCTCAACATTGCTCATCTTTGATGATCTTAAAAGAATCAGAGTGCCCAATGCAATTTTTAATATATTTTTCTGCTTGAAATGATTTGATTTATAACTTGTTTTCGTATTATAAGTGTGCAACAATAGGCTCATTTGGGGAAGAAGTTAGGTTATTTAATGAGAGGATAGGAAGGGAGAGGGGGAGAAAAAAGTTAGTTTAATTAGAGGGTTGGAAGGGAGAGGGGCTGATGGCTGCTACTGATAATGTATGTGACAGACATGACTTTTACTTTATGTATGATGATTATATGTGTAGGACCCATAGCTTGAAAATCAAAAGAAAGTTGGTGGTGTGTATTACCATCTAAATCATATTTTAAGGAAATTTTGGCAGCCATTTTGGTACATCAATAAATCTGTAGCATACTGCTAAAAAATGCATTTTTATTTCAACATAAGCTCTTTCCTTGTCAATGCATTTAATTCAGTGGTAAATGTTAATTGAATAGATCGAATGTCTACATTGACAATGTCAGATCGAAATCCAGCTACTATCAGTCATACAATGGACTTATTGATCCACCCTTGGTATTTTGACCTTTTATACCAAATGTCCATTGTGATAAGGTAAAGCATACTGTGTCTTGAGAGACAACTCCCCATGGAATATGGAGGCGGGTACCAAAGTCATGATTTCTGTTGCATGCTTCAGTTTAGTGATCCTTGCAAGTCTCAAGTCTGGTTGAGACCAGGACTTTATTCCTACAAATTTCTATGACCACATCCTTGGCAGGATGCAAGTCCACCAAAGGGATACATCCACGCTAATCACACAACTGAGAGTGTACTCAATAAGCTGCTGAGTTCTTGTGGAACTTAATCCTGTCGAAGAGTTTTCTGCACTCTTTGCTCATGCCAGGAATTGAACCTAGAACCGTCTGCATGTGAGGCGAATGTGCTAACCATAATATTATCCAGACTGTAGTCAGTCTGAAAATTATGTTTATAAAATCCACAGTACCAAAACTATAAATATCAACCTGTAAGGTTTGAGTAAATTGATCATCGATGTGTATATCAGAATTGTGAAAGAGATGTTCAGTAAGCTTGTTGTTTGTGCTGTGGGAGAGGTTTGAACTTCAGCCAACCCAGTAACTATAGATAGCACTCTTGGCATCAGTGTTAATGTACTTCCTGAATACGCTATGTATTCTGGGAAGATATCCAGGAAGAAATTTTATTTGTGAAGGAAAGCTCAGCTATAAAGAGCAATTTATGGTTTCAGGAGTCCCCATAAGGAATAGTAATTCCTTGAATTGTTCCCGGTCTCAGGTTGGCTGGAGTCACAATTTATTCAGCTTCATATACGAGGCCCCTGGAGGTGTAGGTGGCAGCACGGAAAATGGAATAGACAACCTGAGTTCCAACTCAACCGGCAACAATATGCGTTCATTTTGCAGTAATGCCCGTGGGAAAGGCATCAAACAATCAATCAAACTGATTGAGGAAGAGATAGGTTCATGCCTTTTTCCTGGGTATTAGTGTTAAGTGAACACAAACTGTCTTAGCCAGAGTTTGAATTAGTTTCGCTGATTCCATTTTTCGTGTTGCCAACCGATAGGCCACCAGCACTTTCATTCTATTTTTATAGAGTCTGTAGAATTGTACAAAAGTCTATTAAGTTTCTAATCTGATTAAGCTTTATAAGAAAGAATTTTGAGCAAAAGATTTTGCAGTTCTAAAGAAAAATAAAAACTTATTTCTGAAGGCGTTAAACTGTTAACTAAATAAAGTTATACATAGAAACCTCATATATATATATTTATATGCATATATATATATATATATATATATATATATATATATATATATATATATATATATGTATATGTACGTATGTAATTATGTATGTTTGCATATAAATCAATTATGATGTATTATATATATATATATATATATATATATGTATAAATATTATGGCCGCAAATGATTTTCTAAGAAAATTTGTATAAATTGTCCCATAACTGCTAAATATATGCTAAAATTGTCACACAACTGCCTATTGTATTTAGAGAATGAATCAATATATATATATATATATATATATATATATATATATATATATACATATATATGTAGGTAGTAATTTGATAATGTGGAAAGTGAAAAATTTGAAAAGTTCAGAGAAATGTATCAAGCCAATCTTTATGATAATACTAATTTTAAGATATTACAATTGTTTTTCACTTTCTCCATTTTCAAAATACAACCCCCATTTGTCTGATTACTTTACATCCACACAACAATATATATATATATATATATATATATATATATATATATATATATATGTATATGTATATATGCATGTGTGTGTGTGTGACTTAGGGTTATATACAAATCTCAAAGACATGTATATTTCCCCTAGTCTTTTATAAATACTTTTGTATATGTGTTAATATATTGATGTACATATCTTTGTATACATGCTGATTTAAAGCTTATGTGAGAACTAAGTTCCTCAGTCAGGCTTGCTAAGCTATGCCTTTTACTTTAAAGGAACTCAGATCTTTGTCTCTCTACCAATCATGTGAACTACATCTTTCCACCTCTCACTATATCCCTCAGCACAAATACAATCATTCGCATAGTCCCACATGAAGACATTAACAAAATTTCACCTAAAGAACAGACATCAGTCTTCGTAACTGTGCCGGTTTCACAGTTACGTAATACCTCTTTTTCTGTTTTTGATGCACGCATGTGTCCATTGCAGAGTCTTGTTTTTCTTGCAACCTTCCAGCATCAGAAATTCTTGATGATCTCCCTTGTTAAAGGAAACAAAAAAAAAATGTTATGATTTTTAACTTCTTAAAATAAAACAAACTAATAAAATTTTGGCTCAAATAGAAACACTATTGAGATATTGTTATTATTAAACTATATTGTTAGAGTGTGTCTGCTGCTGGTCAACACGTAGTAGCATGTAATTATTATTTCATTTACTCATTTGTTTATATAATTTCTGCTGAAAAGGAAGCCATAAAAGAAGACGAAATCAAAAACCTATAAATCACCCCACATTTCTCCTACTGCCATGTTGTCACCTGTCCTCTCCAGCTCACATCCACACACCTTGCACTGGACTGCACAGGACAAAATAGGATTTGGAAAAAAGAAACAAAAATCATTGACGGAACAAAATCAAACAAAAATGAAGGGATTTTTACAAGAAGATTAAATTATTTGACAAATGGTGACAAAAAAAACAAAAAAAAACACGCAGATGAGAAACATGCAAAGAGAACAGTTACAATTTTAAAAACAAAACAAAAAAAAAATGAAAGGAATTTGGAAAAAAAAATTCAAGAAGGAATTAAGGGGAAAATGGATGAAAATAGAATGAAAATATCCAGGCATCTATATATTTTTTTTTCTTAAATATATGGAATGAAGGAAGGGAAGAAAGAAAGAAGGAAGCAAGGAAGAAGTCTTGAAGAGCTAAGTAAGCTATATTTGTTGAATAAATTACTGAAGAATTCATGAATGCTCTTTTATTTCAGAATAAAAGAGCATTCATTAATTACTAAATACACTTTATCAATATTACATCTTCATGAAAAAGTCATTTTGGTTTATATATGTGATGCTTTCTTTTCCTATGTCACTTAGCTTATTCTCTAAATTCATTTATTTTTTTTTTTCTTCAATTTCGACAGCATAAACAGTATTTTGATCTATTTTTTTTGAAAAAGTGAAGATTTCTTAAATTGGCTATTTTGAATGTTGCTTTCAGAATTGAGTTTGTCTCAGACCCCTTCATCCAAACACATCTTTTTGAGTGAACTTTCCCTTTTGAAAGTTTATTGATGAAAAAAAGAAAAAAAAAAGCTAGAAGGGGTGATGGGTTATTTATGGTGGCCAACACTTTGTACTTCTTTTCAAATAAATAGGCCAAAGACCAGTAGAATGTTGATGACATGATACCATTCAGTGAGTTCAGAATGGTCTATATATTCTCAATGGTTGCCATGTTGTAACTGATTTCACCAAAAATTCTATATGCATGATATTTATGCATAACTAAGTAAATAGAGAACCAATCCCCCGAATAGCAAAAAGATGACTTTGGATGGGTGGGGATTCGAGATGAATTCATTCAACTAAACCACATTGGAATATTCTTTAAATGCTTTTATTACATGGAAAAGAATAATCATGCTGTCAGAAATTCATTTTTTTTTTTAAATGATGAAATCAAAAATAGTTATATGCATGCATAGATATATATTGTGTGTGTTTGGTCATAGATATCTGCTGGTATAAATGTATGACGATGCACATGTGACTATATAAAGTGCTTGTCATGAATATTGGTACCTTTGAATTCTCTGTTTAACCTGTACAATATCTTCAGAAATATATGGAAATATACCAAATATGTATCATCTTTTTTCAGCTTAACATGTAATTTCAAAGAAGAAATAGAAAATACAACCTGGACAGTGATATTGGCACCCTATGTTAATATTTTTTCTGGCACACCCTTTGGCAAGGATGACTGCTTCTGAACATTTCTTGTAGCCATCTTTGAACTTCTTGCACCTGTCAGCAGGTATTTTCCAGATTTCCACACAAGCCAAAGATTTTTAATGGGATTGAGATTAGGGCTCATTGTTGGCCTGATTAAAACAGTTTTTTTTAACTTTTCAACCATTTTTGTGTACTTTTGGATGTGTACTTGGGGGTTTTGTCATACTGGAGTACTCCTGGTCTCTAGACCGAACCTAGTTTTCTAACACTGAGTAACACATTTTTCTTAAATCCCTTGGTAATCCTTTGATTTCATGATCTCTTTGATACAATCAAGGCTCCTACCGATGTATGCAACAAAATATTTACGAAGGGGGCCAGTATTACTGTCCAGGTCATATTTTCAATTTCTTCTTTGAAACTACTACATGTAAGCTGATGTATTTTTTGTTAAATTATTTTAGACATTCTATTGAAATGTTCTAATGATATGAATTTGTTGGATTTTCATTTATTTCTAAGGATATTGTAGAGGTTATGCAAAAGATTCAAGGGTTCCTATAATCATGACCAGCACAGCACGTATGTACATTTTGTAGACTGTACGCATGTGCACACAGCTGTTTCTTCTGTGGTTGGATAAAGAATCTTAAAGTCAAACACCATTGTAGCTGGATCTGAGTAAATACCACGGAAGATTGGTTTCAAAAAGGGCTAATATCCATTGGTCACTTTCGCAGTGTTGGGAGAGGGATATGTATTCACTCATGGCTGTCAGTCTGTTTATTCGCACAATTTCTCCAAAAGTTCTCAATGAATTTTAACCAAGAGTCACAGGGTAAGGAAGAATTGGTTAAATCTTGGGATAGATACAGGAATTCTTTTGCGATTGTAAGATACTTTTTTCATTTTTTCCATATATTCAAATATTCACTCATGTCTGTTCACACAATATCTCCAGAAGTTCTCGATGACTTCAAATGACATTTTGTGGAAGTATTGACAATGAACTAAGGAAGAACTAATTGAAATTTAGGGTTAATCCAAGAATTTTCCCTTACTGAAAGATATTTCTCACATATCAAGACATTAGTCCCAAAATCGAAGAGTCAGAACTTTGTTACCTTCCCTGCATCGTAGCAATATATGAACAGATTTTCTTTCAGTTTTCAGTTAGAGTATGGCTTTGGCAGAGGTACGCGCTTTGTAATTTAACTACTTATCAAAACCTCAAGGAACTTGAGACTTAACATGACCAAAAGGATAGAAAACACTGTTATTTGTTTCTTGCTTGAATGGTTTCAAGAGATTAGTGAAATGTCCGCTGAGTTTTCTTCAACCACTAAATAAACGATAACAAGATTTTGGCCTCTTTGCTCTCTTCTAATAATTCAGGCATTAAGCACTTTGATAGGTTAGTTTCGGAAGGGTTAAGCTATATTAAGAATTTAATGCTTCTTGTATTTGAGAATCACCGTTGTATACTTCATGGCATTCAGTCAAAGACCCCACCCACACAGCTATTTCTTCAGCTTCATATACATGCGGAGTGAATATATTTCAATGAGACACAGATCGTCTTTCCGACAGACAGTAAGAGAAGAAATGGAGATCGAAATGTGATACATTAAAGAAAATTAAAGACCGTCATCCTTCATAGATTTTCAGAGGTCTTTGTCTCCATCATTTATGAATGTTTATATATTTTATAAGAACAAATCGACATACTGCTCTGTATTATCTATTTACAGAGTCACAGATCAATAATATCAATGATATATTTCCCTCTATACATATATGTATATAAATATATTTTAATCTTATCTAGTTTATCAGTCCATCTAATCTCTCTCAGTGTAATCATATGTATCTCAATTGAAATGAAACTTTGTTTCTCTCTCACTACATTATGCACTTATACATATATATATATTTGATTGTCTGTAATTATTGTTATGTGCACACATCATCAAAATAGAGGCAAAGAGATATTTTAAAATTTTGTGATCGCACTCGGATTTCAAATTATGATCTTCCTGCTGACAATTAGACACTCTACCAACTGCACTATGGTGACATCCTTGATGAGAATGATTAAACATCCAAGCCATAATCATGATTTTTTATCAGCAGTAGCAAGGTATTGTCAGTTGATTTCAAATAACTGTATCTAGTGGATGTAATTTTACAAAATGTTCAAAACAAATTTTTCAAAAAATTAGTCCCACTGGGAACTTTTGCAAACATTAATTTTTCTCAGAAATCAAAAGATTTCGGAGATATGAAGATTAGAAGAAATTACTTTTTTAAGCTTTTAGAACAGGGTTGTTTTCACATTATAACTACAATGCTAAACTGAACTGTTACTTTCCATCCATAAAACATCGTACACCTTCAAAGTATTTGGTTATTTCCATTAGTTCCTTTCAGTTATTTTGTTTTCATTGAAAAACATTGGGTAATCTTTTGTTATGTAAATGCAAAACTTTTAACTATAGTCAAAATCAAGTATGGATGCAGAAAAGTGCAAAATGTAATGTTTCACCAGGTCATATTCAAAGCAATAACAATACAATTTATATATGAACTTCTGTTTTCTTTAAGTGAATTTTCCAGACACTCACTCTTTCGATGATTAAAATGGTATAGAAAAGTCTGTGCCATTTTTTAACATCAAGTGAGTGATTACTTTACAATTTGCAATCGTTATTTAAAACAATTAGTCTTTTGTACAATTTCATTCACTTTACTTTTGCCCTTTTTTGCATCCATAGTCAATTTCAACAATAGTTGAAATTTTTGACTTCAAAAAACTCAAACTTCTGCTTTTGAGTATTCCAATAACAGTCACAGGAAAAGCTGCTCAGTCTACATTGACCATTGACTTGTTTGAGGGGACCACCGCAGGTCTGTCCATGAGTCTGGGCAAACCTACCCAAAGGTGTGCAACACTGCTATTTTTTGCTTGCGCTACCAACACCCACATAGTTGTGTTGCGTAAGAAGACATACTAGTTTCAACCTGTGGTCATCATCGAGGAAAACAAACCGGAATACATCAAATATATATATATATATATATATATCTGTGCGTATATATATATATATATATATATATGTGTAGTCTACAAAGCTTTACAACCTTAAACACTAAGTACATTAAAAAAACTTTTTGAATATCTGTTAATGTAATTTATATAATTTTAATTGTTTTTCTATGTTTTACATATACATTGTTATTGTGGTATCATGTGTAAATTTTCTCTTGTTGGGATCATTAGTTGTATACCAAGGAACTGTTTCAGGGATTGTAAAAACAATAATCCAATACGGAGAAAGATTTTTTTATCTTTTTATTTTAAAAATTTGAACAAGCTCAGGCTCAGTACCTTTCGTATCAGAAAAGTACTCAAATAAGAGGAAGGAAACCTAGCCAACATATCTGAATATATATATATATATATATGTATATGGATAGATAGATAGAAAGATGTGTGTGTGTATCTCTTGATTCCTCATTATATAGATTCATTCAATTTGTTCATTGCATCTCTATTAGTATTTCTTTATCTTTCTCTTTCAGTGTATTTCAGCTTCTTCATCTCTTTGTCTTTCTCTGTCTGTCACTCTCTCTATATATATATATATATATATTTATCTTACCATCAGTCTCCTGTCCCCATTGTTTATCTATTCCCTTCACTCTCTTCTCTTCATCTATCTCCATTTTATTATTCATCTATTCCCCACTCTCTTTCCCTCACTCTCTTTCAATTTCTCACTCCTAATCATTTATTCTATCTATTTATTTGCTTATCTATCTGACTCTCTCTCTCTCTTTAATTTATCTCACTATTCTCTCTTCTTTATCTATTTTTCTTTCTCTCTCCCTTTTTGTTCTTCATCTTTCTCTACGCCCTTTCTTCAACTTACAACCTCTCTCCTTTATCTATCTTGCTATCTTCCTATTCGCTTTATCTATCTTACTGTCCTTCTCTCTTTCTTCATACTCCCACCACCCTCATCTAGGAATATATCTCTATCTGCTTTTCTATTTACATATCTATCTCCTTACATCTCTCTCTTTTTTTTATCAATCTTGAAATCTATATATCTATTTATGCTTAACTACATCTTTCTCTCTTTTTTATCTTTCTTTTCCTCTTGCTGTTTCCCCTCCCTAAGCTACGTCTCCTTCTTTGATCCTTCTCTCTTTCCTTCTATTTATCCCTTCTTTCACAATGTTTGTTTGTACAAGAAAAAAAGTGGAAAGAAAAAATGTCTGCTGCTCATTAATTATATTTTCAGACTCGAAAAAACCTTTGTTGTTGTTGGAGTTATTTTCACTTTTATTATGTTGTCTTTTTATTTGTTTTTTTTCTTGCAAGAGTGATGCACTCAGCTTACATTAGCAAGCATTTAGTGCAATCCTATCTGCAGACAATTGTAATACGTATCTGCTTCTTTCTTCTGTTTTTTAAAATCTACCAATAACTGGTCTTGTTAGACACTCAATAGTAACCGTCATGTGACCAACATCTTTTGGCAGCATGCTGTGTTCAGGGTGATCAATTAAAAAATTTGGAAACGAGATGATCAATAAGTGAGTTACTTCTCAAATTTGAAAAAAAAACAAGTCGTGAATATTATATCATAACTGAGGGATCAATTTAAGCATAATCTTTCATTGTCAATTGAACTCTCATTAAAAAGAAAACTCTGTCTAGGGATGTAATTGAAAAAAAAAAAAAAGAGGTTTTTCCTAGACGTAATAAGGAGTAAATGATAAAATTTTTAGCCCTCTACCTCCATTGGTGCAGCCTGTATGCACAATACATACATACATACATACATACGTAGGCAGCCGGACCAACCTAAATACTGAATAAACCAATGTTGATTGTTTCTAATCAACTCTTTCATGTTACGTGACCACTTACCACAGCCATATTTTGCCTCTCTCTGACCTTTGCATCACTCATAATGAATGTATAAATATATAAGCACAATAATACAAATGGTAATAAACTACAAATTTAAATTCATTATTAAATAATTGCTTGTCTTCTTAGTTCTTCATCCCACTGATTTTGCATATATATATATATATATATATAAATATATATACACTCCAACACACATTTATACACAGCGTAACCCATAAATGACTACATCCCATCAATTTTTTTATAGAAAGTTCATTTTCCTCTAAAATAAATATAGTAGGTTTTTATCATTTCTAATGAAAGGTTACAAAATCAAAATGGATATTATCAGATATTATTTATGACCTAACTCTACAGCATTGTAACTCTGATACCAGAAATATTAATAGGTTGCTGTCTTCTAATCTTGTAACTATTTTTTGTAGCTGTTGTTCTGCTCATGGAAATGAATAATACGTCCCTTCGAATCAGAAGAGAGTTCTTTCCCATTACTGAACTAGAAGTCTGTACACTGAAAACTATGCCTTTATCGGAACTATTTTTAACATTACATACTCTACTTATATTCAAATTTATTTAGATTCCCTATTAGGAAAAATAATCGATAATGGTTTTAATATATACTTACTGTATAGAATGATATAAATTTTTCTTATTCGCATGTACACTTTCATGGACACTACTGAACATATTTTACCAAATCTATTAGCAGACCCACGGATACATGTTGATTCAGCTATCTGAAGAAGGCATTTATTAATAAGTAGGTAAATGGTCTGTGAATATATGAATATTTACTAAACTTGGAATAACCTTGTACAGGGTCACAACAGAAGAGTGCCTACTGAGGATTAAACTCAGGACATCAACAATAGGTCCGTGAGATAAGCTTGCTAACTACCATGCTATGGTCAGTATCCTTAGACATGATAGCTTAGTTTGATATAGAGCTACTAAAAGGATACACAGTGAAGATCAAAACCGGACACTAACAATGGTCTATGAGATGAGGTTGCTAACATGTCAACAATAATTTTATGAAAATCCCTGTTGTTAGATATGCTGGCAAAATGAAAGTGGGAAGATCTGCGGGATCAACGTACGAGAATGGGCTGGACAACAAATATATTTTGTATTGAAGTCGGATGCCGAGGTTTCGTTGCCAACTTGGCCTCAACATACCTGACTAGACTTGGATTATCATCAACAGAGAAGAAGAAATATACCTGGAGGCTTCAAGATCAGGTAGAAGAAAATGAGGTTATCATCTGATGAAGGCTTTGTTGGTTCTGCTGATGTTTTTGCTGTGATAGTTGTATGAATTTATCTATTTATTTTCATTATGTTAAATATGCCAGCAAATAGTTTCACTAAAATCCAAGAATATCTATTGATAAATAAAAGGTATTCATTTTTTCTTCCCCACAAAAGGTAAATACAGGACAATGTTCATGTTCCATGTGGGGCAGCACACTCATTTGTAAGTGTGTGCAAAGGTCTGTAAAGGTGTAAATATTTAATTCCTAAGCTGGGTTGGCAGCATAGCTGATAAAAACTAGATCAGTCGTCAGTCAAATTTTAGTGTTAGAAGAAAACTAGCTCAGTTGTGAGTCAAAAACCTGGTAAAACTAGGTCAAACTATTTAGCTTTATGTTATGGCAAAAAACCTCACTGTAATCCAAAATTGAAGTCTTGCATAAATATGATCTGGAAGTATTAGGTGAGAAATGAGACAAGCTCTGAGAACAAGAACAAGATTCATAATTTTTTATCTTTTGATTCCAAACCCTAACCTTTGACATAGTTTATATCTGGTATTTTTGTTTTTGTAAACAAGGTCAGTAGTCAGTGAAGTCTATGAAAATTAAGTACTAGGTCATTTAGGTCAGTCAATAACTAGGTAGCACTTCTGGTGAAAGTGATACCTCTGCATTTAAATCATGATAAAAGGGAGAGAACTAGGTATTATCTTGCATTATATAGAACAATGAACAAGACATTGATCACAAGTAACCAGTTTGAATATTTCTCAGAAGTTATCTCATGGGAAGTGAAGCAAGCCATCAAGCAAACAAAAAAAAAAGAAAATGTGCCTTGACCAGATAACATCACTAATGACCTACTCAAAAAAACTGGTAAAATCATCACAAAGCTCCAACTAATGCCTCAAAGCCGAGTCCCAAAAGACTGAAAGACTGCAATCATGATGCTGTTACATAAAAAAGAATCGAGAGATCTAACCATTTACTGGCCAATAAACCTATTCAACTGTATCTACAAACTTTTCACCAAAATGCTAGATGGAAACCAACCATTGGAACAAGCTGGCTTCAGAAGAAGCTACATGACCACTGTATATAAATTCAGGAAATCAGCTAAAATGAAAAATCAGTTGAATATATAATGCCACTCACTGTAGCATTAATTGATTTCAAGTGACCTTTGACTCAGTGAAAATCTCCAAGGTCATTGATGCCATCATACTGCAAGGCATAGACCCTGTGTATGTCAGAGTATTGTAACATATCTACCCCACAGCAGGCTTTCTATTGGCTCAAAAAAGAGCAAAATAAAGTAATACCAAACTCTTCACAGCCTGCCTCGAGATGATCTTCCAGAACATACACTGGGAAAATAAAGGAATCAAGATTGACAGCAAATGCCTATGTAATCTCAGATTTGCTGAGGATACCATTCTTTTTGCTGAAAACCTTCATAATCTCTCCACAATGCTAGATATACTGAATGAAGGAAGCAAGATAATTGGTCTTCGCATAAACTTCTGTAAAACAAATGTCATGTACAACAAACATGCTGACTGATACAATGATCACAACTGAAAATGCAGAGCTGAAGAAAGTTGACCAATACATCTATCTGGGTCAACAAAACTCCCTTAAATCCTCAAAAGAAAAAGAAATCAAGTGAAGAATCACTTTAGGTTGGCTAGCTAAAAAAGGGTATACAACCAATGCATCCTCCCGATAGTCACATATATAGTTGAAATATGTGACGAAACCATTAGATTTGCTCTCAAATTGAGAACAATGTTCTGTGCACGAGAGAGAATCATACTTAATATCACATACATAGATCACAAGCCAGCACAGTATATTGGAGAAAAAAAAAGGAGTCAGAGATATCGTAGAATCAATCATAAAACTCAAGTAGTAATGTACTGGTCATGTTGCAAGAAGGACAAACAATCACTGGACATCACAACTCACAGCATAGATTTGTGAAATTGTGGCCTGCACAAAATGAGATGATTTGACATATTAGACAAGTTAAAAAGTACTGGCTCCGCAAAGCTCATGATAGAGAGGTCTATATTCAATGACAGATGCTAAAAGTATGATGATGATGATGATGAAATACTATTGATAAGTAGATGTGAAAACACAGCACCCTATGTCAGAATATACTGACACAATTTTTGTTCATGTAGTTAACTCAGAAAAAAAATGAAGATTCTTGTAATTTAGATTCATTGAAAATCAGAAATTGTCAACCAGGACTGTCAATATGGATTGTTTTTTTCTTCAGTCTCTAAGTTGGTCTGGCTGTCTAGCTATATATGTACAGGAGGCACCAATGGAGCTAGAAAGCTGAAAATTCAAACATTGAATATGTCTAGAAAAATATATATATTTTTTTTTCAAATTCCTCCCAAATTACAATGTAAATTTATTCGTAATTGGTCTCTTAGTTTATATCCAACAGTGTTCATGCTTATTTCTAGCATTTTTTGTGATTGCAGCCTGACAAAAAATGACAGAAGTAAACTATTCATCATCACACCTTTTTTCCTAATTTTAATTCATCACCCCCAACACAGCATGCTACCGAAACATATTCGTCGTATTACGGTTTCTTTTGAGTGACTAACCAGACCTGTTTATCTATTTGCTTCCTTTTTTAACAACCATAATTACCAGTGGGATGGGTAAGCCTGGCATTAATTTCTCAAATCTTGGAATTAAAC
>OY735214.1:43157305-43167305 GCA_963457665.1 Thysanoteuthis rhombus | reverse complement strand
GTACATGGATATATATATATTTATTTACATGTCTATCTACATCGATATATATATATATTTATATACATGACTATACACATCGATATATATATATATATATATGTGTACATATATATATTGATATACATGTCTATATATATATATATTTATATACATGTCTATATTTATGTATATATATATATTTATATATATATATATATATATGCATATATATATTTATATACATGTGTATATATATGCATATATAAATATTTATATAAATGTGTATATATATGTATACATATATATTTATACAAATGTGTATACATATGTATATATATATATTTATATACATGTTTACATATATGTATATATATATATATATATTTATATACATGTGTATATATATGTATGTATACATTTTTCTGTACGTGTGTATATATATATATATACATATATTCTTATACATGTATATATATATATATTTATATACATGTGTATATATATGTATATAAGTATATTTATGTACATGTATATATATATGTATATATATATATTTATATACATGTTTATGTACATGTATATATATACATTTATGTACATGTCTATACATGTATTTATATATATTCATATACATGTCCATATATTTATATAAATATATTCATATACATGTCTATATATGTATATATATATATTTATATACATGTCTATATCTATGTATATATATATATTTATATACATTTGTATATGTATATAATCATATAGATGTGTATATGTATGTATTTTTGTACATGTGTATATATTTTTATATATGTATATCCATATACATGTGTACATATATATGTATATATATGTATATATATATTCGTATACATGTGTGTATATAAGTATATATATATATATATTCATATACATGTGTATATATATGTATATACATATATTCATATACATGTGTATAAATATGTAAATATATATAAATTCATATACATATGTATATATACATATATATATATTGATATACATATGTATATATACATATATATATTTTCATATACATGTGTATATATATGTATATATATATATCCGTACACATGTGTGTATATATGTATATATATATATATTCATGTATACGTGTATATATATGTATTTATATATATTCGTCCACATGTGTATATATATGTATACATATATATATTCATCCACATGTGTATGTATATGTATTTATATATATTCATTTACATGTGTGTATATATATATATATATATATTCATATACATGTGTATATATATATATATATATATTCATATACATGTGTATATATATATATATAAATATATATATATATATATATATTCATATACATGTGTATATATAAGTATTTATATATATTCATATACATGTGTATATTTATGTATTTATATATATACATATACATGTGTATATATATGTATTTATATATATCCATATACATGTGTATATATATGTATTTATATATATTCATCTACATGTGTATATATATGTATATATATATGTTCATCTACATGTGTATATAAATGTATATATATATATTTATATACATGTGTACATATATGTATATATGTATATTTATATACATGTGTTTATATATGTATGTATATATGTATTTATATACATGTGTATGAATATATTCATACACATATGTTTATATACATGTGTATCCGTGTATACATATAAGGGATAAATATATGTTAATATATATGAAAATATATGTATGAATATGTATATGTTTTTATATGTGTATATATATATATATGTATATATATGTATATATACACGTTTATATTCATGTGTGAATAAATTTGTAAATATAAATGTGTATATATATTGATCATCATTAGATTATATATATATATATATATATATATATATATATATAGATATATACACATATATATATCTATTCATATATATATAATTATACATATATGTATCTATATATATATATATACACATATATATATCTATTCATATATATATATATACATATATGTATCTATATATATATATATATACACATATATATCTATTCATATATACATATACATATATGCATCTATATATATATATATATATACGTATCTCTATGTATATGTAAATATATGTTCATATATATGTGTATGTATACGTATATTTATGTGTACATGTGAATATATGTTCATTTATATATATGTGTATGAATATATATATATGTATGTATGTATATATTAGTTTTATAAAGGTATGCATATATGTATAAGTATAAGCATATACGTACATGGGTATATTTTCATATATACTTATATAGATATCTTTATGTGTATAGATGTATATACATATGAATTTATGTATATATATGTATGTATGTATATATATATACATTTATAAATGTGTGTTTATACATTTATATATGTATGTATATGAATGAGTATTTACATATGTAGTTATATGTAATTATGTATTTAATTTTATTAATATATATATATAGATGTATAAATGTTTATACATATATATATGTATATATATATATTCCATTCTTATACGAATTCATGTATGGTTGTTACCATATTTTTATATATATATGTATATGCAGATTCATATCTATAGATATCTATATTTATTTTTTTATATGTATGTTAATGTATATTTGTATATATATATGCATATTTATGTTTATATATGTATCTCCATATATATTTGTATATATGTATGTATATTTTTGTTTATATAGGTATGTTCATATAAATTTGTATATATGTATGTATATTTATGTTTATATACAGGTCATATACGTCTGTACATGCATATGTACATTTATGTGTGGTTTTATACATATTTTTATATATATATGTATATTTACGTTCATCCATATATTTCTTTATGTATATATATATATATATACAGATATATATTTATTCATCTAAAGATATATATATATAAATAAAATGTTTATTCATATATGTATACATATATAAATATGTTTTTTCATATGTATGTATATGTTCATTTTTAAATATAAAAGAACGAATATTCATACATATATTTGTATATATATTTAAGCATATGTGTATTTATATATTTATACATATATACATATATATATATATATATATATATATATATATATATATATATATATATATATATATATATATATATATAAATATGCATATATATATATATATATACGTATGTATATATATATATATATATATATGCATATATATATATATATTTATATATACGTATGTATATATATCTATATATAAACATAGATACGTATATATATGTTTAGGTATATATATATACATATATATATGTTTAGGTATATATATACACGTATATATATGTTAAGGTATATATATATACATACATATATGTTTGAGTATATAGATGTACATATATATATGTTTATGTATATATATATAAATATGTGTATATATGTACGTATAATTTTGCATATATATACGTATATGGATATATGTATGTTGTATACGTATGTATACATACATTTATGTATATATATATGTATGTTTATGTTTGTATATAAATATATACATATATATATATATATATATATGTGTATGTTCAAATGTATATATGTTTTCATATATATAAATATATGTATTTTTTTGTACATATGCATATATATATGTAAGTTTTAGTATGTACGTATGTAAGTTTTTGTATCTATATACATATATATGTATATGTATGAATATATCTTTTTATATAAGTATGTTTTCGTGTATATACATATATATATATAAAGGTATCTTTTTCAAATATTACAAAAATGTAAAATTATATATATATAAACATATAAATAATGTATGTTTATGTATATATATACATATATATATAAATATATATATGATGTATGTTTATGTATATATATATAATGTATGTCTATGTATATATATATAATATATGTTTATGTATATATATATAATGTATGTTTATGTATATATATATATAATGTATGTCTATGTATATATATGTAATGTATGTCTATGTATACATATATATATATATATTAAATGTATGTTTATGTATATATGTGTATATATATATAAAGTATGTTAATATATTTATATGTATATATATATAACGTCTGTTTAAGTATATACATATATATACATTTTATGTACCTTTATGTATATATGTATAATGTAAGTTTATGTATATAGATATATATATATATATAGTTATATATATATATATACATATATATATATACATATGATGTACCTTTATGTATATATATATGTATATATATATATATATAATGTATGTACATGTATATATGTACATATAATGAATGTTTATGTATAGATGTTTATGTATATATATTCATATATATATACGTACATAATGTATATTTATTAATATTACAAGTTCAAGTTTTTATTAATATATATATGTATTTAAAATGTGCAGTTATATATATATATATATATATATGTACATATAATGTATGTTTCTGTGTATATTGATATATATATACATATATATATATATACGTTATTCATGTATGTGTATATATGTATGTTTATGCATATATCGATACATATATATTTATGTATGAATATATATACATATGTATATATATATATATGTTCGTTATGTACATTATATATGTATGTTTATATATATATAAGTATGTATATATGTATATTTATATATAAATATATGTATTTATGTATTTTATACATATATATATGTATACATGCGTGTCCATATATATATATATACAATTATGTATGTTATATATATATATATGTATGTTTATATTTATATATAATATATATATGTGTATATATATACATATATATATATATATATATATAAATATGTTTATGTTTATATATATATGTATATATATATTCATATATGTAGGTATAAATATATATATATATGTATATATATATATATATATATTTGGGTATAATTATTATTATATATTCTGTATGTTCCGATGTATATAGATATATGTTGATATGTGCATATATATAGATATATATATATATATATATGTTCATATGTATATATATATATGTTCATAATTATATATATATGTTCATATATATATTCATATATGTTCATATGTATATATATATATAAATTCATATGAATATATATATATGTTTATATGTATATATAACTTTGTATGAATGTATAAATGTATATACGTGCGTTTATATGTATATATCAATGTTTATATGTACATGTATGTTTATATGTATACATATGTATGTTTATATGCATATATATATGTATGTTTATATGTATATACATACACATGTGTTTATATGTATATATACATTATGTTTATATGTATTTATATATATACATGTGTGTTTTCTACGTATATATATATGTATATTTATATCTATATAATATGTATGTTTATATGTATATATACATATGTATATAAATATATATGTTTATATATGTATATATATAAATATATATATATATATGTACATATACATGTGTATATATATATATATATATATGTATGTATGTGTGTATATATATATAGACGTATGTATGTACATACATACATAAATGTAGGTATATACATTTATATATATATACATGTACATATATATATGTGTATGTATATATACATATATGTATGTATATATATATGTGTGTGTATATATATATGTATGTTAATAAGCATATATAAGTAGGTTTACTTGTACATATATGTATATATGTATGTTCATATGTATATCAATATACGTATTTTTATATTTATATCTATGTACATATGTCTATATATATATATATGTATATATATGTATGTTTATATATGTATTTTTATATGAATTTCTATATACATATGTCTATATGTATATATATATATATGTATTTTTATATGTAAATCTATATACGTATTTTTATATATATATATATATACGCATGTTTATATGTGTATCTATATATGTATGTTTATATGTACATTTTTATCCATGTTTATATGTGTATATATATATATATATATATCTGTGTATGTGTAAAATATGAATGTATGTTCATGTGTATATATATATATATATATGTATGTTTATATGTATATATATATATATATCTTTATATTCATATGTCTGTATGTATATATATTTTTATTTTTGTATATATGTATGCATTTATAAATATATATATATATACGTATGTATATGTATGTAAGTATGTATATATGTTTATTTATATGTATATGCATGTCTGTATTTATGTGTGTATGTATGTTTGTATGTATATGTATCTATATATGTATATATATATATGGTAATATACATGTGCATATATATACATGTTTTTATATATACGTATATATATATTAATATATGTTTATATATATGTATACATATACATATATATCTATATATGTTTATATATATGTAAACATATATATATATCTATATATGTTTATATACATGTATACATATATATATATCTCTATATATGTTTAATATATGTGTATATATATATATATATATATGTTCATATATATGTATAGATGTACATTTATATATATATATGTTGATAAATATGTATATATATACATCCATATATATATATATAAGTTTGTATATGTTTATATATATGTGTATACTTACACATGTTTATATATATGTGTTTTCATATTTATGCGTATATATATAAACGTGTATAGATATATGTATATATATATATGTATACATATCTATGTTTATGTATATATATATGGGTATGTAAAATATTTATACGAAAATGTGTTTACAGATATAGAAGTATATGTCTATTTATGTTTATATATATATTTATACATACGCATTTCATATATATATATATATATATATATATATACGCATGTTTATATATATATATTTACATGTATGTGTATGTTAAATATTTATGTGTGCATAGTATATATCCATGTATGTTCATATATACTTATACATATGTATGTTTATATATATATATACGTATGTTCATATATATATGCATATAGATATATATATATACGTATGTTTTTATATACATATGTACAAATATATGTATATTCATAAAATAAAGTTATATATATATGAGTATGTATATATATATGTGTATATATATGTATGTGTATATATAATTTTTATATATATATGTATATATGTATGTTTATATATATATATATATATATATATATGTACATATTTTTATATGCATACATATATATATGGTTGTTTATATATATATATATATGTATATATATATGTTTATGTATATTTGTGTATGCATATAAATGTATGTTAATATATGTATGTACATATACATGTATGTATATAATTATATATATATATGTTTTATATGTATGTATATATATATGTATATGTTAATATATGTATGTATATATATGTATGTATATATATATGTTTATATATGTATGTATATATATATGTATGTATATATATATGTTTATGTATGTATGTATATCTATATGTCCGCATATATATACGTATGTCTATATATATATGTATATATATATATGTTTATGTATATATATATGTTTATATATATATATATGTTTATTTTTACGTTTATTTTTTATATATGTTCATATATATATGTATGTATATATATATATGTTTATATATATTCATATATGTTTTTATATATGTATACATATATATCTCTATATATTTAAATATGTTTATATTTTTATACATGTTTATATATATATATCGTTTTTATTCATATATATAATTTTATATATATATGTATAGATGTATATGTATACATATATATAAAGTTCATTCATATATGTATATATATGTACGTTTATATACATATGTATATATATGTATGTTTATATATATATATATATATATACATATATGTATACATATTTATGTGCATATATGAAAGTTGATATATATGTATGTTTATATCCATATATGTATACATATGTATGTTTATTCTTATATATGTATATATATATATGCTTACATACATATATATGGATATATATGTATATTCATATGTATATATATGTATATATACGTATGGTTAAATGTTTATATATGTACATATATGTATGTTCATATATATATATGTATATATATATATGTTTATATATATATATGTGTATATATATACATGTATATTCATATATATGTTTGTATCTCTATGCTTGTATGTTTATATATATATATATGTGTGTATCTATATGTTTGTATGTTTATATATATGTGTATCATATTCATATGTGTATCATGTTCATATATGTATATGTGTATATATATGCATGTATGTTTATATATATATATGTGTATATATATGGATGTTTGTTTATATATATATGTGTATATATATGGATGTTTGTTTATATATATATATGTATATATATTTTCATGTATGTTTGTATATATATGTATTCATATATACTTATGTTCATATCTATATATATATGTTTATATATGTATATTTATATATATATATGTATATTTATGTATATAAATGTATGTTTATATATATATGTATATTTATATATATAGAAACGTGTCGTATACATATATATATATGCATGTTTATATATGTATGTTTATATATATATATGTATATATATACATATGTATATGCTTACTTATATATACATAAGTATATACAAATATACGTATCTTAGTATTTTAGGTCAATTAGTATTATATGGATATAGGTGTACGTATATCTATATATATATGTTTGTTTATATGCATATGTATATCTAAATGTATAATTGTTCTTATATATACATGTTTATATGAATGAATATATATATATGTATCCATATATATGTCTTCATATGTGTATGTTTTATATACATATGTATGTTCATATTTGTTTTTATACAAATGTATATATATATGTATATATATAGATGTACGTCAGTTCATATATATATGTGTTTATATGTATATGTATGTTCATTTATATATGTCCATGTATTTATGTCCATATCTATGTATATATATGTTTATGTTTTTATATATGTATATATATTTATATGTATGTTTAATATCATACATATGTAAATGAACGTTTACATTTGCATATACGTATATAAAAAATGGTTGTTAATGTTTGTAAATATGTATATATACGCATGTTCATGTTTGTATATATGTATAGATATACACTTGTATGTTTATGTCCATCTATAGGTGTATACATATATATCAATGTATACGTTTATACATACATATATAAAAAATATCTGTATATATACGTATGTTCATGTGTAGATATATTAATATATATATATAAATGTTCATGTGTATATATATTTTTATGTTTATGTGTATGTATATTATATATTTATAAATATGTTTATGTTCATATATATGTAAATATATATATATATTTATTTATATGTATATATGTTCTTTTATACTGTATATATATATATGTTTATGTTCATTTATATATATATATATATATATATGTATATATATATACAGATAAGTTTGTTTACGTTTATATAAATATGTATATATATTTGTTTATATGTATATATCCTTTTTTTATATATATATATATATATATATATATATATATATACGTGTATAAATATATTTATGTTTGTATATATATGTATATTTATATACGTGTATATATATATATATCTATGCATATATATATTTTTGTTCATATATATGTATATGTATATACATATATATATATATATGCATGTATTCTTATGTATATGTGTATATATATTTTTATGTTCATATATATATACATATACATACATGAGTATATATCTATATATACATATATATATGACTGTGTATATATATACATATATATATGACTGTGTATATATATATATATATATATATATATATATGTATGAATATGGGTATATATATATATATATAAAAGTATGTTTATATATATATGTGTGCATATATATATATAAGTTTATGTTCGCATATATGAGTGTTTATATATACGTGTGTACATATGCATTTTTATATATATATGTAAAAAT
>OY735214.1:42944805-43154805 GCA_963457665.1 Thysanoteuthis rhombus | reverse complement strand
TCAACCGGATAATTATTTCTAAGATTTCCTTTTGTTCCTCTCTTGGAACCGTATTGTATCTGATATCTACATTCCGTAAAAACAATTACCACCTCAAATCATCTCAAGGGAGAAAATTGGATTTTACTAAGTTACTTCCCTTGAATCAATTATCCAAATTTCTTGAGATAAGGACATTTTTGGCACTGTTAGCATGCTGAGACAAAATCTGAGTAATCAGTTGGAACTTAATCGAACCTTGTGATTGAGATAGTTGCATATTTCTTGCAGGTAACAGGGTATGCATTTAAGACTTGGGTCTAATGACTCAGGCAATAAAGTGATTCTCTATCAATATTTTTTTGAAAACCTTGACGGGCAGCCATGCCGGAAAATATTCCTTATTTTTATTTTGAAATCTTTCACCCAAATATCTGGAAGATGCCTATGAAAAAATGATCGTACATAATGTAGACATGTATCCAACACCTTAATGTGTATTTGTTTTGTTTCTGAAATCAAATCAAAATTAAAATAACTAAATCATGATTAAGTATTATAAATGACAAGTATTGATTTTCAAGTTACTTTTTCTATTTTTCAACCAGCCTGAATCCAAAAGTTCTGAAAACACTTCCCCTATATCAGAAGAAAGGTATCAAAATAAAAATATGGATTTTTTTCGTGAATGAATGGCCTCGAAAATCTTTCAAAAAATGATCGAAGGGGAATAACTTTTTATGCCTTAGTTGTTGGACCTCAGTCTTGTATGAGTACTAGTGCCAGAAATCAGTATTTAAGCCCTGGGAAAAACCAGGATTTATATAAGAATGGAATCGTGCATAGAAACTTCTAAACCTATACATTGATTCTATTCTTGTTTGGCATCGTGTCATTGCAAGCCAAGCTTAGTAAATCTCATAAATATTGTAGGAGTCAACCTGTACTTGGAGACTTCTTTGTCTTGATCTCATCTATCTTTATAAATAAACAGTGTGATTTTTTGTATTTGTTTTTTGCTTTCCAGTCGGTTACTTCCACTACCTATATTATCAATGGGAAATACATGATAAAGGAAAGATGAAATCAATGAATTAAAAGAATTTAAAGTTAAAAATCAAAATAATCATCAATATATTGATGAACCGGGTTTCTCTTATTTTGTTTCTATTTTTGAACGAGTATTAAATTCAATACTCTTAAAAAAAATAACTGTTTTCATCTGCATATTTTCTTTCTTTTTCAAGACTTTTCAAAATGATCGTGATATTTCTATGAGTTTTACTAATAGTATATCAGACAGCTCTTGTTTTTTTTTTCATTCTTATATTCTTATCTCTTTATGTGTTGAGTTGGTATCAGTTTCATTACAGAATGATAGCCAAACTACTTTGTAGGTCAAAGATGATAATGTCAATTTAAAAAGTGATAAATAAAAAAGATATCCTAATCATAATTTTATCATTTATGCACTGTGCTGGTCATCACTTTCAATAAAATCGATATCAATTTGATACTTATACGATTAAAAACAAAATATTAAGGTAATCTGTTGAATAGAGTATTGAATAACCAAGATTCTTTTTCATATCATCTCATTAGAAAAGAAATGTTGTATTTTTGGAGAGAGATCAAAAATTCATTTTAGCACAAAAAGTTAACCCTGAATATCCTCTATAATTTTTGTTCATATTCCTTCTTATTTTTTCAATATATGGATTAATTTTTTTTTGTGGTTTCTTTGTAATTTAAAATACTTAGCCTTTGCTCTCACCCAGTATGATATTAATTTACACTCTTTATTTGAAAAAAAAACAAATTTTTCAATATAGTTTCATTGTCATAGCTCATAATAGGGAAAACCTACCATATTTCACTAATTATTCACCAAGATTTTGTGGGGAGAGGTGGTGAACTTTGGTTTATATGTTGAGATAGTTTTTCTTTCTACAAAGAATGAAAGAATTAGTTTCATAGTGGCTTTTTGTCATCCCTAATAATGCTTAAATTTAAGATGAAATTCTACTTTTGCTACATTTGAAAACTTTTTCATTACATCTCAAAAAATGTAAGATTGACCATCTAATAATTATATCTTTTAAGGAAACAATGTTTTATAATGGTGTTTTACATAAGAGAAGTATTAATAATCAGATTTCTGAAGATATCTTTTAATAGCAGGTTTTGGTCATTGCTGGAAATGCTGGATTTTTGTCTTCCTTACTTAAAAGAATAAAAGAATAAATTTGATGTTTGCTACATTTGAGTAGGAGTGTGTGTTTTTAAAGATTTATTGTAATACGTATAAGAATCATATCATAGAGTATTATATCTTCAAAATAAATTTGAAAAATGAAAAATGAGCATCAAACCTCTTAAAACAAAAAAAATATCACACTATGATAGCGATTTTCTTAACTTTTAAAAAATGGCTTGATGGGCATTTATCATGTGTGGCCACACGCACACGTGTATATATATATATATATATATATATATATATATATATATATATATATATATATATATATATATATATATATGTATATATATATATGAATATAGTTTTCTCATTAAAATCCTTGCCATAGAATGATGGTCATCGTATTGATTTATCAAACCATTGATAGTAAGTTCAGTTCTTACTGGATGCTGCATTAATGTTGCCATGTGAGGAAGTTGGATTGCCCAATGAATTTCTATGTTTTATCTATTTCTCAAACAATCGAAAGATAGATAGATAGATAGATAGATAGATCAATAGATAAAGGGTGTAATCCATAAATGAGCACATCCTATAACACTTTCTTCTTTAGAAAGTTAATTTTTTTCTGAAGCAAACGTTACAGGAACTCATTATTTACAGTGGAACATTACCCAATCTAAAAAAGTTTGGAAGAAAATTAACATTCTATTGAGAAAAAAAAAATTTGGTATTGGATGTACTTATTTATGGTCAATATTGTAGATAGGTAAATATAGCATTTTCAATAATAGTAGTAACCGCAAGATATTCAATTAATTTAACATTTTTTTGTTTATCTTAGTGCCTCAAGTGATCAGGTGAGTATAGTTCTTATAAATGTATACAATTTCAAATTGTGAATGGAAAGTCGTTTTGGATTATGAATGTTCTGTCTTCAAGATAAGTGAATGGTTTTGTTACTCGTATGTTGTTGTCTTGGGTTGTATGATTTCATTTTTTTCTTCTCTTTCATTTCTTTGGTAATCATTTACAGCACTAGAAGTATTAATGAAATATTATAAACAGCGGAGCAGTGCTATGGGAACGTGTGGAAACAGTGTTTTGATGGGTGATCCATATTCTCTCACATTCTACATACAACTAAAATTCTCATTCTTCTAATTTGTTTGAATCCTCTTGTCTGCCGAAGCAGTGCATTGTAACTATGTATATTGAATCAAGATACTCTTAAAATTTGCTAACCAGAAAGATGCATTAAAAAATGGAAAATGTATATGTCCAAATACTTATCCCATATGACTCCAAAATGTCCCTGAAATGGGTTAGATTTTAAAAAAATTGTCTCCTGGGGCTCAAAGTGGCTTGCTCCCACCAGAACCACCCAGCTGTAGAGGCTTGTTTCATTCACCACATCACTGCACTTGCTAGAACAGGCAGCACTGTATTCCCTCACTTTTTTCTCTATAGCACTGCCCACTGATTATGAATATATGAAAGATCAATGTACTTAGAGATTAAGAACTCCTTAATAATTACTTTCCATTTGACTGAAATTATTTGTTTATTGACATACTGGGAAAACTATTTATTGTAATCACTTTTAATAAAGCGTTTGGGACCGACTGATTTTGATAGCAATAACTGTTTGATGATATTACCTGGGATTATGATAGGAGGGCTTGCTCTATAATGCTAGAAAGTCACTGACAATGTCTTCAAATAGACATCTAAAGACTTATAAAAATTTTTCATGTAATTAATAAATAATGGATCTGTCAGTTACTTAATTGCATGCTATTTGGAGTTACGTTCGGTCTTTCTTTTAAAATTGTTAGATGAACAAGGAGCTCTTGTCTGAGTGTGTGAATGTATATATGTGTGTATGCGTGTGTATTATTATATACAGTGGATTCTGCTTGATAGAAACATCAGAAATCCTCAATATGACCAACTTCATGCAAACCGATCCCAACATATATAATAATTGCCACTTTGCTTTACTCATTATTTGAGCAATGCACCGTTCATTTGGGCCAATCAGCAGTGCCACTAAATTAACATTTTTGATATAAAATCTGATAGAAATATTAAAAATACTTTTTTCTGTTCTCACTACAGCTATCTTCCAAATATTTTTGACTCTAGTTAAATGTAAAATAACCGAACACTCCAAAATGTACCATGGTTTTGTACTTGACTAGGTTACTTCCCTTGCATTGCTCATTGGTTTGAACTAAAGTTTCCTAGAAATGTTCATTGGTTCCATGATTGTTGGTCCAAATGTGGTCCTATTGACCAGAATCCTCTGTGTGTGTATATATATATATATATATATATATATATATATATACATATATATATATATATATATATATATATATATATATATATATATATATATATATTTGATTAAACACATAAGGAATGTTTGTTTGTTTTTTTTCAATTTTTTACAACCTTTTCTGTTTCTTTTAGTGAGCATGGGTTAGTGGTTGGTAAGGTTAGTAGACGTAAGAACGATCCAAAGTTCCGAGGGAGTGTTTCTAACCATTAGTTTAGCCATTATCAAGATCCAAAACCTTAGTAGTCGGGAAAATACCTCATTGTAGATGTTAGACGATTTTTTAAATTCAATTTTCTAAATTTTTAGCTTTATGTTGTTTATGTGCCAAGATAATGTCATGCATGAGACTACACCCATGTGAAGTTCTTCTCTGTGCAAAACCTGTTAATCAATCGTTAAATACATCTGGAATCCTCGTATCTTGATGGTTCTTCATTTTATTGAAAAGTTGTTGCTTAAGTACACATTATGTATTTATATATAAGTGGCCGTGCATGATAAGTACCCAACACATTTTTAAAAAGTATATACATATATATTATCAAGAAATAGATACATGATCCGACAGAAATGATTATAAATTGTCTTACATTAAATTGAAGCTCTATTTGAAATGATCTCCCGTTATTACACAGTGAATTTGGCGTAGACAACGTAAATAAAAAAGGCAGTCGGAGAAAATGGGGCTACTACAGGAATATACATATATTAGTGTGGATGTATGAGTCCTTTACCAGGAAGGTAGTTATTAGCTGAAATTTGTTCTTGAATTTTTATCATTAGGCTACAGACTTATAGATGAACCAACCATTAATTTTTAATTAGATATCAATAACCTACAAGCATGTTATTTGGAGTTACCTTCCGTCTTTATGTTTGAACATTGTCAGATGGTCAGTGTGCGTTTGTGTGTGGGTGTGTATGTGTGTGTATATAACATATATATGTGTGTGTGTGTATATATATATATATATATATATATATATATATATATATATATATATATATATAAATCAAATTTATGACAAGTTTAATGTCACAATGAGCACTCTGAAATAAAGAGATTTTCAAATATAAATTGTTCTTATATATATTTATCATTTCCTCTCTCTCTTTCTATATATAAGTAGGTATACAATATTTCTTACTATGTACACACACACACATACACTCATATCTTATCAAATACTTTCTGTATATGCATGTGTGAATTACATGAACTGACATCTGCACCAGAGAAAAACAATGAAAATGAAAAAAATCAAATTTTGCTTGTATATGCTAAGATTTGTTTGCTTTTTTTTAGAATAGGAGATGCGGAGTGACTGTCTTGGAAAATGGATTCAGCAGCTCAAGTTTGAGTCTTGGCTGAGGCAATTTATGCCCTAATGCTCTTAGTGAAGGCATGAATCTACTTTTCTCCCTAGCCATGGGTAATTGGCAAGGCTGTACCCTTTTGCCCTGTAAAGCAATCCATCCAAGAAAAGGTTACTCTGACTGAAAAAAACCTTCAGCTTGGCAGCCCACCCTTTCTTCTTGACAAACTTTACTTTAAGTCAAGGCGTTAATTTTTGGTTGCTTTTTTAGTAAAATACCTTGACTTATATTCAAAGCTTTATGGTATGTCTGACATATATATTATTTGGAAGCAGAATAGAAGATAAAATATCTAATATATTCACTAGAAAGTCTTTTTATATATCCATTTACTCCTCCCAAATTGTACATGGTAGCCATGGGAAATTAATTAAGGGACTAAAATGAGCCAACTTCGAGAATGCAAAGAAATCCAAGTGATTTGCAACTCAGTAATAATAGTGTGGGGGATTTTCTGTATTTATACTTACTTTGATAAAAATCATATTATTTCAATTTATCTATCTCTCTATATAATCAATATATAAGAAGATATATAGGAAGATATTTCATTATTTTTCTAATTTCCAAATGTTATGTTTTGTAACTTTGGTAAGTTGCAAAATAATCCTCTAAAACTTTTCCTTCAGCTAAGTATCTTAGCAGCATGTTAATTGTGATTGACAGATAACAAAATACAGATTTAATGATAACATTATTATATATTTTGTGGCATATTTTTCAAGATTTGTTGTAAAATTCCCATTTTGATTTGTCTTTCACATTTTGTTTCAATTGCATTATTGGGGTCCTGGGTGTGATTTGTGTAAAAGACCAAGACTAGCATTATTCTATTAAAACAAACTAATGAAATGATGTATCAAATTATTTCCATTAATTTTTTCGTATATAAGATTATTGATTGTTTTGTGGGGATAATTTTTTGTGAATGTCTGCACTCGCAAATGAAAAAAAATCTTGCAAGGGGGGATAACTCTTTGTCTTTAATGCATATTATGCCCTGGACCCCACTATTGTGAGAGTACTTAGATTTTGATATTGTGTCGGTTGAAAGAGAGCAACATCTAAAATATTTGTTTTAATTTGAATGTGTTATAAACTGAGAGTATGAATGTGCAAATTTATGACATATTGTGAACATGAGTATTTAGCTTATTTGCGAATACATATATATATATATATATATATATATATATATATATATATATATATATATATATAACTGATTTTTGATTTGTAACTCTCATTGTATAATGCTCAATCTACGTGATTAACATTCACAACTGAACCAAATGTATTGATGGAAAGAAATTATGTTCAAAAAGGAATATTTATTGGGTGGCTTCACTGCTTTAAGCACTTGATATACAAAAAATAGATTTTCTAAATTTTTGTCATTCCCAACATCTGCTGGTGCAATTTATGAAAGTTTTCCAATGGGTTTTATGTTTTTACACAGCATTTAGCTATTATGGTACCATATGTGATTTTTTTCTTGTTGGGATCATCAGTTGTTTACCATGTGACTGTTTAGGGAATTCAGAAACACATGAACACAAAGACAGATACACGCACGTGTATATATATATATATATATATATATATATATATATATGTATATATATATGTATATATATATATATATATATATATATATATACATACATATATATGTATATATATACATAGTACGAATCAGGTTTGGAATATAGCATAATATATAATATAAAGCAATGTCAAATATGCGATGGATTCATTTCGTAGAGTGTTTGCTACGTTCAACTTTATATTGTGAGAGTTGAGTTGGTTTAGAGAAGAGCTGGAAATATACTAGAAGGTGAATTTGCTACGCAAACACGTTTATGTTTCTGCCCTCTTTGTGCTTTTTCAGGCAAATCTCTTCAGTAGAATCCACTTTCTACTATATATATACATATATATATATATATATATATATATAGTTTATAAGGATATGTACCCAGTGAATGTAAACATTTTGAGCTTCATGCACTTCCTCCAGAGGAAACAATAGACAGCTAGGGTCTGACGAGTGCAAGAGGCAGGAAATGTTTACATTTACTGGGTAGATGTCCTTGTAAATGATATATATTTTTTCATACATCGATAACTCTATTTACTGCATCAAATATTGAGCAATGTAATTAAACATCTACAATAGATAAAATCTGTTTTCATTTGTTTTCTGTCTGTTATTAATCGAGAAAATATATGCATTATGCATGTATATATATAAATATATACGTATACATATATATATATATACATATATATATATATAGGAATGGATAACTGCTCCAACAGAATGATTATAATTGCATTATATTATATAGAAACGCATATTTGAAATGAAGTGGCTACCCTATAGGTTGCAGGTTTGATTCCTGCAGCAGCCCCATTCTCTTTAATTGTTTATGTACATTGTCTAGGCCAAGTGATACATTGACGATGTAATGATGGGCAATCATTTCAAATAAGAGTTTCTACATAATATAACACAATTTATAATCATATATATATATATATATATATATATATATATATATACACACACAGAAACAGTTATATTGGGTGGCCTACCATGTATTAATAAGGGGTTTTTTCAACTAGTCTTATGTAAATTAAATTACCATAGCCTCACAAATGGCCTGTCTGCTCAACCCGCCAAGTGGGCTACAGATTCTTCTCTCTTTGCTTGTGCTTGTGTGTGTATGTGTGTGGCAATCAGTTTCTTGTTTTTGTTTTTTTGTTGTTTCTTTTTTCAAAAAAGTGCTTTTTCAGTGTCTCTATCATCACTATGGATCAATTATGTCCAAATCTTGTGCTGGTATTTTTTTCACATGATTTTAGATGAAAGGTTTTTTCATATAAATAATTTCAGATCATTTTTCTATATGAGTATTTCTTGCGTACACACGGGTTATGGTGATTCATTCATGTGAGGTACGGATGTATATTGTATTCTACATCTACGAATAGGTTTCAGTTCATATTTCATAAACTTACAATTATCGGCCGATATAGTTCCAAGGGTGATAACCATTATCTACAAAAGTTGTTTCCCTTGATTCGATTATCCAATCATCATTCTTGACCAGTATTGAAGTGGACCCTTTGTAGACGCAAACATTTGACGAAATAAACCAATTAGATGATGATGATGATGATGGTGGTGGTTGTGATGGAAAAAGACAGTTCCTGGATTTTTTTTTCCCCAATTGGGTTACACTGTGAAAATAGATGGGATTTTCTCAAAAATCTGATTTTTAAATCCTGTCTTATTATTATTCCTAGTTGCATTCAAGTAAAAATTGCAGCATGTCAACATTTTTCTTTCTTTCAGCCTTTTTTTGTCATCTTGTTCTATGAATATGATATTTTGCCGTAGATTCAGACATCATTAACTGTATATTAGAGGTTTTAGCACACAGATAACATACTACATCGACAAATATTTATCATAAGTGCAAAAAAAATTGTGTAATGTTGCTCAAGTTCCTCTTACTGTATCAGACCATTTATCTACAAAACTTTTGGCTGCTGGTGACTTGGATCTCTGTATTCTCCAGATTCTCTATCAAGGCTCAAGATATACTTGGAAAATAAAGTAAACAAAGAAAAGACAAAAATAAAAATGTATTCGATATACTTATTAAGCAATATTTGTTTGATCTTTATTAATCCAAAGATATAAGATATACAAAGGAAAATACACAAAGAAAAGTAAAGAACAAAACTTTTTAAAACGTATTTAAATTAATCCACTTCAAAGATAGAGTTGGTTTAATCAAGATTAATCCTCTAATCTTCATCTGAAGACAAGTCAACCATGCAATGGAAATAAAAGCAATGTGGTTTCAATTAGCGAACTACTTCAAAGCCTGTAAGAATAAAAACTGGTTATTTTTCAAAATGGCCGTTCCTCTAGGGATTTCAGTTTTCTGGAAGCTAGATAAATGGTCTGGTACTGAATATAAAAAAAAAACTCTCTTATTTGCTTGTAGCAAGAAGTCTGTTTGACCATTTGATTGCCTTGCTGCCTGTCAACAGTACTAAAAACAAGCTCATAAGTTATAATCTTAAATCAGTTTTTCAGGTGGCAAAATTATTTCCCTTTATCTTTGATTAAATGAAGCATTGTCAACCATTATTGTTATTAATTCTCCTTTAACATTTTACTTTCATCTTGATTTTTTAGTGGCCTTTGTCACAAGATTACTTACTTCCATACACTGATGGCCTGAGTGAGCAACACAGAAGGGAGATAATTCATCACTGGGACTAAAACATATGCCTTCAAGATGGAAGAAAATACTTGTCAGAAGTTAATAATTATAATAGTTGACAATGCTTTATTTAATGAAAAAAGAATGAAAAGAATAATACTGCTTCTAATGTGATGCCAAGAGAAATTGAGGAAGAATGAAGCATAGGGTTCTTGTGGTTCAGTTGCTAAGAGTAGCCAGTTCTAGGCTTCTCTGGGGCAAAGGGGACATGAGTTCAATTCTCATCAAGAGCTTATTCTTCATTTTATATTGTGAAAAGGCTTTTTTTCTTGTAAAAGGAAACAATGAACTGAATCTAATAACTAAAATTAAATTTAATGTCAGACTTTTGCAAAAATAGTTGTTCAAAGTGGATTGACTTTTACTTGAAGATTATTGGTTATGAGCAGTAGCCCGCCAAAATACATCACATTACAGCCAGGAGAAGTCAAATTTCTGGGAAATCATTAGCTTTCATTTTTTTCTTGAAATAAGAATCAGATATATTGCCTGATTGCAAGAATTGCAGATTATTGAAATCATTCATTGTATTTCATTCTACAGCCTTATTCAGGTCTACAGTCTGTAAGGAAAGAGAGTGATATCTTTTTTACAGAAACAAGTGGTGAAACAGGAAAGGTATAGGGGCTTGCATACTGACCAGAAAAACGCTGGTGTTTAGCGTTCTGAACAACTCTTGGAATGGTCATGACTGATCTTGATATCACAGAAGAAATATAAGTACTAGTCCCAATAACTAATGAGATAAACATGGAATATCAACATCAAACCCTTTTAAGGCTATTCTCCACTTGAAAATCCATTTGGTAACAGTATTTGAAGCCTATTGGATTTGTGATGGCCAGAGAGATACCCAGGACGTTTGCTTCTTTTTCATGGTACTGGGTGAATGGTCAGAATTGTACGGCAAAGAAAAAAAGAGACTCTTCTCATTTTTCCATGTATGGTCTGAACAACTTTCAGTATGATAAAAAATCTTCTTAAAAATTAGTGAAGAAGGCTGCTGAAATTGAGCAACAGAAACAGTGTGGTATCAATAAAAGCAGTCCATAAAATGGGTTTAGTAGTATGCAAAACTCTCAAAATGATGACAACTTTTCTCTGAATTATAGACTGTATCTACATAGGCTGAAACATAGAATATATATAACTTAATTTATCAAATATATAGCCGCATATATATATTTGTTTCTTGGAATTTTTGGTACAGTCATCTTTGTTCTTCTGAAATGTTCAAAAGCTTAATAATGTTATTTCTTTTTTCTAATGGTCTTATTGTTAGTTGATAAGAACTAGAGGATTTTTTTGTCAGATGAAGCGTTGTTGTTTATTTTTGATAAGTATTCATTTTATCTTGATTTCAGTAGCTTTTTATTGCCATTTGCAAAGCCGTCAGTCATTGGCAGTGACTTTTTATCTTGTCAAGGGCTTATTTTCTATTACCAATATTTGCTGTTCACTCTCTGCCATGAACTGACATTTTGAGTTGTGATGAAAAGCAACAAAAATCAAGATGAGAGAAATACCAAACAAAAATTAATAATGGTTTACAATGCTACATCTAATAAATGAAAAAAAAATCAAGATAATATTTCAACCACTGATACAATTCAACTATCTAAGTGTGTAAATTTCTTTGTCAATTTTTCAGATTTTGACTACTGCTCACCCATCTCATCTTGTTCAAGGCACTTTCCTGGGAGCTGTCGAAATTCCATAACTCGACCTTTGCCTCCTCTTCCACTTTGACCTCAGTAAGTTTGGGCTCACAGATATCACAACATACTCTGCAAGAGGTTGTCTAGCTTGTTCTCTGAATCAACCATACAAGAAAGAACGTAAACACGTAAAAAGGACCCAAAATACAAACATGGTACTATACAGAAATTCTTGAAGTTTAAAAAATGTTCTTTTAATTGCTGGAAAAGTTTAGATCCCCGATTTTAATTTGGGAGTAAAATGAAAATGAAATTAATCAGTTGTTATAAATTAAAATTTGTATTCAAAATAAATACTCATTTAAGATAATATTTTGTTATAATCATGAAAAGATGTCATATTTTTAAATTCTTGTTAAATTGAGAGTTGGAAAAATTTTTTTTTAAATATTGTTTACTATTTTGAGAAATGTCATTAACATTTAAAGTGATTTCCCAATAATTCAACTCATTTTTTTTCTGTTATTTTTGTTCTTCTCACAACATTTTGGCAAAACGCTTCTATGGTTTTCTTCAGATGTATTATTCATTCGTAAAGAGAAGGGCTCTTTTTCTGATAATGCCAAGTAAAAAACTGCCGCAGACATTTTTCCTCTCAGGGTGGCAGTACTTGAAACTGAGGTCATTTACTGAACATAATCCTAATGGATATGTTTACCTGAATACATTTAATCAAATTTTCAGAAATATTTCAAATCTTCATGATTTTAACCATTAAATAAAATCAGGTAACTTCATGTCTGATTTAAAAGTAGATTTGAATGTTAGAATGTAAGAAAGACTAGTATGTAACTACTTGAGATCCATTTTGATTGTCTGCTCATTCAATCTATTTTTATGAAAATATTGCCGTAAATTTGAAAAATTTTTTTTTGGCAAAAATGAGAAAATGTCCTTACTAAAATAGACGTCTATATTCACACAAACATGAACATTACACACTCACACAAAACAGATAGATATACTCAAACATACCATATATTTGTATATACATACAGATATGTAAAGCAACATTAGCATACGTAAGTGTGCATACATTACTGTGCATAAGTAAACTGCAACAGTTTTAACAATTATTATGATAGTAATAGGCATATAATGATTGCCAAGTACCACGGATTGAAACAACAGAGGTGAGTTTGAAAAGATTCTGTCTATTTTATATCTCAATGAAAAGTTTCATGTCCATAGTTATTATGTCCTCATAGCATATTATGAATGTGTTCATATATTCATAAACACTTGCATGAATCACTTAAATGTGCATGCACACAAACATACACAATCATTTAGCCAGCTTTGCATACATATAGATGTTATATATGCCTACATTTTGCATTTTGAAGTTAGCGATTCAATGCCCGGGTCAGAATATTTTTTATGTATTTAGATTCTTTTTTATCTATGCATATAAGTAATTCTGAAATGAACTTGAATGTTCATTGCCTCTACCAAGCTTGGATCAGAACACTTTTCTTGACATATAATGAGCATCAAACTTCCTATATACATCTATATCTATATATCTATATATATATATATATATATATATATATATGTGTGTGTGTGTGTGTGTGTGCATTTGGTTAAAAATGACAAAGAATATTTTTTCAATTTTTTTATAACTTTCTCTTGTTTATGAACAAGTGAACATATTGTGGGGTCTTTATCATTTTATTATTTAACACAAAGATTGCTGCGTAAGTACACACACTGATATACATACATACACACACACACAGTAACACACATATATACTTTCAATAAATCATCAATTTTAGAGAGGATAAGATTTGTTTGTCAAGGCTGAAAATCCATTAAATTGGAATGTTGCTAAGGATGCCATTTTCTGACTGAATGTTTTTAAAGTGGAAAGAAAATTTAGTTAGAATATAGAGTACTGTACAATATGAAATTGTTAAATCATGATCAAGAATATGTGATATTTACTCAACTTTTTGACAGTGTCGTTCAGTGATTTTTAACTTTTAGGAGGATGACCTGAAGTCTCATCTTAAATCTATCATGGTGACTCATGTTCTCATGAATAGGATTCATTTTTAACATTTTAACATTATTGAACAAACATCAATCATTATCAAAGGACACTAAGTCTTTTACAATATTTTTTTTTACAATATAGTTTTACACATAATTAAAATAGAAAACTAACAATTCTAACCGTTATAGCATTCTTTTAATATTTTTGTGAAAAGGGAGATAATTCTGACGGATCATCCTCAGGCATAGTTATTATTGTTACAATCATTAGTTTTCAAAAACAATTAAATCGAATTGGATAATACAGAAATACATTATTCAAATGAGAATGGATATTTTACTTTCATAATTACAAGAACAAAATACTTTGTTGGTTGCTGAAAAGTGTGTTAGGCACAAAATGTTGACATTCACCGGGTATATATCCTTGTAGATCTTATATATGTATATGTATATATATATATATATATATATATATATATATATATATATATATATATGTGTGTGTGTAGAATATCATCATCATCATCATCAACCATTTTAGGTCTCTGGCTGGACAAAGGCCTTCCCCATCTCCTACCATGTCCTATCGGCAAATCTTTACATCTCATCCCTCCATCCTGAATCAGGTCTTTTCCTACCGTGTTTACTATCCCATGGGGCACCAATCGACCTTTTCCGCCATCTGTTGTCATCTCTTCTGGTTAAGCATGTGTGAGTGTGTATTGGCATCCAGAATCATATGCTTTGCAAGGGTAGTAAAAAGAAGAGCCAGAATATTGAAAAAACAAAATACTTTCTTGTCTGTTTATCAAACTGTCATTACCTCCACAAACGATTTTCAAAGTTTCTTTAACTCCTTAAGTGTCTTTTTCTTTTAAATGAGCAACATCTTGTACTACCTTAAATGGCTTTAATGATTAATTCCACAGTTTAAATTCACTTGTATATTTTACAAAACCTGGCTTCATTGCTCGTGAAATGTAAACTGTTTTCTCGTATGCATTGTCTTCTCTGTGTAATTTAGCGTGTATTCTGTAAGCTTAGCTTGGCCAAGCACAAAGTTGCGACAGTGGGACACCCAGTGAGAATCATACTCGCATCACAGCAGACGTAGTCTGCTAGACTGCAGTTTGAAAACTAGGAAAAGCTGCAGAAATACTCCAAGGGAAATAATCCCGTTAAATGTATCACAAGTTATCTTCCCTTGTTTGCTCATATATTTCATTATAGTTTTTTCTTACTGGCACTGTACACATGCCTTTTTTTTTATATCAAGCTTTATTTGCAACTTAGATATAGTCCTTTTACCTTGAAAACATTATTATCTCCATGGATAATTTCTAGTTTAACCTTTTATCGTCTTAAGAAGTACATATCACGTACTTGAAAAGTGTCTGTTATAATAAAGATTTTTTTCCAAGTTGAAAGATGAAAATGAGTGGAGTTGTGATTTAGAGATACAGGCTGAGTACCCCTCGTCTTAAATGCCTGGGACTAGAAATGTTTAAGATTTTGGAATATTTCCATACACATAATGAAATATTTTTGGGATCAGCCATTTGCATTTTATTTATTTTTAGCTCTGTTATTCATAGCAGTATGCGCGGCAATTTTTGCATTTTCAACAATATCTTCATACAAATGAGAGAATAAACAAAGAGTACAAGTGATTAATGCATAAAAGTTTAACAGTGACAATAATTTGTTCTGATTTTGATTTGTTTTGTCTTTCACCATTTTTTTAATATAATTTTACATTTCTTGAAAGTTACACAAAGATAACCAAGTTAGAATGAATTAAATACTTTTTGAACTTGGTCTCAGCTCTCTTCTTTGAATCATACTACAATGAGGTCAGGTTTAGGATTTTCCCTTTGTGATGTCACATTGGCTTATGAAGAGTTTTGAATTTTGAAAAGTTTTGGTTTTAGGAGTTTTGGATTTGGGTGCTCTAACCTGAATGTATGTATTTGTTATGGGGTACGATTGCACAAAGAGGAACTCTAATTTGACTCATTCCAAAAGTTTGCTTCTTTCTCTGACATTAGTGACATCAGCTATTATCATCATTATGATTATTTTAATAAATACATACAATTTAAAACAAAACAATATAAAATACTTACATTTCTTTACAGGTGAGTAACTGTCAGCTGACTATAACGGAGAATATAATACTGGTTTGCAACATTGTAAGCAAAACAACAGAAATGTGGCAACTAGTCCCAAAAATCCATATATATAAACACAATTTGCATCCATATATATATATATATTTGAATATGTGTTTATATCTATTTATTCATATATATATATATTCTAGAAGGTTTTACAGCTTTAAACACTAGACACTTAAAAAAAACTTGTTCAAATTTTTTTTCTTTTTTCTCTTTAGTCACTTATTTCCATTATCTGTTGATGTAATTTATGTCACCTTTTTCAGTGTTTGTGTGTATTTTGCATAAACCTTGTTATTATGGTACTATGTGTAAATTCTCTCTTGTCGGGATCATTACTATGTAACTGTTTTGTGGATTTTAAAAACTAAACAGTTATATTCACATGGTGCCCTATTACCTCTCATACTCATCAGCAACCATCCGGCTGGTTGCTGACAAGTGCTAGAGGCATGAAATGTTTGCATTCACCGGGTACATGTCTTTGTAAATATATTGTTGTTTTTTTCCAAATATTACTAGCTGTATTTACTGTGTTGAATATTGAGCATTGTGATTAAGCATTTACAATGGATAAAATCTGTTTTCATCTGTTTTCTGTTTGTTCATAATAAATTGAGAAAATTTATGCATTATATATTTATTGTTAACAATGTTTTTTTCTATTTGTAAGAAAACAAAAAAGAAACAGAAGCAGATTTTTTCTGTTGTTGATATTTAATCACAGTGCTCAATATTTATCAAAGTAAATAGAGCTATTGATGAATGAAGTAAAATTTACAAGGATATTCACTCGGGATAAATATTTTTAATTTTATTCATGAATCAAAATTTGAGTAAAACATGAAAAAACACAGAAGAAAATTGAATAAATTACATTGACAGATTTTAGGAAATAAGTTACTGGAGTGACACCAAAAAAAGTTTAGTGTTAAAAGCCATAAAGCTTTCTAAACTATACATATATATATATATATATATATATATATATATATATATATATTCATACTGTGGAATACTTTTCAATGAATGCACAGATATTACAAGTGTTGATCCATTTGTAAATAATCCCTTAATCTTTTACAGGTACCATACTAGTATATGAGATAATGTGGTCATGTACTTAATTATTGCCTTTGCTAATACATTTTTGAAAGATTAACATTTTAAAAATGGTAATTCAAGGAGTTTGTAAATGTTTCACAATATATAATTAGAATGGTATGTTTAAGGTGTATTACATTCATCTTATGTGGTTTTTGTTGATATCAATTTTCGATTCAACTATAAAAACGTATATTTGTTTCAAATAGCTTTCGTTTAGTAATTATCGCAGTCTTCAATAAAAAAGCATCACGTTTATTAATGATACATGATACCTTACAATGTGAATTTTGATAATCTTTTTCATTAATTTTTTGTTGAAAATAAGATTTATAGTCTTAATTGTTCATCAAGTATTCTTTGCCAAGGTGTACAAGGGAGATAACCAAGTTGAGAACAATGATACCGTAAGCTAAATCTTCCTTTAGAACTTATTTATTTGTTTTGTTTCAAGTAATTTTGATTCATTTATGAAAATAATAAATTGAATAATTCATCAACATTTATGATATATAGAATATTTTAAAATAATATGCATAACTTTTAAAATTGTCTTTATCGATTTATTTGGATCCAAAATGTTTTTCTAAGTAGAGATATTAGGAAAAATCATTTCATCAGCAAAGTTTTTTGATGATGCTTATATTTCTGTCTCCAGAAAATTATATAACAATTCATAACAATATAATTACATATACATTTTTTTTTTTATTAGGAACTCTTTTTGAACCAACATTCCATTTTTACATGATCGGTCATGACTGCATAAATTTATGCAATCTAGGCTGGCTGGCATATCCACTGTGTAAAAACGGAATGTCAGTTCAAAAAGAGTTTCGATGAAAAGATCATATTTATGATTATTCTGTTCGATTAAATATAGATTTCTCCTCAATAGGATGCTTAAATGAATGAAATATTTCAAGCAAAGGTTTTTTTATTATCTTATGATTGGTCTTACTCCATTGTTATATTTTGTAACAATTGTTAAAAGTTGGCTTCCCTATAGAAATTTTGAAATATGCAAACGATTTACTTGTTTTGGTTGAAATGAGTTGAAAATTTCCGGTCTTTCATATTCTTAAAAATGATGAAAAGAAAAATCTCCGACTTCAGTGTGGCTTCCATTATTCTCCATGACTCAACAGTATTTGTGATCCATATTCAAAGGGAGGTAATTTTTTCTTCTTTATCACACAATCAATCTTTTTTTGTTTATTCTAAATTATTTTAATGGTAACTGGACCAATTATTATATACTTTGTGTCGCATAACTGTATTGAATAGCTTTTTTATAAGAACAAAAGTTTGTTGGTCTATATATTCATATATAAATCCTTGTATATCAATTGAATCTTTTTTTTTTTTTCGATAAGATGGGACTTTAGCTCACTTTGAAGATAAGTTATGAATTATTAGGATGTCTTCAAAGGAAGTGACATATTGAGGTATTCTCTGATTCTCTCCTCCCTGTATAATAGTATTTTATTGCTATATAGATTCTACAGGTATGCTCATTGTCTCTACTTTTAAAAACCGTTCAGACTCGGTCAATTTCAAGCTATTCTGTCCCTTAGTACAAAGGGAGGTAATTCTTGGTGGTATGTTTTTATTAATTCAGACAATGGTGAAGAGAAAAATCAGATGTCTTTTTTTGTCATGTACTAATATTGGAATTATAATTACACCACTGATAAAATTTTCATTTGCATTTTATTCTTGAATTCATTATACAAATTTATAATCCAGATTTTTTAATTGTATAAAGTATTTATAATAATGATTGTCTTATCAAATTATTTGTAATTTATAACTATTCACACAATACATTTATTAATAACATCATTTATAATGAAATTGTTAAGTTTAGTAGTATTACTAATTGTAATATAATAACATCTATATTGAGGAATATGAATTTAGCACTCGAATCATATTTATAGTCAGTAATGATTATAACTTCAGCTCATGTTGAAAAAAATTTGTTAAAAATACTGTATTATTGCATTTTGTAGGTAACCAGCCATTATGCTCCATGTCATTTCACTTCCTATAAATAGAATTTACATTAAAATCTTTAGCAAATGAATAAGGGAAACTTCTGTACAATTAGCACTTGATATACCTGGAGTTGTGTCTCTCGAGAAATTGGATTATTATGATATAGATTATCATAGCGGGCACAAACATGGACAACATACTGATAATATTAAGTTGCAAATTGGACTTGAAACTGCTTCATTCTCTAAGTTGGATCATTTTAACAGAATTGCCCTTGAAAGAATATTGAAACAATGTTATTCTTGCTGTGTTATGGAAATGAACATACTAGCCAACAGAAATTGGATCATTATGATATAGATGTAACTGATAATTTTATTTTCTGATTTCAGATGCAGCCGTATTTTGCCTGAGATTTTAAGCTCGGAAAGGATTTTACATTAATTGCCTGTAACACTGTGGATCATGTCACAGTTGGAAAGTAGTACCGACCATCTTAGATACACAAATGTCAGTCTGTTTGCTTGATTGACTGGCTATCTGTTGGCACGTGGATCTGATCTGCTTTCTGGAAATAATGTAAAAATTTAAAAAAAAAAAAAAAGCGCTACTGTTCTGCTTAATATGGCTGCTATTAACTAAAAACCATGTTCAGCAGCATTTATTATCCTAATAGAGAAGCAGCAATCCTGAGTTGAATAAACCAACAAATTCCAAAGGCTAGTTTGAAATGAGGAGTAAATCTATTGAAAAAAAAAAATATGGAAAAAATCAAAGCAGAATTGCTTTTGCCCTCATTAGGCGATAAAAAGGAAGTTTTCATTTTGAGATATCAAAGATTTGAAGAAAAAAAGAAAAAAAAAGAATTTAGATACCAATCCTCGTTTTAAAAAAAGAAGGATGTCTCATGGAAAAAAAATCGTGAATTAAAAAATCTAAAAAAAAAATAATCGTATCAATGATTAATGACTGGTTCGATACATGTTTTGGGTGATAGCTCAGTGGGTAGAGCATTGAACTACGGGCTTCAAGGTCTGGAGTTCTGTCCCCAGTGCCAAGTTGTTGAGGTAAATTAATCATGGCTCACTTCAGAGAAGGAGAGCTCTGACTCACCAGAGTAAGAAAAAGGGAAAAAATTGTGTTCTGCTGTGGTGTGTGAAAATAATTGAGCCATCTCCCCTGACCCCACCAAAATCTCATTATACAGGTAGTGTAGATGTGTCGTATATGATATGTGTTGCTGTCTTTGAGAAGAAAAAAAAAAAAAAGAAAATATAAAAATTTGAAAAATGTTTTAAAAAGAAGCACCTTTTCTTTCAGATTTATGCAGAATTAAAAAAACAACAATTCTGTTATGAAAAGAAATGAATAATTTCAGCTGCCCCCCGTCTCCCAAAAACCACATCAGCCACTGTGATTGCATATTCGCTTCTCCTCACGTATGTCACCTATGATTCATGATGCTCGGCTGATATCCAGGCCATAAGCAACATCTTTCTCCTCATCTTTATACCCTTCATTGTGAAACAAAAGAAAGAAAAAAGAAAAAAGAATCCTTTTATGTATAGATATTATAAATGTATTCGATACATGGATTCGGAAAAAAAAATGCAAAATTTATGCACACACATACACACAAATCAAAAATAACGCATCCCCAATGAAAATTTAAAAAAATTAAAAAAAAACATAAAAAACAAGGACAAGAACAAAACAAAAAAGTCTTCATGGAATGAGGTATGAATTACCTTGTTCAAGAGCAGCACAATTCCATTTTGAATCCTGATTCAGCTCTGAGCTAATTTGACGGCTAATTAGGAATATCCTCTTTTGAGAATTCCTTCTTAAAAATTAAAAAAAAAATTGAAATTCCTGGGGATTTAACCTACCCTTTACCAGTATGATCATTCCTGGGAAAAATCATGATCAAATCCTAAGATCTTAAAATCGGATATTTGCTTGGATTGCTTGAAATTATTGAAATCTCCTGGAATGCAAAATAAACACGATGGATCTTCATTTACTCTTCTTGAAAAGATGCTAGACATTTGGATATCCTGATGCTCTGGCATCTAATGAGGTCTGCAGAATCTCAATATTCATCTTGGACCATTTTTAGATTCATCCAATCGCATCACTTCCTATCAAATCTTGGAAATGTGCTAAAATTTGGGCAGGGCATTAACCCTTATGTTCCTTCCCTCTGATGTTCTCATACTCTTGAAATAAATTTTAAAAAATGAAGAGAACAAAAAAAAAGAATGCTTTTTAAACACAAAATGTTTAATGTAAATCTTGGAATGATAAAATAAGTCATTCAATTGAAAAAAAAAGAAGGAAAATTACCTTTTTAAAAGAATATAAAAAAAACAACAAAGAAGAGTATTTAATAACCCACAAGAATCCAATTTGATAACAATGTCTCTCGGCTTTCTTACCAGGAAAACCAGTATAGAAGAGCCAACACCTAAAATCTACATGTCTACATTGCATAATTGAAACTCAAGAGTTCCAGTCTACAGGAAGCCTTCTTATTCTTGTCTTGGATCTAATTTTTACCAAATTCAAAAGGTCTGTGACAAATTATTGGCAATACAATCTTTCTGTATCACTTAACTCTCAAAGGATCACTCAGAAAAGAGAGACAAAATTTGTTTTTCACTAATACGGTACACCACATCTTTGTGATTTTGCAGGATTTTGCAACTGGCATTAATTGGAATTCCTTCAAAAAGAATTTGGAAATCACATTGGATATCATTTTGCTGATCATTGTGGAACAACTGAATCTTCAGAATTCAGAATCGATTCTGAAAAATTCAAGCTAAATTTGAAGGATCACCTTTTTAAAAAAATTTTTCTTCAAAAAAATTTAGGGGTTTGATCTTACACCAATACAACTCCATCTACAATGCACTCAGATCAAATCCAGGATGTCAATATCACAAGCTTGGATTTTTCAAAATTATTGATATCTTCTGCAATGGAAAATAAATAAAATGGAATTTCACTTTGGGTCTACATTTAACCATATATCAGTTTTACACCTTGGATTCCATCAGCAACCAAAGAATTCAAGACAATTATTCAGGATTCTGCATTTGATTCTAACTTGGAATATGATGCTATCAAATTCAAAAAGACAGAGCATTAGCTGTCTTCTTTTTTCAAAATGAAAATTACTAGAAATTGTACTTTGTGCAACACGTTGTGTTATTGTGAATTTAGCTCTGAATCTCATAAAGAGAGTCTACCCAAAGTTATAGACATCACCTTTCTCCAAAGATTGTCAACAATAACAACAAAACATCAGGATTTTGATATCAGCCATTTTGGATACATATTTCATCAATCTTCATGGTGTTCAGAAAAATTATAGGAATTTTCTCTTTTCTTTGAATTTCTTTCAAGAAAGCAATGTCAATCCTGAGAAATCAAAGTCAAATATCAAACAGCTTTTAAGCTCTCCTCTTACACAAGAAAAAAAGATTAAATGTTGTAGAATATACAGATGATTCAGAATTACACCTTCCCACCAACACAGGCAACTTTGTTTTTGACTGCCTTAGAATCTTCCCTTAAAGCTTTTAGAAAATAAGGACGAGATAGAATACCCTATCACACACATACTTTATCTTTTGTTTATTGATTTTTTGACTGCAATTGGCAGTTAGGGACATGCCTCATGAATCCCAGATTATGATTTCTCCGTCCAAAATAAGGAAAGTAAAAAGAAAGCATCATCAATTACTACCTTCATGTACCTAGATATCTATCTACCTTAGATAATTAATCAAACTTGCAGGTAAGATACTGTAGTATTCTTCAAACCACAATCTTAAAAGTTCCATCCTTGGTACTTGGAACTTATGATAGCCATAACAATTTACTATTTATCAGATTACTAAAATTGGTTTGAATAGAAACCAAAGTGTCACCATTTCTGTTTATCCTCTCTCAATTACTATCAAATGATAAATTGATATCTAACAATAGATAAACTTGACATCTTTCTGAATCATTTCTATGACGGTGTTCTCTAATAAAAAAATATGGTCATTCCTCTTTCCTCCCAGCAATGGTTATCTAGTTGATCTCAAAGGCTATTGCAAGTGAGTTTGAGCCCCACTAAGCTCCCTGCTGCTATGGCCTTGTGAAAGATTAAACTAAGCTTAGTAAATATCTGTATATAGTGTTTGCATGAGTAGTTCAGAATTTTTGACAATTCTTGAACTTGATTCAAAGGAAAATGAAAAAAGAAAATGGACTCTTTCTTCATCATGCTTTGCTTGATGAAACATTTATTGTCACCCATGATAATGCTATAAAGACTATCAAAATACAAAATTCAGTCTTCAAACTGAAAACATTTTCAAGAAAAAAGAATCGATAATTTTATACATAATCTCTGACAATCTTCAAAAATATGTTTTGGCATTAGTTGCATTTTCACTTCAGAGAAAATTTAGCAACTTTTATTCCTTAAGACTGAATTATGATTTTAATTAATTTATTAAATTATCAAGCTTTAAGAAATGCCTTCCTGCATCTTCTTCAACTTTTGTTGGTTATTTCTGATTGATTTAGATTTAACATGGAAGTAAATTAGATATGGAAGAAAAAATTTTAATGACAAAGTAGAAAAAAGAAATAGTTACCGAGATAAAATACACCTTCAAATATTTTTTTCCCCTCAGGATTTAATCTGTGATTATCAGTTTTCTAAAAAGCAGTGTCTATTCTTTTTTTTTCTCCCATGAAAAGATCAGAAGTTGGGGAGATGTTTTATTTGTTTGGATCACAGGCTAATTTCTTTAAAGATGAAAAATTAGAACATTTCAATAAGCATCTTCGTTAAGTCTACAATTCTAAGTTTCATTAAGAATCCCTGATGTACCTATGTCACTAGACTTTAAGGCATACACTAAGAGAATACTTGGTAGCAAACTGGTTTCAAAAAAAGAAGTACTCTGGATTATTCAGTTATTATTTCTTTGTTGAACCATCTCCTGGTTTATTGATTGCCTGGATTCTGACATTAAGTTCCAGTTGAGCATATTTTAAGAACATCAAACTAAATACTATTCAAAAGTGTTGCAGTTTGAGTTTTACTAAAAAAAACAAAGCATACAGTAGCCATTAATCATTCCTCTCAGTTTGATTATTGATGTTTTTGTTTCAAGCTTAGAAATGCAGACATGTTGACCTCGGGCAAGTCATTCTCACCTCAAATCAGTTCTCTTGGTGTCCTTGTAAAATGTATAAGACTTAAATGGCATACCTGTCAGTATTTCCCCCTTTCAATTTTTTGAAAAACTGAAGACATTCATTAGACATCATTTTTTTTTGTTTTTTGTTTTTTAAATCTGTAACATCTAGGGCAAGGGAGATCTCACCATTAGCCCCCTACATTTACTAAGAAACATGGAAGGATAACTCTGTTTATAATCTTAAAAATCACACAACAAAAACAAAAAAAAACAAACACCAAAAAAATATAGGCAAAAAAAAGATTGACCAAAAAAATCACGACAAAGCAGAAAAAAGCTTTCAAAATAATGAAAAAAAAATAAAAATGAAAAAAAATGACAAAAAAATTATTATTAAAAAAGAGAAAGCTTTTTAAAAGATTTTTGAAGAGCGAAACGAAACAAAAGACAAAAAGTCAAAATTCTTTGATTCTAAGAAATTCTACGACCTTCTGTCCGATTCTAAAACCACCTGTAAATAACAAGTCTGTAAAATGTGTTGCTGACTGTGTGGCTGTGACAGTTGTTGCTTCTTTTTATGCATTGATATACAGCAAAAATCTAAAAACCATTACCCACAAAATATCATCATGGCTTTACTTTGGGAGACACATGGAATATTTGAAAAAAACAAAAAAAAACAAACAGAAAAATATTTCTCTGAGGGAAAGTACTTGATATATGTATATAAGTACATACAAATATATATATATAAATTCTTCTTGGGCACCTTTACTGGCCCACACTGGAAACAAGAACCTCTCACTAGACAGAGGAGGATGATGTAGTTGGAATTTTAATATCTGGAAGGATGAATGCTCTACATACAACTATGGAAGCTATCTTTACTTGGTAAGTACAAATCTTTTTGATTCTACATACACTGACATGTATACATATATGAGGCACTGCCTAAAATCTTGAAGAATTTTAACAGATTTATCAATCTGTTCATCAGTTGATTTACCAAGCCTTCCTCTGTGTCTCACCAGACATTTTATTTTGTGCATCTCTCAAAATCAATCAAATGGGAGGTTGAGAACCTCATTTTTCTATGTGTTTTTTTCTCTTGTTTTTCTTACAGGAAACCATCTCATTCCTCTGGTTCTCCAAACCTTTGAGTAACACTTCATAATATGTACTAAAAAAAGATGTTGATCATTTTTTCCAGAACATTTTTATAAATGATAATGATGAATTTGTTTCTGGACATTGTTGTTTTGTATTTTCGCTTTTTTTCGTGTCTAGTGTTGATGCATTGAAAATTGATAACTTGGTTCAGTGCACATAGAAGCCTACCCTCATATTTGCTCAGCTCTTAATCAATTTTTTCCATCAAATACATTGAAGAAATTACTTATGATCAATCATTTCAACTTGAGCTGAACATATCAGAGACCATAAAATTTTGTCCCTATAAGTGGTCATTCTTTTAACAGATCAGTATAAAAAGGACAAAATATTACATAGATTCGATTTTGCTCTTGCACTATTAGTCCTACAAAGTGAATAATCCTTGTGAATGAGGTTACATTTAACCAGAACCCACTGCACTTAAGAAAATGTGTATCAGTTATTAATGTCTGCTAAAAATGTAATTTATCCCATCCCTTGTGATATTCTAATATGTTAGCCATTATAAAAATTATTATTGAATAAGCAATTATACCGATGTAAACCCATGTTAAAACAATGTTTCACCTTTATAGTCATCACCACATTTCATGGCATACGGATGAATTACTGACCACATTCATTTAAATGAAGCACTCCTTGAATCAAGATAAAAGAAAATGGGTGAAAGAATATAGAAATATCAGAATAAAAATAGGTAGTTCCATATTCAGTATGTCAGAAGGAATTTTTTTTCAGTAAAGCATATATAATTTTTGAATCGATATCCTTTTTTTTAATTCTTCTCCTATGTGCTGAAATATTTCTTCCAAGATATTCATAATTTTGATATTATATAATAAAATATCTAATCCCTTTTTTACCAAATAAGTTTTAATTCATTTTGTTGATGTACTTCAAATATCACTGTCCTAAATGTGCTCTGCTTTTATTATAATTCTTTTTTTTTAAATTTCATAACCTCCACTTATTCATAAATATTCCAAAGTATATTATCTTTTTTTTTCTTTTAGCTTTTGCTTTAAAAAATTTCTTACCAATACCTTAGACTTGGTCACTCAATAAATTCTGGATGAATTACGACAAGGTTACTTCCCTTACATGCTGAAGCTTTTCTTCCTCCTTACTCATTTGACAAATACTAAGACTAATTCCCCGAACACTACGTTGACTTGGATTTAATATTCTTTAACCCTAAACTAAACATACCCTAGACATATACTCTAAAGCACACGAAAATATATTGTCACAAATCACGGTATCCAGTGAATTATGATTGTTTTACTCAACAATAGTGAACATTGCATTGGAAGTCAAAGGGAGATAACCGTAGATATCTTGGGACGATCTTGTAATTTGTAACCAATGTATGTCTATAATAGATATTTTAAGAAGCTGGAAGACAAATCTTTATATTTTTTCTAGTCTTTTTTCAAGGGTCAAATGCTTTACATTTCTTCAAATTTCCTGATCATGACATATATATATATATATATATATATATATATATATATATATATATATATATATATATATATATATATATATGAAAATCTAAAGCTGAGGTAAATTTATCAAATTGATGTTAGGGAAATGACATCCTTTAGATCTAAGCTCTTTAGAACATTGATAGGAAAGAAATCCTGTCAGTTTTTATCTAGTTTTTTTCTCGTTTGTATCATACAGGCTATCTGGTATCATGGTATTGCATATAGAGTTACTGCTAACCGCTTCTCCAGGGGAAGATAACTTTTCTGAAATGAATATCCAGGTAGCATATTCTTATCATTTCAAGAAAATTAGATTCTCTTCAAATTGTAAGATTCAAGGAAATGTACTTATTTTTCCTTCATTTATCCCTTTACATTTATGATAAAAAATTTTTGGTCCTTCATTTCTACCTGATATTGATAAAAAAAAAAAAAAAAGCACCACATATATTTGTTTTTTGCTGACATTGTTAATGCATTATGAAAATTAACTTTGTTCATTTCACAAATAAAACAAATTCTACAGACTTTCTTAGCAGAAAATAATACATATATATACTTGAAAATTAAGGCTATCTGTTTAGAGATCTTGTGAAATTTTTTGAAAATGAAAGAAGATTGAAAAAACCTAGTCCAAATGAATGTTATCTAGAAAATTATTTTAGGAACTGACTTTGATTTAATGATTTCTTAAAAGATGAACTTGATAAATTCCATTGTCTCCAGCAAAATCTTTCCACTTTACTATACAAGATGTAATACTGAACTATATGTCTCTTTGAAACAATGAACTCTATAATCTGAAAAAGGAAGAATATATAGCTCTATTATAAAAATGGGATTCAGAATATGAAATCCAGCGTCACCTCAATTTGAATTCTGACTGCTGGTTCTATTAATAATGTAAGTAATTTTATTTTGGTGAAAAAAAAATTATTGTTACGTTTTACTTGAAACTATTTTTCTTTGTAAGAGTAGGTTCCAGAGCAATTAGACCAACTTGCATAATAATAATAATATACATATATTTTAACGTATAAATCAGACAAAATTTCACATTGCTTTTGGGTAAAGAGTCGTAACAGATTACTTTCCTCCAGCATACTAGGGAGTCTCAACATGGATTCTTAGGCTATCTGTTCTATATAGCATATTTTATTATTATCTATGGGTAATTCTGTTCATATACGTAGCATACGTAGTGGTGATGCTATCAATGAATGGTAAATCACAATAACCAGGGATAGCTATTGAAGTTGGTTTGCACGGAGGTATCAAAATTTTCTATTCCAAGCAAATATACCTATCTCCTAGCAAATATTGAATATGTATAGCAAGTACGATGATTAAGACAAAGATGTAAATTTTTTGTAAAAGAAGTAACTGTCAAAAGATTAAAATTACTTGAAAATGTCTATGAAAAATGGGTCAGATCAGGTATAATACATTATGGGTATATACATTTGTTATTGGATGAAGATGAATGGATAATTATCTCCCTTGCATTCGTGACCTCTGTAGACAAATATTCTCAAAAATTTGCCTGCCACGTCATTCATATATATATATATATATATATATATATATATATATATATATATATATATATATATATATGTATAATGTTCATTTATTCATTTTGAATAATTTATATTTTGGCATCAATTTCTTTTTCAAAGAAATTTCATCAAACACGACAGATAGTTTTCTTCAATTGAACTTATTTATTAGTTATCTCTTGTCTATGAGTGAGATTGCTGGGTAATAAAAATAAAGGAATTATCCAAACTGTAGTTCTTCAAGCGTTTTCGACTATTTTGTAACCCCGAGTGAAAACAACTTATTCGCAAACAATTTGATGATTTGAGAATTTTTTGTATGAACTAAATTCTTTCTCTCTGAATTAGGAGCATTGAAGAATAGATGTGTAAAATAAATACTTTTTCATCATAATACTGTGAACTCATTGGTATATATATATATATATATATATATGTGTGTGTGTGTGTGTGTGTGTGTGTATGTACATCCAGAAAGTTATATAGCTTTAAGCACTATATATATATATATATGTATATATGTATATAGTGTCTTCAAAGCTATATAGCTTTAAGACGTAAAAGACCCTGTTAGATTTTATGTCAATTCAGTCGGTTATTTACAAAAACCTGTTAATTCAATTGCTGTTAAATTTTCAAAAAGTTTCATATTTTACACTGAATTAGATATTATAATACTATTTGTGAATTTTCTTGTTGAGATCATCAGTTGTTTACCATTTAATATATCTATATAAAGAAAAATTCCAAATTGAAATGAAAACAATACATATAGATTAATAGAATGAATAAGTGAAAAAATGATGATCATGATAATATTAATATCAATGTTAGATTTTAAAAAATCAAACCAAAAAAAAGCTGCAAGATGATGTTCACAATGAATTTGTGAAATGTTGAGGATGGTATTATGTAAAATGACCTTGATAAAAATAATAAATAATAATTGTTGCTACGTATAGTTGTCCGAAGAAGCTGTCTGTAAATAGATGGATGATTATCTCCCTTCCACTGGCAACCTCTGTAGACAAATATTCCGAAAAATTTGCCTTCCACGTCATATTAATAAATTTCTGCTATGAAGAATCCAGTAAATTCTTATAGAAGCCCTTCAATATTCTGGAATTTTGGGACAATTTCAGTCTATTAATTAAAAAAAGGCGTCTATTTGCAGTTAAAATTTCATTAAGATTATCAGAGTGTTCAAGACTGAAGTCCTTTATCTGTGTTTATATCTAAACATGAATTCACAAAAAAATATTTGAATTGGAAAAAAAAAGCTGTCAAAGGATTTTATCACTAAAAATAAAAGAATAAATGCTAGTGAATGTGTTTAATTAGAGAAGCTTTAGACTTTCAGAATTATTAATGTTTAGTAATGTTAGTTTATCATACAATCTTGTTTTGTTTTTTTTATCATATACATTTCATAGAATAAATAATATGATTTGATTCAGGTGACTTGAATTGGATTCAGCCTAATCAAATTAAATAATGCCAGAGTTGTTTTTTTTTATGAATTATATTATTATATAATAGGGATATCATATGCAACGTAGAGCTGTTTATCATTTACAATAATATCATCATTACCTTCAAGTTTCCACAGGCACTAAAATCGTGAGAGAAAAATATTACTTCATAATAATGCAATTAAGATTGTTGTTCATGAGAAGCTATTTCAATTCATATCAATTATTCAGATATTCATAATTGTTATTCATAAACTCTCGTATCAGCTGAAGTTGAATAAACGTAGCATTTTTTTTAAAAAAAACGTGGGAAGAAGGTGTATCAAGGTTTATAAGATGTGTTTCAATATTCATTATACAACCATTTTTATTTCAAAATATGAAAATGAAAGTACAATATTTTCTGGCCTATAAGATGTCTGATTTACAATGGCGTCTGTCTTTGGTGGCCATTTGCTGATTTTCTGCAAAGGAAGACACTCCAGACCTGGAAGTATTACTGGGGGTCTGTGAGCTTGTTGAATGGCCTACCTATCAAAGTAATTCATATGTTTTTCAGTCAGACCCAAATAAGGGAGAAAAATTAGTGTCTTGGCCACCCAGTGAAAAGCCAAATATCTGGTTATCCTGTATTTGGGGAAATATTGCTCCCTGAGATTCATTCAAACCCTCCAGCTTTCAATTTAGTGCTCTGGTAGATAGCTCCGTGGTCATGAACTTTAATGATATTACTGAACATCAATATATTAGCTAAATTAATCCATGGATGATTTTAAACATGTGCATGTCTTGAGCAGCTCAGATATTAGTTTGTTGAAATGTCCATCCGCCTATAAATGTTACAAGGAATTATTTGCTTTTAAAAAGTCTATAGGCTGAAACCATTCTTTATATAAGATAAGTTGGGAAGGAATTTTATTTTCCAACAAAAATGTTTATAGTGTTACAGTAAATTTACAATATAATATCTGATAATTCTGTTTAAAAATCAAATTTGTTTTGTGTTGGATATGAAGAAGAAGTCTCAATTTCCAGAATTCCTTTTCTCCTCTTGGCTGAGCTCAAAATGTTTTCTCATGCAAAGAAATGTTTTTAGGTGAAAATAAGCCCCAACATATTGAAGCTAAAGGTTGTCTTGTACAGTTCTGTTAGGTTGCTACAGATAAAATATAGAGAATAATGCTAAAACTGAAAGATCATCTACGTAAATTGCATTTTTTTCATAGATTCAATGTAAATAGAAATATAATTCATTTTTATTGAAGGTTTTTGAGCTCTTAACTACAGTGCTGTTAACCAAAGAGATTAGACTAATTATCAAAAATGATTTCAAATAAAGACATAATGTTAATGATAATCTCTACAAAATATTTTAAGTGAATAGTAAACAGTTCAAACTATTCAATAGGATTAGGCCTGGAAATACTGATACAAATTATAAACCTCTAGGGAGGCCTAAACCTGATATTAATGATGAAAAATTATCAATATCAGTGACCAACAACAGTTTGGGCATTTTTTCAAGACTTTAGGACTTTAACAGTGAGAATATCAAATCATATCAAGACAATAGGAAAAATCAAAAAGTTGGAAAAGTGAGTCCCAACTGAACTGAATAAAATGCTCCCTGACAATTAGAGACTGCACCCCTCTCAATTTATTGTCCAAGCTTGGGTAATTGACATATGAAGTCTTACAGCTTCTGCCGTATTCACTTGTTATTTCTTTGGCATTATCATCAAGTATTTTGTACTCCATATCTGTAATGAAGGGTCTTATGATAGGGTCACCATAAATCATGCTTTAACTGAATTTCTGACCTCTAAAGCTAAAAAACTTGGCATATGACATATCATCATTAGAAGATCATTGAGAAAGGTTCTTCCTTCAAACGGATCATATTTTGAGAAAAACATTTATCATTTTTGTCATTTATATTATCTCCTAACCCTCGACATTTCATTTGTAACAATCTAATGAAATGCTGAATGAAAGTTGTGTCATGAATGTGAGACATTGTAGAGACAGAGTGTTAACTTAAGTTTCTTTAAAATTCAGGGAACGCTAAAGATTTAATAGAAACACGGAAACTATAAAGTATTATTGAAATCAATTATTTGTAGCTAAGTTGGAACAGTTTGTTGACTGAGAAGACAATATATGTTAACAATGATTAGAGACTTACTTTTGAAATCAAATCAGTGAAATGTTTTAATATTACAAGAGGCCTAGCAAAAATCAAGTTGCCAACTTTGTATAGCAGTTATGGCAAAGGACAAATTGTTTACAAAAAATAAGTTTCTTTACCTTTATTGAAGCTGAATTTGAGTAAGATTTCACTTTTGTATGTTATACTAGGTGATATTGATTGTTTTAATTAAATCAAAACTATATATTTATTTATTTTGCCCAAAAAAGGAGCTCAATGAAGAGAAGGTGGTCTTGATTGTAAATTGCGAAGTTCAATAAAAACCTGCACAAAATTTTTATGCTGTTTCTAACATTGAGTGAACAGGTTTGTAGAAAAATAATGTAAGGAAAACCATAGTCTATTTATAAATTATACTGGTATTGCTTTGAATAAAATTGTAATTGTTCATATAAGTAGAAATAATTAATTAGTAACAAATATGGTGTAGCTGACAACACCTGGTATTACAGGAAAAATTGACCTTTTAGAAATCAAATTTGGGTCCAATGAGGGTAACAAGTGCAAAAAAAATCATCGGAGAGATGAAACGGTAAAGAATATCAAATAGGAACTATGAACAGAAGAAAAAAAAATTGAATCTGAATAATAAGCTGTTTGAACAACATCTACAATATCATTATTTTGCCCATTGTTTCAAGCAACATACATATACATTATTGAATAATTCTGATGAATTTATTTTGAAAATTCAGTCCCATATACAATGTAGTTTGTAATGAAACGATTAGGTAAATAACATACTATGGAGCTAGCTACATTTATAAGAACCAAGGGCGACAACTGCTGTTGTACTGATTTGTAAACCTGCTAGCTTGCTGAACGGTCTGACAGGGTCAATTTGCTATTACTAAAAATACATTAAAAATAAAAACGCTGCTACAAGCGGTCCAGTATAGGATATATAGGATGGGCATTACTACAACGACTAGATGTAAGAGAAATCAATGCTTTCTAGCTTATTGTGGCAGTTTTATGACTGCAAACTATAGATGAAGAAGAGACTTTGTGAAAACAAGGGACAGAACTCATCTTGACCTATTGAGATTATAAGGGGATAACTCTTGTTACACTCTCTCAGTATCATCGCGGCGTAGTTAAAATGTTGACTGACCGTTTATCTGTGATGGTTTTAGAAAAACTGTCGTAAGAATATAAATGAAGTTTTCTTATTTATTTAGTCGAAAATGTGTAAAGAATTTTCTCTAATTTTAACATTAGCTTGATATTTTTTTGATTCAAATTTCTTTTGTAAGACAATGTTTGCTTCTGTGAGTTGAAAAATTTTTTCATCTCGTTCAGTTGAATAAAATTAGAAAAATACTACTAGAACCAATATACTATTTTCACAACGTTCCCCATTTTCAATATTCAAAACTTAAAAATATTCGTAGCATTTTCAAATTTGTTGTTTAGATGAATATCATAATGGAAGACTATAAAATAAACTTGATAGTCTACCGGCATTTTCAACAGTGTCTACGCCAAGTGGTACATTCACCGTGTAATAATGGGTGATCATTTCAAATAAAAGTTTCTAAATGATATAACACAATTTATAATCTTTTTGTCTGGTCATATATGTCTATTTCTTAATATCATGATTGTTGCGCTGAAAGAAACAAATTGAGTAGATATAGACCATGAATAAGCAAGACAGGAATTTGAAGTAGGGACAGTTATTTGTGCCTTTGCATTACCAGCAGTTGTTTAGCTCAATGATTAGAGTGACACATATTATATTATAAAACTAGCTAAAAACCCACCCGTAGCACAGTATTTTGAGCCAGTTGTTGTTTAAATGGGAGCTCAAAACTATTTTTTGCGGGGATATCCTAATTCAGAATCTCTGGCAACAATGCCCTATTCCAGCTACTTGAAAGTCACATACAGATAAACAGATTCAATTTTTCAAATATTAGATAGATAGTTAGATAGATGGAAATCAGTTCATTATTATAGGGGTGAGTATGAAAGCAGACCCTGCACTATTATTATTCAGTTGCAAATCACCCAGACTTTTTTAGCATTCTTCAATTTAGCGCATTTTAGTAGTGCCTTAATTCAACACCTCTGGTCATTTTTATCAGGGTGAGCACAAACACGGACCACACAAAAAAATTTATTAAAAAAATCCAAAAACTTTTACCCCCTCGGTCCATTGAGTATGGATGCTAAATTTCGTCAAGCTGTGTCCATGTTTAGGTGGTTTCTGTAGTTTGACAGACAATCAAACACACAAATGGACTCCACTGAATTATACATTCAGAAGGTAGAGCTTTTCCTTTCAATATCTTCTGCTCTTATTTCCTGAGTTTTTTAGCACAATTTTTTATTTTTGTGTTGGCTTACTACATTGTTTTTCCAAAAATAAGATTACATGTATAATAGAACACATTCTATCAGTGACACTTACGTTAATTCTTAGCTACTAGCAATCCCTTTTTTCTAATCTGATGCATTTCTATAGTAAAATCATTATTAATACATTTGCATTATACATATTATTCTTTTTCCTAAGATTTGTTGCACAATTTTTTATTTTTGTGTTTGCTGACTACATTGTTTTTTTTTCAAAAATAAGATTAAACGTACAATAGAAAACATTCAATCAGTAACACTTGAATTATTTCCTGGCTATGAGCAATCCCTTCTTTCTAATCTTTGATGCATTTCTATAGTAAAATCATTATCAACACATTTTCATTATACATATAATAGACTTATTCTGTCAGCAACACATACATCAATTCCGGACCACTGACAATCCCTTCCTTCTTGATTTCCACTGTATTTCTATAGTAAAATCATTAGTAGTACATTCACTTCATACGTATGATTGACCTATTCCGTTAGTAATACTTGCATCAATTCCTGGTCGCTGGTAACCATTTTTTCCCTAATTTTCAGTGCCAAACATGATGTGAGTGCTAAAACTTGCTCAAACAAATTTTAAGTAGAAAAAAAATGCAAAATTTATTATCCCAGAAATATTGTTTGTTGATGCAGAAAATGACTAGAACTAATCGGAGGAGAGGTAGAGTAGCAGTAAAGTCACCAGGGAATGATGAAGAAAGCTAAAATTTTGCCTAGATATCCTGTGTTCAAATACAGATTGTATGAGATTAGAACTAAGATTTTTCTTTTCCATTTTCTCTACTCTACAATGAAAATTAAAATATATCTATGAATTATTATCCAGGTATAAAGTGTATGCCTCACCTTATTGACTGGTTTAGATACCTATGGCCAACTCCAAAGATAAACAATTCAGAAGATCTTCTTGAAAATAGTCCAGAAGCGCAAGAATAGATATGACAAAGAGAAACCATTATGTGCTTTCATTAAGGGAAAAGGTGAAAAATTCTCAACTTGATAAGGAGAGGAAAAAAATCATATGCTGAAGTTGCTAAGATCTTTGGTGAAAACAAATCTTCTATCCATCGTGTAATTTTTATTACTGTTTAATTTCATGATTGTTACATTTTATCATTAGTCACGAATTGAACTTCATCAAAAATATGTATGTATTGGGAAAAAAGCATGGTATAATTAGGGTTTGGTACTCTCCTCAGTTTTGGGCATCTGCAGGATGTATTGGCACATATTGCCTATTGATTAAGGGGTCTAAACCCATATATTAGGGTTGCTGCCAGAGGTTATGGCAGAGGAATCTACAGCCCCGACCCCTGTTAGGAGAATCTGGCACCCACCTCCCGACATCGGGGTAAAGCACAAAAATCTATTGGGGAACTCTTTAAACAAAAATATAAATTTGTACTGCTTTGGGGCAAATGCTGCGTAATTTTTAAACATGAATCTCCCTGAAAATCTATAAATACATTAGTCTTAAAAATCCTGAAATCAACAATGATGATATTACGTTGAGATTGTGTACTACGACCATTGTATTATCTTTGGTTGGTGTGGTCTTGTATTTCCTCTCCTCAGCCGATGTATTTGAAGGACTTTCCTCATATTCGTATTAGAATTACCTCCCCTTGCATTATAAATATAAACAAAAACGCTAGGTCAGAAATATGCTCCAAACAAATAATATTGAAATAAAAAGAGATATTACATAGAGTGCATTTTAAGTTGTATTTTGATACCATGCAGGAGTTTATTATTATATTAGAACACATAAACATTTTCGGTCAATTTGACGGTTTGGATTCACTTAAATTATTCAGAATTGAAGAGCATTGATTTCTGTATTAACTCCAGTTGGTTTTATGCCAATATCCGATGGGGCAGTCCCCACCTTTTATTTGGAAAGCACTTCATTCTGCACATGGTGAAAAATCAGTCAGAGCATGTTTTGGCAGCTGTATAAACATTGAATTTTAGGACAACCAATAAAACTCATTCAGAATTAGATATTTATCATCATGGCAAACATAACACTCTTGTATTAGTCAATATTATGGAGAATTAACCCTTCAAAACAGTGCAAAAATAGTGTTATCATTTTTTTTACTGCAAATAAAACATTTTCAAATTTAATTCTCTTTACCTTGTACCTGGGTCATGTTCCATAGAATTTACATTGTGGCGAAAAAAAAATTTTTGATAGCAATTTTAGCACTTATGAAATTCAAAATCACCCTGAGGCACATGCCTGCAGAACCCTCCCCAAACTATATACTAGAGGATCTAGCCTCCCTTGTACTTGTGACACTCCTGATATATAATCATTTGAATGAATAAAAATTTCAACATATTAGCTCATGAACTTCTTGGTAATTTGAACTGCAAGCTGTTGATAATTCAAATTAAAGATATGACTCTGAAACCTATGGTTGGAAAAAATAAAATCAGAGAAGATTATTTAGAAAAGGTTAATTTCAGTCTAAATTTCCTAGTTTTAGCTTGGTGTTTAGCCATTGTTGTATTTGGCCTATGGGATTACCCCATTTAGGAGGACTTTTTTTGATGCTTCAAGGGTCATTTTATCTGTGGAAATATACGGTAATTATTTATTCTGAGGCACTAGTTAGACTTAGCGAGTTGTTAGCCAGGTGATAACTTGATATTTTTGCTTTAAAGAATATGTTAGTATTTACTACCTCATAGTAAATAAAAGTACTTACATACTGATCGAGCAGCAAGAAATGCATGGTTGGCAGGTGATCGAATCTACCACTTAAACCATTCCTTCATTTTTCAGGATCACTCGTTGCCATATTTGTTATTGCTTTTTTCTTCTTCTTACACTAGTTGTATCGGGATAATAATATTATCTGGATTTATTTTTCATTAGATAAAATTAGTAATGGTTGACAAAAACTCATTTAATGAAAAAACAAGTCAAGATAATAAGTACATTCTTCATGTCAGGTCAATTCTATATCTTCTCTTTCTATCAACTCAGTTTTGCTGTATGATATGACTGAAACCAAATAACACAAATGGTGAATAAATGGAAAGAAAGTATCTGGCCATTTGATTAGTCATATTGTTGAATTTTTTCCTAGTGGTATTAGTGGTTGGTGCCAAAGGAAAACCTGGGATTTCAAATGATTTCCAGGGCAAACAGGTAGGCCCTCCCCACTTGGAAGATTGGCATAAGACATTCTTTCTACCAAAATTTTACTTCTATTTTGGCCTTGTGCCAAGCTAAGCTTTGTAACTATCAGAAAAAGAGTGTTTGCTTGGGATTGTACAAATACACTATTATATATACAAATTTCAAAGCTAGTAGATTTTTAAACATATCATTTTCTTATAATGATTTCAAAATGAACTCAAACATTTCAGTGGATTTTTGAAATCTATAATTATCTGAAGTCTATACTTATCCAAAAACTACTGTATTTGACAGCCAATGAGATTCATGGTTTACAATGGTATTTAGGGGCCTACCATCCCTTGCAAGTGAACCAAGAAAATAACATGAAGTTTGTCAAAAGAAATAAGAAGAGAAACTTTTCTCTCTTGATAATCTTATTGAAACCAGTCCAAGAAATCTTTTTTGTGAACTAAGAAATACATCCATGAACACAAACCCTTCACTAAATATCCAAGTTATTAATTATAAAATAATCTCTGACCTGTGTGGCTTTTGCCTACTTCTTACTTATCTTTTACAATTTTTGGACCCCACCTACGGAATACTCACACTTTCCTATTTCTATATATATGTACATATCTCTTCATAAACGCATACACACATACATTGAATTTGCAGGCCTGTAAGACACATGCCTTAGAAGGGGATTTGGGGTACTTTATACATACATATATATATGTGTGTGAGTGTGTGTATATATGTATATATATAATGTCATCCACAGACAGGTGTTTTGTCATATTACGTCTCTTTAGAGTGGCTAGAGACTTGGTATTCATCCAGTACCGGAGTCCAGTGTTTTACCCCTGCCCTAAGCAGAACTGGGTGTTTGATAGGACCGAATTTAGAGACATCTTTTTTACGCATAATTTGCCATCTACCATAGTGCTCAATTCAATACTTAGAAGAGCATTGCATGTTTGCATTTGCAGACGGAGGCTCAAACCTAGAATTTGGGAGCGTTAATTAATGATAAAGTCATCCACATCCGTTATATTATGACTCTTCAGTGTAGCTATAGATTCAATATATATATATATATATATATATATATATATATATGTATATATATATATATATATATATATATGTATATATATATATATATATATATATATATATATACAAACACCCTTTATATTTCTCCTGATTTGTTCAGAGATAACTCATCAGATACTCTCTAACAAAGAGTAATCTTCAGTAACTATTACCCATGAAAAATAATTATATAATTTGTTTAATTTACACTTGAGAGCAGTTTCCATACCAAATTTTAAGAAAATAATTAACAAAACTACCATACGATACATGTTACATACTGCCTCTGATACACATCCGTGTTTTTTCTGTGGTTTTATTTAAAACGATACATTTTTCCCTTAAAGTTTTGCCCATATATCTTGGTATTTCTCTTAATGACAATAAAAAACCTTGTCAGTGTAATAATTCTTTTTTACCTTGATTCGTAGAGCTGTTTTTAGAAATAATTTAGAGCAAAACAACTACAGCACCCAAATACATTCCATGCTCATTTGGAGAAAAAAACAAAATCAGTGCTTTGTAGTTTAACAAATTTAATTTAATTTACAAAAAAAATGTATCATCATCAGCAGCAGCCTTTTAGCATCCTTTATTGGACATTCACCCAAGATCTGCCAGATCTCTCTATCACCAGCGTCTCATCGTTAATATCTCCTGAATCTGTCCAAATCGTCATGCCATCTTATTTTCTACCAGACACCATTTCACATATGATTTCAAGAGTTCCTTGTTTTGACTCCTGATATTCTTTGGTTGTCTGACATTCTTGCAACACAGTATGCCCATTGCAAATTACTTTTTTTTCTCAGATTTTTCCATGTGATGTCGAGTATGATCCTCTCTTCTACATATTGCATCGTTCTTTTGAGTCAATCTTTGATCTTTGAGGGCCAATCTTTCAATGTGCTTCTAGTTCCCGCTCCGTCGGTGACTATCAGGCAGATGCATTGGTTGGAAACACTCCTTTTCAAAGCATAAGTAGTCTTATAGCAATTTCAAATGGTAACTAATAAAAACATAGATGGCATTATGTGACCTTTCAAATCATCAGAATAGCTGTGAACATATCAAATCTGACCAAATATTTCACAAATATATATATCATGCAAATGTTGAATTAGATCTGAAGTTGACAGAATTAAAGTATTCTAGTTTTATTTGAGAGTAGATGTTGCACTAGAGTAAATTGATAAGTTATGCATGTGAATACATCATGTTGAATTGAATAACGAAATGAAAGCAAAAATAGCTCAATTTGAATCAGAAGGAAGATTGAAGTATAGGCAATACTCGGTCACATTGACAGAAATAGTCTTATATGATGTATATCATATTATACATCAAATTTTTGAACAAACACAATTTTATGTTATCTTGAAACAATTTTTTGAATGAAAGATTTTCATTACCATTAATTTTCATTTATAAACCATCATTCCAATGATGGTCATTGATGTGCAAAGATTTTCATAGCAACTTGTGTGTGAATGTTTTTCTTTTTTTTCTTGGTCAGTATTTTCCATAATACTCTTGCAACCATACATGAAATATTGAAATTATACCATTTTCTTCTTTTGGCTTTTTCAAAACTGGGGCATTTCCTATCCCACACCTAAGGCATTTTAGCAATTTTCACCCATTATCTAGCCACTGTTGTTATATTATTTACGTGTGTTAGCAACTATGGCGGTGACCAGGGATGTCCACTTTTTTGAAGTTTCAAATATGGCAACCCTAGAAATATGTTTCTATTTAACAAGAGAAATACCATAATTTAAAGTCATGGTTATCTCCCTTTATGAGGAGACTTCCTCTTCGTACTTAGCTTTTGTATGAACAAAGATAATGTCTATTATTGCAGATGCTAACGTTAACTCTCAGAAATACATGCCATAAACAAACTAGTTTCATTTGACCAAAGAACTTTGATTTAAAAAATAAATAAATGGTAAATAGATCAATAAATCTGAGATCTTGACCTATCTTTTAAATGCAAATGATTAAGGATTTAATTCAACGTTGCTGGAAATTACATAATTTATTACTTTATGGTTTGAATTCCTGATAGTATTTTCTTAATTTTATTGATATGTATTGACTCATCAAATAAAAGAATTTGAAGTAAATATTGGAAATAATGCATTCGTCAGGGAAACATTTTCAAAAAGGATTCAATGGTTATCTCTTGGTGAAAATATCTTAGACTTTCAATTAAATGTGTTAAGATAAACAAAAGAGTTGATATTTCTTATACAATCATATCTTTAATACTTTTCAGATTTATCTACAACAATTTACTTATAAAGCTTAAATTTAGTCAGCCCAAATTTTAAACAAATAATACAATTAGCTGTTTTACATGTTAGACATAATCAATCCCTGAATATAGTGGTGAAGTTCAGAAATGAAAATCTTCAAAAAAAAGAAGGCATTTCAGATGCTATTAGTGATCCAGTTTACAGCTCTCAGAAAAATTACTTCAATAATGCAGTTTTGAAAAGATGCGTTTGTTGAAGGTTCTGTTAATATATGTATAGTCAGCCGCTGTAGAGGACATATATTATTTCTAGCCAAGCCAAAATTCTGCACAAAAAGTGGATCACAGTGCAAGAAAATTGAAGTATCAATATCAATCTTTTCTAACCAATTAAAAACAAGAATATAACTGACCAATCAGCAAATAGCCAAAATAACAATCTTCTTTAGCTGGTCCAGAAAATATTTAAATTCAGTTTTTCACCAGTATTGCCAACTAGCAGGTAAATTGTCTTCACAAGAGTTAATGCAGATTGTATAACCCATTCACCATATTAAGCCTCTCAATGTTCTTCCATATTTTTCACTGGTAAGAAAACCTATCTATATTTCATATATATGATTTTTTGTACATCTTGATCCTGTTAGCAAGAACAATTTCTTCAAACCAACTTACTACAACAAATTTCAAGTTTAAAAGACGTATTTCAATCAGAAGCCTATTCCATATGTTAGTTTTTCTCCTACTGCTGCTATATCTTTACACATACATACAAATATAATGAAGACAAGCACACTACTAACCCATACTTGCAACAAGAGTGAAGTGTTACTGCCGTACCTCAAATGAAACTTTATTGCATTGTCAAATACTTAGCATGTTCATATATAGCTCATTTGGAAGTTTCAGTCTTACGAGGACATTACGACAGAAATTTGCATCTTTCGGATATCTGCTAGCAATTTTCATATTGTTTGTTAGTTCAGTTCTTTGTTAGTGCTGTGACAACTGTTTTGTTCTCTTCAATTCTCATCTATGCCTAGAAGGTGTAGTTGATTCTCTACATTGACATTTTGAAATATTGTTGGTATGTACAATATGTGTCTTGACAGATCACTAATGAACATTTGGCTGAGGGACATTAAACCAGCTGGACGTTTCAACAGCTGACATTTGACTAAAAGATAATTGACCAAATGGATATTTCACTGGATGGACACTTAGCCATCAAGTAAAAGCTTTCTTATCCCTTTTGTCGTTAGTATAAATTTCATGATCTTGAAAGAGAAAAACTTTTTCAATTAGCTATGGCAACCTCCACAAAGGCTTAAACATTACTTACAAAATGACTTTTAATTAGATAATGATATGCAAATCACAAAATAATTATTAAATATAGATAAGAGCAACAAAATGAATATAAGTGGCCTACCTTTATAACCAATAGTTAATCAGTAAATAGTTGGGAACAATCAGCAAATTCTATCAGGTAAGAAATGTATTTTTAGGATCAAAAGTGATTTTGATGGAATTTCTTAACTGTATAATGGTAAGATGGTTCATCCTCGTTCTCTGTTCAAATCCTCTGTGTCATCAAGTTTCCCACCAATATATAACAATCTGTCAACCAAAACTGTCACCATAGCTTTCTTCAGTTTTCAAGTTGGTCTGGCTAGCTATGCATATATGTATCACGAACAAGCTGCATCAAAAGAGGTTAGAGGGCAAGAAAATTAAGAATTTACTCCTTATCACATCTACAAAAAATGTGTTTTAGTTGTTTTACTTTATTTCCCCCTAAATAAGTTTTCTTGGGGGAGGTTCAATTTACAATGTCAATTTATGCTATTATAGTTGTTATTACTATAGCTAACTTCCTAAGTTACTCTTCAGCATCATTCACACATATCTTTTAGAAAAATTGTTCCGTTTTAGTGATCACCACCCAACAAAAGGTGAGAGAAATGAATTACTCATTGATCTTGTAATTCATCATCCCCTAACTCATCATGCTGCCAAAAGATGTTGGTTATGTAACCGTTTCTATTTAGTGACTAACTAGACTAGTTTTGTATATGCATCAAAAGCAATGATAAATTTGTTACAATGGCCTTTTGCTAATTCAGCCTTTTGTCCCCTTGACTAAATGTCCATTGGCCGAATGTTTGTTGGCTAAATATCTGTCAGTCGGATGTTCTTCAGCCGAAGATCTGTCAGCTAAGTGACTTGGAGCTGGTACAACATCACGAGGACAATTTTTTTCGTCAATTTGAGACACAAATAAGGCTAAAAGTAATACAAATCACTTTATAATTATTGTGCATCACTTTTAGACTTATAATAGTTTGATATCCTCAAATGTATCACCAGATTCTTGCGATGAGCATAGTCCTGTTGTAACTGATATTCTTGGATTAATGGATGTATATATTCATATATCATACATAAGGAATACTGCAATTCTTCCAGAATTTCTCATCAACAATTTAATATCCTAATATCAACAAAAATAATATCATCCTGACTCATTTTGGGAAAAATTCTACTTGGCTTGGTAATATTTTACTCTGATCAAGAAAACATATTTTTGCCCAAAGTTTTAAGATGAAACATTGTCAAGTACTTATGCCAAATTTGGCTGAGCTGTGTCCACGTGTAAGGGTGGGACAAAGTGACAGGCAGAGCCAGTTGTTTTATATGCGTATATATATTGAAGATAAGCAATTATATTTTGTGCGTGTATATATATATATATATATATATATATATATATATATATATATATATATATACACTTTATTTCAAGAAATGTATATGTAATCTGACAGAGATAATTATGAATTGCATAGTATTATTTTGAAACTCTTTTCGAAATGATCTCCCATTATGACACAATGTATCATTTGGCTTAGATGGTTTTATTTATTATTCTATTTATGTTGTCTGGGCCAAATGATGCATTCACCATGTAATGAAAGATCATTTCAAATAAAGTTCCAAAATAATATAACACAATTCATACAAATAAATATATTAACATATTTCAAGCAAGTTTCATTAAACACGATGGATAGTTCTTGTCAATTCAACTTAATTTTTCTTGTTGCGAATAAGTTTTTTTTTTTAAATGGATGCTATCTATATTAAAACCAGACAACCCAACATTGATAAAATCTCCTGCATTATATTGAAGCACCTATAACAGAAGTTGTGATACCAGCATGTGATACTTTCTTCAGAAGTTTTGAACTAATAGAATAGTGATCTGATGCATTTCAACTACAAGCCTGTTGTCATTGGAAATGATGTTGCCAAAATAAACAAAATTCATTTTAAATAGGAACAATGTTACAGTGCTTTACTCTATGCTATTTGAAAAAATTATATCACTATTAATATGAACCCTAGACTCTGAAATCCTTTGAATTACTCCCTGAAAATGAACAATGATTGTCGAAAGCACTTGATGAACTATAATACAAACTCTGGGCAATTCCTTCAATTTTGTAGCGTGGCAAACAAAAAGAAAAATTGATGAATCAACAAAAACTTTCTGTCATGTTTAATGAAACTTATTTGAAAGAAAAATTGCAGCCAAAATATATAGATGCACCTATATATATTTTTGTAATAATTATAAAAGCTAGATAGATACAGATTTGATCCTTGCATGATATTCATTTCTTATTGATTTACACAATCTAAGGTCACTTTTTTGCTGCCAAGTAAAATCGGTGCTGAGCAATTAGTTCCAAAGAAATTATTTTTGCAATTATCACATTCTGTTAGATATAAATTGTCCATTTACTGATATTCCATATGTATGTTTATATATACACACAAAGAAAATTGGTCATAATTTCTTTGTTGCTACTACTGGGGGAAATTCAATGTGAAAATCAGATGAATTTGAGTTGAAACTTATAAGTAATAATTAATTAGTAAAATACTTTTTTTTCTACACCAGTTATCCTCCCAGTATTATTTTAACAGTTCATCCTGACCTTTACAGATTTTCAATTTGATTTCTCTTGAATTTGGTCTCCACCCACCCATGTTCTTGACATTGGCTGGATTAATGCCTTTCATGATGTCAGCCTACCCTGCGGGCAAATGAGGGTCAGTCAATTTGTGGTACTGCCATCTTTATATCCATATTGTGTATGGTGTCTCGATTGTCAGGAATAACCTGGTATTTAGTGGTGAGTAGAGTGCAACAAGGCAGGCAATGGCAATCCCGAAAAAGAACTTTGCTGACTGTTTTGAAAAGTGGAAGGAATACTTGGATAAGTATGTGAAGTACCAAGGGGGATATTTTGAGAGGGACTTGGATGCCATTGCCCTAGATAGACTAATGAATGCAAGGATATTTTGCAGACAGACCTCTTACAAATTATCAATTGTATATTTAATAAATTCCCTTAAATTTTACTGAAATTATTGTGTAAGTAAATGATAAATCACCTGAACAAAAGCATTTTAATAGATATTATCTGATTCTCTGAGATGGTCATTATTCCATGAATTATTCTGAGGATACTTGAAATAAATGTACTTTAATGTAACTCCATGGGTACACAGATCTTCTGAATCTCTTGCATTCTGAGTGACACAAATGTATTTACACATATTCTCACACATTTTATAAAATGTTTAAGATTTATTTCAATTGAATTGGTTTAGATTTTTGATAAAGATCTTATCTTTGATCTTGTTTTAGATTGACTTCTAGACAACACTTAATTCCAGCGGTTGATATGCCCTGAAACTCAATTTTTAGCCAATCTTGGATCCCCAATTTTCGAGGGGAGCATGCCCCCCAACTTTTCTAGAAGACCACCCCCAAATTTTCCTTACTGCACTTGGAATTTTTTTTTTTAGGGGTGTCACACAATTCTCATTCATTTTTCATACTGAAACATCAATAAGTTAGCCCAATAATAGAAAAGGCATTTATTTTACGCAACAAATTTTGTTTTTTCAAAATAATCTACTTCTTTGTTAACACACAACCCAATGCTTCTCCATTAATCACATACATTGAAAATTATTCAGTGAAAATTTCAGGTACAGACCTATTAACCCACCCTTATAAACGGAAGTTTTTTCTTGAAATAATATCTTTTTTTCTTTGAGATGAGGTAGATGAGGAATATTTTGTGTGGTGCACTCTTTAGGTTTCATCAAGAGACTTGACAAAAAAAGGACGCACACCATTAAAAATCCTTAAATCATTTGCAGGATGAAATTTTGTAGAGTATACTGGTTAACACAAACAGATGAGGATGACTATTTAAAAATGGTATAAAAAAAATGACCCAAGATATTCATCCTGTCTCTTATGGCTGCAAAACAATTTTGTTATGTTCTGGGACCGTCTCAGCCTATCATGCTCCAATCAACAGAGCATATTGCCAAACCAGGACCTGACTGTGCACCCAGTCTTTTCTCAACCACATTCTGTCCATAGAGGACACATGACATTGTGCTCTCTAAGGGGCTGCCACACTCGTGTTGAAGAGCAGCAATCAGTCAGTCCTGTCTCTAATGGATATACTGGTTGTTCATGTAAACCTTTGATATCATAAGAAGGACATTAAACAAATAGACCAAAACTTGCAGTTGTAACTAAAATATGAATGTAATGACAAGTATCTCGTGTCTTTCAAAAGTTAGTTTTACATCACTTTTTCACTTGTATGAAAGGATGTAAAAAATGAAAATAGACTCCAGAATTTATTCAGCAATAAGTCATTATAGAAGCAGCATGCACATTCTTCCTTTCTCTTCTACACTCTAGTCTCTTATACTTCCTGCCACTCCAACCTCTGACAACTCAGCCTAACATACTATCATCATCATTTTCTGTTCTGGGAATGATGAAGAAATTTTCGTATAGAACTGAATGATAATAGCTTTTGCACTTTATGCAATTTTTGCTTATGTGAAGTTTTTTTTAAGAACACTCTACTTTTAGGTGGCAGTGGTGGGTAGGGATGCTATATTGCTACATTTTTCTTCCTCCCTACAGTCAGAATTTCCCATGTCTCTCTTTTGGGATGTTCAACTGGATTACCAATTGAGTAGTTGTAGCCAAATAGCTCAACTGTTTTAATCATCCTCTACAGCCCAAACTTTATGCTTGGGGTAGTCACTAACTTTTGAAGGAACAGAATTTCTCAAACTAATAATAAAGTAGATGTTTAGTCACTCAATAGAAACTGTCCTGTAACCAACATCTTTTGGCAGCATGTCTCATTGGAAGTCAATCAGAAAATTTGAAGGAAGAGTGATCAACAAATAAGTTACTTCTTTTTTCCTTTTGTTGGGTTGTGATCACTAAAAAAGTCCAAATCTAAAAAAAAAAAAAACAAGCCTGAATACAACCAGACACAAACTAAGACTCTAATTTGGTATAAACTTACTTTTGTAATTAAAACCCCTGCTAATAACCTATTTTGGCAGTGGTTCATATACAGAATTTTAAAAAATATTTTCTCGATATAATGAAGAGTGAATGTTTAAATTTTTAGCCCTATTGCACCATTGGTTTGGCCCGCTCATATGATTCAAACATATGCACATAGCCAGCCACCCAGACTAACTCAGAGACTGAAGAAACCTTTGGTGAGTGTTTTGTTTGATGATTTCATAAAGATATAGCATTTATTAAATAGAAATTGAAAGAGAAAGTTGACAAAGTGTAGAAATGAAAATGAACTAGGAAGCACTTGGAGAGTGCATACCTCTTTCAAAATACTAAAAACTAAGTGAAAATTGGTTCATGTATAGCTATGATGTAAGGGAGATAACTGTAAAGGAATTCCTGGATCTGCCTCCAAATTTAAACAATTTTTCTTACCCTATGGCCCAATCTTCTTCATAATGTCATTGAAATTCATTTTAAAATTTTGGAGTTATTTTGTGGGAAAGATGATAAATGTATGAAAGAAGAAAAGTATGGATATCTCTCAATCTGCCCAAAAATTTAACCAATTCTTCTTGAGTCCATGGCCTGCCCTTCCAGAAAATTTAATTGAAATCAACCGAGAATTTAAAGGGGGTATTGTGTTGACACATGGTTATGATTCCAGGAGGGTAACTATAAGATATTCCAGCATTTGACTTAAAATTTGATCAATTTTCTTTCAGTCCATAAGTCACTCATCCACAAAATGTCATTGAAATCCATAAAGAACTTTTAAGAATATTGTGTGGACAAACAGATATTGGCATGAGTGAATGCATCTATTGCTTCAAACTTCATGAATGGAGATAAATTTAGTAAAAATGTATTTAGTCATAAGGGTCCAATTTGATGAAGAAGGCAAAATTGTACACATAACTACATTTTTCTATTTGAAGCGAAGACAGGAGATTTTAGATATCAGCTTCTTTTGGTGATATGTTTGCAATTGATTAGATGTGAACTTTTGAGTGGTAAGGTAATGAGTAAGAATAGCTCAGTTTTTTAAATCAAATGTTTGTTATGTCATCTCTTTTGCAATTGGTTGTGATCTATATATACATAGGTGTTCGAAGCCACTTTCCCATGGGGAGCAAAACACATATTTCCAGGGGTAGGAATTTGCGGGTAAAAGGGTATATTTGGAATATAAATCCTCGTAATCGACTCGACAAATCACATTCGGTTTTTTGGTTTTTTTTAATTTTACACACACACACACACATATATATATATATATATATATGAACCTATACATCAGTGTGATGTTTTGGTGCAATATTTTGAGTTGCTTCCCCTTGATTAGGTGACCTGATATATATAAACAAAAAACAAAGCTAAACCGGATGTGACATGTCAAGTCGAATATGAGCATGCGTCCAAGGAAGTGATTCCACATTCTAGAACAGGGAACCCCTGCGGAAGACCAGAGTGTACACAAGAGAAACTTAGTGAATAAATGAACATATAGATGAGGGTAATAGTCCAACAATATCATATGCAATGATTAATATACACGTCAGATGTATTAGTTTCATTAGGCTTTGTATGTTATTATAGTTAAAATCCCATAAATTATAAACTACTTTGACAGAATGATATACTTTAATTACAGAAATATGTGCAAGAATAATTATGGTATTATAGTTGTTAACATCTGTAGAATTTTTATGGGTTTACCTAGTCTTTATTATTTTCCCCCAAGATTGAGACAATACAATAATACAATAACCAATTACAAAGTAGTTATACATTTGTAGGTTTTCAAGAGGACACACCTTTGACAATTCATCTATATGATAAGCTGTATTACTTTCAATTATTTCAATGTTTCTCTGTCTGTAATACCTAACAAAAGTAAGATAACATTTATATCTATAAAACCTTAGATGCAATTGTTAAGATGTGAACACGTATTAACACTATTAACAGCATTGAAGTAATGAACAACCAAGTCTCAAAGTAATAGAATGCAAAAAAAACAGTTGAACTCCAAAGAAAAAGGAGATATTTTTACCGAATGCATTATTACCTCCAGTATATATATATATATATATATATATATATATATATATATATATATATATATATAGTCTGGAGAGCTTTACAGCTTTAAACACTAAACACATTGAAAAACTCTTTTGAAAATCTTTTTGTGTCACTTCAGTTGATTATTTTCAGTATCTGTAAATTCAATTTATCTAATTTTTTCAGTGTTTTTTTTTAATGTTTCACATATACTTTGTTATTATGGTCCTATGTGTAAATTTTCTCTTGTTGGGATCATCAGTTATTTAACATGTAACTGTTTTGGGGATTTTAAAAACAAAACAAAACAGTTATATCAACAGGGTACCCTAGTAGTGTTGATCAAATATCACCCCCCCCTTTCAGCTATGATTCTAATACATAGCTATATGTCACACAGTTATAGTTTATTTCATATAGGGTATTATCACAATGTATTGCAGATGGATGTTATTCAATTTTTTTTAAACATAGGGCTTACATACGTAAGTTACTCAAAAAATGTATTCAATGATGAGGGATAGGTAACTATAATAACAGACGTGATTCATTGTTTGTGTCACTTCTATTGAGTGTTCATCCGAGTGAATATTAAATCTGTTGTATCAGTTTTAATCTCAGACTGTATGCAAACCATATATATATCTATATATTTATATAAAAGCAATATATGTAAATTGATATGTTTAGTTGTATAATTGTATGGATCAACATACCTAAAAAAAACAATTCAAGGGTTGAAATAAAGTGGAATAGTCTGTTGTGACATGATGAATGATAAGTCACCAAAATATGAGTCATTTGAAAGTGGAGGAAAAGAAAAAAGAGTGTGTAAATGCTTTTTAAAATGCTAGATTTGTCAAATTTGGACGTATACTTTTCTTTTTATTTTCAATGAAATATACTCAACTTTATTTTGTAAGGAAATAATCATTTGAATAACCTTCATAAACTTACAATCATCCTTTGAAATAGCTTGAGTTGAGACTTGAAAAAAGAACTTGAGATTAGGATACCTGAATTATTATTAACAAATTACCTATTTAAATAGCTTGAAGCTGCTTAGTGCCAATCATACATAAATAAGCCCCTCATAAAAAATCATCTCATAGAAAATGAGATATGCTCGAAAATTTGTCACCAGTAATAATAAGTTATTCATATCTAACAAATATATTGGAAATCATCAACATAGGTTTCTACAGCTTTCAAGTGAGTTTGCCTGGTTACCTATCTATTGTGAGCTCAGGCAGCACCAAGAATGGCTGAAAATTTAAAAATTAACTCCTTATAAAGTCTACTAAAAATCTTTATTTCATTATTTGAAAACTCTCCCCACCATAGGTTTCTAGTGGGAGGGTTCTTTATACAATGTAAGTTTATGCTAAATCATTATCAAACAAAAGGCAAGAGAAGTAATTTATTCATTGATCACCCTTTTTTCTAATTTTTTAACAAACACTGCATGCTGCCTGGTCACATGACGGTTTCTATTGAATGACTAACCAGACTAATGGTTTTATTTGTTTAAATGGGTGTTTTCTGTCTTTTTAAATTAACAGTACCTAAAATATTGCTTTTTACATGCAACACACATTACTTGAGAATTTAAACCAAATATTTTTTAAATCGCCAATTCTGGCAATCAATTTTACAAGTTCCTATACAATAAAATGATAAAATTGCAATATTTATTCCCAATTCATCGAAGAAAATTGTTATGAACGATATATCATTTTAAAATTTTTCCTTTATAGATAAATACGATGACTTGAAAATTAGGCTAGCTATGCTTACCTCCCTTTACTGATGAATGGCCTCGCTGTTAGTTGTGATTTATTCTATGTACGTTTTCAAAAATATTTTTTTTACGACACGGGAGTTGCTTTAACCACTAGAAGATTACATTTTCGGAATCACTTTTTTTTTGCAAAGACGGAGGTTTCATTTTTTCCGGAATTTTAGGGCTATTTTTAATGTATTGGCTGACATTCTCTAACTCTGCTATATATTCTGTACAAACTTACTTTGATTTAAACTGAAATAATTCGCTTATCGATATATTAATCTTCCAGGGAATACACCTTCACCGTCAGTGAAAATAAGTGGGAAAAAATTCAATTTAAAAAGTGGTCATCTAATCAAAAGTTGCCTTGATTTCTTGAACATTTTGTTGATTGAGCTATAATTACCTCCCCTTTTTTGAAGAAGGCTACCAGTTGCGTTGCAAATTTGGATTCATTTGGAATCGAATTGGGTTGTTCTGGGGATCATTCAAAATATAAGAAAGATGTAACAAGGATCCAATGAATTAATAAGATCAATCAATCTAACCGTGATCACATTTTTACAAGGAAATTTTGAGGTAAAGTAAAGTAAGGAATGTGCAGTTGATACCTTAATAATTTTGCACCTCCCACCCAGATTTTCTGCTTCTGAAGAATGAAGATAACTCAATGAAAAATCCAAAAAGGCTTGATATAATGAGGAGATACAGGGTGAGGGAAGCATAGTGCTTATTTGCTCAAAAAAAAAAAGAGGCAAAGAGAGATCAAGTTTTGGCTAAGGCTGTTCATATTCACTTTGTGACTTTGTCCTCAGGAAAGGCATGAATCCTCTTTCCTGCCCTCCATCTCATCGCCAGATATCAAGATAAAATAAAAATCTCATTGTTGACATCATTGCTATGTATATATATATATATATATATATATATATATATATATATATATATATATATATATATATATATATATATAGTGTGTGTTTTTTGTAACATTTTTCAATTAGTGCTCAGATACTACTATATTAGACAGAAGTGCTGGGAGCGACACTTTGATCCTAGGTAGAGTGAATAGATACTTTAATTCAAGGAAGAAGTGCCTATCTATGCATAAATAATCCCATCATTTTTAACAGGTGGTATATTAGCAAAATAATAATAAACAAACAAAGAGGCCAATGAGAGGACCAAGAACGAATTTGGAATGGTCCCCAGAGGCAGACTTCTGATAAACTCGACGAACAAACCCATTTTTCAGCAGACATGTAAGGAGAAATTGGTAAATCTGTAAAAACAGAATTAGTCTTTGATTTTGTACATGATTAATAGTTTTATGTTATTTTTATTTCAATTAATAAATAAAAATGAGCTTGAGAGTAATATATGATCCTATTCAGATTGAATGTATGGCATACGCAGACTACTACTTCTACAGAACTTACAATAAGCTGGGTATCATGGGAGCCAGACGGTAAAGTCGGCCATCAAGTTGTGGTTCAAGTCTCTTCAAGGCGGCTGTGAGAGTAAAGCCATGGCTGAGGTAGCAATACTTGGACACAAGCTGGGGCTTAATCAACTCTGGCTAGGTCACTTGGGTCAGGGTGTCTGATTGTTGAGATGACCCAGAGCACCCAATGACCAAAGGAAACATAACTGATGAAAAGTCTCAGTGCATTGGAAGATGATGCTTGTGGAAGACATTATATAAAGAATCTTCTGACTTTTCAAAAAAGTTTTATCTTCTGTTTTGTGGCTGTTGTGAAAAAACGTTGAAATATTAGGAAAATCCATAACACTTACTTACTGATTAATCAGATATAAGCATATTGTATAAATTGCTTCCATAATATTTCAAGTTATCTTTACAGATATGACACATGATGTTCTAAGTAATAGTAATTTAGAATAGATTGTGTTCATGCAAAATACTTTTGCTTATCGTTAGTTGCTTCCTAAAAGTCATTCCATTTACAATGTTATACATGCTGAATACCAAAATATTATTATGTAATCTGACCCTGTATGAGCAAATCACTCTACGTTCATTTGCAAATACAAAGGGGCCGTCTTATGTTCAATATGTGCAATCAAATATTGGGTTGGCTAACACATTTGTTCTGTTTCTGCTATTAGATGGCAAAAAGGAGTGTTTAGCTTCAACTTGATTGTAAAAGATCACTTTTAGTTCTATTGTGATACCTGCCATATCAGCATCCATTTTTATTAAGTTGGCATTTTCATCACATATCTAATAGGGCTATTCTATCAGTAACGCTTGCATTCATTCCTGACCTCTAACAATCCCTTTCTTACTGATTTCCAATACACAACATAAAAATTTTTGAAAAAAAAAGTGCAAAATTCGGTGCATGATCCCCCAATCATTTTTCTCTACTGCCATTATCATTTAGTTTGTTTGTGCTGAAAATGACTTGAGTCAATTAGGAATGGCGGTGTAGTGATAGAGTGAGTGGGCCAATGAGCTAAATCGCTCCCTATAGTTTCAAGTAGGATTGATGCTAAGTTTCAGCCATGACATTTGGTTCGTTCCCAAACCCCCAGTTCTTAATTGGGAAAATTCTTACCTCCTGTAAATGTTTATCATTGTAAGCCGAACATTGTTTCTTAGTAATTGTCATATTTCTCTTATTCTAAATCATATCATGCTGCTTACAAAAAGATCCAAATAAAACTTATTCATTCATTTATAAGACTGACTTTTTTTTTCTCATGACTGCGAAAATATGTAAAATATACGATGATATGCAGTCCTTGTACAGAAAAGTTTAGGGACTGCTACCCTAATTAAAGTTATTGATTTAACAATAATGATTTTGAGAAAGGCATGAATCAGATTCTCCTCTAAATTTGTATCATCACCAGTCATTTTATTCATAGATAAGGCTTGATAAGAGTTACTCCAGAGCAATCCACTCTCCCGTGATTATCCATCAATCAATCATTGCATAATACCTTGTAGATATGATAGTTGCTCTGACAGCACAAATCCAATGAGCGTATCATTGTTAAAAACTGTCAACTCAAACTGTTACCATAGGTTTCTTCAGTTTCCAAGTTGGTCTGGCTGGCTAGTTATGTATCACACATTGTCTCTAATTGAGCTAGAGGGCTAAAAATTAAACATTTACGCTATCTGTCTAAAGACATATTTTTTGTCATTTGAACCCCAACCTTTTTTTGGGGAGAGGTTGCAATGTAAGTTTCTGCTAAATCGGTCACTTAGTTTGTGTCTGGCAGCAATCATGCCCTTTTTTAGAAGATTCAAACTTCTCCAGTGATCACCACCGAACAAAAGGCGAGAGAAGTAACTTATTTATTGATCACCCCAACACAGCATGCTGCTAAAAGATGTTGGTCATGGGACGGTTTCTACTAGAAGTTTCATTTTTAATCTGTTACTATTTTCTGGAAGAAGAAAATTCTTCCTCCTTTCTCACAAATCGTATACCTGAAGAGGGCTGTTGAGTAGAGTAGCTGAATCATAATGATGGCTGACAAAGAAAAAAAAAGAAGAAAAATGAGTTAACTTATCTGAGCAACAATTGAAATAATATGTCCATAGTTAGTTTTGACCCAGGGTGGTTAAAACTGGACATAAGATAACCATTTCTATCTAATAATTACCAATAGCTGGACCAGTGGAAATTTCATAGGTATTGACAATCAAGATATCACCATAACTCTTGCATATGTATTTCCGTATAAAGAACTGGATATATTCCTGCAAATCAAGTATATAAATTAATAAATAATTTTTTACCTATGGGATGTATCTATAATGATTACAATAAATTACACAAGTAAATGAAACTAATGCATCTGATATCGTTATTCTTGATTATCTATATTCCTGTGGTCAACCACTATGACACTTTTTAGGCTTCAAAATGGTGAGAGAAGAATAATGAATAAATAACAGTTATAGTGAATGTATTATCCCTTTAACTCCCATTCAAGCATAAGCATCCTCTCCCATTCTTACTCTTGTTCATCACATTGCAATGGTGGGTGAAAAGAGAAAGGATGAGTAATCAGGTGATTGAATAATAATCAAAAAGCATAACAGTCGTACATGCAAACAAGCAGAATAAGGGTGTAATGATTTCAACTACAATTACAAAGACTCAGTTATAAAATACAATTTATATCTTAATGCTAATAGCATCTTTACATTGTACATCTCTCTACCTACTTTCAAACAGGCCTTTGGTGTAAGTAAGGCTTCCTATGTTTCCCTGAAGATTGATTAACATAATTTTCTACAAAAAACCTTACTACCCAAGGATCTATTCATGATTCCATTGAGATGGAAAATGATCTCTAAGCCATTCAATAAAAATAAATAATATCCACAGCTAAACAGAGAGTACAAATGCATATCAATAAGTCTGTAGGCTAATAATGAGAAAAAATTTAATTTTTTCCACACAACAAATATTTATTTTTCAACATAATCTTCCTTATTGACAATGCACTTGGGCCAACATTTTCTCCTGAGATCACATAGATTGAAAATTATACAGTGAAAATCTCAGATCAAAATTCAGTTAATAACTGTCAGGCAGCAGACTCATTGAGCCACTTGCTTATATGATGAAGGACATTTTTTTACTACAATCAAAGTATTACGAATATCAAATGTTTCATAGAAGTAACGAAAGAAGGCCATTTTCAAAAAGCATTGTCTTCTATTTCACAAAGTTATCGCAAATTGAGAATCGCTGAATCTGGAATTTCCAGCAGGTCAGGTTCCAAATGGACAGAAATTTTCTGCAAACAAATTCGTGAAAAAAGAAAGCAATTTTCAAACATTCAAAAAAATGAAATGAAAGTTATAAGTGATCTGGAATTTTTCTTTAAAATTTGTGTTGAACCTTTTCAGCTCTAAAATTGACAAAAGATCAAAGTAAAAGAAATAATCAAAAGAATTTACTACAGATTTAGATAGAAAATTTTATAGAGGATACAATGAAAAGATCTCACTTATATCAATTAAAAAAAAATGATAAATTTTTGTTTTTGAGGTTAATTAATGATCACTTGGGATTATTTAGATATTTCATTACAATCATTTTTTTTTTTTCATTTTGATGATTCAATTTTTCAATTGTAATTCGTCTGAGCAGAGTGAGGATTGGGGGTTCCGGACTCACAGGAACCCATCCTGTAATGGTATTTTCCTTCTTTCTTTTTTTTTTATTAGGACTATATACATTTGTATATGTAAAGGGATAAGCAACTATTTAAAAATGTAAATCTTATCTTTTCTCTTTATAACTAAGTAGATGTAAATTAGTTTGTGTTCAGTCCCTATATTCCAACGATGCAGCAAGCAATTTCCGACTAGTTTCTCTCATTACACTAAGTGTTATTACTTCAGCAGTTCTCATGTCTCCTTGCCGTATAAAATAGCCATTTATTCCAAGGGAGATAATCGATACGCCCATCTTGGATATCAGAACGAATTACATGAACGTAACAACAAGAGAGTTGGGAGGGGTAGATGGATATATTTTTGGTCAGTGGAGAATGGGATATTACCAGTCTTCCTCCAACCCCCTCCCGTCTATCTTTAAAAACTAGGCATCTCACATAATTAGTAACAATGCATTTGCCTTCATCAAGCAGGCAAAATTAATTAGAGTATTTGCTAATGTAAATTCATTTATGATTTTTTTTTTACACAAAAATAGAAAGAAGTTGAAAGGTGATGAACTATTTTTTCTTTAATGCATAAGTTATCTGTTAAAATTATTTCTCTGATTTGAACCCAAAATATATTCTAGTATCTGTCATAGACAAATACTGAATTAGAAACTGTCGCCATAGATTTCTTCAGTTTTTAAGCTAGTTTGTAAGTATTTCGCATAGAGGCCATAGCAATAGAGTTGGGATCCATTTACTCCATATTGTATCTAGAAAAAACATTTTTTTTTCTTAGGTTTTTAGTGACAGGTTCAATCTGCAATGTAAGTTTATGCTAAATTGGTTCTTTGTTTGTATCCAGCTGTGTTCAAGCTTTTTTTTGTAAAATTCAGACTTTTTTAGTGATCCAACAAAAAGCGAGAGAATTAATTTATTCATTGATCACCTTTCCTGTTTTTAAAATTTTTTTTTTATTAATCACCCTGACAAGGTATGCTGCCAAAAGATCTAGGTCCCGAGACAGTTTTTATTGTGTCACTAACCAAACCAGTTGAAATTTTTCCTCTGGTTTCAACCCCAAATTTATCTTAGTATTTGTTGTAGACAAATACTATATTTCATTCTATTTTTGTGCATAATGTAACTCAATCAACACAACCACCAATACAACTCTACAGCAAATACCACCTTTTGAGAAAAATGAATAAGTAAATCTATCTATGTAATTAGCTGTGGGATTTTTTTCCTTCATTTCTCCGTCCTTAACTTCTAATCAAGTGTTTTCTCTGTTCGTAACCTCTAATTGAATGCACAGATCCTAGGCTGATAATAAGGGACACTTTCGTCCTTGGTAGAATGCACAGACACTCTGATCCTAGTCAGATATGCTGGTCCAAGTGTAAATAATACCACCATTTTTTTTACAAGTCCTATACTAGTATCTGTATGCTACTAAAATTTTGGGTCAAGATGATTATTACTTTACTTTGTCAGTATATAACAATATATAATACAATATCAGCTTTTGATTCTGATATAGAATTTCTCACATTCTACAGGAATAAATATAGAATTGTGATTTAACAAATGCATTCAGAATTGACTTCAGTAAATATTATGTATATAAAACTTACGCACATGGGTCTCATTATTTGTAACTGCAGACCAAGGATATCTGTTGGCCATTATTTGGGGTTAAGACTCCAAAGTTCCTCCAGGAAATCAAGTGTTTTGGTCTGCACAAGCGTCTTTGGACAGGGCTCGGGCTAGGGTTTCATGCACCTTGGACAAGATATGAACTTTGCGCAAGAGTTTCCTGTTACCTAATTGAGACTCAAAATTGACACCCCTGGTTGTATTTTAATGACTGTTTTTTTCACTTTGTGCCCTAGGTGACCGCCTAGGTTCACCTAATGGATGGGTTGACACTATCTTTGGAACTATCCCAAGTGATCCAGGCATCATTATCGCCACCATATTCTACAATTTTTGCAGCTCTCAGACAAGGTTTTGAAATTGCAAAATTATTACCACTTTTCAGACTAGAAATTGTTAAAAAATTAGAAGCTTGCAGTGGTTATTAGTCCCTGGTGAGATTCCTTCCCATGTGATCCCACATTTTGTCAATTCCTCCCCCATTTTGAATTATCATCTGATGATTATTTCACTATTCTACTTTCCCTGACTGAAATCCGCCCCACCACCTTGAGAAATTCTTCCCCTGGAAGACAAGAGCTACCCTTGTGAGAAACATTGATCAAGAGGTTCTCTGTTCTGAATGATTCTCTCCTCAATTTGAATTTGTAGCATTAAAGAGACTTAGAAAATCTTTGATGTCCTAAACTCAAAATACACAGCACAGAATACAATATAAACAAAGGATAAATATCTGTTACCATTATAAACACACTTTTAATCACTAATAAGGAATGTGAAGGAAAAACCTTTGTTACATAAGAATATCAACTGATTTTGGTAATATTCAAGGTCAGAGCGTTTAGAGCAGGTCAGGCTGCCCAGAGTAATTTATTCATTGGTAGCGAGCAGAAAAGTTTAAATTGTATTCACAATACATCTTTTTTCCTTTTTGAAAAAATTATTATTGATATGATCATCATCATCAGGTTCCGAAAATGTAAATGTAAGTTCAGCAATTCTACTGTTTCAGAACAAAATACAGATCTTTGTCACTTCACGTCCCTAGGTCCCATAATGTTTTAATAGAGGTGAAAAACTTTGATCGGCAAATGAGATATAATGGACATAAGCAGATGTTGTGGCTTTTAAAATGTAAACAAAGCAATTGAGCAGCTAGGTGTATAAAGATGCAGTACATATCTACAGTATATACTGTGAATAATACTTAATAGCAATATTAAACATGTATGTTACTGGTTTATGCATTTTCACTACTGTATTTTTAATGATCATTCTAATGTAAATTCTCTTTTCTTACTAATGAAAAGTTTACCAAAGTATTGCGTCATACACAGCAGCATAGGGGTAACTCTTTAACTAGTGGAATCCCCAATACCCAATTTTATAATGTAATTAAAAAAATTTTCAAGTTACTCCTTGTTTTTGCTAGAAAGATAGAAAGATGTCCATACTTTACAATGAGAATAAAAAACAGACTTTATTTTTAATTGTTTTTATATTAAGATGAAGGTAAAAACTAAGCAAATTTGATAAAAATATTGTTACAATACTTTATCTAACAATTATAATAATAATGCAAACAACATAGAACATAATTCTTAAAAGAAAAGCCCTCCCAAAGAAGAGACTTGACCAGGTCCTTCAGGCATTGAGGAATGTGCAGATATCATTTAAGCCAATGATAAATTATTGCCGGTATATAGATCTGAGAAGTTATCCTGCAGAGGAAGATGCGTAAATTCTTTTAGATATTGATAATCCCAACCATGTGTAGAAGTGTTTGTTTTGTTTATGAAAATGTAAACCAAAAAAGTTTTAGAATATGAAAAGGTGAAAACAATGATTGAAAATAAATCATTTCTTGCATAAATGTTTACAGTACAAATTAAGATCAATTTTATTCCCCCATAAGAGCATCATTTTGCCATGAAAATCTAGTCTATGATTTTTGACGGCATTCTAAACAATTTTGGTTACATTATTTTATTGCATTTTTTGTCATTATGTACCAATAGCTATTTTCCAGTGTATCGTCACTTTAATCAATTGATATTTTTGTAAGAATACTGTATCAATAAACACATTACTATACCTTTCTCACATGTTTATTTTCTCCTCATAAATTCCTTCATCATTTTTGAGGGTAGGGACTTACCCAAAACTTGTTTCTTTACATTGAACAAAATTAACTTTCACATATGAAAATAATTCCATTCAGAATTGCAAGACATATGGTATTGAAACATTGCATATATGCTGAAATTTATATCAGACGAATGTAAACAAAGTTTAGTGAACGTAACCTAGCCTACACTATGCTTACCAATGAATATCTATTTCTATAAGTATGTAAATATTTAGTAATACAGACAGTACTTGTAAATCATCTTTTTATTCTGTATAAAAAGAATATTCACAACAGTATTTTCTGTTAAAAATGCAGAATGAAAATTGGCAACTGTAGATAGCTGATGTTGAGATGTAAACAGGCCTTGGCTTTGTAACTTGCATAATGATGTATATCATATATATTATTCAAAGTACATCCTATGTAAAGATGTGTACACTATGTAAGACTATCAGTATAATTGTGCATAATTTTGACTATTTAGTCAGTACAAATAGTTTAGTTATGGTCAAGTATAACATTGGCTTGTACTTTATACAGTATTATATGATGTTAGCCTAATGTTCTACAGACCAGAACATAACTTGGCTGTTAAGTGACACATACCTGTCTATTGGTAACCCCACCCCCGAAAAACTTACATTTCTAGACTATGTATACCAGTAGGGTTACCATGTGCTTTTTGACCAAAAATGACCTTTGGGAAATCATCAATTTTTATCAGGTAGCACAGGAGGTACTGATGGGACTAAAAAGAATCAATACCTGGGAAAAAATACAGAATTACATTTTTTCCCAGCCAATCATTTAAATATTTCAACAACAGCATGTTTTCCTAATCCATAATTTTGTTGCATATATCTCAGGCTTTACCATTTTCTTATATATATGGTATTGAGAGTTAGGAACAGCAACATTACGCAAGAAAAACCAACCTTTTTTTGCTATCAACATAGCCAGGCATGCTTCATGTCATTTTCTCTGGATTTGAAGGCTAAATTTCTTGAATTGAAAGAAAAAAGCTCCAATTTTTTCCCATCATTCTGAAATTTTGTTCAGAGATATTTTGTGATTTAAAGGCTCTGGATTTTTCCACTCTCAATTCATTTGATCTTCTCAAACTTTTTGAAAAAATCAAATAAGGTGTTAACTCTGCACAAAACTCAATTCAAAAGAAATAAATATAAGGATTTATAGGAATTAACATGGAAATGCACTCTGGTTTGAAAATTATGCCATTTTGTACATGCTCGATTATCTCCCCTTTACACATATACCTGTTTTCCCTTGGTATTCACGAATTTTCTGTTCATGGTTTTGATGATTTGACATTCAGTCATAAATAATTCAATGGGAATTTCAGAGAGAGTTTTGTAGCATACCCCAAAAAGCAGCATCATAGTAAACATGCTGTGCTGTATAAATAAAATATAAAAGTTTAGGAAATCATAAATGTATAGTGATAATGTGTGTTATCAATTTATTTATGTGAATATCATAAACCCGGATTATATTCAAATTAAACACTTGCGAATTGGATTGTTGAATGGTACATAAGGCATCATTTTTTTTCCCAATTCACTGACCTGTAAACAAATTTATTTGTTTTCAAATAATGAAATATGATGATTAACAATTTTCTCATTTTTATGCAACTATTCATCTTCATCTTAATATTTTTGTTGCAACTTTACTCAGACTGGATGGAAATTTTTTAAAAAGCAAGAAAAATATTAAGATGAGAGTGAATAGTAGCATAAAAAGGAAATATTGTTAAAAATCAGCGTACTGTAGTTTTTTGAAGTTTATGGTAATCGTTGATTAACTGTGTATTGTTTTTTTTACATGCGTCTACTTTTTAGTCATCTTTTTAAATGTATTGCAATGATTAAGTTTCTTCTTTGAAAGTTCAATTTTGGTTATAATTACAAGAAAAAAACATAAAGTTAGTTGTGAGAAAAAGAAAAAAAAAAGAATTTTGTGTACTCAAAGAGGATTTCTGAGCATATTTAAGCTGTTATGTTTTTGTCTAAAAAATCAATTTCACCATAATCGATGGATCTGTCACCTGAAAAATGAAGTCAAATTCTAAAATTCAAAATTTCTACAGCATGATTCTCTGTATTCTTTTATTTATTTGCACATTTACAATTTGAGCATGGTAGAAAATTTGCTCATAGTTTATGTTACAAGATTTATAGGGTTTGGGGACCAAAAGGGTTTGAGGAGTTGGATCAGCAAAAATTATTCACGGATTTTCATATTCGCAGCCCCTAGTCCCAAACCCCTGCGAATATCAAGGGATAATTGTAGTGTGTTTGAGAATGGATCTTGATTTAACTAACGATAAGATACATCATATCTTAGTTTTAGTATAGATGTATATAATTAAAGAAGTAGATAATGAAGAGTTCTTCGTATCAAGATGTAAAATCAGAGAAAATCTTATGAATTCACATTTAGAAAAAAATGGCTATCTATTCATATGCATATATGAACTGAATTGGTTAAATCAAGTAAGTAATCATCCTGTTATATATGCTGTGTATATTTTAATCATCACTACCCACAACAGACCGGTTTAATCGCTGTTGCTGGGTTTAGGTTATTTATGTGTTCTGACATGCACACACACACACACACATATATATATATATATATATATATATATATATATATATATATATATGTCTTGAAACTTGCTCAAACAAACTTTTGAAATAATTGCAAAATTTGGTGATTAAATCATCAAACTTCATTTTTAAGCTCTGTTACTCTGGAGATTTTAATTTCTTTATTACTCAGTGGATGACCCCCACCTTCTTATACCAACAATCACTAAGGGTGGGCCATTAGAAATTTTTTTGTGGGGGCGGTCAAAATATATATATGTGTATACACTTTACTGCTTTTTAATTAGTTTATAAGTTTTTCCATGTTTAGAGTACCCAATATCAAATAAAATAGAGCTTACCCAGGTAATTTTCTAATTGCATTGAGCAAGTTCCAAGATTCAATCAGTAATCATTGAATAAGTTATTTCTCTTGTTTTCTGTTGAGAGGTGATCTCTAAAGAACAAGCATGAATGTTGCCAAACACAAACTAAGGGACCAATTTAGCATAAACTTACATTGCAAATTAACCCACCTACTATTGAAACTTTTTAGGGGATGTATTTTCCTGATGTTGAATGTTAACTTTTCAACCGTGTTGCTTAATTGGTACGGCCTGTACGTGTGACACATACTTAGCCAAACAGTCAGGTCTCCTCAGTTTTTAAGTTAGTCTATGTCAACAGTTTTGGTTGGTGGTTTCTAACATGATAAAAACAGAAGAACACCAATTGCTTGAAGATCATGTCAAAATGTGAATCAGATGTGAAGCAAAAAAACTCTATGCAATTAAAAAAATTACCTATATATATATATATATATATATATATATATATATATACACATAATGCTCTTCCAACGTAGGAATAGAGCATTCTGGTGGATGGGAAATATATGTGTGATATAAATACATCGCTTAAATTCAACCTTACTGACCATCCAGTTCTGTGGGGCAGAGGAATGATGCCAGTCTCTGGGTCTGAAGCAAAGGTTATGATCCTACCTTGTGGTACCGGATGGGATAATGGAAAGTCTATAGCCACACTGAAGAGTTTTAATACAATAAAACAGCTGTCTGTGGTTGACTCAATAATTATATATATATATATATATATATATATATATATATATATATATATATATATATGTATATATTATTATCATAATTAAATGATTGTGTCATCAACATATGTATGTATGTATATGTGTATATATATATATATATATAAATGCTGTGTATTATGTGTGTGGATTTCTCAAATTCAGTAAGTATAGCACAAGTTCAACTTGGGAGAAAGATGGGGCTGGGAAGATTGTATTGCCAGTATTTCGAGATGTAGGATGGCATTGCTGTTACCAGCATAGAAAATGGGATCAGAAAACCAAGTTCGAGTTTTGGCCCAGGCTACTTAACTTCACTTGACACTAACGTCTTTTGGAAATCTCTCCCCCGCCCCAGAGTCTAGTGAGGATTGAACTCACTACATCAGTTTTAACCTGCTTGGCTAGCTTGCTAACTGTTAAACCACAAACAGATAATCAGATGCCCATGTGCAAGATTTAGCCCATGTCAACATTTGGCGGGGGGCCTTTGACTAATCTAGGAATTTATTCAAAATCTTATTTGATATTGTAAAATTACTATTGCTTTAGTTTTGTGAATCTGTAATATAATAATTTGTAATTCGTATGTATGTCTACAATAAAAATTAAGTTAGCTTTGTGCAATAGGATAGACATTTTTTAAGTGAATCTGTGGCCTGAATATAGATAACAAATGTCTGATGTGACCCGCTTGATCAAAAAGTATCCCAAGCCTGCATCAAACTCTGACAAATCACCAAGAGACTCTCTCAACCAAGTCTCGTTTAGTTTCGGACAAAACCACAGATGTGAAACACATAGTTAAGATAGAACTCTCTCCAGTATTAGTAAATTAGAAACTTGCCTATTGCTCCATGGTAAGGCGTGTAAATTGCTGTGGTATGATAGTTAGGTGTGTAGTACAGTTGTTGGCCATTTCACCTGCTCAGTGAGTTCAATCGGTGCAAGCAGCACAGGGCCCCTAAAAAGAAGTGCTGTCCCTTCTAACCAACCAGAAGTATTGGTTTAATTTCACATCTCAGACTCCAATGACAGTGGTTACCCCCTAACCCTAACATGCTACAACCAGTGATGAAAATAGTTTTAGGGAACTAAGTATACAGTAAGGCTTGGTTTGGGGAACTAGGTATACGCTAATATCTCCATTATTAGACATCGAACACACAAACTAAAAATCGAGAAATAGGTATACGCCATACCCACCTCCAAATTTCTTACCTGGGCACAACAGGAACGTTGGTAACGTTGGAGAATGAGATGCGAAAGTAAACAATACTATTAATATCCCTGTTGGGGGTATTACATTTTTTTAGGGGCTACGCTAATTGACTTTCACCGCTCGATTTTCTAGTGCTCCTAACTAATGACCGTATGCCAGACTAGGTCTAGATAACATTTACTTGTGTGTGTGTATAGCGTGTTTCTGGTTTTTAACAAATATTTTTGCGTGACTGTCTTTCCTTTTTCCGTTTAATGGTGTTTATTAAATTACGTATCTATCATTTTACTTACAAATAAATATTTCTTGTTTGAAAACTCCTCGGAAACAAAAAAAAAAACAACAATTAAATACATGTCATGGTGGCTAATTATGAAGGTAAATTAAGGACTGGTTTCGTATTTTTTTCAATGAATAAATAAATGATAAATAAGTTTCTTTTTTTAATCCAACGACCCTGGGGTCATCACAACTGCGAATTAGAATTTTCCCACTGCTTGGAAGCCGCGCGCATAAAACCCGTCTTACCGCCGCGGCTCGTTTCATAAACACGTCGGCTTAATTCAAAAACCTGTTTCCACTTCAGACTTACAACCTGTCTCCACACATCTTTTCTCCTGTTCTCATCTGTTTATTATATATTTGAATGATCTATTGAAGGTACATTCTTAGCATTATTCATTATAGTTGTGTGTGTATGTGTGTGTGGATGTTCTGCCCCGCCTTAACCTACCCTGGATCATAAAAAAAAAAAAAATTATTATTATTATTATTAGCCAGAATTCACCAGTTATCTTGGATCAGCACAGCCAGACGAAATTTGAAAAAAAAATTCCACTTATTTTAATATGTGTCGACTAAACAATCTAGATATTTGAGTTATTCCAAGCGGTTAGTCTTATACTAACAGAAAAGGTGTGTCGTAGCTCATTTTCAATCACGTGGTTTCTCCCTCGCTATTCGGCTTCTTTGGTCTTTCTAGTCTTAAAAAAAAAACTAACTCTCCCTTATGATAAAAAATAATCCTAAAACCATCTCTTGAAAACAATGAGTCTTTTACGAAAAAAAAAAAATCTTTCCAAACTGGTGATATACAGGAATTTTATATTCGGTTCTTCACGCGAAACGGAATTGAGACTTTGTGGCTCATTAAGTAAACACGATGGACTACTTTCTTCCCACCTGATTATGGCTCAAGTCGAATTTAAGACACACTAAAACCTTGGCGATGCAGGGATTTATTGGACGTATTTAGTATTATGAGTCCATTTATATCAATTTCCCGCTTGTAGATAGTGCAATACGGAAATATTAAGACCGATCGCATTCACGACCCGAAGCTCATTGAAATCAGCTGGTCCCGTGTCACCGTGTCTGAGGCTACTTCCTTCTTAATATTCTGTGCAAATGCTCCAATCCAAAACCTTGGGTTGGACAAAAATCTTCATTTTACGGCACCTAGCAAAAATTAGATAAAATAGGATGCAAAAATGAAATAAAATTTTCACCGGGGTGGGCGCTAAAAAAACAAAAAAACAAAAACCAAAAAGAAAACGGAAACATTATTTTTGTCTGTGTTTCCAAGATGAGGTCTCATGGACAGCAGAATGAAAAATAATTTTAAAAAAGAAGTAACTACCAAAAGGGTTTTGCTGAAAATTCCCAGACAGGTTCACGACAGACTCCTTGGGAATGCCGGGGGGGGGGTATAGCAGCCGAAACGTTGTTACTATAACAATAACAAACAAGGTGATGAAGACACTAGCCCGTGTAAATAACTCTAGAAAAAAAAGGATGCAGACCAGGATTTTTTTTCCTCGTGTTTAAATTCTCACCTACCATAGCTCTTCTTGAAAAGTTCGTAATAATCGAATTTCAAGTAATTTCCACAATTTGCTAACCCCCCACCCCGCCAAGAAAACATAACAAAAACAAAACCAACCCAAAACAAACAAAACCAGTATATGTGAATATTAACAATTAAAGGCCGTGGCTCATGTTGCATAAAATGTCGATGACGTTCTAATCGACCGGTGGGGGTTCAAACTACAATGACATTTCAGGCAAACCTTGTAAAGTGTTCAACACATTGACGCCAGTTGCCCTTTAAAATCTACGCCGATAAAGTATTTGTTGAAGTCGACAACGTATAAATAAATTGAGAACAAGAATCAGTGTTTATCTGGTGAAAGTCAGTCACTCAGTCAGGTGGATTATCTTACACTAGTTCGTAAATATTGAGAAATTATCAGTTTAGGATATATACGTACTGCTGAGAAACGGATTCAATAGATTATTGTTTTTCATTAAAACTCGTTGTAAATACCCGGTGATTTTGTTTAAGTAGTATCTAGGGGTGGAAATCTAAATCATTGTTGTAGTATCTTAAAAAGTAAAAATACTCATCATGGGAGTTGCCTGAAGCGACCCTCCCCGGCACTCATCTATCAAAATCTTCCGCTCCCAAGCACCTCACTTGAAAAGCGAGTTTCCGCCTCATTTTACTTTCTCGCCTCTTTTACCGACGACCGAGTTCAGCCGTTCTCCTTTATCGGCGTCTTTGTTTAACCCCCTACCCTTTTTGCGTACCCTTAGCCTACCTCTATTCCCCTACCCTCACCCTGCTCCCTTCGCGATCTTTGTGTTGTGATTCTAGTCTCCGAACCCCCTCCTCTAACCCCAAACCAACCCGTTTCCAACGTAGCATTTTTATTTCGTAGTGTGACAGATGGACGTGTGGCGGACAGACGGACAGACGGATATGTTGCTTATTATAATGGGGAGGATGTACTGTCGGAGCGAGGGCAAAGAATTATTGTCTTTGTGTCAAAATTGTCGAGACACGCAGTAGTTTGAAATCATCTACTAACCTTTTCATCTGGACAATATACGCAATATTTTGCTTAGCCTAAAACCCGAACTAGAAATGGCTATTGATTGATTTAAGTACGATTCTTCAGTTGTTCAAAACTGCATACCTATCTCGGTCAATCTAGTATTGTAAATACTCGCAGAACATTTAAAAAATGATAAACAACAATAATATATATATATATATATATATATATATATATATATATATGTAAATCTATAGATAGATTTATAGATCGGTGTCATAACTCATATGGTAAACATGTGGAATCATTTGAACAGCTGTCTTGAATTAGACCCATAGAAACAAACGTTAACTATAGCTGAGTCCTTACACATCCCAATGCCTAACGTGGTCAATCTAGTTTTTTCTAATGTGTAAAATGAAAAGTCATCAAATAATATATATATATATATATATATATATATATATATATATATATATATATATATATATATATATATCCGATACGAACAACTACCAATTTAGTAAATACGTCTACTACTACTTACTAAGGAAGAAATGCATTTCGTAAAAATCCTTAATTGTATTTTCTTATTATCACTTTTTAACTATGAACGTTCTTATAAATTCAAAACCTAATTTTTTTTAAAGAAAGATTTTTAAAAATTCTTTTTTAAAAATAAAGGTATATAAATTATGCATTATTATCCATTAGTGTGTGTGTGTGCACGCGTAATGTGTCTGTGTGTTCGCTCCGTTTACTGCTATAATGTTATCGGTAGTTAAGAGGAGAAGTAGTAGTAGGGAAAATAGACGGAGTAGCAATCAGGTATGTGTGCACGTAGTAGGAATAGTAGTCAGCCACGGAGTTGGTCAGAGGAGTGCAAGCGAAGAGAAGGCCAACAAAACCCTTAGAGAGGGAGTGAAGAATTGGAATGGGCAAAGAGTGGGGAATAGAGAGATGGAAAAACAAAGTGAAAGTGAAAGTAAGTTGGAGGCATCGTGTGACTCCCAACAACAACTGGGGAACAGCTGATGCTCAGTTAGTGAGAACGATGACTTTTTTTCGAAACAGCTGGTTTTTAGCTCAAATGTAGGAGCCGGTCGAGGACTTACCAGGAAAGAACATTCGTATTTCGCCCCGTGGGTGCTACAGTCAGACTTTTATTGATAACAAAATCCAGTTATTGTAAATAAATATACACAAAAAAAAAAAAAAAGAGAAGGACCTTGTAAATTGTCGTTGTAGTACTGTGTATGTTTTCTGTAGTTGACTAAACGCTAAAAGCAACGACGTTTCACCCTGGTTATAATCGGGATTTTGCGTATGCTATGTTAATTTTCTAAATTATTTTATCGTATTAAATATTCTAGTGAGTTTTTTTTGTCAAGTTTCATCAGATCCAATACTTACTAAAAAAATCATACCGATTTCAAGGTCTTCAGTCCTTACCGGTACCACTGTAGCCAAAACTACATGTGCTTTTTTTTAGATTTTTATTTTTTTGTGTATAAGTAATAGTAGTTATAGTAATGACAATCATTATAATATGATATAATGACGGAAAGAGTTTAGAAGGTGTGACTTTATACACACACACACATATATATATATATATATATATATATATATATATATATATATATATATATATATATATATATATATATATGTAGTGTGTGTGTTATATGACTGACTACAAGTATGATGACTTTCCTGTGATGTACGTGTGTGTCTGTGTGTTCAATGCACTGATCAAACTCTTGTGTGCGCGTGAGATGTATTTCACCTTATATTTAATAATTATGTTAATTAACATCGCGTCTAAATTTTTCTCACGGAAATTACTGGAAAAAAATCGTTTTTATTTTTCCATGTGAGGTTTTATTAATTTCTAGTTATGATATTTGTGTATAATTTATTGTCCGGAATAATTAAAAATACATACATACATACATACATATATATATATATATATATATATATATATATATATATATATATATATATCATGATGGGTGGGAAGGCTTCAGAAACACAGGACGGGGTAACATTTTTTGGGTGTACCGTGTATAACTGTATAACCTTCATAATTTTGTTTATTTATTCGCACATACCAGTGAATGTTTGATTTTGTTTTTTGGGAGATTGATTTAATTTTTAGAATTTTATTTTATCATTCTATTCGGCACTGCTGTTGCTTAAGAAAATCTTTTTTAGCATATTTTTCAATTTTTTGTGGCATTGGATTTAAAAAAAAAACATCAACATGTAACCTACCCGTTGCTTTGCTAACGGCATACCAAGGGGTGAAAATCTAAAATATTGTCACTATTGTATCTGTAACCCCCACCCCCCCAAAAAACAACCACAAAAAACAAAACATGGGAATTGCCTGAAGCGACCATCCCCGGCACTTAACCATATCTTTTGTACACAAACACTCGAAAACGAGTTCAATTCCTACTCATCTTTAATTTTTCGTCTTTCTTCTCAACGGCTAGGTTCAGCTGTTCTCTTTTGGTGAATATCTTTATGTTTCACCTCCTACCCTTTGTATATCTGTAGCCTGCGTCTATCATATTCTCCCCGCCCTATTCGTGTTACGATTCCATACTTGGAAACTCTCCACACCACCCACTTGTTTCAAAGTAAACTTTTTCGTGGAACTTCAGTCCAAGTTGGAGTTGAATTTATCCTCCCTCTCCCGTAACAAGAACAATCCTCGTCAAATATAGGGGAAATAACTCTTCATTGTTTGTCTATCCTTTCGTGTTGAAAAAATCCAAACAGGTATACAAAAATCAACATCTCATTACCGTGACCTGATATCACGATTTAAGGATTGAAAGGCGACTATCTTACCGACTGAGCCAAAGGGACAATTCTTATATATTTACGATTTCAATTATTCAAATGATAAAAAGGCAGCTGTAATCATCTTCAGTTGGAATAGAAATTAGAGTGAAGTTTAATCCTGCAGCAGCCAAGCTTTTTATTATGAAAGAGTGGCAGATCGAAGAGTGCGGACAAGTTATTTATTTTAAAATAGATTATTAAAAATCATTTAAATAATCATTTTTTTTTTGTTTTGCTTCAAAATGATTTAACCCTGTGTTTTGACAGTTTTTTTTCACGTAATTTGGTGATCAAATTTAAAGGAATCAGATTTAGAGGGTTAAAATATTTACCCTTTTTTTCCCCAACCAGTACAGCTGTCCCCTCTCCTCCTCAAAAATAAAAATTAAAATTAAGGACTTCATCAACATTCTTTCCGAAGCTATGAAATAATTTTTACAGGGATTCTAGACGAAGCGTGTTTCTCTGTTTGAAGTAATGTGAAACAAAAATTTAAAAAGTAAACATCTGATATTTGAATGAGACTCTCAATGGAACATTTCTGGGAAAAAAAATTAAAAGGGCATGGCTGCTGCAGTGTCAAACTCCACTCTAACTTTTATTACGACTGAAGATGATGTAACAAATTTTTAAAAAATTGTTTATGTCTATGTGTGTGTGATGAACAATTTATTTGGAAACATATTTCTTTCGGCACCGGACGGACTGTCGGTCATAAATTATCAAATCTAATCATATATATATATATATGTATATATATATATATATATATATATATATATATATATATATATATATATATATATATATATATATATGTAATGTATTTATTATTACCACGAAATAAGCCCGTGCGTATATGATAGATTTTTTGTCAGTATCTAAGACTTGTGAATTTGATTCATTCTGTAAGATAACCCCTTGACATTCAATTGGTCGTAAATTCAAATCACAGGAGGCGGGGGAATATGAATTTTACATTGTGGTTTACTAATTTTTGGTGAGGGTTATTGTTCTTGCGATTGTCGTATTTCATTCTTGTTTTAGTTACAATGGACAAATTTAGTCAACTTCACTTATGGCGAATTCAAAAGTAATTGTGCCCACTTCCAGTAATTTTAGGGAACTTCACTTTTCCCGTGGGGATTTTTTAAATATCTTCCACGCGGGTACAGCGACCGCGTTATTCTGTTCTTCCATTTTTATTCACCTTGTTTTCACTAACGCAATTCTATCATAATTGGCTTTTAGTTTGCTAGGCCCGTCGATGCTTCACCACAACCCTGTTAACCGTACACTTCTGGACGATGGGTTGGTCTGAATTCAGATTTGTCCGTATCTTAGATTGGATACCAAACGAGGCTGAGGAGTCCAGTCTGCCCAGTTGTTTACTCATAGCTTGAAAGAGAAGGGAATATAATATATATATATATATATATATATATATATATATATATATATATATAATGTGTGTATGTATGTGCTTGAGAAATGGACATAATTGGTTTGACAGAATTAATTATAAATTGCTTTATAAACTTATTTGAAATGATCTCCCGTCGTTACACAGTCAATATATCACTCAATTTAGAAGTTTCTTTATAATATAACACAATTCATATATATATATATATATATATATATATATATATATATATATATATATTAATCCCCCTTTTCCGCTGAGCATGTTCTGAGACACCCGAAACCGTAGAGAGTACCAAACGCTATATTCTTCCAATTCACACGTACCTATGATGAAGTTAAATTTATAAATTGAGCAAAATAAAAGAATAACTTCGTAATGATAAAATAGCGCATTAACAATATACTATTATAAGTTATGTGACAGAAGATCCGTTCATACCATAGATCTTAGCAACCTTTATGAAGTCGGAAACTTTCACTTGAAAGAAGAACTAGATGGCCAGCATGACTACTATTGCACTTTGGGACAATTATTGAGTTGACCGTGGAAAGCCGCGGATAAATGACGCATGCACACACTCTTACTCAATTATATATATATATATATATATATATATATATATATATATATAGAGAGAGAGAGAGAGAGAGAGAGAGAGAGAGAGAGTGAGTGTAATCCAGTGACATTTGTTTCGTTGTATTACAACTCTTCAGTGTGGCTATAGACTATCCATTATCCTATCAAGTACCACGAGGTAGGATCGGAGTACCCGGAGGCTGCGATCCCCCTCTACTCCACGGAACTGGACGGTCAGTAAGGTTGAATTTAAGCGATATATTTATTTATTGTATATATTTCTCATCCATTTCATCATCATTTTGGAAGAGCATTGCATATATATATATATATATATATATATATATATATATATATATATATATATATGTATATTATAGTGTACGCGTGCGTCTTAAGAAACGGATATATAATCCGACAGAATATTCATGAATGAGTTATATTATTTGAAATACTATTTGAAATGACCCCCTCCTGTTGTTACACCGAGAATTAGTCACTTGGCCTAGACAGCTTGAATAGAATTAACAGTTAAAGAGAAATGAGTTTGCTGTAGGAATCGAACCTGCGACCGTAGCTTCACTCTTTATGTGTGTATTTATTCATGTGTGTGCATATCTATCTATCTATAAACATATACATTACACATGCATATTGTACATCAATAAGTCTATTGCCTGAATAATGTGTATTTTATACAACAAATATTCATTTTTGAACATAATCTTCTTTGTAAATGCAGGGTTAATTAAATGCTTAATATTGATCAAATTGATATAACATTTTACAGCAAAATTCAAGGTCCAATTTCAGTTAATCACTACGCGTTGGGCTTTATGAACATTTGGATCCACCCTTTCCTTGCCTCTTATAATAGCTAAAAGTTTTAAAGAGTATTCATCATCATCATCAGTCCGTAGTTGGACATAGACCTTCCCCAGAATTCGCCACATCTCTCTATTGTGAGCACCACGGAACCAATTCTCCTAGAACCTGTTTAGTTCGTCTCGCCATCTTATATTCTGCCGGCCTCGGTTCTGCATTCAATCTCTGGTTATCCACGTTATGAGTGGTGATGTCCATCGTTAGTCTGCCATTCTTGCAACATGACCAGTCCATTGCCATTTGAGTTTCCTAATGGTTTCTATGATGTCCCGGACTCCTATTTTCCTCCTAATATACTGTACTGTTTTGTGATCACTCCATGTGAGGTTGAGCATGATTCTCTCACATGCACGTTGCATGGTTCTCAGTTTGTAAGTCAGTCTCTTGGTTAGATTCCACGTTTCAGCTCCATAAGTGACTATCGGGAGAACGCATTGGTTGTATACTCCGCTTTTTAGGACTACTGGGATTTTCTTGTTCTTGAAGGATGATACGAGTTTTTAATAGTTGTTGTAATTCTCAGGGCCCCAATAGTTTTACTCAATTTTCTCTGTATCTCGTAGGACTAAAATTACATTTTTTTCTCTCTTTTCTAATGATTTTTCTTACAGTAAAGAGATTTTAACGATTGAACGTCTTTCTTTATTGATGGTAACAGACTACAAACACTTTTTCAGCGATAAATATTTACTTTTGGAATGCTCCAAGGGAGACAACTCCAGGAGTGAGTTCTTTGTGTCTGTGTGCGCGATCTGGTCGACCTCTGACGCGTGAGTGGCGCTCTCGAGATGGCTTACTCGCTCACGCAGGGTAATTCGAAACAGAGTAGGGTCAGGTGTAATGCAGGTCTGTGTACGCATGGTTAAAGGCAAGTATTGCTTTGTCCAACCAGCTTTTCAGGGTGTGTCCCTGATTCTACCCAGTTCGTGCAATGGGGAGGTGCTGTCATAATGCAGATCCCCAGAGTCAAAGCATGATTCATATTCTCCGTTGATACAACCGCAGTTTGTATTTCTGTGTTATTAATTCAAGTATGGGCGTTTGGGGACCATTTAGTTAAGGGGGAGAGAGGGCTTGATTCGCCCGAAATTTTACCCAGTTTTACCCGAATAGGAGGAAGGGCAATTACCCCCTGCCCCGTACGCTTATACATTTGGGTCTCTTTTCAGATGTTTTGCTAATAGTACCAGTGCTCTGTAGCAGTAGGCACCACTGTCACATATCCTAATTTCATGATAACTTCTTGGTAATTAAATCAATTGCCAATCTTTTCAGATCTTACCCCATAATTTCTAGCTATGGGAACATTCATTTATATGGTAGGAATTTCATTCGTAGAGTTTGTCGGGTTCTTTTCGTTAGTCTCCACCAAAACTCAACGTTCATAATTTTAAAATACGGAAGCCTAAAAAACATACCAAATTGCATATTTCTTGCTGGGTTTTTATTCGTCGTCTTTACAAAAACAGAAACCCAAACCCTTGAAGAACTAACAAATATACATAAATTCCCACTGGTTAAGGGTGTTTTCGTTTCGTTGGGATAACGAAAATTAAAAAGCCCCCGAATTTCATCCCTATTGCCCTGTATTGCTTCTTTCTTTTTTTTATCTAAAACTTTTGACAGGATTAGTCTCTTCTTCAGGCAAAGCTGCAAAAATCTGACTTCTTGACTGGCCTACCAGGAACCCAAGCGAAAAAATTCAAAAGACTCGCTGTTCGGGAGAATGGTTGGAATTTTTTGATTCTCTAAGATGATATTGCAGTTTGAATTTGATCACAAACTAGCATCACGTCTGTACTGTGAAATTATGGACACTGATTTTTATATAGTGAGGACGAACTAAAAAGCTCTGCTAGTCCATGCTAGGAAGTACCATTCTGGCATTTGGTGGTGGTGGTGGAAATATTACTCCCTTCTAATGCCTGCGTTCTGATTTTCAAAAAAGAGTCTGCCTATTTTGGAAAAGACTACGCACAACGTAAAATTGAACAAAGCTTACAAAATTATTTTACTTATTAATCCAATTTTTCTATACCCTCTACTCCAGAGTCTCAATGAAAAAGAAATCACAGATATATTTAGATTTCTGTTTTTGCTTTTCTTTTTAGAAAAATTAATCGTTTTCCCCGAATAATGTATAGTTCCAAATAGTGGGAAAAGGCGGGTTATTTTTATCAGCAAATTCTTTTTACCTTTTAGCTGATGAGTCTAGTTTAATGGACAGAGGACCGAGAAAATCATTATTTGAGTAGAAGATAGACCAGTGAAAATTGTTGATTGTATATCATCTTAAACCCACGCTCTTTTCCCACCCTTTCCCTGTATGTTCTCTTCTCCCTTATCCCTTCTAAAGTTCATGGCACATCCATGAGTTTATCTAAATTTTATACGAAAACGCATATGCAAAAATCTTCCTACCCTTTCAGTAAACCACCGAACTTTCTCCCTTTCTACCTTCCCATCATCATATCAAACTACCGTTTTCTCGGCTCACCAACCCTCTTATTTCTTTCCCCTCCCATTGAATGCAAAGCGTAACATTCGAACACAGGAGGGAAGGTAGGAACGAACAGAAAAAAAAAGAAACAACTGGTCAAAATACCTGTTGCAGAAGCAGGGCCAGCGCATTTCGTGTGTCTTATACGAGACTTCAAATTTGCGCAAGGGTTTCATGCACCTTTGGAATATTTGAAATCTGCACCTCAGTCATGTTTAACGACTTTCGTCTACTCTCATCAACTGATAAATTAAAGGCAAAATTTAATTTACTTTCATGTGCAAAACATCAAACACGGAACATTTCTTTTTTTTTCCTACTTAAAGAAAGAGATTTAACTTAGCCTTGCCATTAAAGAATATTATGAATACGTACCGTTCAAGGGAGACAACACGTACATGAAACATTTTGTAAAAGTAAACATAGTTTGCCTCGGTCTGTTTAATCGCTACACTAGTGGTCAGTCATCGAGGACAGAAATCGCTAGCGATGGTTAGTGAGGCTTTACCTAATGATCACACTATGACTGGGGCCCAATTTTGCAAGAAAAACGGCGATCTTATAGCTTAGCGTCCCAAATTATCACGGTTCTTGTGAGAGCACTATACTCGAATAACAAAAAAGACTATTTTTCTTTCGTATATCTATTCATTCAAAAAAATGAATGATAAAAAATCAGCTTTAAGAACAAGAAAATGATGTGCTCCTGACTAAAATGATATCTGATGGAATGTTTACTTTTTCTATTTACTTTTGGATGTTTTTAATACTTCGTTTTTATTAGATTTGATATCTGTTCAGTTAGTATAATTGACTGAATACCCTCTCACTACAGTTGTAATAACTCAAGTTACTTAACTCTGAGATTATTGTCTGACTTGACAACACCTTCCTCCCTTGATTTTGATGCATTCGTAATTATATAATCATCTCCAATAGATTTCTCAATCCTTGCTTCATCATTATCAGTCTTCTAATATCCATCATTGAACATAGATCTTCCTCAGGATTTGGCACACCTCTCGGTCATGGGGGTCACAGAGCCAATACTTTCTGAGTTTGTTCAGTTCATCTCTCCGTCTTGTATTCTGCCAGCCTCGGTTTTGCGTGTGGTCTCTGGGGATCCATGCTATGAGTCGTGATGTCCAGCAGTTGTCTGCCATTCTTGCAACAAAACCAATCCATTGCCATTTTAGTTTTCTAATGGATTCCATGATATCTCAGACTCTTGTTTTCTTCCTTATGTACGGTGCTGTCTTGCGATCTCTCCATGTGAGTTTGAGCATGATTCTTTCATGTGTATGCTGTATGGTTCTCAGTCTGTAAGTTAGCCTCTAGGTTAGCTTACATGTTTCAGCTCCATAAGTGATGATCGGTAGGATGCATTAGTTGTATATTTTTCTTTTTAAGACTAATGGGATCTTGTTTTTGAAGGCTGAGCTTGTTCTGCCAAGGCTTACCATGCAAGAGTGATTCTTAGCTTGAATTCTTCTTCTTTAGAGATTCTTTTGAGATTTGTTATCCTAGGTAGATGTAGTGGTCCACTTTCTCCAGTTCTGCATCTTCAATTTTGTTTTTATTCAGTACTTAAATTGCCTAGAATATATGTTGCCAAAAATTATGCCCCTTGATGGCTAGAAATTAACAGAATGAAAAATTTAGCCACACTTTAGCAAACTGGATGGCTGAAAATGTCAAGTAGGCTCATATAAGCCATTAATTTGTTACTTTGCTTACCTTTATTTTTAAACTACGTATTGCCTAGATACCAATGTTATGGTAGTAAATGCAATTTGATTTTTAAAATATTTCTGACCACAAACCCATTGAGGTAAGATGGAAACAGTCTATTTCAAGAACAAGATCTTTGATTTGAAGACAGGTATCTCATAACAATATCAGGCGGGAAATTATAAATCTAACCACTTTTTTGAGGGATGACTTTTGACAATTATCATGGTAGGCAATTTTGATACCAAATAAACTAGGATTATCTTCGTTTCTAAGATCATTACTAATGCATCTACATTATATGTATAACAGACCTATTTGGTTAGTAATACTAGCATTAATTATTGACCACTGATAATCAACTTTTCCTAATTTCCAATGAAAAACAAACATCTCATGTCAAAACTTGCATAAACGAATTTCAAGTAAAAAAATTGCACAATTCTATGCTTAACCTTGATTTATTTTCTCAATTACCATAAATATTTAGTTTGCCATTGTCATAGTCTCCCAAAACAGTGAGGTATGGTAAAGTCCGAAAATCTTGGATACTTAACAGCCTTATAATGATTATTTGAGTCCTACCTGTGATATCATGGATTATAGAAACATATAATAACAATGGCAATCTTTGGAAACCAAGTTGATTATCTTTTAGTCTTATTTTCTTTTAAGTGAGGAATTCTTATGTATTGATTTATTTGGGCTATCGTTCTCATAGACAATGTTCCAGTGATATACATTCTGACCTTCTTCAGGTGCCTATTTTGTTCTTTTTAACTGTTCATTATAGGGGATACCTGTATAAGTTATTTTAGCCCCTGCAATACAGTTCTGTTCATTCCTACTAAACCAGATTTCATATACAATATTTTTAACACAAGTCAACCGTGAATGTAAGACGATATCAAATTAGAATAGAAAAGTCAATGAAATCAGATTACTTGAATATAAGTTGAGCCCAAAACCATAAAAGGTATTTGTTGATCTACCAGAGTAAGACAGAGAAAAATAAAAAAAAACAAGCTCATAAGTTGGCTCCATATTTTTTTTTTTATTCTACACAGACTAAATATAATTAGTTGATAATATGTATATGCTATTTTTTTTTCACTTAAAAAGTAATGAATAAAAATATCAAATCAACATGGAAAAGGTTCATTCAAATTTGTAAATGACTGCAGAGCCTGTTCTTCTATTATATTTTTGACACTTTATCTACAGATTCTTTCTGCAAAGGTCATCCATCTTTTGTTCCATCTGATTCCACATTTTGTGAAGTCATGCTGGGCCATTATTATCGCTCGCTTGATATTCATCTACTACAAAGTTTTGTGCTTTCTTCAACATTGACTTGGTTTATTTCAAGACAAAAAACTTGACCTATCAAGAGATATACAATACATGGATTTCACTATCAGATCAATGAACACCGGGTAACTACGAAAACTTTTGACCAATGATTATAGTCACCAGGCTATAATGGTTCAAATGATTCATAATATTGACAATTATCTGAAAGATCAGACACAATATCATCAGAACACAACAACCTGCTGTGATAATGAATGTTGAACCATCTAATTAGATTTAAAGGATCCAAATTAAACCACCTGATATCTTTCTATGACCTTGTGGATATGTGTTGGTTAAAAGCGTTGCAGTTACCTGGTGATTGTGAGTTCAATCCTTGAATCAAGCAGCAAAATCTGTTTATATATTCCATAGCAAAGGGACAAAATAACTTGAAAATCAACATATATCTCCTAGCTTGGACAGTCAAAAAGAAAAAAAAAAAAAATAAAAAATCAGGTGTCTGAAGAAGGCTAAAGGATTCACCACTGAAACGTGTTTATAACAACATTAATAATAACAATACATAAAAATACAAATTTCTGATTTAGGAAGAGTCCAGTCCAGTCCAGTCCAGTCCACATCATATATAATGTTCAAGTTTCTCACAGTTTTTCGAAGATTCATGTCATGAATAGGTTGTGGTCTTTCTATGCAACTGCTCTAGCATCCTTATTCTCACCCAGAGTTGGAACCATACACCCCCCCATTGTTTCTTCATAAAGGTAATGGGCAATTGAAAAAAAAAATCTTGTATCTTATATTAAAAAAAACAGACACGTCTATTATGTCTTCACTAAGAGCCAAAATATTTTACAAATCCAGACACTTTTCCTTCCGATGTCCTCTATTTGTAATTTCCACAGAGAGAAAAGTGTAGGATGGGCTCATGCGCATTCATTTGTGAAAATATTAAACCTGACAAAGATGCCACATGCTAAAGTATAATGAAAATAGAGAGTTATTGACAATGATGTCTTGCACCATCAAAATTACAATGCAATGTCTTAGGTTCTGCTATTTATAAAAGCCAAAGAAATTGTTTTCTTTTACTCCTCCAACCCCACAATACAATGAATCAAGAAAAAAAAGAAGGAATAATTGAATAGTTTTCTACTGAAATGATTTTGGCTTAGACTGCTATATACCTTGTCATAAAATGAATAAAAATAGCTGAGGCCATGTAGTTCGGAAGAAAAAAAAAAGGGGGCTTTGAGAAAAAAAAAAAAAGGAAGGATAGCTTAGTTGAGCAAGAAAAGAAAAGAAACTTCAAAGGAGGCTAACCCCCTCCACTCGAAAATACCAATTGAAGTTATCCATTGCTCAGCTTTAGTACGGTTATTCATTTTCATTCTTCATCAAACTGAACCTATAATGAAAAAAAAATGAAATAGAATAAAAAAAATATTTACCACTCAGAGCAAATATACAATTGATGATGATAATAAAAATGAAAAATATTAATAATAACAATAATGAAACGATATCTAAATAGGAAAAGTAATTAATTGAGTAGTCCTGAAATGGCCTATTTGAAATGGAGAGCAGGGAAAAAAAAAAAAAAAAAGGAAAGAATGAATGAGGAAAATGTTATAAGAATAGGAATGAAGAAAAATAAAGGAAGAGGACTGAGACTACCAAAAGAGAAAAATAAATGAAAGAATGAAAACGACAAAGAAGAAGAAATGCAGGAAAAAAGGCAACAACTGAAAAGAGAATGAACAATAAAAAGGAAGAAAATGAAGGAAAGCGAAGGACAACAACAAAAAGAAAATGATGAAAAGAAGAGGAAAACAACAAAAAGAAAATTGAGAAAAGGAGGGGGAGAACAATAAAAACAACAAAAATAAAGGAAATGAAGGAAAGAGAATGAAAAAAAGAAGAAATGTCAGAAAAAAAGGCAAGAACTGAAAAGAAGAAAATGATGGAGAGTGAAGCATGAAAATGATGAAAAGAGAAGGACAACAAAAATAGAAAATTGAGGAAAGGGGAGAATAATGACTACAACAAAAATAAAGAAAATAAAGGATAGATGACGATAAAAGAAAAAATTGAAAAGGAACATCAAAAAAGAAACAATGAAAGAATGAAAAAATCAAACAAAAAATCAAACAAAGAAAGAATGAAAGAAAGAAAGAAAAAATGAAACAACGAAAGAAAAGAAAAAATGAAACAACAAAAGGAAAAATGAAAGAAAGAAAGAAAAAAATGAAACAACGAAAGAAAAGAAAGAAAAAATATAACAAAGAAAGAAGAAAAAAATGAAACAACGAAAGAAGAAAAAAATGAGACAATGAAAGAGAACAACAAAAATGCAAAGAAAAACAAGGAAAGAAAACACTAATAAAATCAGAAACAAAAAGATTTCAGTTTTTTGAGCGTTTTTGTGCCTTCTCTAGGAACTAATTTTCAAGTACAATATGAAATCAAGACATGATGCTGCTCAAGCTTCTGATAATGTCAATAAAGCATTTGGAGTGAAAACTCCTACAGTTCAGTGTTGGTTCAATAGATTTAGATCTGGAAATATGGTTGCCAATGATAAATCTTGGGGGAGGCCCAAAACTGTTCTTAATGATAAAGCATAATCAACAGCAGTGGCCAAACGACTCATGAACGATTCTTCAAACACTTTCTGGAGTAAAAATTTTTATTGTGTTTTTTTTTTGTGATGGTTAAGTGAATAGAGATGTTCGGAATAAGCATAATGAAAAAGACTAATTAAGAATGGTAAGGTTAGTGAATGCAACCATCTAATTTAAAGTTAGGTTAGAGGGAGACTCCAATTTTTGATCTAGAGTCATATCTTTATCATTATTTTTTTCAAGAAAGATATGACCTAAAGTCACATTTTTTTCTTGGAAAATAAGACCTAGAGTCATATTTTTCTATGGTATTTTTATAAAAGTATCAATGAAAATAAATTAAGATAGTTTGTACAAATACTTATGAACAGTATTTGAACAAATACAAAATCTGTTATTTATTGCCCACGATTGCAAGGACCATTGGGGATTTTCATTATGGGGGGGTCTCAAATCAACTTACTAGTTAGGCAATGTAAGTTTGTCTTCTCAATTGACTTGAACGATTCTGAATGAGATTTTAGTGGGATTGAGAAAAACGTTATTTTTTTTTCATTAGACAACTTGATTCTATTAGAAAAACATTTTCCAGAAATTTAGCTTCCTGAACCACACTAAATGCATGCCTTGTTATATTGATTGCAATGAAATTTGTTTCCTCTTGCATAATATTCCAGTTCTTAACCCTCAAAAAGAAGCTATTAGAAGAAGAAAATGTCTGTTTGTTCAAATTCATGAAAAGTTATATACATGAATTGAGTAAAGACTTTTTCAGTGGTTCATTACAGATAGTACATTCTGATTCACTTGAAAAACATTTTCAAATGAACTTCTTAAGATCTATCTAAGTCCACAAAGATCTACAAGGTACATTAATACATACACACATGCTTGTTGTATATTTATTATTATTCTCATACACACACACACACATATATATATATATATATATATAAAATCATGATCAACAGCCATTACAAGTTCATTGCTTGACAAAGCCTTTCTGATCTCCTCTCATCATCATCAATCTTTTATTGTCTGTCATTGGACACAGACCCTCCCCAGGATCTGCCACATTTCTCTATCATAGGCATCGCGGAGCTAGTATTTTCTGAATTTGTCTAGTTTGTCTCTCTCCATCTTGTATTCTGGCAGCCTGTGGTGATCCATGTTGTGAAATGTGAAGTCCATTGGTTGTCTGCTACATGACTGGCCCATTGCCACTTGAGTTTTCTAGTAGATTCTATGATTTGTCAGACTTTCGTTTTCTCCCCGATATTCTGTGCTGTCTTGTGATCTCTCAGTGTGAAATTGTCATACAAATAAACCTATCTCATTCTTCCATCTTGTGTCTCATCTTTTATGACCAATGCATTAATATATATGTCTTAGTTGGACATTAAAAAAATTTTGAAAATTCTTTTATCAGAAGTGAATTTTCTCCTTTTAATCCATGAAGCATTTATCTTCTCCAGTGATTTACAATGCTTAACTTGACATGGAAATGTTCATGAATAATTGTCTAAAATGATCATTTGCATGCAGGTTTGCTCTGGAGAGAATGCGTGGATGCAAGACTCTAAAAATTATTGATACCTATTCATCTATGAATGAATCTATTCATTTACTGTAAAATAATGGTTTTCCTGCATTGTTATATTTGAAATTATTTTCCCCTGGGCAATGCCAGGTATCACAGCTAGTATATGTGTGTACATATTTATATATATATATGTACACACACGGACAGAGACATATAGTTTAAAATGTGTGTGTGTGTATATATATATGTGTGTGTGTGTGTGTATATATATGTATATGTGTGTGTGTGTGTATATATATATATATGTGTGTGTGTGTATATATATATATGTGTGTGTGTGTATATATATATATGTATGTGTATGTATATATATGTGTGTGTGTGTATACTTATATATGTGTGTGTGTGTGTATATTCATATGTGTTTATATATATGAGTGTTTATATATATATATATATATATGTATGTATGTGTAGATATATATATATATGTGTGTGTGTTGATATATATATATGTGTGTGTTGATATATATATATGTGTGTGTTGATATATATATATATATATATATATATATATATATATATATATATATATATATATACACGGGTGTAGATGTGTATATACATAGGTGTGTAGATGTATATATGTACGTGTCTAGATGTATATATATATATATATATACACACGTGTGTAGGTGTATATATGTACGGGTATAGATCTATCTATATATATACATGTGTGTAGATGTATATATATATATACGTTTGTAGAAGTATATATATGTGTATGTATGTGTAGATATATATATGTGTGTGTGTGTGCAGATATATATAAATATATATATATATGGGTGTGTTATAAGTGTATATATATATATATATATGTATGTGTTTTTATATGTATGTATATATATATATATATATATATATATGCATATATGTTTGCATGAATATACATATACGTATGCATATATATATACATATATGTAAGTGTTCAGATATATGTATATATTAATATAAATATATGTGTGTGTGTGTATATATTGTGCATATATTCACTCATATATAAGATTTTGAATGATGAAATTTCTATATTAAAGTGAGTGGAACATTGGCATTGGGGAAGGGGAGTAAATAAAACCGAAAGAGAATCGGAAAAGGCGGAAATATTTGTAGATGCAAAAGACAACAACAACAGGCTTAATTTACTCTTTTGTATTTCCACTACCCTCCCTCCATTCCATCAATTTCTAAACCCTGCCTTTTCCCCTCAGTAGCAGTACCTCCCATTCAAACAATAGACCTTAAATGCTTCGACCATTCAATTAACAAACCAACCATCAGCTAAAATTGCTGACATGGGTTTCTTTAGTTTTCAAGTATGCATGTATTGTTTACTCCTCGTTATGTCAAATGTTTTTTGAAAATCCTGTCTTTAAATAGGATTTAATTGGGGGTTCAATTCATAATTTCAGTGTATGCTAAATTGATCCCTGAGGCAGCATTTACACATGTTTCCGCAAAACTTGGACATTTTAGTGATCATGGCCTAATAAAAGGCAAGCGAAGTAACTTATCCATCGATCACCCCTTTTTTTCCAATTTTTAATTGATCACCCCAACACAGTCTGCTGCCGAGAGACGTTGGTCACAGGATGGTTTCTATTTAGTGACTCACTTGTCTCTCTTTTCTGTATCCATTTACCAATTGTTGTTGAGAATATTTGCTTGGAGAACAGAATGAAAACATCTTATTTATTTTATATTGAGAATATACCTTACTTAAAACATATGACTGCATTAGGACTCTTTTCCATGTCACAGAGAACAAAGCATAAATATCAAGCTGGCAATTATTATTTCTTTATTAGAATATCATTGTGAACATTTTAATGAAGGTGTAATAAGTACTTTTCTACCAGTTTCTGATATCCACTAATAAATAAGTAGTTTTTGTACCAGTATTTTGATATCAACAAATAAGTAGTTTTTGTACCAGTTTCTGATATCTACAGATAAATTAGTAGTTTTCTACCAGTTTCTGATATCCACATTTATAAAACACAATATATACGTATATTTTATTTTCCTATAGTCTAGGTGAAATTATTTGTTAAAAGTTCATGTTTGGCATATCAGTAATGACAAAAACCAAGAAATTCAACTGAAAAAAACAGAGAAAGGAAAGTATCTTCATTATTTGCTTATTCATAGTTGTATTTGGTGAAATAATATTGAGGGTTAGAGAGAAAACACAAGTTTTTTTTGTTTGTTTGTTTGTTTTTCTCTGTAAGAGCAGAATTGTTTTCTTTCAGAGTTACCCACCTACATCATTTACTTATGAAGACCCCCCAACCCCTTGCTATATATCATCAACCATCAGAAAATGATTAAAAAAAAACAAACAAAAAAACAATCATTAATTTCCCTCCATTGCTCTGGAAACTTCTTTATAGTCAGCCATGTTCTTTTCTTTATGTCTATCAGAAAAGATGAAGATGATTCAAAAAAAATTTTTGTTGGTGATAAAAGATTGATTTACGGAAATTTTGGTTAATTCAGTAAATATTTCAATATTTATTCACACCATCCCTCAGAACATTATCATGCAATATCTGCAATGTATTTTTCATTGTGAAACATTTCAATCAATTATCATAGTAAATCATCAATAATTTATTTACATTGTTAATCATCTATAATTTATTTACATTGTTAATCATCTATAATTTATTTACATTGTTAATCATCTATAATTTTTTTTTATAGTAAATCATCTGCAGTTTTTTTCTATAGTAAATCATCTGCAGTTTATTTCTATAGTAAATCATCTGCAGTTTATTTCTATAGTAAATCGTCTGCAGTTTATTTCTATAGTAAATCGTCTGCAGTTTATTTCTATAGTAAATCGTCTGCAGTTTATTTCTATAGTAAATCGTCTGCAGTTTATTTCTATAGTAAATCATCTGCAATGTAATTCCATAGTAAATAAGGATCACAAATAGATTTGTTAATATTTTGATATTTGTTCACATCATCCTCCGAAGATTATGTATAGAATGATTTTCTTTGCTATTTGATGATGTTTTATTCTTTTGTCTCTATACCCAGAACATCAACTGTGATGTCAAATTATCTAATTTAGCCTGAGCCCTTCACCAACTGCTCAGTATCTTACCTCTACAAAATATCTATTCTGCATCTAAAGGAACCGTCCTCACTCTAGGGACAGAATCCAAGTGTTTATCAGATAACATTTCCTTCATGTCACACGACAAAATATCATTGAATGATAACACAAGACCAGAATTCATGCCAACACTTGAAGTCACCCTTACTCGGTACACTGACAATGACAGAGGCACCTCCTGAATAACACTGGTTATATTCTTTAAGGCTATTTCTACTACTTTATGAAACCTTTGACACAAAGGGATTCTTACCCAACTGATATCCAAAGAAGGTTTGATGGGTAGGGAGAGCAAATTGTAAGCTTTGTCATGTCAGAATATACCACCACCCGTAAAGCCTTGTCTTGAAATGCTGATTGCATTTTTTTGTCTTTAGGCCTGGTGGTGGGGAAGTAGATAGAGAAAGATTATGGTTGTAGATACAAATTTCCAGAGAAGTGGTAATTGCCACTCAAAACTCCAGTCAGATACTGTAAGAAGATATTAGATGCCAAAAAGTGCAAATGCATATATAATATGAATATAATCTCTCTCAGTTATTCACACACATATATATATATATACATATGTGTGTGTGAATGAGGAAAGACAGTTTTAGGAACTAAATTTTGCCCAAACCTGAATTATTTACAGTAGTTCGCAAAACAACAGCAATGTTTGGAAAGTGAAAAAATGAGCCCTGGATGGGATTTGACCCACACCTTTTTTCCATGGGAGCACCGATGAAGCCTAGGTCTGCACTAACCAATCACACCATCTAGACTTCGACAGTAGGCTGATGTTGCAATAATACCCTTAACCCATTCCGTCTCTTCTCCGACCATTACCCGCTTTGTTTATATGTTCTGTTAGTCTCAGAACTATTGGTATTTACATATTTCTACGTATATATTATTGTTCTTATGTTGACAGTATTAATGATATGAATAAGGGATGACAGTTTTTGGAACTAAATTTTATTTGAACTGAATTATTTACGGTAATGAATGATACAATGGCAATAATAGAAAAATAAATCCGATCATCATGTGTTTTGCTCACTATCATAAATAATTTGGTGCAAGCAAAATTCAGTCCTTCCTTATTCACATTGTTGAATACTAATATCCATTACTTATCGTATATATATATATATATATATATATATATATATATATGATGCCTGACTTGTCCCTACAGTAATACCAGTTCTAAGGGAACTGACTATTTTATGCAGTTCTGCACGCCAGTTTTCAATCAGAATTGTATTGAAAATTATAACTGTAGATATACCTATATATTCATGCCAATAAAGAAATATACGTCTCCTCATGAATTTCAAGTGTGTATACATACTTAAGAGAGCATATGTATTAATTCATACGATCACACTCGAACCCTTGACATAGAAGGCATTGTGTGTGTGTATATAATAGAGACAGATCAGTCATAAAGAATTCTAGTTCCCAGTAATGCATATGAACGCTTATGTGCAAAGACTGAAAACTGAGCCTATAATCCACCATTCTTTCATATGGATAGACACACACAATGACAAACATACTTATTTGAAGCACTAAGGAACACAAAGACAGAAATGCTTTGTCACCCTAAAGGTTTTCCAATCATTCTTATCACTCTTCTCACACAAAAGAAATTCTTTAAAGAATAGCAAGTATTTCCTTCTCTGTACAAGCTGAAATCAAGCTCCAACATAAACATGCGCACTCATACATCCCTTCCATCAGATCAATGCATATATATTTATGTACTGCTTACTTTATTTATGGTGATATAACTCATATACATATATATATATATATATATGTAATTAAGAAATTGACATATTTGGTCCCACAGAATGAATTATGAATTGTGTTTGTAACATAGAAACTTATTTGAAATGACCTTCCATCATTACATGGTTAATATAACACTCAATTTAGACAATGTAAATAGAATAAACAATTAAAGAAAATGGGGCTGCTGGAGGAATCAAACTTGCCACTGATATTCTTACCATTGACCAAATATGATTCATTCTGTCGGACCAAATATGTCTGTTTTTTAAATACGTACTGTTGCATTGAAAGAGATGAAAAAACTAAGAATATATGAGATGAGTATTTGGTTTGAAAGCAGTTATTTGGCCTTTGCATTACCAGCAGCTGTTTAGCTCAATGGTAAGAGCATTACTATGTTGAAGTAGCTACCATATTAGTGGCAGTTTTGATCCATATATATATGTATATATATCCAAACACACATCTATTTGCTTATTACATCTATGTACACGCATACAAGATCAATGAATAAAAGCAAGCTATACATAAAGATTATTTTGTTACCTTCTAAATGAAACATTGTAAATAAAAGATTTTGACACAGCAAAATTAAGAGAAGGAAAAAATAGATATATACATACAAACATATATATTTGTTTCTTTTTTTTCTTCTTCCTAATTTTGCCATATCAAATCTTTTGAAAAAATTCTTAATTGTTCTTTGCCAGAGTAAGGTGAGATTCTGGACACATTCCTTCTGGATCTGTGCCTGGTTAGTGAGAGAGAGAAAGAGAGAAGCTAATGTACTACCTTCAGCAGAAAAAATGGAATCAGCACATAGATGTTGCTCACCAAGCTTTTTTGTATCCCAGCAAATGAACAACTCCTAGATATAACACATTTTTGTTTAATAGCTGAACTTTTTGGCTCAATGAAATATACTTGGAACAAATCAATCTAGTTTGCCTTTGCTGTCAAAAATGACATCATATACGAAACATTTGGATACATATTGCAGAAATGACTTTAATATTGTGAATTTGTCAGACTTTTTAATTCAAGACATGAATAAAAGAGAGAGAGGAAACAGAAAGAATGATGTCATGCCATCTCATGTCATGTCATATCAACATGCGTTCATCATCCATCAGTCTTTCAATGTCCGTCGTTGGACATAGACCTTCCCTAGGATTTGGCACACTTCTATATCATGGGTGTCACGGAGCCAGTACTTTCTGAATTCATCTAGCTTATCTCTCCATCTAATATTCTACTGGCCTCAGTTGCGCATGTGATCTCTGGGGATCCATGTCATGAGTCGGTTGTCTACCATTCTTGCAATATGGCCAGCTCACTGCAATTTGAGATTTTTAATTGTCTTTTCCCAGATGTACTGTAATCACAAATAAATTTCAATTTTTCTTGTGGTTTAAGGTATTCAACTGGACGGTAGTAAAATCTTGACAACTAACCCATCTGGGAGCAACACATTTTTTTTTCCCAATCGTTCTTCCTTGCTTTCAGGACCTGTGTTGGATTAAACATTAGACTGAGTAAGCAGTATTTTTTCTTACTTTTTGGGCAAATAATGGATTAACCTTTAGGCTGTGTAAGCTTTTCCATTCTGTCTTTCTTCCATGCTTAATCAGACTGTAGAAGAATAACCATTAGGCTGAGTAGGCCCTTTTTTCCCTCGCTTTTGAAGCCAGTGGTGGATTAACCATCAGGCTGAGTAGGCTTTTTCTTTTTTCCTTTCTCCCTCGTTTTGGAGACTAGTGGTGGATTAACCATTCATTAGGCTGAGTGGGCTTTTTTTTTTCTTTATTTTATTAAACTCATACTTTTTAGATTCAAGTTTATTTTCTATGTACTAACAATGATGGATGACGATGACCAGACCAAACACTAGAGACATCATGTACAAATAAGTTACAATGACATATACAAAAACTGATGACGAATTCACTCTCACTCCTAAAGCACATAATTTTGAAATGGTATTGTATGGAGAAATGAATTCGTTTAGGATACCTTTTAGATTTTTATGAAGCAAGAGAGTTTGACTTTAGTGCAGCCAAGCATGTTATTCATTAAATTCAGCATTTTTACTACATCAGTTGCTTAAATGAAATGCTATTTTTCCACACCAGTTTCATCCCTTAGTGTGAGAGGAGACATCTGCACATTGCTAATTATTACGTGTTGATTGATATGTATCTTTCGAGATTAAGTATAGGAAAATTAGGGAATCAACCAATGAGGCAGGGAAAATTATGAAATCAGCTTGTAATTAATATTTCTAAAACAAATACTAGCACAAGTTTACCAATGCAATTTAGTCCGCAGTTAAAGGGTAGTGCTTAAACTGTTGGACTACACTTATGGAGAGGAAAAATGGCTCCAACAAGAGAGCTGTCAATCAAAACATTTGAAAGGATTATAAAACTCCTTCAAGAAGGAAATCCAACAGAAAATGGAGCACTACCTATAGGTAGTTCCTTGTCTGCTGTGTCTAAAATTTGGTGTGATGATAAACAAAATGGAAAGGTTATAAAAAAGAAAGCACATGGGTAGACTATGGGAGATGTTAAAGCATCAGAATAGAAAGCAACATACCTTCTAAACAGAAGAAAACATGGTTACAGTGGATTAAAGGGAAGCAATCATGGAGTGTGGATGATTGGATGAAAGTGATATTCAGTGGTGAATCACAAATCTACATAGGCCAAGGTGATGATGCTGGCAATTTTGTCTGGTGCCATTACAAAGAAGCATATAAAGATGACTGCCTGAAGGAAAAACAAGCAAATTTCCCCATTCATTTATGATATAGGGGTGCATGTCAGTTAAAGAACCAGGAGAAATGGCGAATATTATCTCAACAGTCAATGCATTGGTGTACATTGAAATTATGAATACTTTTCTCATTCCATCAATAGAAAATAGGTTTGGTAATGATATCATTTTTCAGGATGATAATTCATCTTGCCATAGAGCTTTTCTTCAGGAGAGACATATCAACTCAGTGATATGACTAGCAGACAGTCCGGATGTCAGTTTGATTGAAAATTTATGGCGGAAAGTTAAAAAAATGGTCTATGACAAGGTTCCATCCTGCAAAGCTGATCTGTCAACTGCTATTCCAGAAAGTTGGAACCAGCTTGATAGAGGATATTGTTTTTCCGTATGAAGTCCATGCCTCAAAGAATTCAAACTGTCATAAAAGCCTGAGGAGGAGGAAGAAGGAATTAATTGTGACTTTTTTATCTTTTGATGATTCTATGATTTTTTCTTCTATTTGGTCTGGAAAAACATGTCATTAATTTTACTAATTTAATCTGAATTGTTTGAGGAATATTTCATGTAGTCATTCTGTGATTTGTTCATTTGCTGTGAAGTAGAAATGTTGGGTGAACATCTTCAGTTTGCTGATTCCCTAATTTTTGTCATGGATAGTATATTTCAGAAACAGCTCATTAAACTGTAATGGTGAATGTAGATACATACATTCATGAGAAAGGAAAATATATATTTATAATTGCATAGGGAAAAACCTGAAGATGTAGTTAGTCCTAAATATATTATTGTGTCATCCACAGACAGCTGTTTTGTTGTATTACAACTCTTCAGTGTGGCTATAGACTATCCATTATCCCATCCAGTACCACGAGGTAGGAACGAAACCTTCGCTTCAGACCCAGAGGCTGGTATTCTTCCTCTGCCCCACAGAACTGGATGGTCAGTAAGGTTGAATCTAAGGGATATTTTTATTCACGCATACATTCCTCATCCACCAGCGCGCTCGATTCCTACGTTGGAATGAATATATATATATATATATATATATATATATATATATACATATATCAAACTTACACTCATATGATTACATAGCAAATCCAAAATTTGATGTATATGTGCATGTCTCTTCATACACCCAGTGTCAATGTATTGTCTGTGTATGTATTCACATATGCCCTTAAAGATTGCTGAGTTGGTTAATTACAGAAATACTCTTTTTGAAAGTATTAGTTTTTATTTATATATATATATTTTTAGTGAGCAGAAATTTCAATCAAAGAGAGAGAGATCCTAATCATAAACTTTGTGCTTTAGCTGAAAAAAAAAAAATTAATTTAGAGATTTCATAATTTTTTATGGACCAACAATCCTTGAAATCCTCCTATTATGTCATGTCATGCAAGTGAACTACTTTCTGATTGCTGTTAGTGTACTATGTTCAGATATTTTGTATTATACACAGAAAACTATACTTTATTACTGTTCTTTGAATTTATGTGTGTTTATATATATATATATATATATATATATATATATATATATATATATATATATATATATATAGAATTGATGAAATGAGCGACTATTCGATCCTGGAGGTGTGCATCTCCGGAAGAACCAGTTATACAGTTTTTGGTAAAAATAATTTTGTAAAAACCCATCAGTAGAAGTGTTCAATGACTATCTATTAAAAAAAAGCTGCCTATTTAAAAAAAAAAGATTTCATCACAGCAAATATTAATAAGTAGGTTTCTGCCTTCTTATATGTGTATATATATATATATATATATATACATATATGTATGTGTGTGTGTGATTATGAATTGCATCTTATTATATCAAAACTCTTATTTGAAACGATCTCCTGTCATTACACGGTTGATATATCACTTGGCCTAGACAATGTAGATAGAATAAACAAATAAAGAAAATGAGGCTGCTGCAGGAATTTCCTTCAATTGTTTATTCTATCTGCTTTGTCTCAGCCAAGTTATATATCAACCATGTAATGACAGGTGATCACTTCAAATAAGAGTTTCAATATGATGGAATTTATAATCATTCAGTTGGATCATACATCCATTTCTTAATACATATATACACACACACACGCATATATATATATGAATATATATATATACACACACACTAATATATCTATGAAAAGTACAAATATATAAATGTATAGATATAAATTTTACCTGTCTTCAGTGATGATAAATTTTCTCTTGCAGAAAGAGCAAGTCATGGGCATTGGGTGGGGTGTAAACAGGGCATTTGTCTCTCCTTGGATCAGGTCTTCTCACCAAGGATAAGGGGGTTGAAAGTTGGAACCTTATTAGTCAGAGTAATGGAGCATTACGAATGTTTTATGTATCCATGTAGAAAGATGGCGTTATTATTCACAGGTTACAGGGTTGCTGCTAAGATATATTCCGAATGTATCTTTTGCCCTCCCCTCCGTCAGTGCATAAAAATTCAGCATTATCTGACAAAATCTATACAGCACTCTCTACGGGCCATTGTTAAGCAAATTCATCTTACAAGCCATTCTTAGTAAGTTCATTGTAAAGTTATCCATAAATGTTGCCTTTGCATCATCCGTATTTTATGTATATACTGAGGGGCATATCTTTAAGAAATGGTTAGTTTGCTCAAGATGACCATCATTACAATGTAGTGAGTCTGATTCTCACTTGGTGTCACATTCTTGTGATCTGTGTCAGACTAAGCTATGCATAGTAAATACGTGGCACATTGCTATAGTGTTATGGTTAAGTGAGCTAGTCTAACTGTAGAGTGAGTTTTATACTCATTATGTATCCCATTTTTGTGGTTCTGTGCCGATTAAGCTTAGTAAATACCTATATTAACCATACATTGCAAACATTACATTATCTAGCAAACCATTTCTAGTGTGTTGTGAGTTCAATCCTCACCAAGTGTCGCATTCTTATGTAGCTCTCTACCAGAAAACCATGGCCCAATGGTCAGCAAGTAGATAGTGTACTGAGCTTGATCCTCACAGGTGCCTTGTGATTGTGGCCTTGAGCCAGACTAACTAAGTAACTATACATACCTGTATGTTATCAAGTAAAAGCCAGGCAAGCTGAAGATAGCTAAGATCTACCTTAGCTTGAGCTGAACACCCATTACCCTGTTCCACGACCACACTTCCTTACTCATTCCAACCCAGGAACTACTCGCCCAAACCAACAACCTGCAGCTGTTTGTATTTTATGGTTCTTACACAAACATATCTCCTTTAACTTCTGGGAAATCATCCTGGTCAAAACGCCGCCAGAACACCCCCGTCCTGACCTCATCCCTGTGCTCCGAAGCCGTTCACCAACCGCACTATTTGTCCCTGCCGCCAACAAATCCTCATTCCTTCCCCGCCCACCTCCATTCTTTGAATGCCTGCAAGAACTGACCAAAAGGACCAAGTTCACTTAAGCATACACTTCTGTTTTCCAATTCTTCTTAGGTTCTTGTCCTAATGTTTCTAATAAATCACCTCCTTATCTTTTTCTCCATCTAACGGCCAAAGAATGGGGCTGTTGTGGCTGCCTCCGATTTCTCCGGCACTAGCACCCGATGGCGCGCTCCCCCTTCCCTCTCCCTATGGACACAGCCCCTAAATTCTTTAGAACCCAGAGTGCAGAGTTCGGCAGCTCAGCACCTTTCCAATTTATATGCTATGCAATACTGCCTTAATTTCTCCACCCTGTCCTTTTTCCCAATTATCTTTTTCGTTTCTACCTTACTGCCTTTCTTTTTTATTATCTTTACCTTCCCTTGATCATAGTAAATCTTTTCGCTTCTATTAGGAACCGTCAACCAGAACTGTCAACACAGGTTTCTTCAGTTTTCAAGTTGCTCCTGCTGGCTACGTATGTATATGCATACAGACTACACCGATGGAACCAGAAGGCCGATAATTTCAACATTTACTCCTTATTATGTCTATGAGAATACGTTTTATTTATTTTATTTTGTCTTTTGGAAATTCCTTTCTCCTCTACTATATAGGTTTTTGCAGTGAGATTGAGGTGAGGTCAATTTGCAATGTAAGTTTATGCTAAATTAGCTCCTTAGTTTACATCCAGCAGCGTTCAAACCGTTTTTTTTTTCCAGGGCTCAGACATTTTTTTTGTGATCGCTGTCCAACAAAATGCGAGAGGAGTTTTACATTGATCACCCTTTTTCTCCAAGTTTTTAATTGATCACCCCCAACACAGCATGCTGCCCAAAAATGTTGGACACGTGAAAGTTTCTATTGAGTGACTAACCAGACCTGTTGTTTATTATCTTCACTTTCTCTTGATCCTCCCTAGATTTTTCACTCCTATTTTAATTGGTCTTATGCTGCCTCTTGCACGTTTTTCCTTTTCTTTCTCCCCAGATCTTTTCCTGATTTTCTCGACGGGCATTTTCTCTATTCTTTTTTCATTTGTTCTTTCTCCCCACCTTTTTCATTCCACCCCCCAACACACACATACATACGTACACCTTTCTTTTCAATTTTTAGAAATGCGGCTTCCATCTTCTCTCCTTCCAATTAAGCTTTTCCTTCTTTGACGTATGAGGATTGTTTGGAAACTATCCTGCCATTTAAGATCAATGAGAAAATAGCCTACCTAGGGCAAGGCATTGTAGTCTCCTTCAAAATACTTTCCTTGGAATCTCACACACATTAAAAAAAAAAAGCATTCCTTCAATTTTTCACATAATCTGCAAAGTCCTCTTTTTGGATCGCCATCAGCTGTATCATCACATTCTCATTAACTTCATCCATGGTCGGAAATCTCCTCCCTTATTATAGCAAACCCTCAGAAATCACAAGGGACCTAATCTGAACTGTAAAGTGGGCTGACCAACTTGAGTTGTTTTGGCAAATTTTTGTATCACCTATGTAAGATGTAGAGAATGAGCAGGCTCATTCACTATGAATGCTATGATCACTCAGTACACATACTCATTCAATAGCATCTGAGTAATACCACAGAAGAGTGTTCACATATACACAATATAGGCCCCTTTTGATTGGTTGCCAACAAGTTACATCAGAGCCATACAACTAGTTCTTGTATATTCGAAATGGTTGGATTCTTTCCAGACGGACCTCACACATGTTTTCAAGTGTTTGTCGCAGTTGTATATTTCCCACCACTGTCAATGGTCATTGATTGGTGCCTGAGCCCTAATAAAAGCCGGTATCAGAAAAGCTAGCTTTCTATACAGACCCACCCGAACTGGGAAATTGCTGGAGCACAATCTTCTGTGATGAGTCTCCGTACTGCATTTGGCCAAGTACCAGACTAAAAGCTTAGTCAATTTCTATTATTGTAAGCCAGATTTATCAATATCTGTAATGAAAAAAATTTATATTCTGAATTAATGGTTTATAGATGCTACTCTATTTTTAATTATTGATGATTTTTATTGACTGTAAATTCTTTCTGATAATAGTAATATGATTCTGATATTTCTGCATTCAAAACAAAATTTTTAAATGGCTGACATGAAGAAACTCTTTAAATTGAAAAAAAATTTGTCTAATAGGTGTTTACTTTTTTTTTTATAAACAGTTTGATTCAAGGGCACAGAGTGTGTAGTTGTAATGTTCTGCTAAGCTGTATCATAAATATATACAGAATTTAAATTAACAATTTTTGAAAGGTAATTGCAAAAATTATATGACTTGAACGTTTATGAAATAGCCTTTTTTGACAGCAGTTAATTTTTTTTTTGCATCATTTGGCCAGCTTCGCTGTAGTTGCAATGGGAGTAAACTAAAGGAGAAATTGGTTGTTGAACATGACATGGCCGATATCAGAATTAAGATAATCTGAAAAAAATTGGACCATCTTTTCACTTGGGCTGTTCCATGCATTTGCTACTCTTGCCAGAGAAAAATATTTTTTTTGACACCAATGGAATTCTGAATTTGTAGTTTATGGCTGTGTCCTCTGGTTTTTACTGTAGACAGATGAAGTCAGCCATTTTTTATCAAGGTATTTTGAGCTGTGAATGTCAGTATCCATATTTTGCATATTCCAGATTCTATAGACTTCCAATGGGTCAGACCATTTTCTTCTATATTCCAGGATCTCTAGATTAAGTTGTTTTAATCTTTCAAAGGAGGATATACTGGATGATGCCGATTTTTTTTCCTCTGTGTATTCAAAGTAAAATTTACCTTAAGTTATCAAATAATCACCACTTTGAATAAATGATTAAAATCCAAATCTATAATGGAAAATAGCAATTAGCGGCACATATTGTTAGTGAGAGGGTTCATTGTAGAGTGATCCTTAGAAATAGACTTGTGCTAAAGTTGGGCCAATTCTATAAATATAAGCACATTCTACATACATACAAACACCTACACATCATCATCAGTCTTTTAACATCTGTCATTGGACATAGACCTTCCCCAGGATTCACTACAATTTGCTATCTATGGACGTTGCGGAGCCAGTATTTTTGTAAATTTGTCCAGTTCATCTCTCCATCTAGTATTTTGTCAGCCTTGTGAACTCTGGGGATCCATGTTGTGAGTCATAATGTCCATCGGTTGCCTGTCATTAGTACATTGCTGTGGGGTAACAGTAAGTGTGGTTGTCTAGTAGACCATTATTCTGTGTAGTGAATTTGATCTTTTTATGCTTGTGGAAGTCTGCTTTGGGGTAATGGTTTGTGAGCCTATTTATCAAACCATTGCTACTGTTTCATGAGCTCAATTCCTACTGAGTGTCTTGTGCTTGTGGCCCTCTACCAGACTATCATGGCACAATGGTTAACCTGTTGGTAATGTAGGGAGCTATATCTGTTGGACAATGGCAGACAGTGTTGTCATCCTAAAAAGAGAAATTGGTGGTTAAATAAGGTATGGCCGATATCAGAAGTGAAATTATTTATTAAAAATTACTTTATTACGGTGAGGCATCCTCATTCTTTCTCTTTTCTGCCTCCATTAAGTAACAGGTCATTAACTTCAAGTTCTCACACTTTTTTCTGTTCCATCAACCAAAATTTTAAAAAGGAGACAGGTTAAGTCTAATTCTCAAATGATCCGACTGAACTGTCATCACACCTGATAGAATTTTAGAATTAAGGCATTTTTTTTATAAAAGGTGTGAAATAGAAATATTTTGATACAATATGTCTAAATTAGAATCCCAAGTAGATTGCTGTTTGTTTTAGTACAGACATGTATATGTGTGTTTGTATACTCCTATCAGAACCAGAGTGGACTGTACGTGGGCCTATAGAGATGACACACAGATACAGTAATTGGCTTTGACAGCTAACAGGGCTTACGAAGAAAGAATAGGCACCAAGTCTGTCTCCGCCAAGCTAGAGTTTTAATCAAATCTAACTGGTAGATTCAAATAAGCTTTAGTCACATGATTTGGTGGGCCAATCAAAATTGAAGATTTAGCTGTCTGATTTGAAAGAATTAAGAAATCTACAGTGGGAAGTTGGAGATCCTTTCTGGGCAGCAGAGCCTGTCTTGAGACCAGTCATCCCTTTGGGAAGCCAGCATGTGCTGGCTAGCCATTAGCTAAGGATGATTTACTTGGAGTTAATGACCTGTTAGTAAATGGAGGCAGAAGAGAGGGAGAATGAGAATGCAGAGCCAAAGTTGATGGATTTTGATTGAAGTCAGAAAGCCACCCATATGATTTTTAAGGTGAAATAACAGAATAATAAGGAATTCATCATTTATCAAAACGATGACTTTGAATGAATTTATTCGTAAGAGTCATGTGCATTCACAATGTTTTCTCCACTACTTTCTTATCTGATCTCTTCCTCTCCTTTCATTTTGTTTCCAACAATCATTTTCGGACTTCATGTTCCACCTTGTTTTCTGTCATTCTCTGTTCTCTTTGCCATCAGTCCGAAGTACAACACCTTAGAAGATTCTTCCCCAATGGTTGCTTCTCTATGATGGCCTTGTGTTATCAGTTCCATTATAAGACTCGTCACTGATTCCCCCATTCTCTTGGCCTTGGGCCAGATTCAGTTGAAACTAATAAATAACTCCTCACTGGTTGTTCAGTTCTTTATCTATTTCTTCAAGACTTGACTTAAAATAGACTTGACTTAACACAAAACAACAAACTTTTTAAACAAACCTGATCAATGTTCATATAATTGCAAATGTTACTTCCATAATTGAAGAGCCCATTATCCAACAAACTCCCATACATGTCTCATTACTGTGTAAGTAAGTAAATAACTATGAATATTTGAATGAACAAGTATAGATTTTGGGTACCTTTGGTGGACATCGACAGGATTATAACGCCAAAAAACAATCAACAATACGATTATGACCAAAGGAAGTCTCCCACTTAAAAATAAACAGTGGAATGAAGATATTTTGTTCCCACATTTTTATGGAGGCTCCTCATCCCAGAATTTCAGATTCTGCCGATTCATGATACCCACTGTCGGGTACAGTGTTCAGAATGTTGTGTTCAAATGATCAACCAAGATGGGGACAACAGTCTAAAAAATCGATACAATTTGATAATCCCTAATCTGAAAAACTCAGAAATTAAACTCAAAGTATCAAATAAAGACCACATAAGCAGAAGAATCACATTAGGGTGGCAAGCCTTCTGTAGAGCAAGCTCACCCTCCAGGAATAAGAAATCCCATTAGTCTTAAAAAGAAGAGTAAACAACCAATGCATTCTCCTGATATTCACCTATGGAGCTGAAACATGGAAACTAACCAAAAGATTGACCCGCAAACTGAGAACCATGCAATGTGCTCAGGAGAGAATCATGCTCAACATCACATGGAGAGACCACAAGACAGCACAATATATTTGGGGAAAAACAGGAGTCCGAGACATCATAGAATCCATCAGGAAACTCAAATAGCAATGGGCCGGTCCTGGTGCAAGAATGGCTGATAACCAATGGACATCATGACTTACAACATAGATCCCCATATATCAAATGCGGAGCTGAGGCTGGCAGAATATGACATGTTGAGACAAACAGGACAGGTTCAGAAAATATTGGCTCCGCGAATCCTGGGGAAGGTCTATGTCCAACAACGTGTGATAAAAGACTGATGATGATGATATAGTAGCATTGCACCCTGGAAAAAAAAAAAAAAAAAATGGCAACATTATTCATATATAGATCTGTACTTCTGTTTGGATCAGAGTATCTGTGCTCTCTGCCTGGAATCAAAGGGTAGTATCTGTTCACTTTGGCAGAAGTTATGGACAAAGAAACAAGAAAAAGTCACACTCTTCATTGTAGAAATTGATTTTTCTAAATCCAAATTTTCCACTTACATTTTACTAATACAAAGTAATGCCTAATTTACTAAGTATATTTGCTCAGGTAAAAACTATGTACCAAGTTTTCATACTGTTGCGTATTCACACAAACACATTTTCTCATGTGCATGTTTACGTGGGTTTTTAAGTCTGAGTAAGGATGCATGTTTTGAATATTGAGTAAAATTGAATGAGCATCTATGTGTGCTGACATGTATACAGCTCCGAAATGTGTACATAGCTTTATCTAAATCTACACAGGCAAATGTACGCATGCTTTCAGGAAGAATTTTTTCCCCTCCTTTTCTGAAAATCTAATCAGCCGAACACGAAATACGAGTGGAAAAAAAAAAAAAAGAAAAGATGAAAAAAAGAAATGGTAGTTTCAGGTGGACTAGAAATTCATTTGTTGTTTTGTCATGTCAGTAACATCACTTTAAATCTCAAAGAAAAAAAAACAAAAAAAAAACACGAAAATGTTCAATGTAAGACATCACACATTAAATAAAAAAGGGGAGACTTTACGAATGTACGTAAAAAAAAAAAAGTAATTTAAAAACTAGGAAAAAAAAAACCAAACCAACAACAATAAGAACTAAATAGCTTGTCAATTGTCAAATCGTCACTACTCACCAAATAGAATTTTTTCTTTCAACCACAAAACAAAAAATTCCGAGTGTTTAAAGGATAGGAATCAGTGAATACATATACGAGAGAAAAAAAAAGATGGCGCGTGCGTGTGTGTGTATGTGTTTTAAGAAATTGGTGAGGGAATTAAAATCTTGTAATTGAAAACATACAGAATGCATGACTTTGCAATCACAAAAGATTTTTTTGCCTGGAGTGCACCTAAGTCTTATTCTGAGTACATCCACGCCATTCTGCCTAAGGATTTGCGTAAACCCAATCAACTCTGCTGCGGAAGTGAAACACACAACGCCACCACCTTCGGCAGCAGCGTAAAAGTCGGTAGAAATAAGAAACCAAATTTTCAAAGAGTTGGAGGCATGACAGAATTCTTTAACAAAATAACGAATGGTTGAGTTCTTAAAAACTTTGAACTGTGACTGTTAAAAATCACCCCCACCCCTTCAGCTCCTTTGACCAGAAATCCCAGTCTGATTCAGATAAGTACTGCTCGGTCTTGTTTTTATCTTTTTTTTCTTTTTAGATTTATGGTTTTTGGTATTTTCGCAAATATCCTAAAATTTAACTCAGAAAGGTCAAAAAGAGATTGTTACCAAAAGAATTCAGTTTTCATCTTCCCTCTCCCTCTCCCCCAAGCACACGCCCAAAGAGATTCGCAAGATTAAAAGTTTAAATTTCTTATTGTATATCTAATTCAATTGTAATAACTATCTAACTTTATTTGCCTTTAAAGAATTTTTTTTTCCAGACTGACAATTAGCATGTAAATAACACTAAAAGTCTGATTTGGTTTATCAACTAATGATCTCTAAGTAGCCATAACGGTGCATTGTAGCCATGGGTAATAAATGTACCCCTGAAATACACTAACTCCAATAAAGGAAGAAATCTGAATGTTTGCACTCATTCCAATAATAATTATCTGATTTCTATCTGTCTATCTAAATAATACTACAAGTCAGATTCTATTTACCTATTTGCGACCTGTAAGAAGCCGGAACAGTACATTGCAGCAATAACTATTTAACTAAGGTAGCCCTGAAATGCACTAATCTAAAACATGCATAAATAGATCCTGCTGGTCTGAAACTAAATGATTATAGTGTGAGGTCTGCATTTGCACTCACCACCATTTATATTAAAATTACCAATTTGTCAAGGAAGATAACTAATTTTTGGATAATCTATCTAGCTTATTTGTATGCAATTACGTAAAAAAATCCTGGCTCAGTCTGGTCACATCAGATTGCACTACTGTTCTCTCGAAGGATAATCCGAGCAGTCACGGATAGACAAACGTGATTTTGAGAATATAAAAACATTCAAATTGATTTAGGCAACTAATAGCGGGGTATGGGGTGTCCATTAATTGCCAAAAGTCCATTAAATCTAAATGTAACCGAGGAGGCCATTCATAATGTAGTGGTTCTTGACTTTTTTCTTTTACGCTGACCCGAAACCTCATCTAGAATCTATCATAGAGACCCATGTTCTCACAAATAAGATTTATTTTAAGCCTAATTGAAAAGTATTTACAATATTCTATAAATAAGAACTAAAATAGAATATTCATGAAGAGGGTTCATTAAATCTGAGATCTGTTATATTCGAGTCTGTTAAATCAAGGGTTTACTATATAAATAAAGCAGCAACTGGAAATCCAATTAGCATGGTTGGTAATGGCGTGGACAATGGAATTGGCTAGTTATGATCACTCCACATGGCTGCCCTTGGAAAAGGCATGAATCTATCTCTGCTCTCCCCAGCTATATGGGTAGAATAGCTGGGTAGTTTGGGCTCTCTAGCCTTTAGAAGGCAACCAGTCTAGGTGAAGGACAACTCTGATTCCAAACCAGGGAGTGGATCTCTCTTAAGGCAATTTGACACTCAAACTGATATTCTTCCGGCAATTTTTACAGCCAAACTGATGCCAGAAGTATAGCTCTCTGCTTTCCTCTCGACTACTTCAGCCAGGCCAAGAGGGGTATCCTGACCAGTGGGCGTCCCAGGATCACCATATGCCCTGTGGGAGACATTCCATTACCTGTTGAGACAGAATGGAGGCCATGAAGCAACAAACTATTATCAAGCCAGGGAAGCACAAAATCTATTTTATAAGCCATTCACAAGGTTTGTGATGGTTACCAAAATATTATAACCTATTATTATAAATTTTTGACCACTATTTACGTTCATCTTCCTTCAAAATTGTTTTTTTTTATAACTCTGGCCATCAATCTATTGCAGTGAATAAACAGTATGGATCAGAAATAAAGAATATGCATTAAGGTGAGACTTACAAAATTACATCCTTCTTGGCTGACAAAGTAGCTGGTGCATTTGACCAGTCTTCCCAGTGGCAAAACTTTCAGTCTCCCAGTGCATATTTTGTTTCTGATCTGCATTGTTTACTCATTGCCATAGATTGATGGCTTTAGTTGAGTTATTATAAAAACAAATATAAATCAAGACCTGTTCTATTACTCAGAGGGTTTTTCTTTCAATTAGTATAAAAACATTTGAGAAAATGCTATTTTCATCCTTCTGACAACTTGAATGTACTTGATGATCAAATAGCAGTAAGCACTTTCTCAACCCTTGTAAAGGTGAAATAAATAATTCTGAAGACTTATTGCCAATTCTTCAAATTAGACTTCTTTTACTTAGCTTTTTACTTACCTATAACTATCAAGGAAATAACAATAGCAAAGGCTTATGATTCAATGTGAGAGGTATGTCCCGAAAGTATCCAGCCACTCAATATAAGTAAAAAAAAAAAAAAAAAGAAAAAAAAAAGAAGCCCACTTGGGGCAATAGTACTTCAGTCCCTTCCAAAATACCTGCTTGGAACATCACAGTTATCTCAATATCTCTTCCACCTTTCCAAGCTATCCGTGAAGTCCTCCTTTGGGATTGCCATCAGCTACCTTTTTCTTGTGCTCAAGATATTCAAAATGGTTGGATACTTTACAATTAGATCTTGTATGTATAAATTTATTGTAAAATCAAAACTATACCCTCAAGTATATCAAATAACCATATATCAAAAATAGCAGAGGAGCTGATTTTTTGCACTTCAAATTATCATAGTCTCATCAATGTTGAATTCCAATCATTTCAAGATCCTTTTTTTACAAATTCTTGGAGCAAAACAGGGTCTAAAACTACCTTAAAATTGCTGTGCATGGCATAATTTAACTTGCTATGATCAATTAATAGATTAATTCAGTCAAAATGTGTTGATACCATTGTGAGCCTTGAATTCTATTAAGATTTCCTGGAATAAAATCAGCATTGGTTCATCTTAGCGAATCTCTATGAAATTCACAAAAGAAGATGAAATCAAGCGGAGAATCACCCTAGGATGGTAAGCTTTTGGCAAAGCAAGCTCAAGCTTCAAAAACAAGACGATCCCAATAATCCTAAAAAGAAGAGCATACAACCAATGGATCCTCCTGATAGTCACTTATGGAGCTGAAACATGGAATGTAACCAAGAAACAAACCCTCAAATTGAAAAGCATGCAATGTGCGCATGAGAGAATCATGCTCAACCTGACACGGAGAGATTACAAGACAGCATGATATATCAGAAAGAAAATGGGGGTTAGAGACATCATAGAATCCATTAGAAAACTCAAATGGCAATGGGCTGGTCATGTTGTATGAATGGAAGACAACTGATGGAAATCACGACTCACAACATGGATGCTTAGAGACCACAAGCAAAACCAAGGCCGACATAAACAAGATAGCGAGATGAACTAGACAAATTCAGGAAATATTGGCTCCGCGATGCCCATGATAGAGAAATGTGGCGGGTCCTGGGGAAGGTCTGTGTCCAACAACGGACGTTAAAAGACTGATGATGATGAATTATTTTCCTAGTTATATATATATATATACATATATATATGTGTGTACATGTATATAAATTCAATGAAGCAGTCAAAGATCAAGTGGTTTAATATTAAAGATTGTGAGCTTCTGTCAAATTTAAAATACTGAATTTGGAAAAATCAAGGAAGAAATTGAATTCTTTATCTACTTCTTTTAATGTCAGAGATTGTGAAAATTAGTTGAAAGGTTAAGAGAGATGCAGAGGTGTAGTTGTAGGGAGAAGTCGAGAGCTAGAGGAAGAGATACAGAGGTAAGGAGATGAAGAGGTTGAAGTAGAGAGCTGGAGGAAGAGATATAGAGGTAAGGAGATGAAGAGGTTGAAGTAGAGAGCTGGAGAAAGATGTTTAAAAAAGGGAGAGGTAGAAGTAGAGAGGAAGAGATAATGATGTGTGTGCCTGAAAGGAAAATAACAGTTAGAAGGAAAAAGGTCCAAGAGAAATCCACTTAGCTAAGAGACAGGCTTCCATGAGTTGTGGCTATCTGCAAAGAAGTCTTCTGATTTCTTGTCAGTTTTGACTGGAGACCAATTCAATGAAATGATTTAGAACCGACCAGGCATGCATGCCATCCAACCAGCTGGTCATCAAACTCCTCCTACCTCGTGTTGGAAAAAAGTAAACGCACACGAGCCGTATGAATGTAAGCCAGCAATCCTTCCCACAAACCCTTGGTATCCTCTTCGCAATAGCCACTCACTCACACATACACACACACCAACCAACCTTGCATTGTTTTTAAAAACAAGTCCCTCTTACTCTGACCAGATTTTCCCTTTGGTAAAACCTTCTGGGACTAACCTTCCATCATTATTCACAATTTACACACACACAGATTTGATATACGCGCATGCCTTATTTCGTAAGTCACTGTGCGTGCCTCCTGGAAGTTTTGGACAAAACCCCAAGATGAAGCTTACAGGGAGGTAAGGAGGGTGGTCACTATGATTGAAAAGGGAACATTTTGTGTCATTATAATGTGGAATGACACATGTGAGATACTCTGCGATATAATTTGGGAGGATGCATACCAAGATGGTAAGAGGAAAATTTACCATGGGAGACAGCATCGTATCAAGCTAGCCATTATTCAAATGTGATTCTTTTGTCAAAATTACCTTTTCATGCTTTTTGATAGGACACAAGGATTTCTTGCAGTTGGCTATGAATAAAAAAATACTTGCCCTTAAGTTGCATCAAAATTGGGTGACTTTCAGGTTATTTATCATAAAATTTTATTGCAAATGTTTCTTGACAAAAGTCTATTGGGATTGATTTGTTAGAGAAAATTGGTTGTAAGTGATTCACTAAAGAGATTTAAAGCTCAATAACATTGAAATAAATTGTAAATGATTTATTATTGAAATTCAAAATTTTTTACCAGAGATATTACTAAGTACTAGTGCATCACAAAAGCTTTACTATAGAAAATAGATCATCTATAATTTAAAGCATCATCAATAAAATATATACACAGCAAACTATGCCTGAAAATTTGTAGAAACATGCAAATGTTAATATGATGTAGTATTCTTTGAATATCATCAAAGGAGAGCAGTTATGATATTGTATTGATAGGTTGAATATCTAATAAGTTTATAAAGAAGAATTACAATAGTTAACCCTTTATTCTCCAAGTTTGTGAGGATAATTTTGTAAATGTGACTTGGAATTTTTTTTCAAACAGCCATGGAAAGGAAATGGTTGATAATAGAATATCAGTATACAGAAATGAAAATATGGCACAAGTATTTTTTGAGAAAAAAATATCTAATCTGCATGCAATGATGTCATCAGATGGCAGACATCTTGGATTTTACAATTTTTGATACAACTTTCCTACCATTTAAAAAGAAAAAAGACACACTTTTTACTTTGGAATTATGACAAAAATCTGAATAGAAAGATACAGTATTTTACTTCAGAATCATGTCAATATATGTGTGCCATCTATTAGTCACGTACTCAGTATATTCTTAGCCATATTTTTATATATTGTGTAGTGTGTCACAATTTGGTGACGATGGTGCTTAAACAGTTAACTAAGTTGCTGGCCACCATGCCACCTCTCTGAATTTCTGATGGAAATTTAATTTTTCAAAAATCATGGGTAGTAATATTAAAAGAAAATTCAGAAAAAATTATTCAACTAATTTGATCCTATATGGGTTATTTGATAGCTCTACAACTAAACTAATACCAGATATAGCTTAACACTAATCCGTGTATAAAACATAATTGGCAAACTGAGTTTAAGCTTTGGCCAGGGCCTTTTACATCAAATTTGAACTGATACCCCCTAGAAAGGTATGAATCCACTTTAGCAAGGCAGATAGAGCCCTTTAGCCTTGTAAAGCTCGGGCATTGTGCCAGCACCCTGGCCCCATGAAAACATACAATTGCTTCAGAAACTATGGATAAAAATGATCAATTAACAAATCCCTATCGTTGTGCGGCAAGGGTGACAAGATGCTGCCATGGATCATTCTGATGGAGACAAAACTATTGCCAAATATGCCTTGATGTATGGGAGGACGTCTGTTGTTATTCAACAAATAATTCTTTCATCTTATTAGATACTGTCACCAGAATAGTTCACATAGAACTCTTCAGTTTTCAAATTGGTCAAGTTGGCTGGCTATGTACGTATCATGAGTACAGGCTATATTGATGGAACAAGAGAGCTGAAAATTTGAACATTTACCACTTATTATGTCTAGAAATATGTTTGGGAGTTCAATTTGCAATGAAAGTTTATACTAAACTGATATCTTATTTTGTGTCCAGCAGCAGTTACGCTTGTAGTTTTAAAAAAAACAAAAAAAACTAGGCCTTTTTCGTGATCACTGCCCAACAAAAGTCCAGAGGAGTAACTTAGATGTTGATCACTCCTTTTCCCAATTGATCATCCTAAACATGTCAAAAGATGTTGGTTGTATGACAGTTTCTATTGAGTCAATAACCAGACCTTCTTTTGCTTTTCATTGCAACTGTCAGATTGTTAATTTACAACTGCTAAGTAAGCAGTGTGGATTGGAAATAAAGACTAAGCTTCCAGCAAGATTTGAACTCCTATCCCTTATTTTTTGGAGCCAGCCTCCCTGTGGCAGCTTTGAAGGCCAAAAGGTTACAGTTATTCAAACATTGCCGTTTAGCTTTCCTTTGTTCTCCCCAAATACCTGATATGCAGCCATCTTCTTTGTGTAAATTTACACTAGTTGCATTAGATGTAGTAATATTCAAGTTTCATTGATAGATCATATAGGTGTTGTTCCCATCACCATCAACTGTTATAATAAGTCTATTGTGGGACAAAGGCTTTCCCTATCTCCTTTCAGGTTGATTTTGACAGTGCTACACTTTACCATGCCTTACTGGCAGACACTTTCTATCTGATCCCAGTCTTGTGTCTGGTCTCTTCCTACTATGTTTATTATTCTATGGGCATTAATCAGCTAATCCTTTGTTCCATCTGTTGTTATTTCTTTGTGTCAAGTGTCCAACCCATCACAATTTTTGTTGTTTAATTATTTGTATGATATCCTCCACCCTAGCTCCCCTGGACCCGATGATAATATTCTATCCCTATCATTGCTCTTTTCATGGTTCTCTGAACAATATTGGTTTATTTTGACTGATTTTTTCATTGACAGCTTATGAGAGCAATTAAACAAAAACCATCAAAGAACGTGACCCCCCCACCACCACCATCACAAAAAAAAAAAAAAGAAAGAAATGAAATGATGATCATCAATCTTTTATTGTCCGTCGTTCACCCAGATCATTGGAAGGTCACAACTTGATGCAAGAATCAAAGGAGGGTAGTTTTAAGAGCTTGAAAGCAGAGACACTGAGTGTGACCAGTATGGGAAGAGATATTTTACAATGATCAAACGAGTACCAGTATAACAGATACACAAGGAAGGCCAGAAGAGTACAATGACAGAAGCAAACGAAAGACATGGCAAATTAGCCCAAATAAACCAATATTCAATTCATGAAGGAATCAAGTATAATTCAAAAGTTGAATATTAGAAGCAAAATACCTCTTCATCAAATCTTCATGAAATACGCAGAACAAATAAGAAAAAAACTGGAACATATTTTTGCAGCCTTTAATCAGTCAGTTCTAATGTAACTTTAATTTCAGTTTCATTCGTGCCGTTGATTAGGGATACATCTGTCGCAGCTGCTACTTTAAGTGTATCTTACTAGACAGTTGCGTTTTTATCATTACCAATAATTACTTCGGATAATTAATGTCATTCTTCGTATGAAATTCCTTTACAGACTGAATCAACCAAAACTGTCAACATAGTTTTCTTCGGTTTTCAAGCTGGTCTAGTTGGATGTCTATGTATGTATTTTGTGTACAGGTTGCATTAATGGAGCTAGAGGGCTGAAGATTAACATTTACTCATTATCATAACTGAAAAAAACTTTTTAAAAAAATGTCTCTCCTGAATAGATTTTTAGTGAGGGTTCAATTCGCAATGTAAGTTTATGCTAAATTGATCTTTGTTTGTGTCTGACAATATTCACTTGTTTTTGTGAAAACTCTGACAATTTCAGTGATCACTGTCCAACTAAATGCGAGAGAAGTAACATTCACTTATCACACCTTTTTCTAGTTTTTTTTTTAATCTATCACCCCCAAACCATAACGTGACAGTTTCTTTTGACAGACTAACAGGATCTGGATATTTGGGTTTTTCTGCGGAACAGGGAGAAGAAAAAAAACTCGAGATCAACACCTCATTTCAGCTCAGGGTGACCACTAGTTGGTTATATTGCTCAGCAAACATGGACAAATCAGAACTTTTTGGTGAAGTGGAAGTAGAGGGTTCGATCTACTCCAAATATTTCATGGTCCCCGTGGAGGGGAGTGGGGTAGTTGCTCCCCCCTTACCTGCACTATATGCCTATGTCTGCAAGGATATAAAAAGATCTGGCTTTGGTGATAATTTTTTAGTCTTACTTTGAGATTATTTCATTCCTTCAGGAATGGTAAAAAGGTGATGCATTTTGATCTTAGCATCATCTACCATTGTTTTGCATGATAATATCCCAGACATTAGATTGCCAATGGCACCGTTGGCTTTCCAAGATGCTCAGTTGTTAACCACTCAATTCCTTTTGTACAAACCACTACACAGACATAGCCTTTTTTTTTCTCACTTCTAATGAACAGCAAGTGCCTGGTGGGATTGCACATGAGTGATTATGAGATGGTGAGAAAATCTGTACATTCTTCATTGTTGGCAGGAAATGAATAAATACAGAAATTGGTAAAAAGAAAAAGAAAAAAAAGAAGCCAAACTGTGATCAGGAGAAAAGGGGGGGGGATAGTTAGTGATAGAGAAACAAAGGAAGTGTCTAGCCGCAGAAATCAAATCAAAGACAAATGTGGATTTTTCTAAGCTTCTTTGTGTTTGAACATACTGGCTTATTTATTAAGATCTCAAGATCAGAATTGTTCTGGATATCTAATACCTAGTAGGACAGGAGGAAGATCAAAAGGCTAAGGAGTAGTTGTTGTTGTCATCATCATTATTATTATTATTATCACTATTATCATTATTGTTGTTGTTGTAGCAGCTATCATTATTTAGCTCTGCCAAAGAAGTTAGAAAGGGTATATGTATTCACGCATACCTTCTTCCAAAAGTTCTTGATAAATTTCAGTGATATTCTGTGGAAGGATGGGTCATCAACTAAGGAAGTGCCGATCAAATTTTAGGGTTGGATTGGATCCGGGAATTTTTACAGTTTACCACCCTATATCATAGCTATATATAAATTGATTTTCATTCAGTTTTTAGAGACAATTGGTTTGGCAAAGATATCTGCTTTCTGTGTGCTTTCCAGCTGTTGTAATTCAACATATCTCTAATCTGGTTTTCATTCTGATGTCATTGGTTCTTGAATCTGCCTAAAGAGTTCTTCGATTTGGTTTCAAACCACAATTTGAACTGAAATTTAGCAGTTTATAAAACTGACTAGTTAAGCCAAATGTGTGAAGAACTAATTGCCATTAGAAACTGATTCAAAGAACTCTTAATTCAACAAATTTCATTGTTTATTTTAGCATAAATTATTACTTAATTTTTTTCTGATTCACATAAATTACATGTTCCCTTGCTTTGCAGATGGTTATCATATGTGTTCAATAACAGGCTCAGCTGATGGCTGTTACTAAGTTAGACGGATATGATAGGAAGGGAGGAGAGAAAGTGAAATTATTTAATAAGATAGTAGGATATTTTACCACCAATGAGAAAGCATAAGCACACTCAAATAATTCTCATTCTTTATGAAAGGATTTATATTGTATATTTTCCAAACTATTGGAAAAATCATTAAAAAACTATGTTCACTCAGGGGATTTCCTTCGGGGTCAATTACTCTTAGCTGGAATTTTCTGTGGCCCAGCAATGGCTATGTCATAGAGTTGTCGGATTAAGGAGGTACAAATATATGCTGGTATATATAATGATCATCTTATCTTTTTTTTAAATGTAAATATTAGACAGGGAGAAAATGGGAGTCTGAGATATCAAAGAATCTATTAGAAAACTTGAATGGCAATGGACAGGCCATGTTGCAAGAATGGCAGACAACCAATGGACACCATGACTCACTAACATGGATCCCCAGAGATCACATACGAAACTGAGGCCAACAAAATACCAGATGGAAAGATGAACTAGACAAATTCAGAAAATACTGGCTCCACGATGCCCATGATAGAAAAATATGGAGGATCCTGGGGAAGGTCTATGTTCAACGACAGACAATAAAAGACTGATGATGATGATGATGATGATGATGATGATGATGATGAATGTGCTGGTATTATTAGTAGGGAGCCATTTACTGAAGCTTGATACGGACAGTCTTCCAATTATCCTTATAAATTATATCATAGTCTGGTATATATTAAAAACTGTCAACTAAAACTGTCACATAGGTTTCTCCAGTTCCAAGTTGGTCTGGCTGGCTGGCTATGTATATATGTATGCATGCGTCACATATACATGCTGGATCAATGGAGCTGAAAAATTCAACATTCACAATTACAAAAACTTTTTTTTTTTATTTTTGAAAATTCCCCTCTAAATAGCTTTTTGTTGGGGTATTCAATTTGCTCTGAGACTTTTTTTGGCTAAATCAGCTTTGTAGTTTGTATTTGGCCACATTCATGCTTGTTTTTTGAAAATGCAGACTTTTTTCAAAGAGATCACACCTCAACAAAAGGCGAGAGAAGTAACTCTTTCATTGATCACCCCTTTTCCCAATTTTCTGGTTGATCACTCCCAACCATGCTGCCAAAAGATGTTGTCACATAACTGTTTCTATTGAGTGACTAACCAGACATCTCCTTGTAAGCCATGCATCTCTGTCCAGTTTATTTTGTGAAAAATGTAGACATCCTAAGGAGTCATTTTATAATTGTTGATGTCAGTTTAAAAGTATTAAGGTGCAGTTAGCCTAACAGTTATCTGGATGAAATAGGAAATTGGCTAATAGACTGAATCTTAGCTGGAGCTGCTTATGTTTAATTTTCACTAATGTTCTCTGGGAAGGCATGAATCCATTTCTCCCTATGCTCTGTCCCATTCACCCAATGTGTTTACCATCACCAGATATTGAGACAAAATATCTCATCACTGGCTAGCCATTATAGTCGATTGGAAAAAATGTGGAGACCTATCTCCCACAAGTACTGCCTTACCAGCTCAAGCTGATAGCTGCAAAAAACCTAACCTCAAAGTCAGTCTAGACTGGATACAGTCAATCGTGATAAAAGGGTTACAAAGAAACTCTGTATATCTATCAGGACTTAGCTCAAGAGCTTGAAAATATATAACTATGCAATTAGGTAAGAGAATACAAAAGGACAAAGAATATGACAGAACTTAGTACGTCCAAAATACTGAGAAAAGTGTTATAACTTTGAAGACATTTGCTGTCTCTTCACTTTCTCTTAGAGAGTAACTGGAAACTGTCAACCAAAACTGTCACAATCAACATGTTTTTTTTTTCAGTTTTCAAGTTGGTCTGGCTGGCTATATAGGTATTGTGCATACAGACCGTATCAATGAGACTAGAGGGCAAAAAATTTAAACATTTACTCTTTATGTCAGGAAAAAATAGTTTTTTTTATCGTTTTCTCTCAAACAATAAGTTTTAGTGGTGGGTCCAATTAATGATGTAATTTTTTGCTAAAATGACCTGTTCATTAGTGACAGGTTTTGTTCATGCATGTTTTGGGAAATTTTAGACTTTTCCAGTGATCGCCACCCAACAGAAGGTGACTGGAGTGACTTATTCATTGATCACCCCTTTTAACAATTTTCAATCATTGCCCACAAAATGGTATACTGCCAAAAAACGTTGGTCATGCGAGGGTTTCTATTGAGTGACTAACAGACTTTTAATAATCATTATCATTGTATACCTATATTTTATTATACTTATTTGTACATAGACATACATAACACTTCTTACATTCCAATGAAATACACTCATTCATTAGATATTTTTCTATTCAGTGATCTTATAATAATTCTATTGGGATTGAAAAGCTATCTGTACCATTCATTGGTAAGGCTTAAGGCAAAACCTTTGAGAATTGCTTTTCTATTGCCTGGGCACTGCACAACCTAATTAACCCTTCTGAGACTCCTGGGAAATATATATCCCAAGGTTTCTATGACTGCGGGGATATATATGTCCTGTAGATCTCTTTTACAAGTCTACTGGGAGCTATGTGTCACGAAAAATGAAGTAAATGAGATTTTCCTGGCTTTTACCATGACAGACAATGACATCATCATAGTATGAGACCCATGCAGAAATTAGTTTGCATTACATGACTAAACAGGAAAGACGTGTAAGCTAAGTGATCTACTAATTCCTTGATTTTCATCAGTCCCAAGATAAATATCTAAAGGGACGAATGTATCTAATCCTGTTTTTGGTTCTTTAAAATGTGAAAAAATTTTAATTCAATCAGAAAATAGTTTTTTTAAACATTAAATAAAAATTGAATAAATTTTTTTTTTCAATCTTTATTTAATGTTTAAAAAACCCAAGATGATCCCAATAATCCTAAAAAGAAGAGTATACAGCCAATGCCTTCTCCCGATAGTCACTTATGGAGCTGAAACATGGAACCTAACCCAGAGACAGACCTATTAACTGAGAAGTATGCAAGGTGTGCATGAGAGAATCATGCTCAACCGCACATGGAGAGATCACCAGACAGCACAGTATATAAGGAAGAAAACAGGTGTCCGTGACATCATAGGAACTATTATAAGACTCAAATGGCAATGGGCAGGCCTTGTTGCAAGAATGAAAGACAACCGATGGATATCACAACTCACAACATGGATCCCAAGAGAAACTGAGGCCAACAGAGAGAACTCTGGAGAGATGGAGAGATGAACTAGACAAATACAGGAATACTGGTTCCGCAACACCCATGATGGAGAATTGTGGCAAATCCTGGGGAAGGTCTATGTTCAATGACGGACGTTAAAAGACTGATGATGATGAATAAGAAAAATAAAATAAAAATTAGTACGTTTTTGGGTCTAGTATAACTTTTTGAAAATTTAGGCATTAAGCACCTACATAGGTTACTCTTGGAAGGGCTAAAGTAGAATCATTTCAAAAATAAGGAGTTAAAGTAATGATGTGCGGGTCTTTTTTTTGCAAAGGAATAAAAGATTACCATTTTCAATTTTAGTAATACAAAGAAGAATCATATTTAATATTGCAGACATTTTTGATGGTAATAGTCCAGTCAATAACTGCCAAAAGTGGCTATTTTTATCCACTTCTCTTCACAAGCACCAAAATCAGTCTGCATATACATATACATGCAAGTCTTTTGCCAGGTGAAAGCACTTTGGTACTGTCCCATGCTGGCAGATGGCGCCACCTCCATGTTCGAAACTAGGATAGGGCAATCGGCTTCACTAAAATGGTAATATCTCTGGTTCTAATCTCTATATTTTTATTCTATTTACAGATATAGACTCTGGAGAACATTCTCTGAATATAATTTATTACAACTGCCAATGAAGTTAGAGGAGTGCATGCATATGATTATGACTTTCCATTTTTCTTTCCATCTCTCCACACGATATCTCCAAAAGCACTGAATAAATTACAGTGAAATTTAATGTAAAGACAATAGAGTAAGGTAATAGGGTACAAAAAAGTTGATTGGATTTAGGGGTGGATCCAGGGATATGTTTTTGATATTTTCCAAATATTTTTCTGTTACATTTTCATACATTTACCTGTATGCTCATGACTCTCCATCTGATATCTGCAAAAGTTCTCAATGAATTTTAAAGACAATTAGTACAAGAGTGGACAATAGGGTATAAGTGATTGATTTTTTTGTAAGAATCCATGCATAATTAACTCCCTTACATCGTATCTATGTGTCCATACTACCATATCACCAATATTTCTTATCTGTCAACATGATATCCCAAAGATTCTCAATGAATTTCAATGACACTTTATGGAAGCGTGGATAATTGAATATGGAAGAAGACCTCAAATATTTGGTTGGATCCATATAGAATTATTTCCCTAATACTGTGGTTATATGTCGACACCATATAATATCAAAAGAAGAATGATATTCCCCTCTCATCGTATGTAGGTTTGAAGATGAATGCTCTTACTAGAAAAACCGAACTTGTAGATATCCTACTTGAGATGGATATTTTATCCTACGAGAGTGTCAGAGGTATCGAATAATGTAGCAAATGCTGTATGTAACCAGTTTTAGATACAGCAAGTTGTTTGTTCCCTGACTTTAAGAAGTGGTTTGTCCAGTATGAGAAAAACTTTGATCATAATCCACAGCCCAGAGTTTATTTCATGGAACAACTATACCTGTCTTCCAATTCCCCAGGGAAATGAAGCGAATCCTGGAACAGGCCAAGGCAAACCTGTACTTGGTCAAGGTACTGCAGGGAAGAGGGTCGTAGTGCCTCTTCCAAACACTTTTTACTGAGGTCATGTTGAAAATAAAGTCACCATATGCTCCCACCCCCTGGGGGGACCGTGTTGACCACCAGGTGTACAGATGCCAAGTGATTATCAGAGAGAGGCTAAGTGGTTGGAAGATGTTCAAGAAATATTTGAGATTGGAAGGTTAGAAGAGGACAGCTTCATATTTTGGGCAGGATGTCATACCTTGGAAAAATCTGCAGGTCCTTCAATCTGTCAGCTTGAGTGGCATTTTATTGCTTTTTCCAGAGAATTCAACTAGTGTTGCCATGATGAAACATGTCATGGACATCATAAAGAACGTAATATAACACCTGAATCTGGAGCAAGTACCTGTGATGGTTGTGGACAGGCCACTTTGCCATTGCCAAACAGGTTCAGCGGTGTTGGCACCAGGTGTATGAGGAAGATGAATACCTGATAATTTCGGTTGGGCTCCATATTGAAATGGTAGCATTATAAGCTGTGGATTCATAGCTGAAAGACATTCAGTGGGTTGAAACTTTAATTCAGGCTGGAACAGAAAAGACTAAAAAATCACTTCTGAAGGTAAAACACCTAACCAAGGCCAGGCATGCCCATCAAGTCGTAGCTGCAGCCCTTTTCTAAAGAGGGAAGCCTACAATAGAAAACCTAATAAAAAAAAAAAAGAGGAGTCGATACCACCATTCAATGAATGGAAAAAGGTAAAAAAAACAAAGATATTTACCGTCCAATCATTGGAACCTTTCCGTGGAACTGCAACTGACCATCTTGATTTGTGTGAGAGTACAGCTTAACGGTCTCTTGGCCTGTATGTAGAGTCCTTCTTGAAATTACTGTCACCTTCCAATATGTATGCAAATTGAACCCACAGTAAAAACATATGGGGGGAGAGAATAATAAGAATTTTTCTAGACATGAGTAAATATTTTAATTCTCCGTTCTCAAGGTCCATTGGTACAGCCTCTATGTATGATATCTATACAGCCAGTCTGAAAGACCAAGTTGAACATGAAACATAGTGCATGCTACCAGACAGGTCATGGTACTGGAATATTAGACTGGGGATGGAGCAAAGAGGATGACACTTAGATGTCATTCGGGACCTCTCTTCCAGAAGTATCAAAAGGTTGCAGGGAACTAGTTAAGGATAAGGGTCAGAGGGGCAGTAAAAGTCAGGGCAGTTGGTTGAAGATAAAAATGCCATGTACACTTGCTTATAATTGTGCGTGTATGCAACAAAATTTATATGAAACAACAGATGTTTATCTGAATGCCAAAGAATATTAATAGGATTACATGTCTTCAATTCATCATAATCTATTGAACGTCGGCAGACATGAACGTGAATTATTTTGCATTCTTATGCACTGCAGAGAAACTATAGATGTTACCAGAGAACGGAAAAATGTTATATTGATATATCTTAGTAACTAGTGTAGAGAAAGAAAGAAAAAATTGATGAATCATTTATGCTGCTTTTTCTAGGTGAATACATACTCTTTGGGAATTCCTCTCAAGAAATATTAGTCAAATCAATTCAAAGTCACTAAATTATACTTAGAGAATGTTCTCAGAAGTCTGTATCGGCAAACAGAATAAAGATTATACAGATTAGAACAGAAGATATGATAATTTTAGTGCACTACCCAAGTGTCGAATATGTAAGTAGTACCAAAGTAATTCCAACCAACAAAAGACTTGTAATCGTCATATATATATGTATGCCAAATTCAGTGCATGTGAAGAAAAGTGCACAGATATTTCACTAAAATTACAGGAGATAAAAAGTGTGGTATTGTCAATCCTCTCAAATAATAACAAAGTTTAAATTCATAGAAATAATGATGAAATATGTGGCAAATCTTGGAGAAGGTCTATGTCCAATGATGGACATTAGAGACTGCTGCTCCTGCTGATCTTTGTGCCTTGTGACTAAGTTTAGTAAATATTACTACACTATGTTTACATTATTATTATCATCATAAGTATATTATAGTTACTACACACATACAAGCAAATTGATACTAAGTCATAGATATTATATCATTTTACTATTTAAGCAAATTATATTGGTCTTTATCCCCCCTGGTCTAGCCTGTGCCAATTCTGTGTATAGTGATTGAACAACAAGTAAATATTATATAAGCCAATGTGGTAATCACATCAAAGATATGATTTTTATGTGAATAAGTGGAACATTAACTGGTATAGTAATTAGAGGATTATTAACTACTGAAATGAAAACAATTTCAGGAATAAGAGAAAAATTGATTAAAATATGATACTATTAAAATTTGTATTTGAAGAGAATTAGATCAAACAAAATCATGATAATGAAAAATAACAAAAATGTTTGGTTAGTCACTCAATAGAAACAGTCATGTGACCAATATCTTTTGGCAGCATGGAGGTGAAAAATTGAAGAATCGGAAAAGGGGGGTATCGATGAATAAGTTACTTCTCATGCCTTTTGTTGGGCAGTGGTCATTGAAAAGAGTCTAAATTTTCAAAAAGCAAACATGAATGCTGCTAGACTACGTTAAGAGACCATTTTAGCATAAACTTACATTGTGAATTGAACCCACAGTAAAAACATTGGGGAGGGAAAAAAAGAATTTTTTTAAACATAAGGAGTAAATATTTAAATTTTCCGTTCTCAATGTCCTTAGGCACAGTCTCTTTTACAATATATATATATATATATATATATATATATAGCTAGCCAGCCTGAAAGACCAACTTAAAAACTGAAGTTTGGTTGGCAGTTTCTAATAAAGAAAAGCTAACCTAGAAAACTCAGTAAGCAAACTTGGAGTAAATAATGAAATCATTTCTAGGACTTAATTCAATAACAGAAACCAGACTGTACATGACAGTAAAAAGCAATGATAATAAATAAATAAAAGGTTGGTTCAATCACACATCTAGTTGGCAGAAAAGCTAGAGCCCTGACCCCAAATTTAAAGGGAGATTCTCATGCAATTCATTGATGAGTTCTTCGTAAGCAGGGTGAGTGAATAGCAAAAAATCTTTTCATTTCAAAAGAAAATAGAATAAAAACAAGCATATAGAATTTTCCACCAGAAAAAACAAATTGAATGAAGATTTTTTTTTGTTTTTTGCTACCCCCGCCATTTTTTTTTTCTGTTTTATGCTTAGTTTTTAATTATGTCCCCTTTTTTTGTTATCTATTCGAGTCTTTTTTTTTAGAGGTAAAAAAATTCCCCTTTTTTTTATTCATAATAATAGCAATAATAATGATAATAATAATAATGCTTTATGCACTTTTTTCTTTTTTGGATATTGTCTGTTGCTCAGGAAAGTTCAGGTTGGCCAATTATGTCAAAAGAGAAAAATATACGTAAAAAATATTGAAAAGGAAATTGTTAGCTTTACATGGAGCTTGGGGGAGTGGGGATGAAGTAATAAAGCTGGAATGGTCTAAGTGAGAGTTGGGGGTATATAAAAAAAAAAAAAAAAAAAAAATTCTAAGGGCTCCTATACAATGGTTGTCATACTGGTCACCATAGAAACAATTTTTTTTTTTTTTTTGAGCGGTAGGGAATGGTAAGAGCGTATTATTCACTCTGGCCACCACTATTGAAGTAAGAACTAGAAATACAATTCTTCTTTGAAGTTTAAATTATCAATGGCCATTCCAAAGAAAAGGAGAATACTGATCGGACAGAAAGAAACAAAAATAAATAAGATTTAAAAAAAAGGTTCCAAAGAATCAGATGAAGTGCTTAGCTCAAATGTGTATTGGGAGGTTGCCTCAGAATCTCTTCCATTACTTTCAATGACATAAGGGACCAAGCATCTTCGGCAACCAGCACTGTTCAATATATTGGCTAAATTACCTTGCTTAAAGGAAGACTTGTTAGCTGCAGTATCATTTGAGATAATTTGAGTAGGGATAACCTTGATAATGGAGACACGCTGGTTAGTGCAAGTGGCTGGGATCTGTAAGAGATATTAGAAACCATCAAACAAAATAGTTTCTTCTGTTTTCAAGTAGGTCTGGCTGGCTATGTATGTTTGTATCAAGCACAGAGGCCACAGCAATGGAGCTAGAGGCCTGAAAACTATGCATTCACTCTTTATTTTGTCTGGAAAAAAACCTTTTTTTTTTTTGTTTTTAGAAACCCCTCCCCCAAGTAGAGTTCAGTGAGGGGCTCAATTTGCTATGTAACATTATGATATATTAGTGATGCTTGTTTTTTTTGACTGTTTAGTAATCATTGCCCCACAAAAGGTGAGAAAGTAACATTCATTTATCGCCCCCATTTTCCAATTTTTTTAATTGATCCCCCAACAGAGCATGCTACCCAAATATGTTGGTCACATAACAGTTACTATTGACTGACAAACCAGACCTGTTTTTTGATATACCCATGTTGAAAGAACACGATTAGTTTGCTTGTGTGTATTACCCTTTCAACCATGTATATACTTACACGCAATACAAATGGTACTTTTATAGCCTTGCTATCTGACTTAGATAGTTAAGCATTTTGTACAAGTGGCAGAGGTTGGTGTTCAAGCCCAGGTAAAATCCTAGATTTTGAATCCCAATTTTCAAAGTAGGCAAGCTCTCTCTACATTCTTCTCATCTGGCCTTGTACTGTACTAAATTAAGCCAAATAAATGTCTAGGGCACCCACTGCTAGTATAGAGAGTTTGATTCTCACTAAGAACACAACTACTGTGGCTTTGAACCAGACTAGGCTATGATTAGCATAAATAGTTATATGGTACTTTTAGGATAGCTTAATATTTACCACCAATGCTAGAGGTTTGTTTTTGAGTTAAAGAATTTTCAATTTTGCGGAGCTAGAAAGGAGGTCACCTAAAAAATAACGTTTTTAAAAATTAAAGCAATTTCAGTCCCATTTTGTGAATTTTCTTCCATTTAAAAATGATCATAAATAATTGGAAGCAGGAATGTTATTTAGTTTCTAAATCCCTTGGTGACTTTTGGGACACCCTGTACAAATAGGATTTTTGACATATGATTCCCCCATTGAAGTTCAAACTATCAATAACAAATCTTCAATTTCAAGGTTTACGTTATCAACGACAGTTCTAAGGATAAAAACAGGCAACAACAGAGAGAAGAGATGAAAGAATGAATTAAAGCTATTCCTGGATTAGAAATAAGCCTTACATAATAGAAGTAGGATGTAGAATTGAGGTCAAATACTTTTGAATGGCTGGCTCAAATCTCTTTCATTGCTTTCAGAGTGATATTAAATACTAAGGTTGTGAGCCATCATCTAAGATCTTTTTTCTTTCTTTCATCAAGATATTACATAAATTACCTGGTTTAAGTAAAGACCTGCATGCAGTGATATCTCTATGAATGAAATAAGATTATTTATCTGATCTTTGATGTGATTAGAACAATTGGATTCAATTTCTGCTGTCTGTCATACCATTGTTAGTCCTAACTTATTTGCATCACACATACTTGGGAGCCTGTATTTCTTCTTAGGCTACACAGTCCAATCAGGACAAGCCAACCAAATTTAGCCATATCGCTATATCTCCCACTTTCTATGAAAGTCAATACCTCACCATCTTTACTTACTTGTAGTATTAGATGTAATAGTATCTAAATTTGTCAAAATGAAAGAAATAATAATCAAAAAGATTGGTAAAAATTGACAGTGCTTCATCTAAAAAAATGAATGTCTTATTTCATGAATTATTTAAACTTGAAATGGTATAAGGCCAAATTAGATGATAGGGAATTGAGAGAAAGATTGTGTTGTGCCTTTTTTTGGAGGTAATAGGAAATGGAAATTAAAACTTTTACCTAGACTTGAATGCCAACCTCTGCAGCTGGTGGGAAATATGCAACTATTTCAGCCACATGGCTGATTACTGCCAATAGGTATGCATGTATATATGAATGCATATAATGGTTTAATCATGGTCATCAGTTTCTTAACGTCCGTTTTCTCAGTACTTTTTGAATTTGTCTAGCTTGACTCTCCATCTAGTAATCTGCCAGCTTTGGTTGCACATGCGAGTTGTAATGTCTATTGGTTGTCTGCCATTCTTGCGACATGGCCAGCCCATTGCCATTTGAGTTTTTTTAATGGATTTTATGATATCTCTGACTCCTGTCTTCTCCCGGATGTATTGTGCTGTCTCTCCAAGTGAGGTTGAGCATAATTCTTTCACATGCACAGTTCTCAATTTGTGGGTCTGTTCCATGTTTCATCTCCATAAGTGACTATACAGAAGGATGCATTGGTTGTATACTGTTCTTTTTAGGATTAATGAGATGATTGGAACACTGCAATCATAATACTTTTATATCAAAGAGGAAACCCGAAAGCCCCCAATAACTACAGACCTATAAGCCTACTTAACTTCATGTACAAACTTACCACAAAAATTATCATCAACCGAATCACAAAAATACTAGATGAGAACCAGCCAAGAGAGCAAGCTGGCTTTAGAGGAAGCTACTCAACCATGGTCCTCCTACATTTGATAAATCAGCTGAATGAAAAAGCAGCAGAATATAAGCTACCACTTGTTGTAGCATTTATCAACATAAAAAAGGCCTTTGACTCAGTGAAAATCCTTAAAGTCATGGAGGCCATCACTCTACAAAGTATAGATCGTGTATATGATGAAATGCTGCAACATATATACAGTCATAACAGCTCCTTTTTCAGGCTACATAAAGACTGAGCCCTTCCAGCTCCAAAAAGGGGTAAGACATGGTGATAGCAGCTCACCCAAACTCTTCATAGCCTGCCTCGAAATCTTCAGAAACTTAGACTGGCAGAATGGAGGAATGAAAAAAGATGGTGTATATCTGAGCAATATCAAATTTGCAGAAAACATTGCCTTTTTTGCAGAAAACTTACACAACCTCCAACTAATGCTAAATTAACTAAATGAAGAAAACTAGAAAGTTGGTCTACCCATGAAATTCAGCAAAACGAAAGTCATGTGCAACAACCATGTCGGAAATAAGAACATGACTATTAAAATCAAGAATGTGAAACAGGAGAAAGTAGATCACTACCTAGGACAATGAATCTCCATGAGACCCTCAAAAGAAGAAATCAAGCAAAGAACCACTCTGGGATGTCAAGCCTTTGGCAGAGCAAGCTCAACCTCCAAAAACAAGATGATATAATGGTTTACATGAACAAAACTTGACAGAATTTTACATAACTATTCAGTCTTAGCCTTTTTCTCAAAAGTTATATGGAATTTTAAGAAAACTAATACTACCATGACAATATGGTGACACTTGTTTTTGCATTCTTCATTCAACAACAATAAGTTAATAATTGATAATTTTTTGAATATCAGGAAGAGACAGGGATGAGATGATATAAATATGGCTAACATTTAAGAACGCTATCCACCTTCTGTACCTCTCAAGGTGGTGCATATTTTGATAACATAACAAATTTCTTAGTTATTTGATTGGCTGTATTGAATTTGTATTATAATGATTGACAAGATATTTTGTCTAATCTTTTTTCAGATAGAATGCTTTTGGAGTGAAGATTACTGTTTATAATTTTCTTTTAATATTTGAATTTGTAAATAAATGTAACTATTTTTATGTATTGTTGAATGTTTAAATTCTTTTTGTCTTTCATTTAAATATTCACTGTGAACACTTGTCCTTTTAAATGCTCCTTAGATTTATTGAAAAAAAAAAATAACTTGCCTACATCATATTTGTTTAGTGTCATGTAAAGATCTGACAGAATTTTTATGTTATGAAAGTGGCATGATAGGATATTTCACTAAATTCCAATTAATCTGATTTTACAGGTGCACACTTATTAAGACAAGGAGACCAACAGTCAGTCATTCATTCAAACTGGAAAAGTAGAAGGAGAAGGAGAACAAACGCAATATCATTCCAAGTTCTTATCTTTCCCTGGTCCATCAAAAACCTGGATTACTAAAAAAAAATGGAAGGGAAATTATTCTGTTGTGGTCCATTGAAAACCTGGATTATTACAAAACGGAGAGAAACTTATTCTGTTGTCAAAATTTTCCTAATAATGAATACTTGAACAAGGAAGAAAGAAGGACAAAATGGAACACATAACTTTGGTAAGTAGACCGAAACATGAGTGAATTAATATAGGTTTCTTAAATGTGTGGAAAAAGAAGAGAAGAGATGCTGGACAAAGGTTCTCAGTGTGGTGTGAAGAGATGTTATTTAGCTTACAGGCTATAATTCTAAAACTTGGCATAGGGTTGTTGCAATAAATGCTTGCAATTTAAAGAGACATTGAGTCAAGAAGGGTGTGCCATATAAAACAAAAATGGATGTAGCTATTATTGTTTTCTCGTAAGTGTTGTCGTCCAAACCTGGAATCAATAAATGTTATTACTCTGTTGATGGAGGTATGCAGGACACTCGCTCTAGAACATGTACAGGTATACCAATGCTTATATTGACATGAAAGCACATATATGTTTCTATCCATACATATATATATACAATTAGATATGAGTACGTGCCTATTTCTATCAATATCTATACACATCTATCATGAAGAAATAATGATAACCCAATGTTGAACTCTTCATATTTATATAATTATAAAATATTTGACACTTTAAGGATTGACACATACTCATATACTTGCATATATATATATATATATATATATATATATATATGTTTGTTGTTATATCATTTCTTTTAAACAGCTTTCATACATACATATACATATATACATATATATATATATATATATATATATATATATATATATATATATATATATATATATATACATATATATATGTGTGTGTGTTCATTGTTTTGATATCTCTTTTTTAACAGCTTTTATATATATATTTAAACAGCATACAATTTTCTCTAAAAAAATATGCCTGGCAACCATCGAAACGCATCGAATTATGCCCACATTATAATGACGATGTTTGAGATGTAACACCTGCTTTTCTCTTGAATATTTTTACTTCACTTTCCAATTGTCACTTTCATTTATATATATATATATATATGTATGAGGGCTGTTAAAGAAGAAACCCAAACTTATAAAATAGCATAGCAATGAAGCATTTTAGCAAGCTTGCTACTGTTATGTTGGGTAGAAGTGACCATTTCTATTGAGAAAAAAACTGCATTACACCACGTTGGTTAGTGTGTCTGAGTTATACATTCTAAAATGAACGTTTGGCTTTTTTTCTCTCCAAGTCAACAGACAACGATCACATTGAGGAACTGCAATCTGTGGTCCGTAGAAATTTTTACCCGAATGTCGGAAGAGGTAAAAATCTGTAGAAGTCAGGCTTTACAAAGTTTACAAAACAATCTTATACAATATCAAAATTATTTATAGAGATGAGAAAAATTGAAATCTACCACATGAGAAACGAAAGAACAAACCGGATTTTATAATCACCAACCTTGATAATTCAATGAAAATACTCTGAAATACGAACAGGGATGTGTTAGGCCTGCTTGGAAGCAGACATAGTCAGACATTCTCCAACAGTGTTCAGTTTTCAAACCCAGGTAAAGGCCAGTACTTTGAAATGTTGATTTTTCAGGTGTGTAAGCTCTAGAATATTTTATGAGATGATCTTTCTCCCATTTTGACTAATTTAAGTGAAGAGAATTTTGAAATAGTTATTTACTAAACTTTGCACAGATCATAGAATCACTTCCCAAGTACCACACTATGCAAGCACTCTCTGTCTAAAATACATGAATATAAACATTCTATTTTTATGCTCTTGGAAATTATATAGTTACTCATACTAACACGATTTCCTTGACATTTTCTGAACAAGGATATTAATATTTCCTTATACAGATGAATACTATAGCTCTCCAAAATTGCATATAAAAAATTTGTAGATATATACTGACTACCCATTGCCATATAGAGGCTTTCGTTAAACACTCTCAAAAGCTCCTATATCTGCTTGTGTGTTAATACTTGTCAATGCACACAGCAGCAGCAAGCACCAGAAACAACTAAGATATGAAACAGATAGCAGCCCTAATCCAAAATGGTATTAAATGTTTCTTTATGAGACTTCAACAATATTTTGGCAGAGTTTCTCTACAACAGAGAGCGCACTAAAGCAATTTCTACCCACTGAATCACATATTAAGATGGAACATAAATTTTCTTCATGGTTCCAGCGTTAAAAAGCTGTGAGGTTCTACTGAGAAGGGCAGAAAAGGAGAGGGGTTCAGAGTGGTGGAGTGGTCAAGGCATCAACGAGTTCACACAAGGACTGGATTTATAACCTTGGAAAGATTTATCATTGTTATTATTCAGACTGCCCCCTCTTTGTTTTTGGAGGCCGGCCAGCCAGTTAGCAAAGAGTATCCCGTCCCCACCCAGAATTGGTTGGTTGAGTTTGTTTACGTAGCCGTACTTTTATACCAGATATAAAACTGCAATGAAAAAACGCGAAGAGAAAAAAAAAAATGTAGGTGAGAAAGTAAATTCCATTGCGAGTAAGGTATTTGTTTGCCATCTCATAATGGCAAAATGCGGTATGTAATCAGTGTTTAATGTGGAATAATCTGTACACTAACACAATACAGTCACATTTTTAAGAAGAGGTCATCTACTCCCGATTTCATCGCGGACATCGAGATAAGCACTGACTCTATTTCCCAGCCCTTATTGCAATAAGGAAAGTGCTGTGAGGGGAAAAGTTAATTTTGTTAATCAGTTTTTTACCCCCTCTCTCGCGTGTATCTTTTTTCTTTTAAGTAGAGATCAGCTTTCTATGCAAGTCTTGCGCCTTTCCTCTGTACCTCGGTGGGCTATGACTGCTAAGCTGACTGAATGCCCACCACTGAGGCCTTGTGCTCGATTAGTCTAAGCTGAGTAATTATACTGTTCTCATTCTTGGCCCATCATGATTTTTATCATCAATTGTAGGACATAGACCTTCCCCAGGATCTGTCAGACCTCTCTATCATGGGTGTTGCAGAGCCAATACTTTCTGAACTTGTCTAGTTAGTCTCTCCATTTTGTATTCTGCCGGCCTTAGTTTTGCATGTGATCTCTGGCAATCCATGTCATGATTCATGATGTCCAACGCAACATGACAAGCCCATAGCCATTTGAGTTGCCTAATTTCCGTCATGGAGTCAATATTTTCTGAACTAGTCCAGTTCATCTTGCCATTTTATGTTTTGCTGGCCTTGACTCCACATTTAATCCATGGGAATCTATGTTGTGAGTTGTGATATCCATTGGTTACATTCCATTCTTGCAACAGAGCCAGTCCATTGCCGTTTGAATTTTCTAATGGATTCTAAGATCTTGGAACCCTGTTTTTTCCTTGATATATTGTGCTGCCTTTTGATCATTCCATGTAGGTTGAACATGATTCTTTTATGTGCATGTTGTATGCTTCACAGCTTGAGGGAAAATCTCTTGGTTGGGTTTCATGTTTCAGCTCCATAGGTGACTATTAGGGGGACGTATTGGTTGTATATCCTTCTCTTTAGGACAAATGGCCTTTTCTTGTTCTTGAAGGTTGAGCTTGCTCAGCCGTAAGCTTGCCATTTGTCCTTTTAAGAACTGAAACTTTATGTATTTGATACTTGAATGAAGATCACACTCAATGCTCCTACCACTTGTTCTCTCTCTATATATATTTACATAAGAGCAAGTCAAAAAGTATCGCTACTAGTTCCAGTTTATACAAGAGTCTGTTCCAAGCAAAATAGATTTTAATGTATATCTCGGATAAGTGGTTTGTTGCAGATTAGTTATCTTTTTCATACACTCATCTTCGATACTACAGTGTGAAAATAGGTATAAAAGTATCAGTCATTCAAACTAGTAGAATTATTATTTATTATCATATATATATATATATATATATATACATATATATATATATATATATGTATATAAACTGTATGATTCTGGTATTTTATAGATAAATGTTTTGGATTAGTTTAGCAAGGGGAAAATAACATAGCATGAAATATAAACAAGCAAAACTGAAAAGGCTTAGCTCATAAAAGCCAAAGATGACTAATCTTATAACTATCAAGCTATCCAAAGCGTCCCATTGAATATAAAATAAAAAAATAAGTGTTCATTTTTCTGCTTAAGCGATAAAGAATTGGTCCCTAATTTCTGTAACCTGGAACAATTAAAAGATAATCATCCAGTGTAATCCTTTCAAAGATTACAAAAGTAAAACTAAATAAAGGCTACAATTTAAGAAACAAAAAAAGAATGAAAAAAAAATCAAATTCATAGAGAAAAAAAAAAAGCAAAGATCTAATTAGTTGATTATTTTAATAGAACATTCTGGAATCTGTATTAGTCTCTGTCCAGTGCAAAACCTCTTGCTTCTGAGCTGTGCCCAAAGAATCAATATTGATTTGAGCTAAATTAAAACCAGAATATCAGTATGGCAATGCATATTGAAAGCAGATATTATTATTAATGATATCCATACAATAATGGCTCCCCATTCTGACTGAATATCTTCAACGTCGATTATAATTATCTACATCAGATTTGAAAAGGTTTTTTTTTTCCCCTTTATTGAGGAAAGGGAGAGAAACATAAAATAACATAAAGATGAAATGAACAGGCAAAAAATCGGGGGCATTCAATGATATATAAGATTTTCATTAGTTGAAAAATTGTTTGATCTTTTTTTTTTTGCAAGAATGTTTATGCATTATTATTGGTGGGAGAATAAATAGATGTATTAATCCCAATATCTATTCATTCATAAGTTTGTGTGTGTGTGTTGGGGGGGGCATACACACGTGTAAATATGTAAATGTATATTATAGATAAGGAAAATTTCAAAGCCGAAAGAGGCAGATAAAAGGGCCCGTTCGATAAATATGCATCGATGATATTAACTAATCCGTAGGTTTGAAATTTGCTGAGAAAGGGGTGAGGGCGAAGAGAGAAGTTAACCTTTTAAATGGCCAAGTTTCAATTCAATTTGAAAATTTCATTCAAAACCGTTTCTGAGCTATACTAGCTGAAAACCTGACCTACGTTATTGTGAAGATTGAGTCCCTTTTGCTCCCATTCAAGCATAAGCACTCTTTCCCATTCTTACCATTGTTCCTTACATTGCATCTTATAATCCAGCAGTATATTAGAATACGCAAATGAGATCAATATAAAATATGATTTCAGTCACTTCATTCTATCTTATTCTTTTTATTAGTGCTTCGATTGGATGAATGTTTCCTTATCTATAAACTTTATGAAGCACCTTTATATTATTTGGAATAAAATCCAAAGAGGTCATAGAATTATATTACTAATCTGCTTGTTTGTATGTGTGACTGTTACATCATCAGCCTTGTATTGTCTGTCGTCAAATATAGATCTTCCCAAATATTCACCACACCTCTTTGTTATGGATGTCACGGAGCCAATATTTTCTGAACTTGTCCAGTTTGTCATGCCATCTTATATTCTGCTAGCCTTGGTTTCACATTAGATCCCTGGGAATCTATGTTGTGAGTCGTGATATTCGTTGGTTATTTTCCGTTCTTGCAATGTGATCAGCCCATTGCCATTTGAGTTTTCTAATAGATTCTATGATGTCTCGGACTCTTGTTTTCTCCCTGATATATTGTGCTGTCTTATGATTTCTCCATGTGAAATTGAGCATGATTCTTTTATGAGTACATCGCATGTTTCTCAGTTTGAGGGTTAGTCTCTTGGTTAGATTCTATGTTTCAGCTCCATAGGTGACTATCGGGAGAATGCATTGGTTGCATACTAGCTTAGCAAATACAAGAATTCTAATCCAACTAGAATTCATCCTTTTACAATGCTCATGAATCTAGGTAAACATGCCTTAGCTTGTGTTTCTTTCGTGTGGTTGCTATACTGTGCACTTTGTTCATCTACATAAGCAAATATGCGCATATACACATTCATGGATTTAAACTAATATAAAATTATTTACTGTAGAAAGATTTGTTTCATTTGTCATTTATGTAACTACTAATGAACAAACAATGAGCTGTAAAACTTTCTTTAGACTCAAATTTTTTATCTTATACTAACCATTATCAAGTTATGTCAAGTATTTTCTTCCAATTTTAGTTGCTTTTTATCACAACAATTCAGACCGTCAGTTTATGGTAGTGAGTAAACAGCTGGGAGAAGAAATAAAGTACTAGCTCTTAATGAAAAGCAATTGAAATCAAAGTAAAAAAAAAAATACAAGACAAAAATTAACAATCAATGGTAATTCTTAATCTAATTAAAATAAATCCAAGATATCATTTTATATTAGGCAAACACCATATTCCATTGCCATAATTAATTACTGTTAAATGTAGATCAGACAAGACAAAATTAGGCATGAGTTAATCATATCAACATCAAATAATCTTGATATTATGCATTTGTGTACAAACATTTGGATTTAGAATTCCTTTCGTATGGATCCCTTCCATGTACTCAAATACCAGGAATGAAAGAACAAAAAAAAAAAAAAACTCAAATGGTTCTCATACTTTACAGAACTCTCTAGTCAAAGAGGGAGAAAGTATTGTTTACCCTGGAATTGTAATTCATCCAGTTTCTTACAGAAAATACTTTTGTCCATTTTTTTGAAACATGGATCTGCGTAACAATTCTGTATCAATGTTAATAGAAAGAAAAGAAAATAATAGGAGGGGAATGCAACTTTGGTTTGATGAGATTAACTCTTCCAGGGTCTTCCCCAGTTGATGATGTGGACTAGAACCACTGTTATCTTATTTTTTATTTTGATAGAACAACAGTCTGAGCAAAATCTTAAGAAGCATAATGTAAAAATAAAAATGACAAGAAGATTACAAAATATTAGAAGACTGAGGATAAAAGCAAATAGAAGTAAGGCAAACGGTAAGGAAGTGAATTTTTAAAAATGGACTAATATAAAAAAATTGAAACAAAACAATATGGCTGCTATCAATTCTTTGGGATAAATTGCAAGACACTGTATACCTTTCTTCGTCGATTTTACTAAGTAATGCTCCCTTCCACTCCTCTGGTTTGTTTTGAACACTGAAGCTACTGACCCTGGCATTTGGTGGGTCAGGGGGGAGGGGCGGGAGATTATTTGATCTATTTCATTCCAGAAGAATAAAAACATTACCAAAGTACCCTAGCATACGAAAAACTATCCGTAATCCTTCTCTCTCTGTCTCTCTCGTCAGTAGTCAATTTTTTTTACAAAGTGATCCATCATTTTTATTCATTTATCTATTATTACTCTGATGTATCAAAAACTGATCACATATATCCACTCTATAGATGACTCATAAATATGAATTTGGATGTTTTTAAACCATTTTTTCTAGAGGAATGGTAAAGGTTAAATATGAAATTTACCATTCTGAAAGCAGAACTTCACGGAAAATATTTCTATAGAAAAATATATCAATGGTCCAGATGTGATATCTAACTAATCTGGTCTGGTTTTGTCTAATTAGTCTTAATTTCCATATCAACCTAGTATTGTTTATTATGAAATGTTGACACTATGTTGGAGATGTTAGCATAAATCTTTGTGTATTAAAAACACTTGGCTCAGACTAGTCATACAATAATGACAATTATGAAATAATTATAAAACCCAGAGAATCTGTTGTATATTTATTTGAAACTGTCAGTTAAAAGTATCACCAAAACTATAATCAAAGGTTTCCTAAGTTTTCAAGTCATTCTGGCTGGTTGTGTATTATAAAAACCATCACTTGACTAATATCTCTCAGCAGCAAGCCATGTTGGGAGTGATCAATCAAAAAATTGGAAAAAAAGGATGATCAATGAAAAGGCCACTTCTCTCAGATTTTGTTGGGCAATGATAACTCAAGAAAATTTCAAATTTTTAGACAAATCTGAATGCTGCTAGATACAAACTAAGGTAGCATAAACTAAAAACCCATTTAGTGGTGGGGAGGTTTAAAAAAAAACAACAGACATAATAGGGAGTAAATGTTAGAGTTGTCAGCCCTTTAGCTCCGTTGGTACAGTGCGTATATATGATAGATATACAGCCACCCAGCAAGCCAAACTTGGAAACTGAAGAAAGTTTTGGCGACAGTTTGGGTTGACGGTGTCTCATTACAATGAAAATGAGTTTTGAAAATATCTTTATTCAAGATGTTTTATTTAGTTATTAGTTATGGAAGAGGTGATTCATAAAGAAGTGATTTTTCTTGCAAGCGACACCAAATCAATGAACTATCAATAATTCTTTCATTGATTTCTCTCCAGAAGCCTCTTGAAAATTCGACTAATTTTCAAACGAGCGAAGGAGGTCCCAGAACATTTGTTCACCTATGTCAAACGCTGCTGTTGTTTGGCTGAGTCAAAGAGGACATTTTACACATGGTCCTTTAAGAGGTGTCCAAGATGCACAGCAGAATTGGATTTCCAGACCACCTGCCAAATCCATCTTTTCGGGGAAAAAAAAAAAAAAAAAAAAAAAAAATTCAATCAAGCTTTCCTGATCTGAGTGTATCTCTGACCAGATTTATAAAGGGGGGAAAAGGGCAATTTCCCAGGGCCCTCTCTGTACAAAAATATAATAATTAAGAAAATTAGTTTCATTAATAAGGAATAAATTGATAATGCTGGAAATTCATTTCATCATAATGCCTTCAATACTAAAAATCTACATTTTTACTGGCATGTATCTACCTCCAATATATAAACTTTTTTTTTCTTATTCCATGTTACCTCCACCCAATAGATTATTAGTGGGGGGTTCAATTTATAATATGCTAAATTGGTCCCTTAGTTTGAGTCAAAGTTGTTTTTTGAAAATTCCAACTTTTTTTTTTTTTTAGAGATCCTGGCTCAGCAATAAGTGAGTGAAGTAATTTATCCATTGATCTCCCTTTTTTCAAATTTTTCAATTGATCACCCCCAACATGGCATTTTGACTAAGACATTGGTCATATGACAGTTTTTATCAACTGACTAACCTGACCTGTTATGAAATACCATCTGTATTTGTATGCTTGATTAATGTAGATGATTTTTTCTCCATACATAAATTACTTCTTTATAAGAAGATCTTCAACTGATCTTTTATAATTATACTTTATATTTACAGGTCTTGCTCCTGACCAGCTTGTCCCAATCAGACCATGGAATGTCCTTTGCAATAGAGGAAAAAAATATCAACCAACTCCAGGTATTACACATATGACAAATTAACTTACAGCTTGATCTAAGAGTCATTTCATTTTTAAAGAAAGCAAAACCGAGGTTAGAAAAACATAACCAAAGAAATAATTCTCCTCTATCTATGCATGAAGGCATATAACTATAAATTTTTATGAACACATCACCAAGACATAACATGAATGAAAGATCAGTACAGACTTGGTAAAGACAGAGAGGAAAAAATTATAAAAATTACCTGTCTACTTCAGAAAAGGTTACAATTTTGTCAATAGCTGGACCATCCTAAGAGAATTTTCCTGCAAGTATGCAGCCCTCTCAGAACACACCCCACCATTTATATTCATGTGTACAACTCATTAGTCCAGCTTATGAGAGGCAAGCCTTATCCTAAGCCAAACATTGGTGCTCTTCTAATACTGCAATCTGGAAGATATCACAGCTCTCAACATACCAATTTTTATTCATCATTAGCACTTAGCCAAATGGTTTAGATTTATCCCCCCCATTTGCCTCATTTATTTGTAGCTCTTAAAATAATGGTGTTTTTAAATCCAGAATTCATATTCTATTGTGGCAAAATACCTGAATTTAAATCCATTGTGCAAGTAAGCATTGTCTATAGAACTTGTCAGATAGTGGTCTCAGTTTAAAGGTCAGAAAAAAAAAAAAAGATGAGTGACAGTCCTTTGATACATTCACAGCTGTATTGTATTGCTTCTAGTGGCCCCTAAAATTCTGGAATTCCAATCTACCTAATTCTTCCACCTGCTCTGCTGCTGAGGTCTTTGGTGTCTCACATATCCAAGCACACACACACACTTAAAACACAGATACATACTGGCAACTCTTGTGATATATCTCCCTTTCACTGGCCCTTACTGAACCTAAGAGTCTACCAGAGGACTGCCATAGATGTTTTGATACTGATAAAAGCAAGTATATTGTATATTTAAGAATCATAGTGTCTATAGGTCACTGGTTTTGAAAAAAACAAAAACAAAAAAAAAAAAAAATCGTTCTGTACATAAAATTTTATGAATGTATTCAGAACAAATACACCACCATCGCAGCACTGTTTGCAATTATACAGTCTGAACAAGAACATCTACAAAAAAAAAAAAAAATTGTAATGATAATATTAATTATGAAATTTAAAAAAGAATAACTGAAACAAAAAAAAAAAAAAAAAAAATGGAAATGACATTTCAGGTTTCCTTTCTGTTGATTGAGTGTTTACATCACTGGTGAAAAAAAACAAAACAAATCCCTGTGGCACTGTTATGGGGAAAAAAGAAAAAAAAAATGAAAAGAGAACTTATAAAAAAAAAATTAAGAAAATTTTGAAATTATTTGATACTTTACAATTAAAGGACCAATCTAAATTCTTATTCAGTGTTTTTGTTTTATTTCTTTTCTATTCAGCTCTGAAGGTGATCCCATTCTGTAGAACAATGGTATTACTGCTAATATATACATCATCATCTGCTTTTTAGCATCCATTGTTTGACTTAGCCCTTCCCCAGGATCTGCCAGACATTTCTATCATAGAGTCACGGAACCATTACTTTCTGAACTTGTCTAGTTCATCATGCTATCTTGTTGGCCACAGTTTCATATAGGATACCTGGGGATCCATGTTGTGAGTCATAATGTCCATTGGTTGTCTTCCATTCTTGTTACTGGACCAGCCCATTGCCATTTGAGTTTTTTGATGAATTCTATTATATCCTTGACTCCCGTTTTTTCTTTGATATAACCTGCTGTCTTGTGATCCCACCTTGTGATGTTGCTCATGATTGCATGGTTCTCAGTTTATGGGTCAATATTTTGGTTATATTTCATGTTTCAGCTACATAGGTGACTATCCAAAGGATGCAATAGTTGTAGACCCTTCTTTTTTAGACTATCAGGATTTTCTTGCTCTTCAAGGTTGAGCTTGCGCTACCAAAATCCTGCAATCCTAGAGTGATTCTTTGCTTGATTTCCTCTTTGAAAGGTTTCATGGAGATTTGTTGTCCTAGTTAGATGTAGTGGTCTACTCTTTACAGGTCTGTGTCTTCAAATTGGAATTTTGTGTCTTTGTACCCCACATGTTTGTTGTACATGACATTTTTTTTTTTTTACTGTAGACCAACTCAATTGATTCTAATCATGCTTTTAGTAAATTCTGACCTTGTATCATTGGAAGAAGTTCACCTGTTCTGATGAGTCTCTCTCCTGAATAAGAAGGACGACTGAGTGTGAATCCATCATAATCTGAAGGAAGTGATTGCACAAGGATACACTGGAAACAAGCCACTAAAAGCAGTATGATGGTTTGGACAACATTCTGCTAAAGAAAAACAAAACAAAAAAAATCTTGGTCTTCACATTCATTAGGAAGGTATTTTTTCATGTGCCACTTACCTGAACATTATGTATTGTGCATCAGTTAAAAACTATTAAAAAAAAAAAATTTATAATGAGGAGTACAGTTTAAATTTTCAGCGCTCTAGCTCCATACATGCATACATACATAGTCAGACCAACTACAAAACTGAAGAAACCAATGTTAGCTGTTTTGATTGATGTTTACTAATAAAACCTGATTTATTATCTCTAGAAGTCTGTTGAACATGAGAGAAAGAAAGAAATTCTGATGAGTCAAAATGTAATCAAATACGTCACTGATAAAAAGATCCTAAATAAAATCTACCTGGTCACAAAGGCACCAGGTGTGTTAAATGATGAAACATGACAGCATAACTCATCAGACTGAACCAGAGGTTTGTGAGCGTATAGGAACACATCTCATCAGACTGAACCAGAGGTACTCGAGCATATCGGAACACATCTCATGAGACGGTACCAGAGGCACTTAAGCATATCTGAACACATCTCATGACACGGTACCAGAGGTACTTAAGCATTTAGGAACACATCTTCTGAGACGGTACCAGAGGTACGTAAGCATGTAGGAACTCTTTGGTTTCGTCAAGCAAAGAATTAGATTTGCCCATAATTTTATGTGGTTTAGCTTGAATAATACTATCCCAAAATTTAACACTATTTTGCCCAAATTTGGGATGGGGGTGCAATTCCCCTTCCCCCACCCAACATACAACTATGGCGGTAAACGAATACAGAGAGAAAAAACAGAGACAGAGAGATTGATATGTGACTATGTACAAGTACATCAATAACCTTCCTTGCTAATGCTCTCAATCCAAGGTCAGATAGTAATATGAGATTAAGCATTATTCAGTGAAAATTTCAGATCCAAATCCAGCTTATCACTGTGTCTGGCTACAGACAAATAGATATATTATACACACACACACACACATATATATATATATATATATTTACATATAAGTGAAAGAGTGATGGGATCAGACTAATGTAGAGGAGGTAGATATTTACAGACTCAGATAGAGACTATTTCAGATTTCAGAAAAACTTTTTTAGCAAATGATGTTCATGTTCATATATATATATATATATATATATATATATATATATATATATATGTGTATAACATCAAACCAAAAAATGAAGAACTTTGGAAATTGGCAGAAAGTAAAAAAATTTAAGTAGAAGAAAGACAATGAATGAAAAAAATAATGAATTTAGCAATGAATGAATAGAATGAAAATAAGAATGAGCAGAGAAAGACAAAGAAGATTAAAAAAAAAAATGAGTTGGGGGATAATTATGAGGAGAAAAACTGAAAGAACCACTAATGGAGTGAAAAGAAGGAAAGTGAAATGAAGAAAAAAAGAGAAGGAAAAAAAAGGGAAAGAAAAATAATGAAGAGGAAAGAAAGGAATGGAGTGGGAGGGACAAAAAGAGAGAAAAGGATGAAAAAAGTCTCTCGACAAAAGGGGTCAAAATATAAGAAGTAAGGAAGGTAGAGAGACAAAGGATGGAAGAACGAGAGGAAATTAATAAAAAAGTTGAAAGAAAAAAATTCCATGATTTTCAAATTAAGGGAGAAATGTTCTTGTCGAGATATGACATTATTTAACAATCATTGAAACTGAAAAAATTCCTTTCATAGCATTGTGGATTTAATAATTTTCCACCAGTTCTCATTGATTTTTTTTCATCCTTATAAATTTTTTCTAGGTATTCATTTTCCTTCTTTTTTTGGTACATAACCTATCATTGTTCTTTTTTTGGCATACACAAGTCTTTGTGTGTATGCACATTTCTCTTGTGTTTTATCAATTTTCTTTGCTCAATTGCAAACTCCATTTTGACAAATTTTCCCTTTTTCTCTCATACGTCTATCATCAAAGCTACATCATTCATATATTTTTAGCTCTTATAAACACTCACCAATTCTTACCTTTTCAATAACAATTATAATTATTTTTCCATTTCTTCCCACATTCCTCTCAATCTCTGTCTTTGCTCTATAAAAAGAAAAAAAAAAGCATTTAAAATTTCACGAGGAGTCCTTATGTTATCAGCTAAATATAAGAATATTGCAACACATTTACGAACATGAGTGTGTGTATTTTGAAACCATGGTTTTTGGAGAAAATAACTCGGTATTCAGAGTGAACCTGTAGGAAATAGAATATTTGTCACTGGAAGTAAAAGATATTTCATTCAGTACACTTTCCAACACAAATACAGAATCCTAAGTACAGTACTGGATAATTATGGTTCCCACAGAATATTCTTATTCTCAGGAAAACAACTATATTTTGATTTGAAGGACTTTATAATGATGTTGTTAGTAGTTTGCTGCTCAGTGTCCCTTTATTATAATTTTCAAGGCATGGTTGAACTGACTTCAGATGAAGTTTTAAAAGTCCTTGTTTTTTCTTTGTTTATTTTTCATAGTATATTTTAAATCTTATATTCTTTATTTTGAGAATTCCAAGTGTATCAAGATAAAACAGTCCCTGCTTTAAAACCGCATTGATGTGTATAAATCAAATTTTATTTTTTTTTACTTTTCATTGTTTGTTTTATACTTTAAGTACATATTGAGCCTTGGTCCAGAAATCTGGAAAATCCAAAAATCTGGGTCATCTCTAATCTTGCTGGATGAGTAGTCCGGTTATAAAAAAGATGAAGGCTGTTCTTTTTAGTATGCAGTGATGTTATTTTCAAAAATATAATATGCATTATGGGGTTCCTGTGAACCTCTTAGTTTATAAGAGAAAAAAAAATGATAAAATTTAACTCTGAAAATTAAGCAGTTTACCCAATCCAGGCTGGGAGACCCGATCTAAGATATGTCAGATGGCTTGATATTGTCATTTTCTGCTCCCACTGGAATTCAACTGAAAGAGATGAATGAATATCTGGACCTGGTGGAAAAAACTAAAGAAAATGATGCAATGCGCAGGTGGCTGTCATACCCATCACTATAGGAGTACTTGGAATGATCCCGATGGACCTCGTGTAAAGATCAAAGGAGGAACTGAAATCAACCATAATGATAAGTAAGACAAGAAGACAATGGGATAATACTGATACAAGAATCAAAATTGGATGAATTAGAGATTTGTGGAAAGATTTAAAGAGTCCAATGTCTTAAAAGATACTGAGAAAGATGATGGAGATTTGAGGAGACTTGCTGCCAATCAGTCTTATACGATAACACCAAAGTCTTAGGGCAGCATGCTGTGTTGAGGAGATCAACAAAGAAAAATTAGAATTAGGTGTGATCAATGAATGAGTTACTTCTCTCACTTTTTGAAAAAGTACCATTTTCAAAAAACAAATGGGCACAGACAAGTGACCGATTTAGTATAAACTTGAATTGCAAATTGTTCCTCTCTCCCACAAAAAATCTATTGAAGGGAGGGTGGAAAAAGAAATTTTAAAAAAATGTTGAAATTTTCAACCCTCTTGCTCCATTGGTGTGGCCTGTATGTGTGATGCATGTATACATAACCATCCAGACTAGCTTAAAAAGTGCAGAAACCTATTTTGACAGTTTTAGTTGATGGTTTCTAATATATCTATCCTTTTCTGAATATTATGTTATTAATGGAAACACAGACATTGAAGGAGAGACTGGGGATGGTTGAAACAAAGGACAGTTGCAACAAGTCTTATTCCTTCAATCAGAGATATGAGTGATGACACTCATACAGCACATGAACAGTTAGACCCTACCCCTATCAGGAGGTTAAAAGACACTTAAAACATGGGCTGCAACATTTATTGGAAAAAAAATGTTTTGGTGGTATGAAAATGATTTTTTTCATGAGCTGTATTCTCCTCATACTATCCTGACTGTTTGCATGAATTAATCATGACTAGTTTGTTTTGTTGATTTGTAAATATCATGGTTAGCATGTGTCAAAGTCAGTGTGTCGAGATAACCTATGGTGTTCTACATGGTTGTCTGGGTTGGGGATGGTTGCAACAAGTTGTTAAAAATCAGTTTTTGAATAAGTTTTAAAAAGTTCATTAGCTGTGTCATTTTGGGATGTCCGTTTTTAAAAATCAGTTTTAGGAAGCTTTTAAGATCACAGTTCACATTCACTGAAGTGTGACAAAAATCAGTTTTGTACAATAAATGTATGCTTGATAAAAGTAGGTTGGTCAATAATTGGAAAAGTGTAGTGTCAAAATTTGAAGTCATGTTAGAAAAAATTCATTAAAGAATAAATATGGTCAGAATAAATTTAATTTATGATATCCCCGGAGTTTTCCACTGGAAAACATCAAAAAAAGATCAAAAAAGCTTCTTTCTTTTCTTAAATTAATGAAAAACATCTTCAGAAGTGGAGTACCGTTACCAATTTTCACATCAATAGACAAAACGGTATGGCCAGGAGTGCTGTAACACACCAAAACATAAGCAAACATATAAAAAGGGATAGAAATTCTTGCTACCTTTTGTGGCTATGCTTGTTCAATATTATTGTGAATAAATAGATAATACTATAATATTTATTATAAAACAATAAATAATTTCAGATTACTATGCACATTGAAACTAAAACCAAAAGCTAATTGGTGAAATCTAATGTATTTTAACATGTTGCAACCGTCCCTAGGGTTGGGGACAGTTGCAATATCCAACCTTACATTCCAATAAATATCATGAATGATATGTCTTATGAAATAATCTTCAAATGGTATAGGTTATAGCAAACAGATGTAAATTCAATGCATTATAGTTAGGTTGGTTCAGTTCAAATAGTCCCAGAGAAATGCAAAAAGTTTGAAACTGTGGTGCCTGGTGACAAAATACCGATTTTTCTTATATCAGTCAGCTTGGTGATCCTTGCAAGTCACATCGGAGTCAAGACCAGGACTTCATGACCACACCCCTGGCAGGATCCAAAACAACTAAAGGTTTACATCCATATTAATCACACAAATTAACTGCTGCATGCACAGGGAAATTTGTCCTAAAGAAGAATTTCTCCCATTCTATGTTCAAACCGGGAATCAAGCCCAGGACCTTACCTGAGTGAGATAGTCATGCTAACCATTACACTATCCAAGCAGGCAAGAATTATATAGTTGTGATAATTTTGATGAGGAGCTTTATAATCTGCAGTGTGCATTACATATTCATTTGGTAAATTTTTCGGGATTTTAATTTAAAAGATGTAATGATAAATATAAAAAAAACAAAGATGCAAATCAAATTTTTTCCACGTTTTCTTCCTCAAGAGGTGAGGTGTGTACATGCAAGATAATCTTCATCTTTTGTTTAATTTATTCAGACTGTACAATTGTGTGACACTAAATTCTCAATTTAATTCCCCAGGGACTCACCTAGGATTTTCAGCCAGAAAGAGGAGTCCAAATGGATTTTTTTCAAATGAATACAATAAACACTTGCTATATTCAGCTATTCGTGTGGAGGGGGTGGTCATTAAAGCGAAGAGTTTATACCTTGTTTGGTAAATGAGAAGTAAGTTCAGTAATTTATTGCATTTAACAAACATCATTTAGTAAATCCAAAGGTAGTCTCATCAACCTCGATAGAGCTCCTCCTCTCCCCAAGAAGCTGCTTCAGTTTATCTATGAAAGAATTCACAGCTCCAGTGAAAGCATTTCTTCAATCATGGTTTTGTTGACAATACCACGTCATATCCTAAAACGGCACAGTCAGCCTTTAATACACTTGAAATTCATAAAGCTTAAGGTCAGCTTTCTGAAATTGCCTAGAAAGATTTCCAAAAGTTGCTATTTTACTCACAATCAACAAAGTATAAAGATTTTTCAAATTTACTGCTGACTGGAAATAGCACTTCCACATCTATTTGTTTTGAATTTCTAGGTTATTCTTACATTTTCTGCATGCAGATACACATTTTGCAATTAATTTGAGCATGATTAAATGCATGGTGAACATTTGGGGATGATTGAGATAGTCCCCAGGGTCAGATTTCTGAAAAAATTTTGCAAACAAACCCACATTTCAGCAGTCATGTTGAAATAAATAGCTAATTTTTACATAAGTAAATACAAAATTTGTCTCTGACTTGGTACATGACCCTTTAGTTTTATGTTATTTTTATATCAATTGAAATGAAGTTCAAGTTGAGTAATTATCTATCATTAATTAATCATGAATAGAACTACTTCGTATCTCCAGTTCAACTTTTCTATATTAAAATTCAGCTTTTTTAAATTGAAGCAAAGTAAAAATAAAAAAAATGAAAATTAAAAAAAATCAATCATAGAAATTTACCAAGGAACCAATGAATAGAAAAAAATTATAAAGAATAAGATTGAAGATATTTTACTTACGTTTAAATGAAATAAAAAAGAATTTGCTTTTAGGTTGATTTAAGATATTAGTTTTTCTCATTTATAAAATTTCTTTATGTAGATAACTAAAAAAAACATTTCTAATTGTGCTTTGCCCGAGCAGAGTGGGGGTCCAGACACCCTTGAACCCCCCTTTTTTTAATGAATTGAAAATGAACCAAACATTCTAAATCAAATGTTTGATTTTTTGAGTTTTATTAAAATTCTGATTTTCATAGAAACTATAATCCAGGATTTGCACTATCTGATGGTAGATGAGATTAAAATCATTGATTAAATGTGATGTATGATTATAGGTTAAACATTTGAGTTTGAATTAAATGTAGGTATGTTAATCAGTTTCAAGCATTATCGGTGATTCTGAATAAGATAATATTTTTGATTGGTTTTGATAATTTTTTAAAAATCTTTGTAAAAATCAGTAATAGGCAAATATTTTGGAAATCTTGGTACAATTTCAAATAATATTTTTCCAAAAAAAACATCTTTATTCGTAATTTTTAAGGTTTCCTCTTTGATCTGCAACAAATTAATTTACCAGTAAAAAAACTTTAATGACAAAGATTATTTAGGTATCTGATTTAGTACCTAGCCTGATAATACCTGATATTTTAAGAATATTTTAAGTATAGTAAATAAAGGAAAATATATTAATTTATTATACTCCAGGAACTTAGATATTCATTTGGCATCTCCATAAATAATTGGGATCCCTTGTTTTGGGCCTAAGACAGTGGGATGCACTTCAAAACCTTAGTTTTTAAGAGCACTGGACAGATGCTATTGAAAGAGTCAATCCTCTGTAAAAAGGCTAAAATTGTTTTTAGGCTCCCTCAGTGTTGAAAAGCAGTATGAATCCATTTGTGTCCACTAAGCTTAGCTCTGTCTGATACATGGCTAATGTAGGGTGCTAGTAAGCACAGATCTCACAAATTGGATTGAAAGATGTGTTATTAATGACCATGCTACAGTAGAGAGCAAAAACATTTAAGTTTAACTTGGTCTCACACAAGGCCACTAGAGTGTGAACAGCTCATAGCGGATCATACTCATTACAATAATAATTGTATACATGACAAGCTTCATTATCATTGTTCCAGGGATAGGCACCTATTCTTCTAAAGCTTAATAGTTGTAAGAACATCTTGTGTGGATTGAACTCACAGCACTAGAGAATGGGTCAGCAGAATGAGTTTGCTCACCATTGATAGGTACCTTCAAACATCACTGTGAAGAGTTCTAGAATGAATCGAATGGTTAGGCTCCTGTTGGATACAAGTTGTCTCATCAAAAGCTGTCTCTTCATTTGTGATTTCATGCATTTAGCTTTAGCAGCTGAATATTGTGATAAAAATGAAAAGTATAATAATGGATTAAGACTTTACCTTTTCTGCCATAAGATCATCATCAGTCTTTTAACACATGTCGTTGGACACACACTTTCCCCAGGAATCGCCACAATTCTCTATCATGGGTGCTGCGGAGCCAGTATTTCCTGAATTTGTCTAGTTCATCTCTCCATCTAGTGTTCTGTCGGCCTCGGTTTTGCATGTGATCTCTGGGAATCCATGCCATGAGATGCGATGTCCATCGGTTGTCTTTCATTCTTGCAACATGGCCTACCCATTGCCATTTGAGTTTTTTAATAGTTTCTATGATGTCACGGACACCTATTTTCTTCCTTATGTACTGTGCTGTCTTGTGATCTCTCCATGTAAGTTTGAACATGATTCTCTCATGTGCACGTTGCATGCTTCTCAGTTTGCGGGTCTGTCTCTTGGTTAGGTTCCATGTTTCAGCTCCATAAGTGACTATTGGGAGAAATCATTGGTTCTATACTCTTCTTTTTAGGATTATTGGGATCATCTGTTTTCTGAAAGTTGATCTTGCTCTCCCGAAATCCGAGCCAAATTTAGAGTCGTAAACTCTTCACTGTTTGTCTATCGAGTCACGTTGAACAAAACTCATACAATATGAAATAGTCATTTCTCTACTGTGATTTGAAATCATAACCAAGTGATTGCTAGGAGGCCCTCTTATCATCTGAGCCAAACTGACAAGTGCTATATAGCTACAGAGCTATTTATTATGTAAACAATATAAAAGCTGCTGTAATCACCTTTAGTTGGTGTGGTTTCTGACCCTTCAGAAGCCAGGCTTGTTAAAAAATGATGGTGATAATGAAGAATCAGTCTGAAGTTTGAAGTAAAAAGAGATATTGAAAATTGGTTAACCATTATTATTAACCAATTTCTGATTAGAAACACATGCAAATATGGTGTTCAGCGATCAGGGAAGAATGAAGAGAAAGTTCAAGTGATCAGATTTGATCTTCTGTCAGATGCAGAGTTCCAAAGGCAAAAGGGATGTGAGATCAAGTCTCACCAAGAGCTTAGATCCCCAATTTCTCATCTTCACTATTCACCAACGACAGTGGGCTGAAGTTCTGAATAGTTGCGATGAAAAGCAACTAAAATTAAGATGGAGGAAATAGTAGTCAAAAATTAATAATGGTGGACAAGGCTTCATCAAATGATGACAAAAATAAAGATAATGTATTATTTAAAAGAATGTCCGTTTGAATCCGCCGTGACCGTGAACATCAACTTCGTAAAATGCCAATTTGTCAAGTTAATTGGCATTTTTTTTTTCCTATGAACTCGTCTGTAAAAGAGAATTTCCTTGATTTCAACTATAAACTTAGTTTAAAACAAATTACCTACCTGGCTATGAAGTGAAATCAACCAAACCATAGACCTCATGGCTTCTAGCCTTTGTCAAAGCCACTAGGCCATTCATCTTGCCATATGGCCCCCTTCATCACCACTCCATGTAAACAGAAGATTAAGCCGCAAAATGAAATTCTGATTGATTCCCTTCCAAAATAAGCCAAAACTAACATCGAGCCGTGGCTACGGAAAAAAATACAGAAAGCAGAACGATAAATAAATGCCTATCAGCTACACTTCCCTTACGATTCCACCCCTGAGCCACCCCCAATTCTTGTCCTTTCCGTCCCCAACCTCTATTTTCTCCATCTTGCTTCAATTCCTCTTTACTCATCCCCCCTGATCTCTGAGCGGCCATCGTAAATTTCATCAGAAGAAGCCAATCAGTAATAATGTTCCCTTGGCCGGACAGGCAACCAGCCGGCCGCCCCTGTGTGTTCTGTCCTTATGGTCAGTTTCCTTCTTTAGCCGAAAGGCAGAGAACCAGCAGATGTAACCTCTTTTTAATACACAGATGGAATTGGTCGACGGATTGTTCCAGAATCCAAAGCTGCCCGAGGAAAGAAAGTAATAAATTTCAAGCAGAGAATATAGAGGTGGGGAAAAAAAAGAGGTACCTATATGGAAGGAAGGGGGCAGAGAGAAAGAGAGAGAAAGCGAGTGACATGAAAAGGAGAGAAAATAATTAGGAGAGAAAGATTACACGGACTGAAAATGATGAAGTGAAGATGGAAGATATACAGTAGGAGAAAAATTGAAAAAAATGTAGCAAAATAGCTCGAGAGAGAGAGAGGGGGGACCAGGAAGAGAAAGAGACAGAGGGGACCAGTAAAAGAAAAGCGGAGAGAGAGAAGGAAAGAGGGGCGATAATAGAAAGAGAGGAAAAGGACTGGAAGAGAGAGTGGGAAGATAGATAGGGACAAAAAGGTGGGTAGAGAGAGGGGGAAAAGAAGAGGGGGGAGAGGTGAGAAGGTGGAAAGAACGGGAGTGTGAAATGGATCAATTGACAGGCAAAGAGTGAAAGAGGGGAAAGAGAGGACCGGAAAAGAAGGAAAGACAGAGGTGGAGGGAGAACGGAAGCGGGGCGGCAATAGGAAGGGAGGAAACGGAGAGGGTGCTGGAAGAAAGAGAGGGAAGACAGAGAGGGGCCAAGAGTGTGAGGGAAAGAAGGAAGAAGGCAAGAAAAGAGGCAGAGTGAAATGTATCAGTTGACAAGGACTGAGAGCAGGCAGAGAGGGAGAGAGAGAGAGATGAGGGGTAGTGAGAGTGCAGAGGCAAATGATAGCGTAACAAACAGAGGAAGGGCGCAACAGGAAGGAAAAGAAAAACTGGGATGAATAGAATTGTCCAGCCTACATTACAAAGGAGAACAAACCCAAACTCAATCATGATAGCTGCAAGGGACGGAGCAACGAATTTGTACATGATGGATAGTAGGAAGATGGTAAATCAGGCATTAACTGGGACTTGCTTGCTTGCTGGGCAGATTGTAAACAAAATTCAGTAAGCTCCAATAAGAATACCCAACTTCCATGTGCCAGACATACACCATCCGCAGCCCCATGTTTTTACAAAGGTACGGAAGTTGTTACTATTTGAAGAAACCGAACAAAGAGAAAGGGGGCTACACTACACATTGGAACAAATGTTTTCAGGTGTTGTACACCTAGACCCCAGTTATACTTTAAAAATAAACCTAATTTGGATTTTTTACACTAAACTGTTGTGTTCCTAAACCCGAATTCAAAGAACTCAAATGTTTCAATAAAAAGAACAAAGTTTTTTTCTGTTATTAGGCATGTTATATAAGCCATTTTTGATACCATTCATTTGAAACTATCTCATCAATTTTAATCATAATTGTTTGTACCAGAGAAAAGATAGGAGTCTGAGATATCAGAGAAACTGTTCGAAAACTCGAATAGCCATGGGCTGGATATGCTGCAAGAATGTAATACAACTGCTGGATATCACAACTCACAACATAGATCCCCAGAGATCATAGGCGAAACTGTTGTCAACAGAAAGTACTGGCTCCGTGATGCCTATGATAGAGAGGTCAGGCGAACTTGGGGAAGGTCCATGTCCAACGACGGACGCTAACAGACTGATGATAATGATGATGATTGTACACAACACTTGACTCTCCGAGGATAAGTTCATAATCCTATGATAAAAAAACGTCCAAATTAGGTCAAATGATATATTTTCATTCCATCATCATCAGTCTTTTAACATCCGTCGTTGGACATAGACCTTCCCCAGGATTTGCCACACTCTCTATCATGGGCGTCGCGGAACCAGTACTTCCTGAACTTGTCTAGCTCGTCTCGCCATCTAATATTCTGCCGGCCTCGGTTGCGCATGTGATGTCGGGGGATCCAAGTCGTGAGTCGCGATGTCCATCGGTTGTCTGTCATTCTTGCAACATGGCCAGCCCACTGCGATTTGAGATTTTTAATGGATTCTATGATGTCCTCGACTCTTGTCATTTCTCAGATGTACTGTGCTGTCTCGTGGTCTTTCCATGTGAGGCCCAGCATTATTCTTTCATGTGCACGTTGCATGGTTCTCAATTTACGGGTCTGTCTCCTGGTTAGGTTCCATGTTTCGGCTCCATAAGTGACTATTGGGAGGATGCATTGGTTATACACCCTTCTCTTTAGGATTAATGGGATCTTCTTATTTTTGAAGGTTGAGCTGGCTCAGCCAAAGGCTTGCCATCCATCAACAAACATTAAAGAAATAGTTTCTTCAAACCAGTATTTACCCACTGACAATATTAGGTTGTCTTTCCCATGACCAGGCAATTGTAAAAGAAAAAGACAAGCAGAGAATAATAGCAAAGAGATGCAGGATATTTTTCAGAAAATGGTTCTTTAAAAATCACTTTTTCCAACTAAATGAAAAACTAAGGTGAAAAATCAGTGGTTTCTTTCTGTCATCTTAAGATATTAATTGCTTCAGGTTCTAATCCTAGATTAGAAAGATGGGCCATATTAGTTGCTTATAAAGCAGAAAATAATTTCATTACTTCAAAATATTCAGTATTCATGTGAATTTAAACATACATTAATAAAGAAAAAAGACATTATTCACCCAATAACACGTCCCAGTCAGTAACGCTTGCAATCATTCTCTACCACTGACAATCTATTTATTTCCGGGTTTTTTTCAATGCAGTTTAAAAAATGAAATGACTTTCTTTGCATTTCATTAGTAAACTAACGAGTAACGCATTTGCATTATTTATCATCATCAATCAGTTAACTTGAGTTGTTGGACATAGCCCAACCCCAAGATGCGCTAGACCTCTCTACGGGCATCGCAGAGTCAGCACTTTCTGAATTTACCTAGCTCGTCACGCCATCTTACTTTCTGTCGGCCACAACCTCGCACCTAATCTCTGGGGATCCATGTGGTGAGAGGCGATGTCCAGCAGTTGTCTGCCATTCTTGCAACATGACCAACCTATTGCCATTTGAGTTTTCTAACAGTTTCAATGATATCTTGGACTCCTATATTTACAGATAAACTATGGTGTCTTATATTCTTTCCATACATATAATCGCTCTATTGATTTTAATGCTTGCGTTGATTCTAGACAACAGAAAATCATTTTCCTGCTTAAAAAAAAATGAATAAAAATAAAAACTTCACATAAAAAAAATCAAAAAGTCAGTGCTTGAACAATTTTTCCTCTGTTGCCAGAATATTTGGTGAGTGCTGAAAATTATCCGCGCGAAACGGGATAGGCGTGGTAAAGTTGATGGGTAGTAAAAAGAAAAGTTCAAATCTAATCTACTAATCCAGTTATTTTCATCAAAAATATGTGTCATCCTCATAAAGACTGTGACAAAAACTGATTCAATGGATGCTGTGTCCTCATCAAGTTCTAAAAACTGTATGAAGGAGAGTTTTGAAAATTGCCTGAATATGATCCTACCAAAAACACGCCTTTTTATACACATTTGTCCTGGTGCAGTAATAGATCTCTGAAAGAATTTCCCAGTTGACTAATGAAACCAACTGTACATGCTAAAGAGACCTTCTACGACTAAGAATATCTAGAGTGGACATTACTGATCAGAGGCAAATTTTTTTAGCGCCATTTCTCATAATGGCAGGTTTGTGCCATTGTGACCTAGTAAGAAAAAGATTCATCAAGTATCGGCATATTTTACATTGTTCGAAAGGAAATTTCATGTTGAGTAAAGTTTTCAATTGCTTTAGAGCAAATCATTTTTAGCTATTTACAATCAAATGCTATGAACCTTCGTTTTATATTAAAATGCCCGTGCGGATGGATAGATAACATAGGAGGAGCAATTGTGTATGGACCCGCTCCAAACTTCATTCACTTCATTCATAGCCCATTATCCACCCTCTCAGGAAATTTCAACGTATACAGACAGAGACTTTTTGAAGATGCGTGTTGTAGCTACGATGCAGGGAAGATAGTTGTGCATGGAGCCGATCCCAAATTCACTAACCTCTTTGTACTCTCTTGCCTACCCTTTCACAGAATTGAAATTCATTGAGATCTTTTGCAGATAATCATGTGGACAGACAGCACTTTTGGAGTTATTTCGTGGTTGTCAACTATCAGCTAGGATATAAGGGGGATAATGATGCATGGATCCACTCCAAAATTTCCATGGCTTCTTTAGTCACCTATTGACAACACTTCCACAAACTCTGCTTGAAATTCATTGAGAACGTCTGGGAGTTTCATTCAATCCTGGCTACTCTGTATCCCCAAATATTCTGACTTAGTCAACCAAATTTATATACAGAAAGAATATATATAGAGAGAGATTCCCGCAGCAGCCCCATTTTCTCTAATTGTTTATTCTATTTACGTTGTCTAGGCCAAATGATACATTTGTCGTGCAACGACGGGAGATAATTTCATAGTTTCAATATAATATAACGCAATTTATAATCTTTCTGTCGGATTACATCCACTTCTTACGAATACAATTTCTCCGCGTTGAAAGGAGCCAACAGAACAGATATAGACCGTGAATGAGCAATATGAGAACTAGAAGTTTAAACAGTTGTTCGGGCCTTCGCATTACCAGCGGCTGTTTAGCCCAATGGAAGGAGCAACGCTACGCTGAAGCGGCTATCGCAGGGAGGTTCAATTCCTGCAGCAGTCTCATTTTCTTTAATTGTTTATTCTATTTGCGTTGTCTAGACCAAATAATACATTAGCCGAGTAATAATGGGAGATTATTTCAAACAGAGCTTCAATATAATTCAATGCAATTTATACTTATACATGTATATGATGATTATCCTTCTTACGAGTCGTTTTTATATCGTATTGAAGGTTTAGAAGTCATATTATGGGTAACGCCATTCTCCTCTAGATTCTCTCAATGAAAAATTTCAGAGAAATAAAAACTTTTAAAAAGTAACATTAAAAATAAACGGGAAAAAAAATTCTTCAAATCTTGAGAATTAACTTAACAAGATCGCTGATTGCTTCATCGTAATGGTTCGGTCATTTGAGAATTTTACATCCCCAAGTAAATAGGCAGTTGGTAAGTGGTGTCTGTTGCCGGCACAAGAAAGGACATGGAATCACAAACGGGGAACATATTTTAATTAAAAGGACAACAGTGATGAGGAGGGGACAGGGTGGCGATAAACAGGAAGGAGAAAAATCTTATTCTATCCATCAGAATTGATGACTTACACACACACACACACACACACACTGTACTTTGAGCTCTCCTTTTTCCATTTCTTACACTTGTCTCATTTTCTCTAGAAAATCTTAAACATTGCTTTTTTCTCTTTTTCACATCGTAATTTACATTCTCTTATTCTTTAGAAACTGTCAACCAAAACAGTCAACATAGGTTTCTTCAGTTTTTAAGTTGGTGTGGCTGGCTATGTATGCACCACTCGTATAAACTGCACCAATTGAGATAGAAGACTGGGAATTTGAACATCCACTCCTTACGTCTAGTTTGAAAAAAAAAAAGAGAAAGTTTTCTGAACTTCCCATATAGGTTTTTAGTGGGGGTTCAGTTTTGAATTTGAGTTTATGCTAAACTGATCACTCATTTATGCTCGTGTTTTTTTGTTTTTTTTTTTAAATTTGGACTCATGGCCCAACGAAAGGCGAGAGAAGTAACTCATCCATTGATCACCCCTTTTCTAATTTTTTTTTTTATTGATCCACCCAAACACAGCATGCTGCCAAGAGACGTTGGTCACGTGACAGTTTCTACTGAATGACTGACCAAACCCCCCTCTCTCTCTCTAATTGTCTTTTCCCTCTCATACTCTTTTTCTCCGATTCAAACCTATCTTTTTTTTCTTCCTCCTCCTTTGAATTATTCCCGAGACAGACTTCCTCGTACGCTCATTCATCTTTTGTTTCTATTTTTTTTTTTTTTGAAAAAAGAAAAAAGAAAAAGAAAAGAAATTCTATCTCTCTCTCTTCACACTTTCTCCATCTTTCTTTCCATGGGTGGGAGAGGAAGTAGTACTGCTCAGACAAATTGATGAGATCTTTATTTTTACATCAACTTTCTTGTACCCACTTCTGTCTTTCCATCGCAACCCTCTGCCCCCCTTTTTTTTCATCCCTTCCATTCTGTTTCTGACCAACACACTCGTACACAAATGCAAGCTTGGTGTAAGTTTAATGGGGAAGAAACTGGAGAAGGATTTCTGCCGACGATAGCTTGGGAGGTGTCTGTTGGTGGAGATGACAACATGGATAAATGATTTTCTCCAATGTTTTCTACAAATTTGAAAACGTCAAGTACAGAAGAAGAAATTAAAAAAAAAAAACTGGAGAAAAAAATATTTAAAAAAAAAAGAAGAAGTGTTGAGAAATAGAGAAGACATCTTCAAATTTAATTTGATTTAAACAGACCAATATTGATAGGAATGGGTTGAGCAAGATCAAAAGACGTAAAAGATGAGTTGGAATGAATAGGGTTGAGGGACGATACAGAGAATGATGGCGCAAGTAAGGTGAGGCGATGTGGAATAGCAGAGCAAAATAAGTGGTCTGAGGGCAGCAAGAAGAATTAGGAGAGATGAATTATGAGATAATAAAAAGCATCTGGAGAGAGACAGACAGAGAGAGAAAGAGAGAAAGATAGAAAGAGAGAGAGAAAGAGAGGGAGAAAGAGAGAGAGAAAGAGAGAGAGAGAGAGAGAAAGAAAGAGAGAGAGAGAGAAAGAAAGAGAGAGAGAGAGAAAGAAAGAGAGAGAGAGAAAGAGAAAGAGAGAGAAAGACAAAGATAACGCAAGAGTAATACTATTATACACTGATTTATTTGAGCAGTTGTCCTCATCTTGGTTGTTATAGTCACAACATTCAAAGTTATATCCTATGTGAGGGCATAATTATTAGTTAACAGGAAATTTAGACCTGCACCCAGTGGCGAAATACCCCTCTTATGCCTTTGATGCTATCTTGTCTTATTGTTTCACTCCATGAATTGACTCAATTTTCGTGAATTTGTCAGACATTGAATTCGTTTAAGACATGAATAAAAGAGGGAGAGGGGAGCAAGAAAGAGCAGTGTGATGAAGTCATGTCGTGTCAACTTGCGTTTACGAATTCTCTAGTTTTTTTTTATAACCATTCAATATCTTGTGAAAAATTTTTTTCAGTCTTGATTTTATTTTCGTTATCAAAACAATCACCACGACCTCAACAAAAACCAGTGACGTCACGATGGTACGAATAAGAGCTACGTACGCAGAAACTGATGACGAATTCACTCTTTCAACTCGGTTCGATTCGCTTTATACCAGGAAGTGCTAATAAATGAATTGAAATGGGATATTTACTTCTTGAATGATATTGTACGGAGAAATGAATTTTGTTTTGTTTACCTTTTAGATTTTACTGAAGCAAGGAAGTTTGACCCTAGCGTGGCCAGGCTTGTTCTCTCGATTCTTTCTTTAATGCTACTTCTTTTCGTTCCACTAAACCAGAATACAAGGTCTGTCCGGAAAGTATGCAGCCAATTTGAATAGCTCGACGGCCAGTTGGGCAGTCTTGGTAATCGATCAGAGGGGCCTATTTGCACATGTGTGAACATAATTTTCCGTTGGTATCTGTCAGTCAGCAGTCAGAGGTCATTCAGGAAGTTGTGTACTATATGACATTCGCATTCACATTGACCGATAGCCTATTTTTCATGTCGGATTTTTTAGAGACATTTTGTATAAACAACGTCCCTGCTTGTTTGTGTGTGCAAATATCACAATTTCTGATTATCATTACATTTTCTCTGGTTTCTTCCCACACCAAAGAAACTTGTTGATTTATTTGCTTCAACGTTTCATTTCTCATGTCCTCCTTTTGACGTTTCACCACTTAAAAAAATGAGTAAAGAGGATAAGGATTCAATTGCTGTCAACAGGTAATGAAGCATGATATTTTACAGCAAGTAAAATTTCCTCATTCACCCTCCTCAATCGTTGTAATGTAATGAACTAAAGTAAAAATGGAAGGGGGTGCTTATGATTAAATGGGAGCAAAATGGATACGACCCTCACAACAATTATCATTCATTTATTACTCCTTCCTCACAAAACTGAAGCCTAAAATTGATTATCATAGTAAAAGACCACAGTAATGTAGACACATCACATAAATCATGGATGTATTGGAATTTTAAATCACACACACACATATATATATATATATATATATATATATATATATATATATTACCTGCAAGCACACGTGTATCCAAATACAATAAAACTGACTGATGTTTGTTATCTTGCGTGTATACTTATATGTCTCAGACTCCGAAACGGCTGCACCCTAAATTTGTTTTGTGAGAACATTTTTTTTTTCAAGGATTTAGATGGGGTTTCACTTATCATGAAACTCTCGTGCTAATCCTCACAATCTGTTTGATATAGGAGATCCTTGGATGTGAATTCCTCTTTTTCTCAGTCCTTATGCCAGTTAGGCAACATATTTTCAAGGAGTCTGACTTGACTGATAACTAAACATTTTTCTTTCATCAAAACCCAATACCTCACTCAAGTTTCGGTTTCAAGATAGGTCACTCCCCTGCGGTGTGCACGCCCCACCCCCTTATCATTTGCTTCTGTGTTTCAAGTTCGAAGTTTTATTTCCCCGGGTAACGCTGGATACCATATACGTATCATACTACTGAGGATGTCATTCAATTGCCCGAATTTCAGATTACTAAAAGTTCATTGCTCTAAGTCAATTGGCCGATTCAGAATTACCAGCAAATCAAAGGAAGACAATTCGAAGGGGTTTATTTGATTGTTAATCGTTAACAAAAGCGCCCGCCGATTTTTTTTCAAAAATCAGGGTGTCTTTATACGATTAATGATTGAACAAAAGCATCTATTGTAAACATACTATTTTTTTACAACAAGACTTAGTATTTACAACACAATGTGTAGGCCAGTGCACATAAGATCCAATTTACACGATTGGCGATATTCACTACGGAGGACTATAAACGTTAACGGGTTCTTTCTGCTCAGGTATTTACCGTAATTATATCAAGACTAGAATATGATCGTCCAAAATTACAGGCGCATTCATGTAGGGATCGGCACTGAGGAGCCTAAAGTTATTGGGTAATTCCTTTTTTGATATTTCATATAACCTGATTTCCAAGTTTTCTTTTTCAAGTCTCAACTCGGCTCAAACCATTCTAAGACGTTTTAAGTGTAAAGGGTTTTTATAACGTAACTGTTATGACGTATCGGGAAGGTAAATTAACCTATGAGCAAACAGACGGAAAATTTGGATATAGGCTCATTATTTGGTTAGATTTTTATTAACGTTTACGTAAAAAAATGTATATTTTCGCTAGACTTAGTTTTGAATTAGCATAAGAAGATTCATGTCTGATGTCCCTTCGTTTCTAACCATCACACAATATTTTGTTGTCCTAACCATGAGTGGAGCGAATGAGAGGGGGTACATTACACGTGGACGTCAAAAGATGCCTTGGAAATTCCTGGGATCTCATAAAATGTTTGCATATAATGAAGCAGATAAAAAACAAAGTGAATTATGGGGGCCAAGAAAATCTTTCTACACTCCATATTTGATAGACTACTATTAGCTTGATCTAATTTTGAAATACAGCTTTTTTTTTTTTTTTAGAGTTAGGTATGTCCGTCTTATATTTAACATGAAAACCAACAGACTGCTATCCCCCATTGATTTTGTAGATCTCATCTCATTACCTGCCCAGGGAGTGCTGGTTGCCTCCATCCTCACCAACCTTCGGTGGAAGATGAATTTCTTAGCTTGTGGCTATCGAAGTCTGAAGAACCTAACCCCCAAGCCATACAAACCCTGCCCTTGTAGGCTCTTCAGAGCAAAACAGCCGACCACCGGGAGCCATTCGGAGTGTAGCAGAATTCAATTAAGCAAGAACCAAGATGATTTCTAAATAAATGATTTTTTTTTTGCCATTTATTTATCCATTTGTTTTCATTCTTTTTCGGGAGGATGAAGAACCAATAGTAGCCTTCAGGCTTAATAAGAGCCAGCAGTAATACCGTGGAAGCTGTACGGTAAGGTGGTGGCAGCGGTCTATTTGCTAAAGAGGTGGGTTATTTGTGTAAACAAGTTTGGTGCAAATACGAAACGAGGTGGGCATCTAGGCTTACGGCGAATCTTCCTCATTTCCATCCTCCCTGTAGTCAGTACACCAATGAATACAGAATTCATTCTTTCAGAGGAGCAAACTGCTATTTCAGGTGACAGTGGTTCAATCCAGAATTTTTATTTCAAGAGGATCGTAGACTACGGCATATACTGTGTCACCTAGAAAGTGTGTGCTATTTTTTTTTCTAGACGACATTAGGAGTGTTTAATTTTAATTAACTTGTCTGGTAGACAAAGCACTGTTAAATGATAACATGTCTCTGGAAACGGTTTCGAAAGAAAGGTATTACAAGTAGTTTCCGATCTAAAGGCAGTGAAAATTGTTCACAATACAAAAGCAGCGGTAACGGTCCACAATCATAATAAGGGTTTACGATACAAATGCAGTGGAAATATTTGGTTGGCCGATGATCTTGTCCTGTCTTTGTTTTTAGATGGCATCGAAAAAAGTTTGTTTTGACTAATTTATGTAAAAAAGATTATTTGATTCTTTTATGACTGCTGTCATATTGGCACATATTCTATTAAGTTGTCCCAATCGACATTTTTTTTAAAAGATTGATCCTAGCATTGAAGACAGAAGAAAATGGGTAGCATTCTCAGCATATGCTTTTTTATTTCAAGAAAGGTGAAAAGGTGACCCAAATGCCGCCCCAAGGTGTGTGCAGTTTATGGTAGAAGGTATTGTGTATGATTGAACGTGTTAAAAGTGGTTTGCAAAGTTTCATGTGGGATATTTCGCACTGGATAGTGCTCCACGATTAGATAGATCGGTTGAGGTAGATAGGACATTCATCATCATCATCAGTCTTTTAACGTCCGTCGTTAGACATAGACTTTCCCCAGGATTCGCCACAATTCCCTATCATGGGCATCACGGAGCCAGCATTTCCTGAATCTGTCCAGTCCATATGGTTCGTACAATGAAAAAATTATACCGGATAGGACATTACTCGAGAATAATCAACGTTGTCCAAGAGGGAGATACTCAAAATATCAAATCAAGTAGGGTATTGCATTAGTAAAAGTCAATAATTTGGGTCAAAACAGAGGAGTCCGTTTATTTTGATTCTAGATTATGTCACGAAACGGCAATGTGGAGGTCATGTTGCTAGAATGTCAGACAACTGCTGGACATCGCTACTCACAATGTGGATCCCCAGAGATCACCTGCAAAAGTGTGGCCTGCAAAATACGAGATTGCAGCTCCGCGACGACCACTATCGAGAAGTCAAGCGAATAACGACGGACATTAAAAGGCAGTTGAGAATCTTAATCAACCATTTCATTCAAACAAAAAAATATTTTAAAAAAATAAATTCCATGGCTGATGATGGCTGTTTGAAAACTTTTTCCAGGCCACCAAAAGCTTTATAAATAGTAGTTTGCCGACTGCATTTCTACTGACAAATCTTAGTAAGTGTTGAAGGGGCCCCCTCAAGGAGTCAACCCCCCCTGCCCCAGCCTCCGTCAATGGTACTTATTTGTTTTGAAACGTTACAACGTCATCAGCAGTAATCATTCAAAGTCCATCGTTGGACATAAGTTTTCCTCGCAGTCACTCAGTTTTTTCTTTTTACTTTGAGCGATATGTTGCGAAAACAATATGAATTTGTCCAAATCATCACGCTATCATACTTTTGTCGACCACAATTTCGCCTATAGTCTCAAGGGATCCATGTTACGAGCCACTATGTCCAGCGGTTGTCTGACATCCTTGTAACATGGCCTGCCTATTGCCACTTAAGTTCGCTAATGGCCTGTTTTTTCTCTAACATATTGTACTGTTTTCTGATCTTTCCATTAATATATAGCGTGATGTATCTACTATGCACGCTGCATGGTTAGTTTCAGAGCCAGTTTCTTGGTTAATTAATAAAAAACAACAACCAAAAAACAAATTAGTTTTTGTTGAGGGGGTATATCCGTACAGACGCTTTTCGCATTCAAAGAAGATGAAATTACCTTAAGACTGGAACGTCTCTAGTGGCTGGAAAGAAAAAAAGAATTAAAAAACTACTAAATGATAAAAGCTACAACGCGTTCACAACTCCAGTTCCACGTTGATAGTATCGCAGCTTGTGTAAACAGTAAGGAAGACATAACTTTCAATGAAATAAGAATCTACCAGCAGCAACATTTTGCTAAAAATGTTGCTTTTTTTTGTCTTTTTAACGACTATTTTTGAGTTTCTAAAATACGGTTCGACTTACCTTTTTGAAGCCACTTTTTTACAATCATATTTTTTGCCATAAGATGCAAGCTTAGAGCCTTTGATCTTTGCCTCTTGGAGTTCAAATTCCTTAACTTCGGCTCCATTTTGTATTGCAGAGATTTGGAGCTTGCGTAATCATAACATTGCCGATTCAAGTTTCCCGCTACAGTAATTGATACGTTAACAGCATCCGTTTACTGTTATTGTGCTTAAATGTTTCAATTCCTTATACACTCAAAATTGTTGGTGGTCGGTATTAGAACGTTAGTCTTTGAAAAGCAAAGTCTCGGTGAGCGAGTTTGAATTCACTTCAATAAATTTCAACATCCCAGAAAGCTGTTCGAAACCATGATTAGCGGCATAAACCTGTCGTGCTTATTTGTGTTCGAGCCTGCATTTGGAACTTGCTGGACACTTTCTTTTCAAGCACAGCAAAAAAATTGCTGGCATTGTAAGCATCACTTGCAAACCATGGACTTCTGCAAGGTAGGAGCTGTCTCGTTTCCTGGCTCAGGCCTTCTCGCATCAGGCGAGAGTTGAGGCCTTAGAGTCAGTAAAGGATAGTGGTGCTGTACTATTGTCTCAATTTGATGTACTAATATGAAAAAAAATCCAATTGCTTTTCGCTGGTTACAAGATTGCTGCAAAAATATTTTAAATTATCCATTTGAACCCTTACTGGAAAAGTGGTAGCAATTACCCATGTTACATGACTACGAACAACGTTTATCCAGTCTAGTGCTAGAGTTATTTGCCAACCTGTTATCAAAAGCATTTTCCTCAATAGACCCGGTTTATATCTCTGATCTACGGGAGAAGAAAATATTTTTTTGAATATAGAAAGTTTCTTGAATGCTGCCATTTTATCTGACAACAGGTTATTTTATTCACTTTTATTTCAGACATAGTCCGTTCATTTTCAGAACGTAATTTCTCATTGAACGTCCACGTATCATAATTTCTTTTACTAATTAATCCTCGCAAAATAAAAAAAGATTTTTGATTATTTAAAAGAAAAAAAAAAGAACTGAACTCAGGTGGAAGAGTTCATTGTTTCAAATTGTGGGTAGAGGACATTTTCATTACCAAAATCTTTACCTTCAATTTGAACAGTCCATTTCTGACGGACAAGGGGACAAAATAAAAATCACACTGAGATTTTCATTGTTTTCTATGTACTTCCTATGATTGTTTTATTTTATTTGGAACAAGTCAAGTCAAGCAGTCCCTAAAAAGAAGTGTGGTCCTCATAATCAGCTGGCATCATTGCTTCTTTTTCGGGCCTAGAACTTCCATAATTTTGGTACCCAATTGCCAAATCCTAAAGGGATACAACAGGAATGTTGACAATGTTGGAGTACAGTTTGCAAAAAAAAAAAAAAAAAGCAAACCTACTTGCTGTGTCGGAGGGACCGCACTTCTTATGACTGCTCTTCTTAACTAGTGCCCTCTATTTTTTTCAGGTTATCTTACCACTACTAGTTGTTTTTTTCTATATTATATTAAATCATCATCGTCATTATTTGATAGCGTTTAGTAATTAGTACGAAGGGTCTCAAAGTCCCACAAATGGGTCGCAGAAGATTTACCTACAGCGATTCACTGACAAGAGCATTATTTTACCGGAATATGTAATTTAGCGAGATCTTTAAGATTACAAAAAGGTTAATTAAAAGTAATTTACTGGAACGAAAATGTATCAAGATTGGACAATCGTTTTGCAGAGGTTCCGTTTCGTAAGAAATGAATGGAGAATTTGGATAAATGTTTTTAATAATTTATTCTTTTAGATTAGCAATGCCTGGAGAATAGAATTATAACGAGGTTTGCATCGGCCAGTCCTTGACTGGAAGGACATCTCAATTTATTTTATATTTTCGAAGATAAAAATGAATATTCGTGCACGACTGCTCATAGCCTTGCCTTTTAAATAAACATATACTAGACCTGTAATTTGAATTTCAAGTCTTTTAGCTTTTCCAGTTTCAATAAAATTGTTTGTGAATTTAAAAAAAACCTATTGAATTTGAATATCTCAATAAAATCTACATCTCGTTAATTTTTTATCAGAAGAAAATATGATGGGTAAAATGTTATCGTTGTCGGAGAATTTGCCAGATAACACCGTAAATAGCTTTGAGTACAGCACTAGCTAATGAGAAGTTATATTTAAGCACTGAATCACTCCATAATGAGACCAGAGGCATGGCTGAGGGGTAGGTGGATATCTGAAAACGTCCTCAGGCCCCCATTGGAGGGGAAGGGGACAAAAGCTCTACAAATAGTAGTTTACCTAATGCATTATCTACTGACTTTATATTATAACAAAGCTATAATTGCACATACATAAATTGCATGAATATTTATTCGACCTTTTGAGTTGCTTTTCACCAATCATTGAGTGAGCTGTACACAGAATTAAGTGATACTACATGTCTTTTTATAAGAAATTTTTTCTTTTCATCATATCTCTAAATGTCAAAAGGGACCCTACAAGAAGCCAAGACCCTTCCCGGGCCCTTTTCTCACCAGCTGAATACTACGAGAATAGTGCAAGTCCTCTCCAACTCAAGACTACATTTGATTGTCAAATCCAAAAAAGTTTGTATATTATCATTGGAATCGTTGAGAGAAGGTTAATACTCTGAATGAGTTACATTCTGATTACATATTTACCGCTTTTATTGTTTACGCTATCCTTCAACCCACTATTCAAAAAGCTACATTTCATTTGTAATAGCCAAACACAAAAATTATTAGCGTAGACCAACTTCGCAGGCGAAGTGAGCATAAGCCTCACTGACTTCTCCTTTGCTCTAATGCCAGAAGAAGCTAATCCTGGAAAATTACCATCAATCGAGGTTTGCTTGATACCAGAGATCAGTGTTTGAGCAAGTATTTCCACTAATACGTGTGTCCCGCGCTTTATGAAAGTTCGCTTCACGCCATTCCGCTTTGCGAAAGACTTCAAGTTGCTGTTGCTTTGAATTGTCTTATGTGAATATCTGTGGTTCATCTTGGCCTTTTTTGTGCACCCGTTTGCAAGATGTGTCCCAAGGTTTCAGAAAAGCATAAGAGAATTCGTAGATTCTTCTTACGCTTAGTGTCGATGAATACATTCAGTTTCCTCCAACTACCATTTACGCTTATTGCAGTCTGGGAAGGCTCATTTTCTTCCTGTATGAATTAGTAATTGCTTCTTCACTGTACGCTATTTCAACACACGAAAGGTTTCATGGAAACAGTCTACTTTCGGATTGCAGAGAAAACTTGAACTGTTTTTTAAAAAGTTATACAGGTCCTGGAAAGTGGATATAATGCAATGTTCCTTTGTTTGGCCTTGTACCGCACTGAAGTAAGCTAAGAAAATATAAAGGAAAGTTTAAATGTATCTATTAGTACCGTTTAAAAGTTGAGAGGGTAATACTCATCATCATCATCATCATCATCATCATCAACATCATCATCAACATCATCAGACTGTAAGCGTCTGTCGTTGGACATAATCCTGCTCTAAGATTCGCCAGATCTCTCTGTCATGGGCATTGCAAAGTCAGTACTTTCGGAATTTATCTAGCGCATCTTGCCATCTTACTTTCCGTCGGCCACAGCCTCGCACCTGGCATCTGGGGATCCCCGTTGTCTACTGTTTTTGCAGCATGTCCAGCCCATTGCCATTTGAGTTTTCTAGCAGTTTCTATGATGTCTCGGACTCCTATTTTTCTCTGATATACTGTGCTGTCTCATGAGTTCTCCACGCAAGGTTGAGCAGGATTCTTTCATACGCATGTTGCATGGTTCTCAGTTTGTGGGTCAACCTTTTGGTTAGGTTCCATGTTTCAGCTCCATTGGTGACTATCGGTACGATACATTGGTTGTATACTATTCTCTTAAGGACTAGTGGGATTTCCTTTTTCTTGAAAGTCGAGATTGCTCTACCAAAAGCTTACCAACCCAGTGTGATTCTTCACTTTCTTTCTCCATCTTTCAATGACTTCATGGAGACTTGCTGTTTTTAATGTTTTCTTTACTTTGACCTTTACTTGGCCTATATATATTTCCTTGGGTTTTGGTAATCTCAAAACTATCACCACATGAATGGGCATTCCAAACTTAGTTGGAAATATCAACTTGAATATCTTCCTACACGGTTTGATTCCCAATTTGAATGCGTTTGAAAATTGGATCCGTACAACTAGCGGTAATTTTGAATTTGACCTCTCACAGTCCACAGAGGTCAAATCTGATTTCCTTCCACACCTTGAAAGCTTTGTTATGGTATGTATCAACTATGTTACAGATTAATGCGTTTTTCACGCGATCGTTCATAATCTGAAACCTTATATGAAGGCCAGGTTCCTAGATTTTAGATTCAGTACGAAACTCGAGTAGGTGGCTACTCGGTAGTGTCTGTTAAGAGATTCCCTTGGCTATGTGGTAGTAGGCTTGGTGGAGGAAATTGAATGTACTCATTGACACTAAACAGTCGTAGTCCTGGAGCTTATGAAGAAATTTAAAAAAAACTGAGAATACGAACCAAGTTGTAACAGAAACGAAATGTTTATATTGAATTGAAGAAAAGTAGAATAGTAAAAAAAGGTCATAATAAACTCGATGAATTCTAAATCTGGCGTAGAAAATTTGTTCACCGTCGTAGTTGAGATGGAATAGTGTTGCTTATTGGAATGCGAATATTTTCACCGCCGCGTTGCAGCGTATTGAGGGTTTCGCGAGTAGTGGAGGGTGTGAATGAAGTGTGTAAATCTGTTAACCTCCGGTATCCTTTTTACTATTGACAACTCTAGCTGACGTCTTTTATTTAAGAGATCAGACAAGCCCGAGACAGGATTCCGGAAACCGGTCCTCAGAGCACATCTGATTGGACAGAAAATATTTATGATGCTTTTCCGTCTATTTTCATCAGTTACTGGAACTCACTGTTTCGATCACCGTATAAACTATATATTTCACACAGGTCTATGATATATTCAACGAGGAAAGTGCTTTTTAGACCGATTGCAACTACCATGGCTGGCAGATTCGAAGTACATACACTCAGTCATTCAACTGAATATAATTACAAATAAAGACAAACATTAATTTATCATATTAGGTATATAATATTTAGGTTAAATTTAAAAAAAAATAACGCTTGAAAATACGGTGATTTAAAAAAAAGATCTAAGAAAACGAAGCTTCCAGATAAAATTTAAAAAGGAGAGAATCCAGTATTCAATCAAGAAAAAAAAGTAGGGGACTGCAAATGGTCTGCTGTGTAATTTGCCATCGGCGGTTTGCAAGTTAGTTATAAAAAAACTGTTTTCTGAAAAATATGATTTCCAATTCGTTGAAATCAACGTTCAAGAAATTTTCTTCATTTACAAAATATTAGTATTTTTTTTTACTACTATATTGAAAAAAAAAAACACCCCCACTTTGGGAAATCATATTTCCTCCAATTTAATGCACATATATACTTTACATCATGTATGCCTCTTTGGCAAGCTTAAGTCCAAATCTCTCCCTATCCACGATCTCCTCTGTGCCATGTCTGGTATCGACTGGTATTCAATTTTATTTTTTGTTCATTTGCCACCAAGTACAAGTATTTTAGTGGTAAGAACGGTCGCATGTTAAGCAAACCACCCTCTAGTATAGAGGGTTGTCAGTTCGATTTTCACCCGAAACTTATTCTTCATTCCAATCTGTGCTGTAAATGTATTTACTCATTGCTCAAGAATAGGCAGCCTAAGTTTAGTTGCAATAAAAAGCAACAACAGCAAAGATGAACGTTTCGGCTGTTGTACTCTACGGCCTTCATCAGATATCATCTGGTAGGTGTGGGGGAAGTAACGAAGCAAACCCTACATTTAACCGACGGGGGTATATGGACACATGGCGTAGTGGTTAGAGAATCAGACAGAATTACTGCAAGTTATCTAATGGTTCTAGGTTCAATCCCAGTGTGAGACGGTGATAATTCGTAAATACTACTACTGCCAAGAGGGGAGTGCGGTCTATATATCCCGTCGGTTAAATAAAGGATTTGGTTCGTTCGTTGTATAGAAAACAACCAAGATGAGGACAATCCGAACAATAATAGAGATAATAATATTACCTCATCTCAAAAATTGAGAAAAAAAGTGAAGATGAAGGAAATAATAACTAAAAAAGACAATTTATATATATATATATATATATATATATATATATATATATATATATATATATATATATATATATATATATATATGCAATGCTCTTCCACTGGGGAATTTCTGCGTAAATAAATACATCACTTAAATTCAGCTTTATTGACCGCCCAGAGGAAGGATATCGGAAGGTTTCAATTCTGCATTGCGGTGCTGGATGGGATAATGGAAAGTCTATAGGTACACATCGAAACAGCTGTCTGTGGATGACACAATAAAATATATATGTATATATGATGGTACCTAGCGCACTAAAAGCCATGTGTTAATACGTTTTTAATCGTCATTATTATGAAGTTGATCCAACATTCTCCAGCATTTCATGACCCTATTTTATTCATTTCACTGTTTTTTTATCGGAGTATTTCCATTTTTTATATGTCAACTTTCAGCTAAATTTATTTTCCGATTATATTCGGTTGTTGTAAAAGTTCCCCAAAGTTTTTTTTTTGGTGAGGGTGGGGGGAGAGGGTTGCAGAATCTTTTATTTACATAAATTCATAGAATCAATATTCAGTAATCAGAGTATTTTCCTGACTTTTTATTATCTTGGATCACGGTCCAGTTAAATTGTATCGTACCTGCCAAGGATTTGAAATTCCCTGGAGGGAGCTGTATATTCTATCATTTCAGGTTGAAACAAAGTTTCCAGAACATTTAAAAAAATTTTTTTTTTACACTCCTCTATTCAAATCATCATCATCAATTCATCAAAGCATTTTCCCCGGTTTTCCAATCAAATAACGTCACCTTTCACTTATTAATTGAGGTTGAATCAGGTGAGGGCACTTGTCATTTTTATTGCACCCACATTTGATCCGTTCCAAGGTCGCTTTTTTCCCGTTACACCGGGTGTTTATATCTTTTCTTGATTATCAATTCTTTCTACAAATATGAAAAGAATTTAATCCATTCGAAGCAATAACCTTATAATTAATCATCGCTACCCACAAACGACGGGTTTAAACACTGTTGCTGGTCTTGCATTTATATGTGTATCTATGTATCTGGACTTTGCCCAGCCCTAAGCGTTCATAGCAGAAACTTGAAGTTTCCACTCAATGAGAAGGGAAAATAGACCGTTCAATATGCAATGTGAGTTTATTCTGATTGGTCCGATTCACACTTGCTTTTTGAAAATTCGGACTCTTTTCAGTGATCACTGCATAATAAAATGTGAGAAAAGTAACTTATTCATTGATAATGCTTTATTTTATTTTTTCCTTGATCTCCCCAACACAGCATACTACTCAAAGACATCGGCTATATGACGATTTCTACAGAATGACCAACCAGACCTTTTTTTTTCCATGAAATTATTGTTCAAGTAATACTGGTAGCATTCCCATCAAGGTAACTCAATTTTACCACTACCACTGCTTGATTTGTGAGGTCAAAGAAAAAAAAAAAATTGGTGGCGGTGAATCAAAATTTCCCTTGGAATACTAGTTTATATATTAACTTCTTTTCTCTATTGAATTTTTTCCGTAACAACTCACTCAATGTTTAAAAAAGCTCACAAAATTTGTGCGCCGTTTTTTTCAACATCGAGTGAGCAGGTGAGTGGAATTTACAATCTGGACCTTCTACCCTACATTGAGCCCTTTTTTTTTAGGAAAGAAAATACATAAATACGTCGTTTTTTAAATTAATTATGACGATTGACGTCGTCTGGAGTAACAGAATAAAAAGTGATCTTTTGGAAGAGACATATTTGGATATAAATTTTGGCAAGAAGCGCCTTTAAAAGGGCAATTCTGGTTTGGTTCTCCTTTGGGGGAATTTTTCAAAATTATGCTTGATCCTGTTGGCACTGCAGACGGAACAAGTGTCACATATACAGAAACAAAGTGGAAGTCAGCTCTTTTTTTTTTTTAGGATACGCTGCTTGTGAAAAAAAATTCTAATTACAGCTTCATTATTATTTGCAGCGTCACAATTTAAACACAAGGGCAGGTATTGTCATACATCAACAACAACAGCAAAAATGGAGGACTCCCTTGCCAAGAGTAAACATTTTCCTCTTTGTGTACGTCATTCAAACAAGTGAACTACGATGTAGTGTTTGTCTGCGTTCTCGAAACTCGTTTTAAAGAATTGCCTCAGATTCTTAAGAAATGCAAAAGAACTTCCCATCCAGTAAATTCCATTTAGTTTGAGATTTTAAAGGCTGTTCAGCGTCTACCCACAATTTTCTTTCTTTTACAAGAAGAATCATTATTTATAGACTCTTTCGTTCTTCAAAACAGTTCAAAAAGAATCAAACACAATCTTTTTTCAAGTTCGGATTTTCGTGATAAATCCATTCTTCATCACCAGTGACTATTTTATGAAGAACTAACTTTTTACGCCAAGTCGGTCTACACATGAAGTTTAGTAAAACGAAAATCAACAATCATATTGAGAATAAGGACATAACTTTCAAGATCAAAGATGCAAAACTCGGGAAGATAGACCACCGAATCTACCTGGGACAACGAATCTCTGTGAGGTCCTCAAAGGAGGAGGAAATCAAGCGAAGAATCACTCTGGGATTGCAAGCCTTCGGCAGAGCAAGCTCAACTTTCAAAAACAAGACGATCCCAATAACCCTAAAAAGAAGAGTATACAATCAATGCATTCTCCTGATAGTCACTTATGGAGCTGAAACATGGAACTTAACCAAGAGGTAGACCAGCAAACTGAGAAGCATGGAGAGATCACAAGACAGCACAGTATATCAGGGAGAAAACGGGAGTCCAAGACATCATAGGATCTGTTAAAAAAACTTAAATGGCGATGGGCAGGCCATGTTGCAAGAATGACATACAACAGATGGAAATCACGACTCGCAACATGGATCCCCAGAGATCACATGCGAAACCGAGGCCGACAGAATACAAGATGTTGAGGTGAACTAGACAAATTCAGAAAATACTGGCTCTACGACGCCCATGATAGATAATTGTGGCGAGTCCTTGAGAAGGTCTATGTCCAACGACGGACATTGAAAAATGATGATGATGATGATGATGATGATGATGATCATGATGATGATCATGATGATGATGATGATCATGATCATGATGAAAAGAGAAAGATAAGTGTTTAAACACTGACCAATGTTCCCGTCCATAAGTTTATGTGGAACTCATCTTCATAGCTTCTGAAATTGTCTGAGGGTTTGTACATGACTCACCATCGACTGATTGCACAAGCAATAAAGAGCTGAATATATTAAAAAGACACTATCATTTCCCATTTTCACAAAGAGAGCCGCTGGGAAATTTCTGATAAACTCGATATTCTACATTTGAATATAATTTACGTCTCTGTGTTCACTGTGTTAGGCGAACTATTTTATCAATCCGATAATTCAAGAAACACGGAAAGAACTTGTTTTATAATCATGCATTAGTGGATGTGATCTCAAATGCAAATCTTAATGAAAAAATCTGGAACCAATTTTTTGATTAACTTTTAATTCTGCTTGTTTTACCTTCAACAGAATTCGTGACGATTCTGTAAATCAATGAAGATTGCAATATGCTGCAGAAACATAAATTACGTAACTGCAATTATGACGAGCACACACACACACACACACACACACACACACACACATATATATATATATATATATATACTCAATACAAATTAGTAATACAATATTATGTAATACAATATCTGATGCGCGACGGGTTTATTTCATAAAATGCTCGATACTTTCAACATTAGACATTAAGTTGATTTAGAGTCGTAATTAAAGTATGATTAAATAAGGATTCGCTAGGCAAACGCGTTCATATTTCAGCCCTGTTTGGGCCTCTTCTGGCAAACGATTCGGTTAAATTTAGATTTCTTTTCAATACAAATCTTTTTTCAGTAAGAGTCTATTTTTAAAGGTTTTGGGATCTTCCTTTTATTCTATTCATATATCGTTTCTTTTCTATATATATCTAATGATTGGCCATTGTTTGTTAAACCACAAAGAATGGATTGTTTAACAACATACTGATAACCAAAATACCTAAAACATATCAAGTCCAAATCTATGATTTATAACTACCAACAAGTACAACATTTCCACTGAATAAAATAGAAAAAACATAACAAGCAATGACCCCCCACCCAAAGGTCCTTTAAAGGAATGTAAAATAAACTGAATCATTCGCTTGAAGCCCAAACAGGACAGAAACACAAACGTGTTTGTGCAGCGAATCATTATGTATATAAAATTAATGATTGAGTCATCCATAGACAGCTGTTTCGTTGTATTACAACTCTTCAGTGTGGCTATAGACTATTCATTATTCATCCAGTACCTTCGCTTCAGACCGAGAGGCTGGCATTTACCCCTGCCCTGCGCAGAATTGGACAGTCAGTGAGGTTGAATTTAAGCGATATAACTACTTACGCACAATTCCCCATCCACCAGAGTGCTCTATTCCAGAGTTGGAAGAGCATTGCTATATAGCTTAAATGAACGAGTTACCTCACTTGAAGAGTGTCGAACCCTGAATAATACCCAGTACAAATCAATAATTTGATGTCAGATATGTAATGGGTTTATTTGATGAAGTGCTCCATACCCAAACATTTAGTTCAAGTATAGCTTTAAATATGGTGAAAGGACTTGCTACACAATCACGTTTATGTTTCTGTCCTTCCGGGCTATTTTTCAGGCGAATGATTCGATTTATTTGGAACCCTTCTAAGGACGTCATTGGGAGGCGTGTCTTTTTTCTGGGTGGAAAACTCCGCCTTATTTTATTTATATCTCCTTTTCTTGTTTACCGGTTGATCTATCTGTTGGTAATTTTTCTGCGTTTTTTTTTCGATCAACTCTTCTTATATTCGGTTGTATTTAGATTGTAACTACAATGCTAAACTCGACTGTCACTTTCCCAACCCCCACTAGATCCTTTCAGTTACTTCTTTATTGAAAGGAAATGTTGGCTATCCTTCGTTTTGTGAATACAATATTTTCAACTACTATCGAAATCGACCAAGGTTACAGAAAAGAACTAAAAGTATCGTTACACCGGGTGATATTCAAAGCAATAACAATATAATTCATGTGTTAACTTCTGTTTTCCCTTTGTGAATTTGTCATTTGTATGATTTCAGTCACTTTATTTTTGCTATTTTCTGCATCAGCGGTCGACTTCAACAACTGTTAGAATGTTTGCCTTCACAAAACACAGGATTTGTAAACAGCATTTAGGATTAAAAGATTTTTTTATGAATTCCATACTATCGGAAACTTCAGCTTTCAAACATCTTTATAACGGTCACAGGAAAAGCTGCGCGGACTACGTTGACCTATCCGTTGGGCCTGGGAGCCTACACAGCAGTAACCGGGAGTCTGTGCGAACCTGTCCGTGGGTATGCAACATCCACGTCAAGATACGGTCGCATAAACTACCTGTTAATACACATGACAAACTCAATCCATTTTCTGGCTCACACGACTCCTGCACACGATGTTTTGTGGTGTAAGAAGAAATATATTAAAAAAACATGTTTTATTTCTGTACTGTCAAATGTGCAGTTATTTCTTCCCGACGCAACGCCAGGATTCCTGCAACACATCGACAGCTAAGATTTATATAAAATTACTATCAGCTGACAGAATAAGACAAACCTCAAATTTAACAACTTCAGCGAGGAAATAATGCTTAATTGTATGCTGGAGTGTGCGTGGGCCGGCCCAGGTATGCAAGAAGTTATTTGATCTTCAGGCAACGTTGGAAATCTCCCCCACCCCCTCTCTCTCTCTATCTATCTATATATATATATATATGCGTTATATTACTTTGAAACCCTATTTGAAATGATCTCCTGTTTTTCACAATGTGAATGTATTATCATTAGACTAAACAGAATAAACAATAAAAAATGGGGTTGCAACACAGAACCGAACCTGCAACCGACAAGGTAGCCGCTTCAACATAGCACTGCTCTTTCCATTGAGCTAAACAGTCACCGTTAAGGCAGAGCCTGGAATAAATTCTTCCACTCCAAATTCTCATTTTGTCCATTCACTGTCTTCATCTGCTCGATTTGTTTCTCAGTGTTGACAATCATATCATTAAAAAAATGTATATACAATCCAACAGAGATAATCATAAATGCGTTATATAACTTTGAAACTCTATTTTTGTTACTACATGATGCATTAGTAGTTATCTCTATATTGTCTAATACAGGCTTACATCATGGAGCCTATGCCAGGATAGAAAAGGCAGTTGGTACAGGAGCTCATTTGGATAGCTTGTCAACATCGTATGTTTGAAATCATGCTTGCTCATGTATTTTCATCAATTTTTGGCTTCTTTAAAAGATTTAGGAGGGAATGGTAGTCTTTCTCAGACAAAAATTTGTCCCAGCTGCAGAAAGCTTGTTAAATGATCCTGGGCTCCAAGGCATAAAAAAGAAATGCTCAACCACCTACACATTGCATTGCATACAACTCGTCCTAATGGAGTCTATGAGAGATTCCTCAAATTGTCCTTACTTTTCCTGGGGTTGGGGATGATAACCAAACCTTGATTAAAGCTCTGGGTTCAACCAACTACACAAGGTGAATGGGAAAGTGGTATTATGTGTATGAAATCTACCTTTTCCGGAATATAAGGGACGAAATGTGACCAACATTTAATATACCTCAAATACTTACATGAACCACCAATGGAGACGCACACTCACCTCACTGACCTTGGAATGCTTGAGTGATATCCCAATAGAAGAGAGAGAGAAAAGCAGAAAAGCAGCTCTAACACATCGTCTGTGTTACTCGTTGGGGCTTCTGACTGGACTGGGTTGAACTTTTTCAGTTAACCCGTTTAGTACAAACACAAAAAGGAAAATGGTGCAAATTCTATGCAAACAACCCCACAAAAGATCACTCTCCTCGGTGCATCTAGATGATTGCATGTATAATGACAAGGCATCATTCGTCACAAAGCGGACATTGATCCTTAGATCCTGAACATTACGCATATGGAACAGGCGCTTCAGAACAATCCACTGATTTGGTCAGGTGATGACAACTGCAGGGAGATTAAAGAGCATGTCTCGAAGATGAAAGTTGTCAATGATAGTGTTGAGCAAGGTATTGCTCTTATTCAACGTGAACCAAAAATGGAGAGCAGGAGCTATATATCCAACCAGTCATGGTCACCCACTGATAACAAACGTCAACACCATCTAAGGCTACACTGAATGGGATAAACAATGAAAACTAAGTTGATTTTATGATAATATTCCTTTTATATATATATATATATATATATATATATATATATATAAAATAATAATAATTGTGACATCCACAGATATCACGCATACAATCTTTTTTCATAATCAAGCACATAAATCAAAAAAAAATCTATGTATCAATTTTCCAGCTTCTGTGACAAATATACACCAATGAATTGAATAGATTGATAAAGAAGGAGATTATGTTAGAAAAATAATGTTTGATGCATGAAATAAACGCCTTTTGTTGCATAAAATAAATGTTACATATAATTCTATAATTTTGACTCCGTCTCTGTCTGTCCCCCCACCTCTCTCTCTCTCTATTTCTCTCTCTCTCTCTCTATTTCTCTCTCTCTATCTATCTATATCTATATATATATATATTTATATATATCATCGATAATTATAAAACAAATTAAATTTACTTTATGACGATTAGTTTCTTGCGAACGGCTAAAAACAGTCCGTTTTCGTCAGGTGAAATTCAATTCTGTTAGTTGCTAGTGAGACTGTTCAGTTTGAGAACATTTATTTCCCCCGATTTCCTTCCAACAATCTATCTATCTATCTATCTATCTCTGTATGTATGTATATATATATATATATATATATATATATATATATATATACATACATATGTGTGTATGTATGTATGTGCGTGCGTGTGTGTGTGTGTGTATGTGTGTGTGTGTGTGTGTGTGTGTGTGTGTGTGTAACACTCTTCTATGACCATTCAAATACTGCATCCTGATCCTAAGCAGAGATGTCGTGATACTTTGGACCAGGGCAGAGCTCACCGATATTACACATTCTTGGCAGAAGTATCAAGGAGTGTCACTTACATCCTAGACAGGGTGCACATAATCTGACCTTTAGCAAAAGTGTTGATCCATACATAAATTCATTTTTTTTACAAATACTATACTAGTATACATATAAAGCAAGTATACATAGATAGTTATGAGTATATAATCTTCATATCCCCTTATTCGTATAGATAAAAATCAAGAATATTGAGGATGCAATTCAAATCCCAAATTTGATAAATTATATTCTTGCACATGACATCCAGATAAGAGAAAAAATAACCAAAATTATTCTCCAAACTTCCTGGGTGTGAAAATATATAAACACTTCCAAATTGAAAAAGCGTTGTAACTCGCAACATTTCAGATCGTACATATTTACTTACGCAGGTAAAAAAAAAATCTCCCATGTCTATACTTTTTATTTTATTTCCATAACATTTTCATTATTTTTTTTTTTTTTGCAATTTGTTTATTTATTTTTCTTGAGTACTTGAAATTAAAATTTTTGTTAAGCCGTTATGTAGAGCAGAGAAAAATGCAGAAATTTTGAAGTAAAAATATCCGGGAAAGTTAAAAAAAAAAAAGAAGTAAGTTTACAGAGGGAAAAACACCAGCTGGGCAGACATTTTTGCCTCGAGATGCAAACCCACATTCATTCACAAATATTCACGAAGTAGATTATGTACAAACATACACAGGCAGATATACACTTAGACCAATTGATACTTCCACATAATCCTACGTACATATAGTTGTAAATGCTGGTATGTTTTTTATGATTTTGAACCTATATATTCAAATATACGAGGTCTATCTGGAAAGCATCCATACATTTAATCTAAAAGAAGAGCCTGCCTAGGACGATGAAACCGTAATCCTTTTCGAAGTACTCTCCTTGGGACCTCTTACACGTGTCCCAGCTTTCCTTCAATTTTTCAGCACCGTCTACAAAGGTCTTCTTTGGGATTGCCATCAGCTGCCATATTGCATTCTCCTTAATCTTGTCCATGGTTTGAAATCTCCACCGTTTCGGCAGTGATTTTAGGTTTAGGTTAAGTTTGAATTTTCTGGGGAACTTAACCTGGGCTTTTGGAGGGCTGATAGACCTTGGTGATATGATGTTTGGCAAAACAAAACCAACATCCGCAGGTTGACTCGATTGGTAATTGTGGATACGACAGTCACCCAGTACTCAAGCTCTCTCAATGGCTTCTCACCTCCAATTAACTAACCCGACTGGAGAGTATCTGTTTACGCATGCACAGCGAGGTACCCACTGATTGGCTGTCGGGTTTTATCGAGGCTGCACAACCGTATCTCGTGATATTCAAAATGTTTGGATAACACATACACACGCACTCACACAGACACACAGACACAGACACAGACACATATATATATATATATATATATATATATATATATATATATATATATATATATATATAAAACGATAGATATATGTTGAAACATGTATATCCAGGTATATAGATGCATATTTAAAACATGCATTTGAAAATGCACTGGTTGATACTGGTTAAAAACAAACATATACGAAGATTATACATTGATACGTACTAAAAAACGTGTTTTAACATATTTTTATACGCATTCAGGTATACATGCACATAGATATAATAATAATTAATATATTAGGTATCTGCGAGAATTTCCTATGAGAAACGGTTTTAAACATTGTATCCATTCTCTAGTTTTCAAAAAATACCACCTGGAACTTTTGTATACACCTAATATGTAGCTAATTGTATGCATGGATATACATGAACAACCATTTGTATTAATGCTTGTTTTAATGGTTGACCTTTTTTTCTGTTTTATAAAGGGCGAGTATTATATATTCCCTGAACAGAGTGTCACTGGTAGCCTTCATTGCTTGTTAGGAAAAATAAAATTGTAAAATCATTGGCTCTACAAGCCATAACACAAGCTGCACACATTCAAGGTTTGATACATTGTCTTTTATGTTGTCAGGTTGACTCCCTCCTGAGTCTGTGGTCACGCAAAAGTCTCCTATAAAACCTTCAGTTGTACACCTGCTACATCACAGCCAAATGGCCCGATAGGCCAGCATACTAGGCGACTGGCCATTATCCCGACTGACCACTACTTGGTCAGTCAAATGGACCATCCAGCCATTTAGGCAACTCAAGTGAATTAATATTGATTTATTTATCTACTTATCCATCTTTTTACTATTTTCTCGTTGTTTGCTCCTTTTTTTCTTCAGCTTCTAAGTTGGTCACAGGTAATTTTCTATGCATATATATATATATATATATATATATATATATATATATATATATATATATATATATAAGAAATAGACATATTCGGTCCGATGGAATGAATTATAAATTGCGTTATATTATATAGAAACTTATCAGAAATGATTGTTATTAGAGATGATTTCCCATCGTTACACGGTTGATGTAACATTCGCCCTAGGCAACGTAAATAAAATAAACAATTTAGGAAAATGGAGCTGCCGCAGGAATCAATTCTGCCTCTGATAGGGTAGCGGCTTCAACATAACGATGTTCATACCATTGATTTGTTCTTTTGCATCACCAGCGGCTATTTAGCTCAATGGTAAGAGCATCGGTATGTTTAAGCCGCTGCCCTATAGGTGGTAGGTCCGATTCCTGCAGCAGCCCCAATTTCTTCAATTGTTCATTCTATTTACGTTGTCTAGGCCGAGTGATACATTAACCGTGTAACGACGCAAAATCATCTCAAACAAGTTTTTATGTCTAAAATTCATATGTGCATGTGTTTGTGCGTGTGTGTGTGTGTGTGCATACGAGAGGATTTTACGTACTTTGAATGAATGTGTATGCAACATTCATTTTGATTCATTGATACGCACAAAAGGAAAGTCAATCAGGAACACATGCACACACACACACACGCACATACACACACACCCACACACACACATATATATATATATATATATATATATATATATATATGCATAATCACACGCATACGTTAATAGAGACCATGTAGAACCAAGTTAAAATTAAAACAAGTTTTATCCTTATTTTTGTGACATTTCACTTGACGGAGCAAGCTTCCTCGGACAAAGAAAAAATAAGAATACCAAAAAACCCAGGTGAAGATGGGAGGGTAAAGGGGTTGGGCTTTAACTTATCTTTGAGGAAATGGCTGTCCGTGTATAAGATGGGCAAAGAAGGGGAAAGAGATTTATCGGCATCGCCTGAGGGGAGGTATGTATAAATAAGATGTACATGTCATTAGGATGGTATTTAAATGTGTGTTTATGTATGAGTTCTCATTTGAGTGGGTGTGTTGGTCAACCTTGTATGTGTGTGTGTATGTGTGTACTTTTAGGTGGAAAGGCGGTTGTGGGGAAATGTCCTTGGGTGTTTATGGAAATAAGATTAAAAAATTGAAGTTTCATGTTCGCTCAATAACATTCTAAAGTCTGGTCACTGAAAATGAATAATTTTCAAGATGGCTTCCAAGATGGCTGCCAAATCATTGAAATGTTCATTACTCATTCATTATTCATCCAAGACAAGGTTTCTCAACAGTTTTTGTTGTATCAAGCATACTTAATAACATATCAAACATCTACCACTGAAGGGCCACTGGAAAGGTTTAATATTCAAGACGACATCAAAGATGGCTGCCAAATTAGTTGTCTGCATTCATGATAAAATCTACCTTACCCTGAAAAAATCACAACAAAAGGTTACTCAATGGGTTTTGTATTATCAGGTGTCTTCAATAACATATCACCTACAGTCTGATCACTGTAAAATAATAATTTTCAAGATGGCCACAGAATCCTTAAAATGCCAATCATTCTTTTTTAGTATAAGTTCTAGACAAATAGTTATTGTGCCTGATCTCATGTTTGGTTAATCTAAGAATCATATCAACATATCTGAATTAGAGTGAAGGGATCACAATTACAAGAACAGTTGACAATTTTATATCTACAAGATAAAATGAAAGAATTTCTGACGAATACAAATTCCATACCATTTGGAAATCAGTACCAAAAAGGGAATTTGAAAGAGCAGTACGAGGACTATGTCTATCTTATGAAAATGAGAGAATGTTAACATTGATGACAGGGGAACCTTTCACGGAATGGGAATCATAGCAGCACTCAGAAGGGTCCTGTCATTCCAAGGAGAAGTGTTACCGATCTGATTTTTTCAGTGCAAAGTAATATTCCAATGATAGATCATTGCATTGAAAAACATGTATGCCAAACCATCGTTCTCCAACAACTCCCGGCATTGATGAACTATGATAGAACAGTTGATATATTGTGGGAACTCTCACTAAGCTTCAAATACAAAACCCCTGGATGGCAGTAAATGATGCATATCATTCATCAAGGGTTATAGAACATCCTTGCCAGTCATCAATTATGTTCTTGACTCTGACTGATTAATGCCCTGGGGACAAGACATGCATTTTGTCCACACTGAGTTTTGTCTTTGATCTCGCTATCAAACACCACGTTCAATCAGCCTCTGTAAAGGAAATCTGCAGAGTTTATCATGGAGTAACCACTTCGGAAGCATTGTCTTGATGCTTGGACGTTTGCTATATTCTTACTTGGTGCAATAGGCACATCGATGGAAAGCATATGACTTAGGAACATTACAGAGGTTTACAGAATAACAAAGAGTTTTCCATGGACATCTGTTGGTGGGCAATCACATGGTTGTGTCTCTACTGAAATATAACCCACAGTTCAAGTTGGCAGTTCAGTTTAAAGAAACGTACTCATTCTCGGTGGTGAAAGAAATAACTTCAGAGAGTGCCTTAGCATTGGTTATGTTGATTCAAATCAAAGAGAAGATAGCATAGCACAAAGTCTAGAACCAGTTAGCTGGAAATAAAGTATCAGAGTCTGCGTGAATGATTTTTGAATTGGATTCCACAGGATCTTGGATGCTGCATTTGAGCATAGTAGGGCTGCCCAACAATATTGGGCTCTATGTATTTAAGAGCTTTATATTTCTATGCCCAAAAAATGTGCCAACTTGAGACCAGACTGATGTGTGTCAAATTTTACTTGTGATCTGTTGCAACAACCAGTTCTGGGTGGATTTAAGCTCTGACCTCATCACTGAGCTGACTCTGATGAGAACCTTGAAAGAGAAGTGGAGGTTTGAGTCATGGCTGTGGTGGAATGATCTGAGAAATGCACAAATTGTGAAGCCTGTCCCCACCATTCACATCTGATAATGCCATGCAGGAATTCAATAACCACTCCTACACGACCAGTTAGCAACACCAAGAATCAACAGAAGAGAGGATGGAACAAGATCACTGATCTAGAAGAGATCAAGGTAAAACTCTCCACTTGCACACCATTCTCTCAAGACCCGTCTCTGAGAAACATCATTACTGGTCTACCTGCCGGAAATATGTAAATGTGGATGTGTTTGGGACTCTATGGTGTAAAATTGTTGAAAAAATTGGTTTGGAATCCAGCTTTGGGGATCTCATCCAAACAATAACAGAGTAAAATCCTTGTGGATAAGTCTATCATCGAATTACCTAAGGCTGAATCATTTATGAGGCTCTGGTGTTCTAACAATTTCTGCTTGTGTTGGAAAACAGAGATTTCTCATCGGAAGAAATCATAAGCTAGGAGCTCAACCTATTTCCTTCAGGCTTGTTTGAAGCCAAAGAAATCTTCCGTAAAGCCAATAAGCCTGAACAAGCACATACAACAAGCACATACAATTACTGAGTTTTCCAGCTACAAATCCCACAAAACTGTCATGGAATTCTATTCCAACTTGACAGTGATTTTCGATGGTTATAGTGAATGTCCTTCTATCAAAGACAATATGCATCAGCAACATGGGCCCCCGATTCTTAGCTTCGTGCAAAAACTGAGTTTGTAGGAAGAAAGGATGATTTCGTTTTCAGACCTTGTAACAAACAAAGAATTATTGATCTTGTGACAGAGTAACTAAGGAAGCTTCATTGCAATACAACAGCTCTTTTAACTCATCTAGGAGTGTATGAAGATGCCCTTCGAATTTTGTGAACACATGAATAAAATGCCTGAAGATAGTGGCCATTTTGAATACATAATGAGGTCACATGATCGTTATATCAGCATAATTTTGCTTTAAGTGAAATCCATAACCTTCAAAATGATATATTATTCCCTATCCATTAAGTCCTTGCTGTCCTTGCTTTGTAACCCTAAAAAAACCCAGGCCTGAATGGGTTAATTGAAAGTAGTATCCAAGTTACAAACAAGATCTGTTTTTAAGTTTTATATACCTTTTTAAACTTTGGAGTGAATCCTGAATTTGAAAGATATTTTTTAAAAATCCATCTAAATAGTCAGCATTGAACTCCTACATTAAAACAATTGAATTTTAAAAAAATGCAAAAAATTAGCTAAATTGGTAAATGGTTGTCTTTGTATAGTGGATATACACTCCACCATTATCATCATCAGTCTTTTATCAACTCTTGTTGGACATAGATCTTCCCCAGGATTTGCTACACCTCTCTATTGTGGACGTCACACAGCCAAAAATCTCTGAACCTGTTCAGTTCGTCTTGCTATCTCATATATTCTGCTGGCCTTGGTTCCACATTTGATCTCTGGGGATCCATGTTGTAAGTTGTAATGTCCATCAGTTGTCTTCCATTCTTGCAACATGGCCAGCTATTTCAACAGTTAGGTCTAGGGGAAGTCCAGATAGATACATACATTCATAGATATGGTTATAATTTGTGTTATATTATATAGAAACTCTTATTTGAAGTGATCACTAGTTATTACATGTTGAATGTACCATTTGGCTTGGACAATGTAGATAGATTAAACAATTAAAGAAAATGGGACTGCTTTTGGAATCAAACCTGTTGCTCTTTTTCCAATTTTTCAATTGATCACCCCCAAACCAAGCATGGGGCCAAAAGACATTGGTCATGTAACGGTTTCTATTGAGTGACTAGCCAGACTTGTTTTATTACTAATTACTCTCTTAAACCATCATTGTGCCTAATCTATAAATTAAACTCAATTATTTTTATGTACGCATAGAAATGAAAATAGTATATATAGGGCTTGGTACTACCTGCGGTTTGATGACCCATTAAGGAACCATCAATCTTGGATAGAGAACTGATTACTGAACAGATATTCACTCAACTTGGACTGGCACTGAGTGAAAATTATGGGGCATCTAGTGAGGATTAAACTCACTACAATAATCTGGGAGAATAGCTAACTATTGCTCCATGGCTAGATTCTCATTTTTTGCTATTAGTAGGCTTAGTATGGCATAAAGCCATGATGTGGGGTGCCTAGTAAAGATTGAACTCACTACTTTAGTAATGATTTGGGAGAATAACTTGCTGATTATTGTCTTTTGGCTTGGTTTCCATCTTTTGCTATTGTTGATACTCAGTGAAGTTAGCATGGTACAAGGCCAAAATTGTGGAGCAACCAAGGAGGACGGAACGCACTACAATAGCCAGACTAGCTTGCTAACCATTGCTCTATGACATGGCACTCTAAATGTATGTTGAAACTTATGTTTTTGGGTTTCTTCTTAGGGAGATATGGCTCAAGTAGATAGAGAGACAGGCGGCCATTGCTCTTTAATTATATTGATTTACGATTGCCATCATGGAGACACAATGAACGGCCAATTCTTTTTACCTTCTATCCTCCATTTCACTGCCTTAAAGAAAATACGATTTCTCTGCCCTTTGTATATAATCTGCATTTCAAGAAAGGTTGCCAATAAAGGAATGGTCCCTCGAGAACATGACAATGTCAGTGGAACATGTGTACGGCCTATTATATATGCTTGTTAAGTTTGAATGAGAACGTTGCACGCAAAGAAAGGGACCTTTCAATTAGCCAACTTATTGAATGAAGAGATCCATACAAATTATATAACATAAGGGCCCTGCGGGTGATGATTTCCCAGCAGTCTTTGCAAGACTCTAGGGAGAAACAAAATGAAGAAAAAAAAATGTCATGACAGATACCAAGAATAAGCGACATAAAACATGCTTCTGGTTCTATCCTAGATCAATATTCTATTAAATCCAGAAGGACTTGTGCTGTGAGATATAAGTAATGCTGGTTTCCAAAATAGAAGTATGTACACTTTCAAAATATGCCTTAAGAGAAACAATATGGTTATACTGATAAAAAATCCTTGCAAATACTTGAATTGGGTCATATACACTGTCAAAATTCTTTACTTTGTTTGTTCTTGCATACAAGAGAATAATGTTTTTACTTTTATTAACTGCATCTTCACACAAGAGGTATCCAGTGGTCTTTGCTGGAGGCAAAGCGACAGCAAGTCTCTTCAAATTTGCATTTTTCCCAGTATTTTCCCAGATTTAAACAGTGCCTTGGTCTGCATCATTTGAATCCCTCTTTGGATATTTTTTCTTCGAATCTCTCTTCAAAGGCTTTTATTGTCTCTATCAGTGTTATTAATGCTAGCTGTTTATGTAACCCATGATATCCCAGGGAGGATTTATTAAATAAATACGTCATAAAATTCATGTTTTCTAATGATTACATATATTTACTGATACAGCAAGATCTGATGGTGGTAGGAAAAACTGTAGCAATAATCAAAGAATATATTGACATTCATGGTAAATTATTCTAGCTGCTTATGTAACCAATGATACCATGCAGGGAATCAATCAAACAAATACATGAAACCTTTTATTTGCTCAAAGGATTACACATATAGTGACACAGCTAATTATGGAGGGAGAAGGAAAAATGAAACAATAATCCCAGTTGTATTTTAGCGGGCAAGATTTTGGTTTTTCCAATCGCTGCCCACTGTCTTCAGTATTTTCCAGTTATTTCTTGCACTAATTGGATATTTCTGTTGCTAGTGAAAATATTAATGATTCAAGACTAAACTTTGCAATTTTTGACCTGAAATTTGGAAATATATGATTACATAAAGAGACGTTTGAACTGATTGAAATGCCATGATAGTTGACAAAGGAAAAATTGGGTGAGTTAACTCTTGAGCAAACTATTCTCCCATGAAAATATCTAACTTGGTAAGGGAGTATCATTAAAAAGTTGACCGAAATTGATGCCAAAAATATCAAAATAGTTTTCTTAAGTTTTTAGGTTTGTCTGGCTGTCTGGCTGCCTGCATCGTTGGTCATGTATTTATATATCACACAGGCCACACCAGTGGAGCTAGAGGGCTGAAGATTTCAATATTTACTACTTGTTATGTTTAGAAGAGAAGAATTTTTTCGTTTTTTTTTCTATTTCTCCTCTAAATAGCTTTTTAATGAGAGGAAGTTGATTTGCAATGTAGTTTTATGCTATGTTTGTTCATTAGTTTGTGTCCAGCAGTTTACACTTTTTTTTAGTGATCGCTGGCCTAGGAAATGGTGAGAGAAGTAACTTATTCATTGATCATCCCTTAAGATGGCATGTAGCAAAAGGACATTGGTTACATGAAGGTTTCTATTGTGTGACTAACCAGAACTGTTTATTATGAATTATGGGAAATAACGGATGAGGCAATGAATTTGTCTCCATTTCTTGAATAATCAATGGACGCCCATCTATCGTTTCTATCATCTGTGGCTTTTTACTGGGCTGGAATGCTAGCCAGATACTAAAAATAAACTGTCTTACAGGGCTAAACGGCCCTAATATACCCTACTATTTACCCAGAGCTGGGAATAGAAATGGATTTGTGCCTTTACCATGGGCATTACAGCGAAGTGAATTCAAGCTGTCTCAACCAGTGTTCTTACTTGTTTCGCCAGTTCCATTCTCCGTGCATTTAACTGTTGGGCCACACGCACCTCTTGCTCGCAACTTAAAGGAGGAAAAAATGTCTAAAACAAAATGTTTTGGGGGGAAAAATAAAATTGGCTTAAAAGAGACAGGCTTGAGAATGTATGGAACAAGGAAAAAACAACATTATTTCGAAAAGGTTGAATGATTTTGTAGAAGATTTGCATAGAAACACATGCAATTGAACTCTCATGATTTAGATTGAATAAATCAAGAAAGAAAAAAATAAGAAGCAATTCTCTTTTTTTTAAAAACAGATCTTTTGACAAAATGACTGTTATTTAATCAGCCACCTTCTTCTTTAAGGGAATTAGATTAAATAATCAATGTTTGATATGGTCACTAATGAACAACACTATCTGATGATGATGATGATGAAGACAAAGAAGAAGAAGAAAGAAAAGAAGAAGAAGAAGAAGAAGAAAGAAAAGAAGAAGAAGAAGAAGAAAGAAAAGAAGAAGAAGAAGAAGAAGAATGTCCTCTTTCTCAATCTCTACCCTCCAATCAATAACTAAGTTTCATGGCTTTTTTCTTTCATAGTCAGCCTTTCTTTTTTACTTTTAACTTGATACCGGCTCCCTTATGCTTTCTCCTCAAATAATACCCTTGCACAATTATAGTCGCATGTGGTTAGTGTACATACAATTTATTTACGAAATTGAATTTGCTTCAGCGTTCTTTTAACTTCTTATTAGAAACCAGCAACAAAAGCTGCCAACATAGTTTTCTTTAGCTTTCAGGTAGGTCTAGCTTGGCTTGCTTGCTGGCTGTGTATAACATGTACAGGCCACATTGACAGAAACTTATTCTTTATTATAAATCAAAGTGTTTTGTTTTTTTTGAAAATTCTCCCCTCTAAATAGGTTTTTAGTGGGGGTGTTCAGTTCACAATGTAAGGTTTTTCTAAATTGATCCCTTAGTTTGTGCCAGCTTGTTTTTTGAAATTCAGACTTTTTTTTTAGTGATAACTGACATCCAAAAAAGTATCTGATTCATTGATCACCCCTTTTTATCAGCTTGTCTAATTGATCACTCCTTACACAGGATGCTACTAAAAGACGTTGGTCTGGTCACATGGCGGTTTCTATTGAGTGACTAACAAGTTGTTTTATTTTTTTCAAGTTAAGGGTTTTCTTCTTAGATGTTTTTTTCATGTTTTTCTCCTTTTCTATTTTACTGATTGAGTTAGTGTGTGTGTGTGTGCATGTGTATGAGTATGCGTGTGTATGCGTATGTGTATGTGTGTGTGTATGTGTGTGTGTGTGTGTATAATGTGTTATGTTACTCAATGAAGGTTGAATTAATTTTATATTTTTGAGCAGTAAGGCAAACAGCAGGATATCAAGAAAAAAAAGAAAGAAAATTGACTAAAGCTATTTTGTCACTAATAAAGTTATTTCACGAGAAGCCATTATATTAGGCAAAATTACACAAATGCCCTTCCCTGGCTCATACAAAAGGTATCAATTTATTACCCCCGCAGAAGACATTTTTTTTCATCCAAACTCATATCTTGGAGCAAATTTTAAATTCATGGCTATTTCACTTTATTTTCTGTGAATTCAAGAATGCTAGCCAGGATATTACGTTTCAACAAAAGTACATTCACAGTATTAAGCTTAATGCAAATACTAAGGTTTTTGATAGAAAAGTTGGATTTTGATAGACACAAAGGAGACAACTTAGTTTCTAATATTGGAATTTTGTTGAGTTTGAAATGAAAATGAAATCTTTCATACAGAATTGACTAACATACTTTCTTTATCCTTCATCCTTCATCTGGTCTGTGCCTCAGCCAACCATTTTGTTATCATCAAAAAAATCTCATCAGTAAGTCAATTGTGCAAACTAATACTACATGAGAGCCTTTGCTAAAAAAATCCATCAGAATTTGAGATTGAAAAAAAAAAGGGAAATAATCCATAAAAATTACAGAATCTATCTAGACATACAACATTGCAATGCTGTTAACTCAAATAACAAAGTGATATCCCACAATGTGATGCAGTCAACACTCCTACAGTAAACTCTGTGCCAGACAAAAATTTCACCTGAAGTAGGCTGGAGAATGAATTAACGAAGATGAAAATAAACTAAGATGAGAATGGATCAAAACATTTATTGAATAATAACAGAAGATAAGAACGGACAAGCTATCTCGTCTGTTCATAGTGTGTTATTTTTTTTCTTCATACATACGCATATGTATATATTACATTTATTGGATATTCTGTTCTTCAAATTTGTAATGTGTATGGAATTAAAATCATTCTAAATCTGCAATAAAGACTTTTTATTTTCATCAATTTTTTTAAGAGAAAAACCTGGCATAGGAGTTACAACATCCAAAAAAAATATTTGGCAGTGATCAGCTCAAAACGGGGCTTTTGTATGAGTTGATTTTTATTTGAGTATAATGAATCTCTTTCAAATAATACAAGAGAAAGTATTATCACAAATCTAGCATCTGCAATAGAACCTTACATATCTTATCATTATTTAGTTTCCTATCTCAGTTTTTCTCGCTCAATTTTACTTTATTCTTCTTTCAAAAAGATGGCCCTTTCTTTCTTTTTAGTTTTTGTGTACATGAATGTACCTCTCAACCACTCTGAGCATCATAAACCAGGCAAAACCAGATCTTCTTGCTTGTCATCCATAAGCCATGAACAAATTTTCTGCTTATCTATATTAATATTCAAGTCTTTTGATTCGGGGTCATATATTTACTTCCAATAAAATTCAAGTCACAAAGCAACTTTTAATTCATCATCATCATCAGTCTATTAGCGTCCGTCGTTGGACATAGACCTTCCCCAGGATTTGCCACACTTCTCTATCATGGGCGTCACGGAGCCAGTACTTCCTGAACTTATCTAGCTCGTCTCTCCATCTAACATTTTGCCGGCCTCGGTTGCGCATGTGGTCTCGGGGAATCCATGTTGTGAGTCGTGATGTCCATCGATTGTCAGCCATTCTTGCAACATGGCCAGCCCACCGCCATTTGAGATTTTTTATGGATTCTATGATGTCTCTAACTCTTGTCTTTTCCCGGATGTGTTGTGCTGTTTTGTGGTCTCTCCATGTGAGGCCCAGCATTATTCTTTCATGTGCACGTTGCATGGTTCTCAGCTTACGGGTCTGTTTCTTGGTTAAGTTCCATGTTTCAGCTCCATAAGTGACTATTGGGAGGATGCATTGGTTATACACCCTTCTCTTTAGGATTAATGGGATCTTATTATTTTTGAAGGTTGAGCTAGCTCTGCCAAAGGCTTGCCATCCTAGTGTGATTCTTCGCTTGATTTCTTCTTCTTTTGAGGGTCTCATGGAGATTCGTTGCCCTAGGTAGATGTAGTGGTCTACTTTCTCGAGTTCTGTGTCCTCGATTTCGATCTTAGTGTTCTTATCTCCAATGTGGTTGTTGCACATGATCTTCGTCTTGCTGAAGTTCATGTGTAGGCCGACTTTCTTGCTCTCCTCATTTAGTTCATCTATCATTAGTTGGAGGTCATGTAGGTTCTCTGCGAAAAGGGCTATGACCAGTCAATAATTATAGTATTTCATTTATCATCTCCAAAAGTCTAATGGGTTTGGGGCAGGCAAAATTTGACCTTAAATTCACTTATTCCTGTCCCCTGTGCACTTTTAGTGAACATGCAGTGGCCAACCTCGAGTCATGAGGTTTGTTCCGTTCCAAATAAATGCAGTTTTTGGTGAATTTTCGCCCCCATTTCCTCAGAATTTGCTCATTTCATTTATTTTTGTTCTTGGATCAACTTTGCTGACAACATGCTAGTTTGGTACAAATTGTCTTCACAAACTACCCAATTTTTCATTCAATATGTCTTTTTGGCAACTGTATTTTTTTTACTGTATTTCATTTATTCTTGACTAATACAATATTTTAAAGTAAGTATTTCTTAAACCTTCAGTATTTTCCTCATTTTCTGATGGATTTTTGTTAGAATATCTTTTATTTTAAATGAAATATTCTCAATACATTCTCATTGAATATCAAGTTATCGGTAAATCTCAGAAACTTTATTGTGTAAAGGAATCTAAATTGATAACTATGGCCTCCTTGCTTCCCCAGGAAACAAGTTCTGTGACAGTGAGTGAACTTCCACAACTTGAATTTTCACTGTCGTCTCTTTATGAGAAAGTTACTATTAAGACAAGAGGCTGTCCCTCACCTAATATTAGAATATCTCAGCCAGGAATAAGTAAGAATGAGAGGTGTATTCGTAGCTTTAATTCAGAATGGTACCAAAGGAAAAGTTGGCTGTGTGGTTGTAAAGTAAAAAATGCTTTATTTTGTTTTTCGTGTTTGTTGTTTGGAGATGATGTAATATGGACAAAAGATGGCTTTAAGAACATAAATAAAATGAGACAAAAAAATGAAAAACATTCAACGTCAAAGTTTCAGTATTTTATCATTATACGTACATTTATATACTGACTGGTTATCTCTGTGAGTTACACAATATTTAAACAATTCTTTAAAATTCTCCCACATAGCACCCCTACAAACTAAAGTCATGAGCTGCCATTGAACCTATGAAACTAAAATTGGATAAATATTTTCTGGGTGAATGTGATGTTGACCTCAAAATTCATATGAGGTCACCTGAAGACTTTTCTGGTCAATTCTAGCCTATTTTCCCAGTTGTTAGCTATAATTTTGCACCTTCGAAACTGAAATTTGGTATTGAGGTAGATTCTTTCATGGCCAAAGTATTTAGAAATGTTATTTTGACATTACAATCATTCAATATCATTATATGTCATTTCTGGTCATTTCTATTGAATTTTTCTAAGTTGATGGCGATAATATTACACCGAGGATGCAGAAGTTTTACATAGGGGTACATTTTTATATGGCATAAAGTTATAGGCAATGTGGGGTTGATACTGGAGGTCACTGGAGGTCATCTGAGGTAATTTCTGTAAACTGTAACACAAAGATAATCTCTCAAGATCATTGGTCTTTACCTGAGTTCTCCATACTTTTTCCATGGACAGCTCTACATTGGTTGTTGTAGGGTTAGGTCCTGGTACCCAATAGGAGAAACAATATAGCGTATCCAAAAGCTTTGTAAAACAAAGCGACAACATAATTTGTCCTTTAATTTACATCAGAATATTTCTTCCACGACAACTACTTCTTGATGTGAATGGAGTGTACATAATCTTTTTTCACTGTTTGTGCTGTGCAAGAAGGAATATAATAAAGAATGTACTTTTCCTGTTTGGTTATATTTGAAGTTATTTTCCCCCCTGCAGTATCCCTGCTAGTATTACAAAAATGATTTCATATTCACATTTTATTGAAACAGTAAACATGCCTCACAGACACGATACAGAAAATACTTTAAGCAAACTGGAATGAAGCCCGAAAAAATTCCTTGGGGGAGATCTGGCACTATTCTTTAGGTCTAAGGGCGAGCAGGCATTAAAGTGAAGCTGAATCCCAAATGAAAACGTCCATACCCCAAGCTTCTCTTTAAAATGTGGTGAAGAGAGGGAAATATATACTGGCTCGATGGTTTACCCAAGAGAACATGCAGATGTTGGTCATAAAGTATTATGTTACAATAAGAGAAAAAAATCGAAGAAATGACAATGATGATGACGTTGATGATAATTATATTTACAATAATAATAATAATAAGAAGAAGAAGAAGGAGATAAAATCATGATGAAAATAATAAGTTAGAAATATTGATGATGATGATAATGATTATCATAATGATAATACTAAGATAATGATAATGATAAGATAGAAATCATAATGTTATGTTAGAAATATTGATGATGCTGATGATTTTAACATAGCAATAATGATAATAGTTGATGATGATGATGATAATATGGATAGTAAGATAAGAATGATGATAATGATAAGGATCATAAGATATGAATAATGATGATAATACTAAGATAGAAATTATGATTATGATAAGATAGAGATTTGGATGATATTGATGTAGATAATAGGAAAGAAATGATGATGATGACGATGATGATGATGATAAAAAAGTAGAAGGAATGATGATCAAAGATGAGATGATAAAGCTAATAATATTAAAGAGCGAGGAATAACAATGATATTTCAGAAATGATGATTATAATAATAATCATAAGATATGAATACTGATATAATAATGATTATAATAGAATAGAAATAATGATGATGATAATGATATGATAAGAATTATGATTATAATGATGATTGCAATGATGATGATGATGATGATGATGATGGGAATAATTATACTATTAACAGAGATAATTGCTTGATAGAGGCATTTGTAAACACAGTGCATCATGTACATAATAAATCATTATTATTATCATAATTATTATTATTTTGCAATCTCACACCAGTTGCCTGGTGGTTACCACTGGAGGTTGAATGACAATAATTCTCCTCAGTTCTTCAGCCAACATCTCTTCTCATGCCAATGCTGTGGTTTACATTACCACTCTCATTTCCCTTCCTCTGTTAGGTCACTGTTAACAATTCGTGTTGCAGTCTTTATATTTCTAGCACTTTCCTCAATATCCATGCAGTTCCTAGCAGTGCTGTGGTCTGTACAGTCTCAATCCTTCATTTTATCCCAAGCTCCTCCTGTCTCGCCCTCAATGTCTTTGGGACAGTTCCTAGTGCGTCCACTAGGACTGGCATGACCCTGGCTTTCATGTTGCACATCTTCTTCAGTTCTCTCACTAGATCCTGGTATTTTTCCAGTTTTTCACTCTCCTTCCTCTTTACGCTATGGTCTGCAGGTACAGCCACGTATTATTATTATTATTATTATTATTATTATTATTATTGATATTATCATTATTTGCATTTTCACACCAGTTGCCTGGTGGTAGCCACTGGAGACTGAGTGACAGCAAGTCTCCAGCCCTCTTCTTCACACTCACAGTCCATAGCGGTGCTGTGGTTTACAGTTGCACACGAGTTGCGCGGTTATTATCACTGAAGGTTGATTGACAGTAAGTCTCATGTCTCCAGCCCTCCTCTCATATATTCCCCACCCATCACAGTAATGCTGTGGTTCGTATCTCCACCAACATTTGAGGTATTTGAGTTTGTTTTTTTTTTTTTTCCTTCTCTCCACTTCTTTCTGTTAGGCCACTGCTAAAGGCTGGGGGTCTTAGATTTCATATTTCAAGTACTCTCCTCAGTATTCGTAGGGTCCCCAGTTAGGTTGTGGTCTGTATAGTCTCAATCCTTCCTCTTATCCCCACTTCTTTCAATCTCGCTTTCAGTCTCTTCTTTATTAAAATCATTATTATTAGCATTTTCACACAAGTTGCCTGGTGGTTGCCACTGGAGACTGAGTGACGGCAAGTCTCAGATTATCATCATCATTATCATCCTCATCCTCATCATCATCATCATTATTATTATTTCTTTTTTCTTTTTACGGCCCTTTTGCTGAGCAGAGAGAAGCAATCCCTGCATGAGCATCGCATATCTCGCTCACAAGTTTTCCCCACTATCCTCTGTCCTCGGTTAGTCTCCGAGGTTCTTCGAGGTCGTACTTTTCATTTTCATTTCCATTCCTATGACCCCTGGAATATCAGCCAATCCCTTTTCCCTTCCCTGCTTTCCTGCCTTTCTTCCCAATTACGGCGTTCATATCTCGGCATATGATGGCAAAATCTTTCTTGCATTGTTATTGGAGTGCGTTCACCAACTGGTCATAGAATTAATCTATTTCTTCAGGGTGTATTTTTGGGACTGATCGTTTGTTGGAGAGTACGTATTGATGATCGCGATGAGCTTCGAAGCTGTATCTAGCTGGATAACTGCTATTCTGTCGGAGATTACTTGTGCACCAGTGACCTGTTTCATCCACTTTTTGTGAATTAGGAAACCAATCCTTTATTGTCTGGTCTTCATTCAAAACATTGTAATCTGCGTCCGTTGACATTAGCATCAATCCCTTCTTTGATTTTAGCTTCTTAGAGGCTGATGATATCAATGAATGTGGCCGAGGCCATGGTGAGTTGATGCTTCATTGGAAATTAAAATTTTGCTGCTTTAAAGGAGTTTTGAGTCATGGTGGCGTGTAATACATAGAAATAGACTTAGAGGTGACTAGCCGAGAAATGGCATCACTCACTTCACCTCAGCATACACATATATTACAGAATGAAAAATGCATTCAGAGTACAGAATAATCCTTCATGCCATATGATGTACATACACACTGAGTTGAGAATTTACCTGATCATTTGAACATAACTTTAATTACCCGACATACCAACCTACGCTCAAGCATTTTATTATACACAGATATAAAAGTACAAGCTTATTCGTGTTGGTCGGTATGTGAGATGTCAAAGGCTCTCCTGGATCAGAGCCATGATTTTTTTCCAAGCTGATTTTCAGAATTAATCCATTTTACAGTAAAAGTTACTATCTTGTCTAAAAATGACTTTTTTTTCCATGTCAAGCAAGAAGAGAAAGATCAATACTTAAACCAGGGTTTGGCAACCTTTTTCCCTCTGCGGGCTGGATTGTGTATTAATGAGTGAAAGGTGAGCCAGATAAATTCTATAAAGAGCTTGAAATATGGGAATTATCCATTTAAATACATGATATTTTGCCTCAGATCAATGAATAACATATACTAGAAAACCACCTGTGCTTAACCAAGGATGCCAGTCCTCCATGAAATTTCTCAGGGATCTGTCCTTTGGTCCGTACTGTTCCCACTGTTCATGAAGGATCTGCCAAAGGATATCTGTACCCTTATAAGTCTTTGTTTGTTTATTGATGACACAAAGATCTACTCCTCGTTAATGTCCACGGATTCGGAGACCTACTTATGGAGGACCTCAGCACATTACAAATGGAAGCTCAATCTATTCAGAAGAAATTTAATATGTTATGTACATTAGTGGAAACAATACAAGAAAAGTCTATGCTGTGATTGAAGATGACGGAATACCCATGGTGAATGCTGACGTTCATTGTTCAAAATGCCTTGATAAGAAAATGATGATTTCATCAACCTACAACAAAACCAGGAGACACAGCTATAAAGTAAAAATTCAGACCTCCACTAGAATCAAAAAAGTTTCCTCACAGTAAACGCATGAAAAAGCCTTACTGAAAAGACGGTTTCATCTGAGAATATCAATATTTCTTTTAAGTAATTTTTATTCTGATATCAAGCATACCAAATTATCATGTTTCTTATTATTCTAATCACACCCCAACTAGACTAAAGTTAGCCTAACGTTGCAAATAACTGCTGTCAAGAAAGCCTATTTAAAGTAGATTCAGGTGCTTTCAATTCGTGATCCAAGAACTCAATTTGGTCTCAATTCATTTCAATAAAGATTAATTTATTAAAAAGACACAAAGAATCTTTAAAAACAAAAGGCAAGCATGGTATCTCAAAAATTGATAGCAAATTGGTCAAAATCCCTCAGGAGGCTGGATCTTGCCCACAGGCCATAGGTTACCTACCCCTGGTTTTAACTCTGACAAACATTCATTTCTGTAAGTTCATGTGGAATCTATTTTCAGAGCTTCTGAATTTTTCCTCAAGGCTTCTAAACAATAAATGGTATTTTGCTGATTGCACAATGAGATTCAGACACACTTTAGGATTTAACTGACACATTGCAAAAGATGATGTATATTCCTTTTTTCTACTTAAACAGATTCATCTCACTGTGCGAAATTGCCCCAAAATGAAGATTAGAAGTAAAAATGAGCAGAAATTCTTGATTCATACTTCAAACAGCACTAAGATGTTTTGCAGACAATTATGCCAAACTATGGGATTCTTGTTTTTTGAAATTTTCTGCTATAACTTTAACCAAAACTATCAACATAAGTTTCTCCAGTCTTTAAGTTGGTCTAGCTGGATGACTGACTATTTATTTATGTTTGCATATATGTATGTATAACCTGTGCAGGCCACATTAATTGAGCTTAACAGCTGAAAATTCAAACTTGTATTCCTCAATATGTCTAGAAAAAATGGATTTTTGTTTTTTGAAAATCCCCAACCTCTTAAGTAAGTTCTTAGTTCGAGGTTCGATTTGTTATCTAAGTTTATGCTAAATTGATCCCTTTAGTTTGTGCATGGCAGCATTCGTACTTGTTTTTTGAAAATTCAATCTTGTTTAGTGGCTTGCCCAATAAGATGCAAGAGACATAATCTATCAACCCATTTTCTAATTTTTTAATTGATGGTTTCTGTTGAATGTCTAAGCAGACCCGTTTTTTCGAGTTTGTTTGTTATAGATACAATGATGGTTTTTAGTGCATGGACAACTATGGAACTCGTAGAAGAGCATCAATTCTAAATTTTTTGATGAAGTTGTTCATGATTTCTTTATAAATAAGAAAGAACAAAGATGATAAAAACAGCAGTTCCTTAGCAAAACCCTTGAATGGAAAGTAAAGATAAATTATGATCCAAAAAATGAACATTAACAGAAGGAAAAAAAGAACAACACAGAGAAATCAAATGAGGTAAGCAAGAATGAATAAATAATGAGCAGATCCTATGCTCAAAACTTAAAAATAAACCAGTCTGGTTGGTCACACAACAGAAACCGTCGTACGACCAACATCTTTTGGCAGAATGTTGTGTTGGGGGTGATCAATTTATAAATAGGAAAAAGCAGTAATTAATGAATAATTGACTTTTATTGCCTTTTGTTAGATCAACAAAATGTTTGAATTTTCTAAAAAAAAAAAAGCAAACCAATTTAGCATAAATTAACATTGCACATTTGACCTCAAACTAAAAAACTTAAGGGGGAGGAATTTCGAAAAAACAAACCAAAATATTTTTTTTTTTTTCAGATATCATCCTCCTCCTCCTCCTCCTCCTTTTAGTGTCTGTTGTTGGACATAAACCTTCTCAAATATTCGCTAGACCTTTCCATCATGGGTATTGTGGAGCCAATACTTAGAGATGTAAATATCGAAATTTTGGGGTCTCAACCTCCATTGGTGTGATGAGAGCACGTGATACCTACCCACATACATAAATACATAGATACTCACAAGACCAGCCATCTTGAAAACTGAAGAAACCTATGTCGTCAATTTTGGTGACATTTTTGGAGGACGGTTTCTAAAGAAAATTTAACTGATCCTGACAATACCAGTTTACCTAGCCAGGTTTGAAATCTGTTTAAGAGGATAGCAGAAGATTTATTTTTTGTTAAAATGTATTATAAAAATTTCCTGGAAAATGCAAAGAAACGTAGAGAAAAAAAAAAAACTACATATAAACCAAAATGCTGAAGTAAATTTCAGAACAGTAAATAAAATATAAAAAGCATAAATACAAAAAAAAAAACATCTAAAAAAGGTTTAAAATTTTTATGAGTTATAAAAATCTGGTAAAATAAGCATAAAAATCGAACTGATATTTTCTTTAAAAAGCAAATAGAATTAGAAATTAAAACAGATAAAGAAAAAGAGAAAAATAGAAGAAAGCTTAAAAATTGACACTCACTTGAAGTCACAAAACCTGAAAACATAAGAAAGATGAATTAAAAAAATAAACAAGAAGATTCGTATGATAATGTGCAGAAATTGTGAACAACACAAAATGAAGAATGTTGAAAATAAAAAGCAAAAATAAGATACGAATAAAAAAGAGTTCCGAAATAACAATAAATAGAAACGATAGAATAAAATCTCCAAAATGAAATGCAAATATTGTAAAATTGATCTGGAATATAAAATTGAACCTGAAATTTGTTTTTAATAATGAAAAAAAAAAAGATTATGAGAGAAATGAATAAAAAGTTAAAATAAAAGTAAAATGAACATAAAAAAAAATGAAGTCCAATAATAATTTTTAAAAAAGAGGAACAAAGCATAAAAAAAGTCGCCTTTGCATTTGAGTTATTGTCAGTGAAAACAGATTGTTTTCATTGGTTAATTGAAAAATAACATATCAAACTCTTGAGGGGAAATGAGAATAAATACAGCGGCCATGTTTTTATTTGCTTTTGGACAAATGTCAAGAACACTGCGAATATTGAAAATGAGAAGCAATCCTACACTTTATATTAGAACAAATATTTATTTCAAATGGTCAGTATCATAGGGATGAAGACTGAATGAGAACAGAATTAAAAAAAACTGGGCCTCATAGACGAGAGAATGAATGATAGCACTAGTCTGTTAACAACTGGATTCTCTTTGATAACTGTGTGCATGCACATTGGAACAGAAATGTTGAGACCAGCCTTTCTCATGACTCTGAGAGCATGAGAGTTAGGAAAAAACTTGAAAAAGGTAACTCTTTCACAATAGCTAACTATGAAAGATCTGTGATATCTACTGGCCTAACAAGATCTCAAATGACTACCACAAGGACAAAGAGTAGGTTCTGATGATATGGTTACATCCTGAGAGACAGCTAACAAATAACATGTAGCTTGTCTCTTTGCTTGAAAAATGATTGCAGCATGGCATGGAGTCTACAAGGTGCTGGAGTCATGGCATTGGTAGATCTATTTAAGCCCATTCTAAGAGTGTCCATGACTGGCTTTTGTTTGTTGAGTATGACTGCTAGGAATTTAGCTTGCGTAACACCCAGCTGAATCAATAGCCCCATACACTCTCCTCAACATACATTTTGACTGTCTGCCCAAAAGAGCAGGAAACATCTTCCATCGTCAAATGGCAATCTTCTCTCCTCAAGGTGATGTGAAGTAAACCATTCCGTCTAGTCAGTTATGTCAGCCTTATTGGTTAACGACTGGGTAATGCCACGGAATGCAATGTACCATGTTTAGTGTGCTGACTGATTGAATGGGTGACATAAGCATTGAATCGGGATGTGATTTGTTGCAATGACGCCCTTTGATTGGGTGGTTACCAAGCTTGTCAGTCACCTGGTGGTCCCATCCTTGCATCACCTGTGGGTGTTGGCAGTTTTCATGTGCTGCTGTTATTGGTCCAGAATTTGTCACATGTTCCTGTAAATCCTATGCTGCTGTTGCCAGAGAAAAACCTAGAGCAGTTACTACCCTGGAGGTTGAGTTCCCCATCTTTCTGGCTAAAACAATCATACTGCTGTCTAACGGCGTTAAATCCTGTCTATGTCTCATGGCTGCCGCAGCTACAATACCACAGCTATTTACCTCTTTACCTCTTACGTTACGCATGCATTATACAGCAGAGTCCATTTATATGAGTGGGGAAGGATGAAACCATCCAGTATTCTGCTGTCTCTAATTTTTGGCACTTCCCCTTGAATATCACACACGTGCACACACACACACATTTATATATTATTTACTTGGGTTGATCAGTATGTTTGTAGCTTGATGTAAGTATCAGCTGAATTTTGATCTGGAGTTACCATTGTATAATGTCCGATAAATGTGATTAAAAAAAAAGTCTAGTGTCAAGTGTGCATAGACAAGTAAGATTTCTATATTGAAAAATAAACATTTACTGTAAAAAATAAATGCAGTTTTCATTATTAAGCTACGGACACAATGATGTGCCCGTGTGTATATTTCTTCCTTTAAATTTTGGTTTGATTAGGATGAAAAATAAGCAAGTTATGGCTATTTATTTTCATTTTCAAGTTGGTTGAAATCACAGATTTTGTGTTTAAATAATGATAAAGCTATAGGACAAGGCTCATATTTTCTGAAGGCACTAAGATTGCTGTACCTTCCTTGTTTATTGACCAATTTTTACAATCTTGGTAACATTTTCTTTTTTCTCTGAAGCTCTATCTGATAAAATTATCACAGAATAAATTTAAACCAAATCTTTTTGTAACATCACTATATATTATACATATATAGTAATTTATGAGAGTGTAAATACATAAATATATAGATTGCATGGCCTCTACAGCAAGATTGCACATCTGCTTACAACGGTGTGTCTGGAGCCTGAGCTATAATTCTGCACAGGAAGCCATACTGTTTGGTTACACTTTTGAAGAGGCGGCAGACATCTCCTTCCAGCTTGGACATCTGCTCCAGCAGTGTGTCTTGGACCAGCACTTAAATCTATTTTGGCAACTGTACACTAGAGTTACTTGTCTGAAGGAGCAGCAGATCTCTACAGCCAGCTTAGACTACTGCTTTGAGGGGTGTATCCAAAACCAGAGCTTGCAAATGCCCAGGTCAGCCATAATGGTGAAATACTACCTCAAAGAGGTCGCAAACTTCAACAGCTATCTTGAGTATCTGCAAGAAGAAAGAAACTCCGACATAACCTAAAAGTTAGAGACCTTGCTCCCCTCTTTCCCCTGCGATGGACATGGCATGCAGACCCTCAGGCTGGGGTCAGCAGTGCATACACTGCACTTCACCATAAAACTCCATTGCACTGTATTTTAGGCTATTCAGGTGTAGATCCCACTGACTTGAGACTTGTAAATATGTGGATTTGGAAAACTCTTCTGGATCTTCACTTGCCCAGCCAAGCCATCATCATCATATTGCATATATATTAGTATATTGCATGTATAACATATAGTACATACATATATGGGTTGCATATATATATGTGTGTATACAACAAACTGCCATCCTTAGCTTATATATTCAACAAGAGATGGAATATCCCCACACTCAAAAAAGAACTCAAAGAAATATTCATAGAATCATGTCATCGCCTACGACAGATTCCGAAACATCAAAGATATGATTAGCAGCAACACTACAGTAAACAATGAAGTCTAACAAAACAACATTCCTGAAACCACTAAATTCTCCCAACCGTGCAACAAAAAAAATAGTCTATGCTGCAACCATCTTAAGTGCACTAACACCTTCACTAGCTCTACCACTAACAATACTTTCAACAAATACCATAACTCTGTCTTGGCAAAAATATTATACCCCTCCTAGAGTGCAAAAGATGCAAATTATGATACATAGGCAATTCTGAATGCTAATTTAACATTAGACTTAATAATTATAGACACAAAATCAAATTACACAACTATCCCATTCCACTCCCCATAGAACTACACTCCTGCACACATGAATATAATTTTGCCTCAGATGCCTGATCCACAATCATTGAAAATAGAAAAAAATACACTATGGACACAACAAAAATTCTGGAAAGACATGAAGATATGTGGATTAACAAATTTAGAACTCTCTCCCCGAATGGACTTAACACTAAACTTAGCCTTAACCACACACATCTTTAACATAATAATCCTCCCTTTAATAACATTCTCACACCCACACTCTACCCTCCTTCATGTATATCTAATATTGGGAACCCTATAGTCACACAGACCCTTACCTATAAAAAAAACCTTTGCATGGTATTTGTACAACTCAGAGCCAGTAGACTTTCCCTGACCAGTAAGAATACCACGAATGAAGTTCCTTGACCTCATAATCCCACCATCTGTACAATCTCCAAGCTACTCACACAATCAAATACTAAACCACTACCCTACAACCCTGACATCTTATGGCCTCCCCAGGACTTACTATTGCTTCTATCATTATATCCTACCTCAAACCAACACAGACTTCCCCAAAGACATAACAAAGTACCACACATCATGATGACCCTAAAGGAATCCTCCTCCTTGATTCCAATTTTTGCTTCCAGAGCAAAACATCCAATGTGAAATTAATTTTCTACAGAAACATTTTAACCCCTGGGAGGTACACACACGCTGAAAATGGAAACACCTCCCTAAATATATATAGCACACCAATTAATTCAATTATGGATTAATTAATTGATAAAGTCTCCATACATTCTTACTCCCAAGTCTATCTCATTCCCTATTGTTCACACACACACACACATATATATATATATATATATATATATATATATATATATATTGCATGTATAAAATGTATTACATATATATAGGTATATGTACACACATAGGCTGTATATGGGGACATATATATGTGTGGCTCTGTGTAACACATATCCACTGGTATATTGTATGAATAGATTACATCATATATATATATATATGTATGTACATATGAATATAACACATACTTGTATTGAGAATTGCATATCCATTACTACATTTCATGATTAAAATGCATCTTATATGATATAACACATCATACATGATTAACGCACACACATATATATATATATATACACACATATATATATATATATATATATACACATACATATATACATATATGTATATATACACATACATATATTGCATAACTATTAGAACACTGTAAGTATAAAATGCATTAGAGGGATAGATATAGCATACACACATGAATCATCAACACAGAGAGAAAAGCTATCAACATGACAATGATATATTTCCAATTCACTCTCCAATTTTTTTGTATATTCCAATTTATTTTGACTCTTGGTTCTTTCTTTACGTCTTGTTTATTTCATACATTTATAATTTTAAATGGGTTTTTTTCCTGTTTTTATTTTTAGCACATCTTTTTTTTTTATTAATGCCTCATTTACTTTAATTTCTCCTTTTCTTTTTCTTTTTTCATCAAGATTCCGCACCTATCTTTAATTCTATTTTTCAAATTTCTTTTTTTTCGTCTTCAATAAGAAAACTTTAAGGCTTTATATATATCCATGTTTATCTTCTTTCTTCAAGGATAAGTTTGTAATGTTCCCATTATATCTCAATTTTTCATCTCTCCTGTCCTGTTGATACTTTTTTTTTTTCTTTTTTTTTTTGTTGTTTTTTTTCACTGCCGGGGAATTTTGGAAAATATCCAGGTTTTTAATCTTCGAAGATGTCATTTTCAAAGCTGACAACTTGAACTCTACTATCTGTATCATTCATCATCAATATTTCAAGAGTTTTTTCTTTTTTTTTTTTTTTTTAGGATATGCTTTGGGTTTGCCCCCTCTCCCTCCCCATGTCCTTATTCATCATATTGCAATTAATACATTTGAAAAAAAATAAAATATACTTCAGTAAAGGAAATTGTCTTGATCAAGAAATAGTATTTAAGGTGGTGTAGAGGTTCGGGTGGGGTGGGGTGGGGTAGAGCAGGTTAGGTTGATGAGGGATGATTTATTTTGAAAAGGGGATTAAAACTGACTTAATATGGAATGTAGAATATTTTCAGGAAAACTATAAGAGGATGAAATAAGAAAATACGATTAAACTTCAATTTAAGCATTATGTTTGTATATACATATATATATATATATATATATATAAGGTTGTGGATTCACTACAAAAACTAGCTCATATTTCAGCCCTGTTTGGGCTTCATCAGGCAAATGATTGTCTATATTTTTAGGGGTCTATTTATTGGGAATTTGGTGAGAATGTCGTGAGTGTGGTAGTGGTTGGTGTGGGGATATTCATTCTGTCAAAGGGGTTTGAACTCCATGTAGGGGTCATTCCTGCAAGGATGCTTAGTAGTGGTCTGGGTGTAATTTCTATTTCGACCTAGGTATCTTGGCATTGGGTTTTTATTGCCCCCGTTGGTGCTTTTTGTAGCTCTAGTGGATATTTCCAGCTCTACGCTAAAACAACTCAACTCCATATGTTATACTGCTAGCCTGATTTGTACCACATATACTGTGTGTATATATATATATATATATATATATATATATACATATGTATATATATATGTATATATTATGTGTTTATATACGTGCACATATATATATATTGTACAACAAAACTGCTGAATGTTTGTTATTTTGTATTTCTTGGTGTTTATCGCTGTAAATTTGTAACAAAACTAAACAAAAAATAAAGGAAAGAAAATCTACCCAGTACATAGATGTATATGTCTTATAAACTCCTAAATGGCTGAATCCTAGAGACTGCAAATTTGTCTATAGGGGTAACTTGTGCCAATGATTAACTTAGGATTGGTGGTACTAACCTCCTAATGACTTAATATCCAGATCAATATTAGGTCAAAACTAATTCATATGCCCTGATTTGTCAGTGTCTATTCGAAGATTTTTTTTTTCTAATTGTTGGTAGCGATGATGGTCCAGTGTCAGCATTACGGAAAAGGAAATCGGTGGTCCAAGTACAAATAGCAATGGGGAAAATAGAAAACTTTTATGTACTCTCAATCTATTAGACTTTCAAAATTCTGAATACTTTTCGTTAGCGGTATAAAAAATTTCAGAATGTTTTAGAAGGTGGGGATATTCTTTTTAAAATGTGACAATATGTAGTAAGAAATCCGCTGATGTGAATTCCTCTTTCTCTCAATGCTAGTGCCAGTTTAGCAGTATTTTTCCAAGAATTCTGTCCCTAACCTGACGATAAAACATGTTTTTCTCTGAGCAAGAACCCTAACCTTATCCCTAACCCAAACATAGCAATAAAACATAGGAAACATGGAACCTAACCAAGAGACAGGCCTACAAACTGAGAAGAATGCAACGTGCGCATGAGAGAATCATGCTCAACTGTTCATGGAGAGATCACAAGACAGCACAGTATATAAGGAAGAAAACAGGTGTTTGTGACATCATGAAAACTATTAAAAAACTCAAATGGCAATGGGCAGACCATGTTGCAAGAATGAAAGACAACCGATGGACATCACGTCTCACAACATGGATCCCCAGAGATCACATAAGAAACCGAGGCCGAAAGAACACTAGATGGAGAGATGAACTTAACAGATTCAGGAAATAATGGCTCCGCGATGCCCATGATAGAGAATTGTGGCAAATCCTGGGGAAGGTCTATGTCCAACGACGGACGTTAAAAGACTGATGATGATGACTAATAAAATCCAATGGGCTACTCTACAAGCAAACTACTAATGCCAAAAAGGAAAATTATTTATCAAAGGCTCTAGGAGTAGCTATGCTGGCCTGTCCAAAAGCTGGTAATGGCTGCTAGGGAGTGAGTGAGGGCCTAGCAGGATGTAATATGAATGAGTACAACCCCTGTCCGTTTAATTCTATGTATGAGAATAAACATAGCCAGAGAATATTTAAATCACTTGAGATTTGTTGATGATGTTTCCATGATGTCAGTAGCATTGGGAGATTTACAAAACATGTTGATTGATCTAAATAGGGAGAGTAAAAATACTTGGTTAAAGATAAACAGAGCAAAGACAAAAGTAATGTACAATGATAGAATCATAAAAAAGATCATAAGAATAGAAGGTGAAACATAGGAAGAGCTTGAAGAATACATTTACCTAGGTCAGCAAATAAAGTTTGAGAAAGATCATGAAAGCAAAATAAAATGATGTGTAACAGTTGGTTGGAAAACATTTGGTATGAATAGAGACATATCGAAGAGCACATTGCCAATCTAATATGCTTGTAGTAGAGGTAGATCTTCAAAAACCTTGCAATTGAAATTACTCAACACAGCACCTGAAAATTGATTTTGATGAATATCGTACATCTCCACTAATAAGACATGCTTACCCAGATTTATTTCTATCTTTGAGCCTCATCGGTCCAGTACCTGAAATGGATTGTTGAACCTATCATATATATCCTACTCTTTCATCACAAAGACATGTGTGCAAAGGATTCTGTCTGTCAAGGAATCCATTCGCCAGACCTCTTCATCATGGGCATTGCAGAGCCAGTACTCTCGTCATGCCATCTTACTTTCTGTCAGTCACAGTTTTACATATGATCACTTGGGATCCATATTGTGAGTTGTGATGTCCAGCGGTTATCTGACATTCTTACAACATGTCCAGCCCATCGCCATTTGAATTTTCTAACAGTCCTACTCCTTTATTACGAAGACATGTCTGTGAAGGATTCTGTCTGTCTACATCCTCATCAGTCCATAGATGCATATCATGCATCTCTACTAATGACAAGCTAGCTGGGATTTATTTCTGCCTGTGAACCTCATCGGTCCTGTACCAGGAATGGAATTGTTGAACCTCTCATATTTATCGACTCCTTTATCACAAAGACAAGTCCGCGGAGGATTCAGTCTGTTTGGGATCTTCATCAGCCCAGTATCTGAAATGGATTCCTGCCAGGACCTCCCGCACCTTTATCATGGAGGCAAAACTGCCAAGGTCTCTGTTTGCGTATTTACCCTTCTGTCTGTTTGTTTAGCATATTGTCTGTTTTCCTTGTCACTTGCAGCTGTTGTCATCCCTGTCCCTGGGTCATAGTCTCCATCCTCAACCCCCATCATTTCTTATCATTTATTTTCAGCCCCTTTACATACCTCACCTGGCAAACTCTTATAAAAGCTCTTTTTCTCTTCTTTCAGGCCAAAAGAGAAAGTTTTTAATAAAATGATGTGAGAGTTCTCCTGTTCATAGACATAAAAGACTCAGACTATAAAAATATTATACATTAGTAAATTTATGTATATGTATATGTATATATATATATATATATATATATATATATATATATATTAAGAAATGGATGTATAATCGGACTGAATAACTATAAGATGTGTTATTTTTTACCTGAAATTCTTTTGGAACTGACCTCCTGTCATTAAATGTTGAATGTGTCAGCTAGCGTAAATGGAATAAACAATTAGAGAAATAGACTGCTGCAGGAATTGAACCTGCATCCTATGGGAAACTGTCTTGATGCTGCTCTGCTTGATGTCAAAATCTCACCTTGTTTGTTCACTGTCCACATCTGGTCTATTGTTTCTCGGCTTTCTCTTAGATGCAGGTTTGATTCTCGTAGCAGCCCATTTCTATTCACGCTATCCAGGCCAACCGACACATTCACCATGTAGTAATGGGAGATCTGAACAGTTTGAATAAAAAATAATGTATTTTATAATATATATATATATATATATATATATATATATATATGTATGAATATATTGTATAGCTCAGGATTATTGGCACCCTGGAAAAAAATCATTATTTTTTCAAATTACATGTACTAATTTCAAAGAAGAAATCTTAAATAAGTTCTGTCAGTAATAATGGCACCTTTATTTTTGGTTTTATGTCATCTTTGGTAATAAATGACCACCTCCAAATACTTTTTGCAGCCATCTCAAAGCTTCCTGCACTTGTCAGCTAGCTCTATTATATTTGTGGTTGGTAGGCATTGAAAACATGACTCTAGCTTTTAACGTGGTAGAGATTACGAGATCATTGCTAGTCACTTTGAAACATTTAAATTTCCCCTTGTCAACAATTGGTATGTTTTTGAATGTGCACTTTAGGTTTTTTGCTATACCGGAGTTTTCATGTTCTTTAGACCGAACTTATTTCTCTTAGACTTGGTAGCCCATTTTGCTTGTAAATCCCTTGGTAATTCTTCAATTTCATGATTCCTTTGAAACGGCCAATACCTCCGTACCAGAGGCAGCAAAGCAGACCCAAAGCATAATGGATCCTTCTCCATGATTAACTTTGGGTGGTGTTCTTTCCCTTTTGATATATATGTATGTATATGTATGTATATAGTGAGGGTGGTCTTTTGATATATATGTATGTATATGTATGTATATAGTGAGGGTGGTTCCAAGACATGACATTTGAAAAATGAATATGCCTAATCAATTCAAAACTTAAATTCTAGACTTAAATGTTCTTATCATTTACAACCTCTTTTTATATATATATATGCAGTTTACAAGGTTTTAATAAGACGAAATATTCAAATCAAGAAATTGATTTTTAATCTAATTAAACACATCTCTTTTTTGAATGGTGCTTATTGCATTTTAGAACCACACTCTTCATTTATATGTGTACGAGCTGCTACTCGAAAAGTCAGGGAACTCAAGTTGCAAAATGGCTTTTTTAAATTCTTGATTTCCTGATTGAGTGATCCTGAGAGACGTTTGAAATGTCCGCTGAGACATGGAAAATGCCAAGTTACTTGACAGATTGGGTGGATTGATGAATCTGCTCAAATTCCCCAAACGTTGGGAAGCACTTCAAATATATTTAGTATGAATGGATATCTATGTATTCATTTACATGTGTGTGTGTGTGTGTGTGCATATGAGGATGTACTAATAATTCAACAGGCTGACACAGTATCTGAATTTCAAGCTGAAAACTTTACTGTACAATTTTGAATTTCTGTGGATTATATTCACCACTGAATTAGGTGCATTAACAAAGAAGTTGATCGGGTAGAAAAATAAGTATTCATTGTTTTAGATAACTGTATCTTATCATAAGGCGGTGGACTTATCGACGTACCAATGCATTTATATATATATACATATATATATATATATATATATATATATATATATACATATATATATATATATGTATATATATATATATATATATATATATACATATACTATCCCTAACATACCCCCAAAATCCAACTCCACATTACTTCCCTCCTACCCTGACACATTTTTCCCTCTCCAAGACCAACTGCTGCTGCTTAACCATAGATTTCATCATTGGCTGGACCTTTCTCTCACACAGCAGGATGCCTCCAGCAGCCTGGATACAATTTTCTACACACAAGTCAAAGCTCCTCATAGTGGACTCTGGTTCCACATAAAACCTTTTAACCCCTAAAAGCACATACTCACACAGCACACACCACTGAAGATGGGAATACATCCCGAAACATGTCTGGACCATTAACAGCAAAAAAAAAACATCTACAGATTAATAAACCTTACCTCAAAACACTTTACTCCTGAGTCTGTCTCACTCATTACAGTTCATATCATATATATATATATATATATATATATATATATATATATATATGTAAATATGTGTATGTGTATATCAGGATGCATAACATACTAGGTGGCTATATATTTATGCCTCTATGAGTATAATGTTTTATTTTTCTCCCTTCTCTCAACTTCATCTAGTTTCCATTAACAGGATTCATTTGTATAGAATTCCTGCTGGCCATTTTCTCGATAGGTTTATCCACGTTGATTCAACAGCGGCTGTCAAGATAGACATGTCTATCAAAAAGCAGCAGAAAAGGCAGTAGTTACCTCCAACTCATTTTAAAATCAGGTACAAGTCAAAAAATGTGGTCCCTTATAAAATGTGATGTTTCTCCTGCAGATCTAATAGTTTCTTCTTGAAGTATGGGGATGCTCTATCTTCTTATCGCATACTCCCATGAAACGTGGGGGCAAGTAAAATGCAACCCCTGTTTTTAGATTTTTATTTTGCAGTTCTGAATAACTGAAAAGTGGAAATGAATCCTGAAGATTAATTAGAAACGGTCAACCAAATCTGTCACCAAAACTGTCAACATAAGTCTCTTCAGTTTTTAAGTTAGTTTGTCTGGCAGGCTATGCATTTATGTATGTATCAAATATGCAGGTCACACCAAGAGGAGCTATAGGGCTTAAAATTTTAACATTTACCCTTTATTATGTATAAAAAGTACTTTTTTATCTACTTTTTCAAAACTCTCCTCCTGAATAGGTTTTTGGTTGGGGGCTAAAATGGTTGCTCTGTTTATGTTCACACTTTTTTTTTTTTTTTAAATTCAGACATTTTTAGTGATCATTGCCCAACAAAAGGTGAGAGAAGTAACTTATTCATTGATCATTCTTTTTTCCAATCTTCAATCGATCACCCCCTACAAAACATGCTGCCAAAAGATTTTGGTTACCTGACAGTTTTTTTATTGAGGGACTAACCAGAGATGTTATCAATTTTTTTAGAGCAATTTAAGGTGTAACATACCATTGAGATATATGCGACCGCATGTATTACATACATTCAAAATCATTTAAATGTACTTTATGGCGGAATATCTTGGGAAATGATACCTCAGGAGCTTGAAAATTTTATCCTAGAGTTAAATTTGTTACAATGCTGAGACACATCAAATGAGAAAATTGAGCAGCCAACATTCCAATAAGTAGCCATTAAGAGATCTGTCGGTGGAACTGCACATCTTGTGAGGGACCACATCTCCAAACTTTTACCCAGAGACTGCACGCTCCTTTCTCAGATTTCTTACATAGATTGAATTAATAAATCATAACATTGCATTGTTTTAACTGGAATCTTTTATTATATGTGTGTGAACAATCCACTGTCTCTATTTGAAAATTGTTGTGAGTTTTTCAATCTCAAGATGGTTTGTCATACATCTCCATATTTTATCTTTGCATGGTTTGGTTTGATGTGTGAGATATGTAAAAGATGTATGCATGTATGTGGGTGTGTGTTGGAAACAGAGAGGTAGAGAGAGAGAGAGAGAGAGAGAGAGAGAGTGAGAGGTCGATCCCAACAACAACAACAGTAGATTCCCTCCCCTGCTAGCTGCTCAGAAATGGCAGGGCAAATATATTGGAAACAAAAGAATCTGATTCAGAATAAATGGACCTGGTTTCACCTCCGGGGTGTCAGATGATGTGGATTATGGCAACTGCCAATGTTCTGGATTTGCCCTGACATCAACATCCGTCACCCTGGTCTCCAACATGGCTCATCAATTTGTCAGCCCTACAAAAGCAGGTGTGCTAACAAAAACACCAGCGAAATAATGGCCCCACAAACAGGCTGCAAATAACTGCACTAAGGATGATTAAACTAGCCCTCAAGTCACTAATATTTAGCTTACTGTACGAGGCAAATAGGAAAAAACCAAGTCTCACTGGAGTAGAACATAACAAGAAAAATGGAGCTAACAAAACAATACTATAAACTTATGTCATTTTATGCTAACTTCAAAGGCATAAAACTTTCAGCCGTTCATATCCACACATGAATACACTCAGGTAATGGAAAGCTTCAATATGTCAATGTGGACAATGGATATAGCAGACTGCCTAGGCAAGTGGCCAAATGATTAATGGCACCAAGAATGCGATCTGTGGACTGAGTTCAAATTCTTTCTGGGGCAGTTCACGTTTACTTAATATCATTTGTACTAATGCCCTTGGTGAAGGCGTGAATCCGCTTCTCTATCTAGCTATGAGTAAATAGGCAAGGCAGTTGGAACCTTTTTGACCTTAAAAGGCAGTCCATCATGGGTGAAGGGCTAGCACTTACAATGATTGGTTCTCGATGGATTGTTTGAGAAATGGCTGACAAAAATTATGGTCTCACATGTTGTGCCTCATGGGAAGCAACTTTGCTTTGCTTGCCTGGGCAGGTTAAATAGTATGACCGACTGGTGGTTCGACAGAATGCAGGGAGAGTAAGGTTCATGCCTCTCTAGAGGGAATTCGTGCTAAAGAGATATAAGCGATGGATTTTTAACTCAGCTTGCTGATTCTATTTTTCCAGGCTGATAACCCATCCAACACTTAATGCTTCCTTACGCCTCTTGGCAGTTCCAGTCGTTAACCAACCATCATTTGATTTTTCATCAATTACAATAAAGTTTTTAATTCCTTTTTTATTCCCTTAGGAAAGCACCTATATCACCAGAGATATAGTGGTTAGCAAGTACCTAACTATTGCCATTGAAGTGAGTACAATGCTCCTTGGGTGCCCTTCTACTGTGACCATTGTGCTGAACTATGCTAAATATTGTGAATATTTATGCAAAGCTAGGCGTGATCTTCTTTGTTCAAGCATAGTCGTACTGTATCAGAATTATATATATATATATATATATATATATAGATCTAGACAAATAACCAACGCAAAAAAAAATTATTGGAAAAAATAAGAGTTGTTTTCAGTCTGCTGATTTGGAGGAAGTGACATAATGCTTATGGGAGATTTTTTTCTGAATCATATATATATTGTGATTAGGAGAGAATAACATAGATATATATATTTTAGGTAGATAGATATAGAGAGAGTCATACTCCTTCATAAACAGTAAAAAACAGTCCTGATACTTAACACTATGGCCTCCAATGGAATTCTCTCATTGATTTTCATTTTTGCTTTCAAAGCAGAATATTTGATGCTAAATTTGTTTTCCATGAAGGCCTAAACTTTTAACCATTAATTTTGTCTATTGATTTATAAGTTATTAAAGACTCTATATACTTTTACTCCTGAGTTTTTCTTGTATATATATATATATATACATATGTGTGTGCATGTGTGTGTGCATGTGTGTGTGTGTGTGTGTGTGAATACATGCAGTATAAACTTTGCATAGCTACCAGGCATTATTTAAAATCCATCTACAAAAATGCGTACACACACACACATGCACTCACACGTGTGCGCACAGACACACACACATGTACACGTTGATTTCCTATTTGGTAACATGCCATGTCAAGTCTGGTGCATCAAAACAGCTGAAGAATCAAAATCTTTCATAACAAAGATCTCAGATCCAAGAAAAAAAAATTCCTTTTTTTTTCGTCTTCTCGTGATTCTCATTCCTGAGCTGATTTGTTCTGGCGGTTAAGTGAACTGCGGTGTTAGGTAAGTCTCAATATACAGCACAACTTATCGGGACAATTTTTTTTTGCTTCATTTTTTGACAATCTTAGCAAAGATACGTACAATATTTATTACTGAATTTACTTTTTTAAAGATCTTTTTCTCTTAATTCCAACATTCACTAGTTCGGGGAAAAAAATGCACTAAAATGATCATGTAAGAAGACAATTCGCATGAAATGTACTTATACCAAGAGAGGAAATTAAAAAGCTAACTTTTATCTTTTCTTTATTAGAAACAATCAACCATAACTGTCGCCAAACTATCAACACAGGTCTCTTTAGTTTTCAAGTTTGTCTGGCTGGCTATTTATTAATCATGCACTCAGGCTACACCAATGAAGGCAAATGGCTGAAAATTCAAACATTTATGCCTTATTATGTTTAGAAAGAAGTTTTTCTTTTTTTTTGAAAATTAATGGGGTGATCAATTTGTAATGTATGTTCATGCTAAACTGATCCCTCTGTTTGTGTCCAGCAGCATTCACATTTGTTTTTTTTTCAAACTGGATATTTCAGTGATCACTGCCCAATAAAAGGCAAAAGAAGTCACTTCTTCATTGATCATCCCTTTTTCTCATCTTTCTATTGGTTACCCCTAACACAACTTGCAGACAAAAAAAACATTGGTAGCATGGCAGTTCCAGGCATGTAATTTCATTCATTTTAATCTTTTGATGCTTGTTTTTTATGATTTAAAAAAAAAATTGAACTCCTCAACCTTGGCTCAAAGATCGGATCAGGGGTTATGAGACTCATAGTTCAATAACCATATGCCAAGTAGATGGGAACATACCTATTACACTTTTTTCATGTTTTCATTTAATAGCCTTCAGTCAGTGCATTGAACTGAAAATTATGAGGCCTACTGTATAATGTTTAGCTAAATGAGGTGTTAAGTAAAACTGAAGATTGATAAAAACACATTTTTAAAAAGATAGCTGAAATCCTTATATTCATTTGAGGAAAAAAATTATAGAGATTCTCAAATTTATGTGAGAATTTCTATCAACAGATCTTGAGCTGAAGCGCAAAGATATTCCAATTGTTATTTTGGGGTAACATTTCTTTAACATACATTACGATAATCAATGTATCTATCTGACTGTTCATCTGTCACACATTAAAAATGAAAATTTTACATTGATAGGGGTTGGGATAGAAGATAGGTTCTAAGAGTTGAATTGCAACATAAAGATTATAAAGATGGGGAAAAAAAGGGAAAATCATCATCATCATGATCATGATCATCATCACCACCACCTCCACCATCATCATCGCCACCACCATCATAATCATTATCATCATCATTATCAGTCTTTTGTGGTCTGTCGTTGAATATAAACCTTCCCAAGGATTCTCCACATCTCTCTATTGCGGGCATCACAGAGCCGATATTTTCTGAATTTGTCCTGCTTGTCTCACTATCTTTTATTCTGCCAGCCTCAGTTGTGCATTTGTCCTCTGGGAATCCATGTTGTGAGTCGTGATGTCCATTGGTTGTCTGCTATTCTTGCAACATGACTAACCCATTGCCATTTGAGTTTTATAATGGATTCCATGATGTCTCCGACTCCTGTTTTCTACCTGATATACTGTGCTGTCATATGATTCCCCCATGTATTGTTGAGCATGATTCTCTAATATGCAAGTTACATGATTGTCAGTTTGAGGTTCAGTCTTTTGGTTAGGTTCCATAGGTGACTATCAGGAGGACGCATCGGTTTTATACTCTTCTTT
>OY735214.1:42922305-42937305 GCA_963457665.1 Thysanoteuthis rhombus | reverse complement strand
AAAAACTTCACTCCCGAGTCTGTCTCACTCTCTAAAGTACACATTATATATATACATATATATATACATATATATATATATATACATATATATATATATATACTTATATATATATATACATATATATATATATATATATATATACATATATATATATGTATATATATATATATATGTATATATATATATATATATGTATATATATATATATATATATATACATATATATATATATATATACATATATATATATATATACATATATATATATATATACATATATATATATATATACATATATATATATATATATATACATATATATATATATATATATACATATATATATATATATATATACATATATATATATATATATACATATATATATATATATATACATATATATATATATATACATATATATATATATATATACATATATATATACATATACATATATATATATATATATACATATATATATATATATATATACACATATATATATACATATACATATATATATACATATACATATATATATACATATACATATATATATATATATATATATACATATATATATACATATACATATATATATATATATATACATATATATACACATATACATATATATATATATATACATATATATATACATATATATATATATATATATATACATATATATATACATATATATATATATATACATATATATATATATATATATATACATATATATATACATATATATATATATATACATATATATACACATATACATATATATATATATATACATATATATATACATATATATATATATATATATATACATATATATATACATATATATATATATATATATATACATATATATATACATATATATATATATATACATACATATATATATACATATATATATATATATATATATACATATATATATACATATATATATATATATATACATATATATATATATATACATATATATATATATATATATACATATATATATACATATATATATATATATATATACATATATATATACATATATATATATATATATATACATATACACATATATATATATATACATATATATATATATATATACATATATATATATATATACATATATATATATATATATACATATATATATATATATATACATATATATATATATATATACATATATATATATATATATACATATATATATATCAATACCTGTTCTAAAATAATAAGCATGGAACCCTCTCTGGTCACTTAATTGGTTACAACTTTTAGTGAAAGTTATGGTTGGCAATTTCTAATGATATTTACACACACACACACATACACATACACACACACACACACACACGCACACACCAATATTCATGTTTATATAGATCACATGTGTGTATCGCTATCTACTAAGTAAAATAGTGTTGATCCTGGTATGAATCAAATTCACTATATTAGTTAATTGATCTGCAAGATGAGTTTGCTAGTAGGCACCCAAAGTATTCTACAAGGCTACAAGAGTGAAGTACCCCATATGGATTAAACTCATTATTATAGTAATGTTCTGCAAAACCAGCTAGCTAACTACTGCTCCATAACAAGGCACGTGTGTAGATATTTACTAATTTCAGCTTAGGCTGACACAAAGTCACAAATTTAAGGTACCTAGTGATGATCAAACTCACAACTATAGTGATGTTTGGCAAGATTAGCCTGCTAACCACTATTCTTTGGCAAGACAACCCTATAGGGATCTACCAATCTTGACTTAGTTCAACTTCCAGTGGGGTGATATTGCCCCTGAGTGGGCAAAAGTTGAGCTGAGAGGATGGGTAATAGATTGTCACGTACTAATTCATTTTCCTTTAAAATAGGTGCTTTAATTTCAAGAAGTAAAGTCAATAATAAGTGTAATCTACTTCCACTAGGTGAATAAGATATATATATATATATATATATATATATATATATATATATATATATATATGCAAAGAGACAATACTAAAACTCACAAATTTCCAAAATATTGAGAATCTAGCAATTTAGCAATCCCAAAGGTCACATTGAATGAACAACATACGTAAAATGTCATTCTAGTTTCAGTGAGAATGGGGGGAGGGTGATTGCTTTACATAAGGACCAAAGGAGGCAAGAAGGAAATAAAGGTTGGGAAACCCAAGGCACAAAGCCACAAGTAATGGGCATCAGCTACTGCTCCATGGCAAGGCACGCAAATGGTGATTCACAAAGCTTAGCTTAGTTTGATAGCAGTGAATGAGGACCACACTCCCTACAGTAGGAATCATCTGTAAGATTAATTTGCCAGACATTACTATGAAGCAAGGTGTTCAAATGGTTATATACCAAGCTGAGATAGGTCTGTCAGAATGCAATAAGTGTGAGGCATCCAGTGACCATCAAAGTCCCTAATAATGACTAGCTGCTAATTACAGCACCATGGTTAAAATCCCAACTTCAATACAAAACACACAAAAGCATTATTGCAAACTGAATAGTTTCTGAAGAAAACTTTTCGGAAAGAAAGACACACACCATTCTCCAACATTCCAACATATGTTCAGTCAATGCTCGACTCCTAACCATTCTCAAACTGCAAATTTCTAAAAATTTGTCTGTCTTCCCCCTTGCCCTACCATCACATCACACAACCCATGTGCCACACCCTAACCTACCCAAACTCAATACCATCTTTGCTTCCAGGATAAAAACTAATTAAGGCAAGTGCCACTTATAAACGGACAAAGGAAGAAAGGAATCATCATGATAGACGGGAAGAAGAAAAAATTTAGAAAAGTTAAAAATCAAAGCTGGAAGTAGATATTTAGGTGAGAAATGGATGTCTTTATTAGAGTTTAAAGAAGAAAGTAGAAAGTTTTTGGCAGGGAGAATAACCTTCAATTATTTCAATGGAAAGAAAAAAAAAAGGCACCCGATTTTTCGCTTCCGATTCATCCCTACTCCCACTGTGACTCCAGTTGTCATTCATTCTTTATCTGAAAAGTATTTGCATAGCCTGTAATGAGAGAGAGAGAGAGAGAGAGAGAGAGAGAGAGAAACTGGCTGCTGCAGGGCCAAACTCCATTCCTACTTCTATCCTGATGGAAATGATTACTGCAACTTTTATATTGTATATACAATAAATAAAAAGTTATAAAAATACATATTTTTTGTAAAGATGTACTTATCTATTAGAATGAAATAAACCTGTGCTTTTCTGTTTGATGAACTTTTGTTAATACCCAAGATTTGTCAATATGGTTTAGTCAGTGGAAAAGCCTCCTGCCAATAAGTTGGTCATGAGCTCAAATCACGGTAGGGGAATGCGGGTTTTTCCCTCATTCTGGTAAGGATTGTTCTTGTTCTTGTTGTTATGATAAGAAAACCAAGTTAACTCAAAACTTTGTACTGGAGTTTGACCAATAAGAAAAGAAACAAAAGGGAGAAGCAGAGAGAGAGTAAGAGAGAGAGAGAGACTTGGAGAAAACGAGAGAGATTGGTAGGAAGATAAATAGAGGAATGAAAAAGGGAGGGAGAGACAGGAGAAAAAAAAAACATCAGATTGTGACATGAAATGTCCTTTTTTTTTTAGAATAGTAAAGTGAAGGATGATACAGACAATAGAAAACAGTAAATCTTTAATCAAAGTACAACCCTTTCTTTTAGCAAGATCCTTTCCTTAATGACCCTCTAATGATAATATGCAATCTCTATAAAATCCCTATGTGTCAGTGTCAGAGATTAGTAAAAGTGAGAATTACGATCTCCCTATTATCAAACCTTAAGTTTGATATGGTTGCTATTGGTGTTCCAAAGTCTCCAGAAAGTATTCAAACCATGTTCAGTTATTGCTGCTATTGATGATTTTTCATTGGGCCTCCCTCAAGGCTCACTATTGGTATCCATATTTCAAGATCTAAGCTTTTAAAATAACGCTGACCAGTTCCCTTCAAATGCTTTGTTGATAGTCATAGCAATTTGAGCCATTTACAGACATCATTACTCTTAAGAGCTCAAAAACCTCCATTGATAACCAATTATATCTCTAATTACATTAAATTTGCTAAAAATATGATTACATCAGTGAATCCCTCACTTTTAGCATTATTCTCTACTAGTCAATAGCTGTGAAAAAAAAATCAAATATATTTGAATTTCTATGAAATAATTCCTGAAAGAAAAAAAATTAGTGAATCTGATTCAATTGGAGAGTCCATAATTTCAAATAATGAGCAAGAGGTATTTCTAACAGCGAAATTTTTACCCTTGAGCGGAAGAGTCCAGTATTACTAACTGCAGAACCAAAAAAGACATACGGTCCACAATATGGGCATATGATGTAAAAAGGAAAACAAAGTTTCAGGTATAATACCCGAATGAAAAAGAAACAGCAGGAAATAAACACAGGCCAAAAGAAGAAGAGGAAAAAGAAAGAGCCGAAAGAAAAAAAGCATGAGTAAAAGAGATGAAGAAAAAAAAAAAAATCAAGAAGGAATGGCTAAAAAGAAAATATTTCATTACTCTATTGACATCCGAGATTTTACAAGTGTAGCCACAGAATGAATCGAAAAACACTAATTCAAGAATATCTCATGAACAGATAATTTTCTCACAACTAAATTACTAATAAAAATATAAACATTATCTCTACATTGATTTGTTTATCCCTGTGATACCGAGAATGTGATACAAGAATTCCTTAAAGAAAAGACTCTTGATTCTTATGGCAGCAGCTAACCTCAGTGAGCAACGGAAGCTACCAACAGGGATGTACGGTAACATGGTCTTCAAGGCAACTTTCTTTTCCAAAGAAATCACAGAACCTGAGTTGAAATCAGAGTTCTCTCCATTTATCAGACCCCCTATAGCTATTCACCAGACCTTCTCCTACAGCCATTTACCAGACATTCTTCAACAACCGCTGTGACGAAACTTGTCTGTCCTGTATAGGCCTCATTAGACATCAGCAGGTATATAATAGAAATGGAATGCCCTCCTAAATCATTGTTTGTAAAGCCAAGCCATGATGACAATATGCCTTTGATCAATACTTCTCTTGGTTTGTATCAATCACTTCCGGTATTACTACTACTAAACAGCCTTTAAAGTCCTTTGTTGGACATAGGCCTTCCCAAGGTTTACCTGTTCTTTCACTTATGTGCATCAAGGTCTCAAATAACAACACCATATATTTGGCCTGCCACAATTACGCTTATGATACATGTTGTGAATTGCAATTCCAAGCGGTGATTTGCTATTCTTGCATCATGGCCAGCCCATCGCAATCTAAGTTTGTTAATGGCATTTCAATGCTACTTTATTTGTTCAGTTCAGTAATTCTGAGAGAATTTCAAATTTCTCACTCAGGCATAGATAACATGGGGTTTCAATATTCTGGCACATGTATGCTTGTTTTAATATTTTCAATTGTATTGTAGGTATGAGTTTGCAGAGTTGAATTCAGTGTGGAATATTCCAGTTGTTCTTGTTATGGCTGAAAAACAAAGTCAACTCTAGCTTTTTGGACTGTAGTTTGACAATAAGAAACTTGACAAAGATTTTTTTTTCAATTTAACTTTACTATCTCTAGGGTGAGGATTATAATCTCCAGGTGCACAAAGTTCATGAGGTAAAACCAATACACAGTGGATTTTTTTTTTTTTATCTTACAAAGAAATTATTCTGTCATTGTTTACTGAATGCTTTTTGCTTTTCGATATGTGAAAACATTACCTGAGTACAGCCCTTCAGAAATTGTGCTTTTATCAAGTCAGGAAATTAAAAAGAGGAATCTTTATCTTTTTTCCTCACTTTCTTATTCCTTATATACTTCTTGTTTTTGGCATTTAAAAATGATTAGGCATCTGTTACAGAAACCCATTGAGATTACGGTTCAATCTTCAGTGACAGATACATAAACTTTGTTTTATTAAACACCGTCAACCAAAACTGTCACCAAAACAGTCAACATAGATCTTTTTCAATTTTCATGTTGGACTGGCTGACTGGCTGGCTATGTAACGATGGAGGTACCCAGCTGAAAATTCAAACATTAACTCCTTATTAAGACGAAAATGTTTTCTTTCAAATTTTAATCCCCCAAAAAATAAGTTTTTGGAGGGGATCAATTAACAATCCAATTTTATGCTTGATTGGCCCCTTAGTTTCTGCCAGGCAGCATTCACAATTGTTTTTTTTTTTGAAAATCAGACTTTTTTCAGTGATCACTGCCAAACCGAATGTAAGAGAAGTAACTTATTCATTGATCCTTTTCCAATCTTTAAATTGATCATCCCCAAAACAGAAGACATTGGTCACATGAAAGTTTCTATCGAGTGACTAATCAGACCTGTTCTATTACATTTATTATGTTTTTTTCGCATTAATCTTAAGCTGGTATTTTCTTCATATTTCAATTATTTTTCTTTTTTTTATGACAGTTTCTTGGTCAAATACAAACCAACAAAGTAAAAAAAGGATGTGTCAAAAATAAAGGACATCCTATGAGCCAATTTTTTCACAGGTAATGACTTACCTGATATGGCCATGGATGACTCTAACTCAAGAGTGCCACAACTGTTTTTCCCTATTGTCTCTAGCAAAATTCTTGATAAAACTCAAATTACATTTTGTACTCAGGTTGTTTATTCAACGTGATCAAGCGGAAAAAAAGAAGTGAGAATATAATAAAGCAAGGTTTATCCACCCAGGATGATCAATGGTAAAACACGTACCCCCCCCCCAACATTTTTTTAAAAAGTTGAATTATTCACCTGAAGAAGTCCGAATGGTAGAAACACAAGCATGCTTGTCTAGCAAATCTATCATTACACTGTATTATAACTTTTGAACTATAAATGTTACTAAGAAAAATATATGAAAATACATATTTTTTGCATAAATGTATTTATTAATTAGAATGAAATAAACCCATGTGTATCAGTGAGATATTTTCATAGATAAGTAAGCCTTGTTAGTTTAGCTCAGTCGGTTAGAGTGCTGACTACCAACCACTTAGTCGTGATTTCATATTATAGTATGGAAATGTTTGTTTCATGAATGTATTTATTTATAAGGATGAAATAAGTCTGTTAGAGTGCTGACTACCAACCACTTAATCGTGATTTCAAATTACAGTATGGAAATGTTTGTTTCATTAATATATTGATTTATCAGGATGAAATAAGCCCTTGAGTATTTATAGCACTCATTTTGGTTGGTATGGAAGCTCAGTCAGTAAGAGACACAACTACCAATTACAAATCACTGTAACTTTTGTTCCTGTAAATTCAGTGAGGAATATAGTTGTCATTCTTTTTGATCTTTTTAGGATAAAAAAAGATGTCAACTACCGGTTTTGGGACTGTAGTTTGACAAGAGACTCAACAAGGAAAAGAGAAAAAGAAGGAGAGACACAAAAGAAATAGACAGCAAAAGAAAGAAAAAAGAGAGGAGAGAATACTTTGGAAAGGGAATGGCAAGAGGAGAATAGAAATGCAATAAATCAAAGTGAGAGTGGGGGTTTCTAAAACACTTGGTGAATACTTTAGACTCATCATCACCAATCTTTTATCATCCATCGGTGGACATAGATCTTCCATTGGATTCGCCGCACCTCTCTGTCCTGGGCGTCTCAGAGCCAATATTTTCTTAACCTGCCCAGTTCGTCTCACCATCTCATATTCTGCTTCGTTTCTGCAATAGATATCTGCAGATCCACATCGTGAGACTTGATATCCATCAGTTGTCTGCCTTTCTTGCAACATGACCAGTCCATTGCATTGCCATTTGAGTTTCCAAATGGTTTTGATGATGTCTCTGACTCTTGTTTTTTTCCTTAATATGATGAGCTGTCTTGTGGTCTCTCCATGTGAGGTTGAGCATGATTCTCTCTTGTGCAGGTTGTATGATGTCTTAGTTTGAGGGTCAGTCTCTTGGTTAGGTTCCATGTTTCAGCTCCATAGATGACTATCGGGAAGACGCATTGGTTGTATTTCCTTCTTTTTAACACTAACTAAATTTTTCTTGTTTGAAGTTTGAGCTTACCGTGCCGAATGCTTACCAACCCAGATTGATTCTTCGTTTGATTTTTCTTTTTATTAGGATTTCATGGAGATTCGTTGTCCTTGGTAGATGTAGTGGTCTTCTTTCTCTGGTAGAGACAATTAATTAAAAAAAAAAAAAATCAAATGACACGTAGCTTGGTTTTTCGTCCTCAGATAATATTAACATCCCTTAAATCTCTTCCTGGAAGATGTCCAAAATGTTTGCTAATTGATAAATGGTAAAGAAAAAAACGTTGTGTTTCTTTCTGCTGGATTAATTGAAAGAAGATTTCATCCCGGGGTACGAGAAGAAACACGAAGGCAAAGAAAGAAAGATAATGAATTGTTAACCGAAAAAAAAAAAAAAAAGTTGCCGAAGATGTCTACATCTCGCTTCACTTTCCAGGCCCCAGGTGATATCAAACACAACGATGACAACGCAGACGCGCGAAAATTCTTTTATTTTATTCTATCAGGCACGTTTGATCATTGTGTGCACGTATATATGTATGTTTATATGTATGTATGCATGTATGTGTAGTTGCATAACTACACTCACATGTGTGTTCAGGAACGAGGATGATAGTGTATGGGCGTGTCGCGTGTGTCCACCGCCATTTTCTTTGGAGGCGTTGGGTAAAAAGAGGATATACATATTTGGATTATATATGTTCGCAGCAACCACGTACCACCAAATAATAGTACCATCTTTTTAAAGCAGCTGTCAATTGTCTACGGCCATCTACCCAACCAAAAAGAATCGTTTTCGCGTTACGTAAATTGTTCCTTACTTTTTTGAAAGTTGATCGTAAAACTGAACTCATAATTTTCAAATCATGGGGTACGCTCGCATGTTTCTTAATGAGACCATCATCTTTAAAGGAGAGCATTTGTAGGAGTGTGAAGACATTCACTGAACTTAATTCGGCTAAAGGTCCTCCTATTTTTCAAAGCGAATGATTATTTTTCAATATACACTCTTTTCCTTGTAACTGCACTAGATTCAGTATTAAATATAAATCACATACATCGATCATTATGCAGTGAAAATTTTAGATTTATGTGAAAGTAAGGAAGTGGTTTTATGTAAGTCAGTATTAGTGTCGCAAAGGACGTGGGTACATGCCCTAATAAATTGTCAGTGTACTACGCTGGATCCTTCGCAGTATTTCACAGAGCAATAGGGGTTATATGGCGGTACCCCTTTGCTCGAAATTTAACACATGAGAAATTTATTTCACACAACAGGATGTCCCTAGCAGATGAGACACCATTTTTTGCTCACAAAGCAAAGCTCTTGATGGTGGACTCATGTTCCCCATCAAACTTATAATCTTTAAAAGTATACACACACACACACACACACACACATAGAGCACACAGTACTGAAGATGGGAATACCTCCCAAAACATGTCTAGACCATTGATGAAAACATTTACAGATGAATAAACGTAACTTCCATACACTTTCACTCCTGAGTCTGTCTCACTCTCTATAGTTCAAATTATATATGTCAATAGTATCGCCAGTGGATGACTTTGATGGGAACTTTCTTGCACACTGTTCTTCGCTCGATCTCTCTCCAAAAGATAACCATCTTTTCAAGCATTTAAGCTGCCTCTTTTGGCAGGACCAATTCGCTCAAGTTTTCCAATGCCGAATTTAAACCTGGTTAATTCTCGATGCATATAAAGCTTGGGGGGCTCTTTGTTACGCCAGGAGGTCTCGAAAGATTTGAGAGCATGTATGCATTTTAAATTCTGAAAAATTTCCAGGCCTCGACAGATTGTGAGGCCCTTAGCTCTAACTTGTTCGGTTTATGCTATCATCCGACAATGAAGCCTCCAACGAATCATTCTGTTCTTTGAGAGGAAAATCCTTTAAAAAGAACTAATAATTTGCTGCAAAGGTACAATAGTTATATAGAGGTTGGAATATTTTTGAAGAATAAATATTTTTCCCTGTGACGTCGTTTTTTGTTGTTTTTTTTTTTTTTTCAAAACAATAGATTGGCCATTTCGCGTTGAACAACCTTTAACTTATTTATGAATATTTACGATAATTCGTTTGGCTTAAGTCAAAAGTACGTGAATAGCCGCTGAGGACGGTTTGCAAACCATTCCAGCAACCATTATACTGGATGAGTAGCAATTTCTATTGATAAATATAATCCAACTTCTGATTGCAAGAAGATGACCGATCTTTCTGTAACGTGTTTGTATACGTTTAAATCATTTCTATGAAATACCGACCCATTTTTTAACAACTTACGTAGACTTGAATGCTTAAAGTAGAAGACACTGATATCGATATTGAGTTCAATCCTCACTTGGTGTCCAGTGCGTATGACTTTGCAATAAAACTAGATGGAGAGACGAGATAGACAAATTCAGAAAGTACTGGCCACCATAGAGAAGAGTGGCGAATCCTGGGGAAGGTCTATGTCCAACGACGGACGTTGAAAGACTGGTGATGATGAAACTTGGTAAGCCACTATAAATCCTTGATTGTTTCCTTAATCTTAGTTGCTTTTGATTGCAGATACCTTGATCGCCAGTCTGCAGCGTGTAAACCAAACAGATCGGAAATAAAGAATCTCCTGGTGAGACTCCAAATTGCTTTCCTTCACCTCGGAAAGCTTTCCTATGTACAGCAACTGATCTAACGATTGAGCTACTACAGCTCTCACAGCTGACAGAAGATCAAATATAACCTCTGAATTCTTCCTTCATTTCCCTCGATCACTCTGCACCAAATTTGTTCAATTTTTTAAATTTTTTAAGCACTCTAGATGAATTAATAGTAGATTTTTATCAGATTCCATCACAACTACCGACTTACACTGTTAATTAATAGTTGTAGACTCGGTAGCGATTAAAAGCCACTAAAATTAAGATGGAAGAAAATATTAGTCAAAAATTGATATTGTTTGATGCTTCATCTAGTGAAATAAATCAAGATGATATTATCAAACAACTTTGTAGATACAGGCAAATCCTGATATAATCTACTCCAATCAACGCAAAATCCAGTTTGGAAAACTGTGACTATTTTCCGTCTTACTCATGTTTTCCATGGGAAAGGCATGAATCCATCTTTCCAAATTGGCCAGATTAGGAATTACTGTCTGCTGTTAGTACTTCATTTTATTTCGTCTTCTAATTTTGGATATTTTCCACTTTCCCCATTATAAAACTAATCAGTAAATATCTCGTACAAATGTACAAATAAATTAATATGAGATCTTTCTGGAAATTGCTCGAAAATTTGATTTCAGTTACTACGATATCTTACCTAGTTATGATGATAATTCATAATGTTGTATTTGGCAATAACCGTGAAATATGTCACTTTTTGAAATAATCGTGATATATTTTATACTTGTCAATAACCATGAAATTTGTCATTTGGCAGTAATCGTGAAATATGTTACGTTTAGCAATAATCGTAAAATATGTTATATTTGGCACTAATAGTGAAATATGTCATATTTGGCAATAACTGTGTAATATGTCATATTTGGCAATAAGCATGAAATATGTCATATTTGGCAATAACCGTGAAATATGTCATATTTGGCAATAACCGTGAAATATGTCATATTTGGCAATAACCGTGAAATATGTCATATTTGGCAATAACCGTGAAATATGTCATATTTGGCAATAACCGTGAAATATGTCATATTTGGCAATAACCGTGAAATATGTCATATTTGGCAATAACCGTGAAATATGTCATATTTGGCAATAACCGTGAAATACGTTATATTTGGCAATAACCGTGAAATACGTTATATTTGGCAATAACCGTGGAATACGATACATTTGTCAATGATCGTGAAATATTTCATACTTGTCAATAACGATGAAATATGTCATATTTGGCAATAACTGTGAGATATGTTAAAATTAACAACTACAGTGAAATTCATTTTAATGGTGGAATGAAAGGACAAAAAGCAAAAATTCAATGTGCATGAGTTTTGAAAGGAACTAAGATTATGATTATGGTGAAGACATATCTGTATATACGGAGAGAGCAGTTCATTTTGATCACTTTCGGACAGAGTTCGGTCAGATAAGAAAACCCAATCATTAACGATAAATGGAGCGTATACAGGTCACCTATCGAAATCATTTCAAATAAAGTGTTTGCGACCGACTGATCTTGATAAGAATAACTCTTTGACAACATTATCCGATATGATAATGAACTGTTTCCTCCGTATTACAAATAAATATCACTATGTAAACCCGTTGCATATTACTTGGTAAGGAGATGGGCACCGCAAAGAAACCGCACTGTTCCAAGAAATTCCATGGAGAACCCTGCATGGAACCTCAACAATCCACTAGATCATGAAATAATTTGATTTGGTTTTAAATTGAATCGAAGGCCCTTCCGGAACTAGTGAGTGGACTCACCTTGACACTAACAGTGAGGGGGCCATAGATTGATAACAGAAAACACGCCGGAAAGAAATTGACACACCTTTCTTTCCGGGAAGGAATATATCAAGCTACTGGTCAAACATTCATGAAACTCTTACTTAAAACCTATTTACCTCTGGTTTATTGATTTTAGGATTGAAATGCATTTCAGATTGTGGCCGTACATTTACGAAAAGAAAAGAAAAACAAATTGAGTTGTCTCATCTGCACTTTCAGTAAGTATCCGCCTTTAGATACACTATGAAAACGACGTCATCTTATCCATAGTCTAAAACCTGGCCAGCGAAAGCAATTTCGTCAGGTACGTGGGAAGACACATTAATAAAACAATGTCTCCTGTTCGGTTCGAGCTGTAAGCTTCCTGGGCATCGGAGAGCTGACATTCGCTGATGATTATCGGAGTTAAAACAATAGGCTGAATCGGAGTGTTGTTGTTATTCATCATCATCATCATCATGTTCTTATTCTTGTTTTTGTTTTTCTCTTTCTTCCAGTTCCAACGAAGCCACCCGCCCACCCTCACTTGTAGCGGTAGATTAAAACGGAAACCATACCTCTCAACTGAAAATCTGACAGGTGGTCTTCTCGAAGATGTGCAAATGACAGGGATTTGCAGAATAATATCAGCAGATCCGTCGCGAAGTAATTTGTTTGTCAAAGTGACACAAGAAATTGGCATAGCTCTCATGGCAGGTGTGTATCTTAACGAGAAATAAATGAATCAGAGGGAATCGACTACGTTCAAGTGTGCTGCGAGGAAAACAATGATGGGAAGCAACGTGATGTTGGACATCCCTGCAGTGTTGTTTCTGTATCATTTTGTCGGGAACAAGGCCAGCAGGTCGACAGCCATTTTGAACATTTTCCTCTTCTCACTGCCATATTCTTTTGAGACCGTTTTTTTTAATATCTACTTTCTCATTACCACCTTCTATCCCTTATATCGCTACTTTCCCCAACCGAACAATTTCATTTCATCAACATTGAGAAGAAGAAAAATATTATATCACTCTTTTACTTCTTTTCTCATTTTGATATTTTACGACCGTTTCTTTTTAAAAATTTTTTCTCCCACGTTTTATAATAACAAAATATGTCCTCCAGGTCCATCCATGTGACGAGGCATATTAAGCAATGTTTTTGTATCCATTTGAACGATCCATGACAGCCCTTTGTCTTGTTTGTTCTGCTTTACCTAGGATCTGTTGATTGGAGATTTTTTGTTATTCATTGATTCTGTAGCAATAGAGTGGTAAAGACTGACGTCGTTATCCGTCTCCCGGCTCCGCTTGAAAAATCCTACAAGTAATTTTAATTCACAATAGGGATAATTTTGCTTGCCTCTTTTTTTTTTTTGTCACTTCTTGGTGATTACGGTTTATAATTTTCCACAGTTTGTAAGAGTAGGAAAACCGGTTTGTGCCTAATAAAACATTTTGATAACTTTTTGTCCTTTTATCGATTTTTCATTCGTTTTCATCCCCCTCCCGCTCGAGCAGACGGACGCCTATGGACAGTTGACAACAAAGCGATACATCAATAAGAATGCCTGAATCTAGTAACCATGTGAATTTTTTTGCAATAATCTTTGTTTTATTAATAAGAACAAAGATTGTTGATATTTTTCAACCGGAATTCTTTTGCTAGACGATACGAGCTCTGAGGAAAGTGTACTTGAAAACTTACGTTTGTACTTGAAAAAAAAAAGCTGTATAAAATGATATTTTCTTGTTCCTATTTGCTCATATATATATATATATATGTATATATATATATATATATATATATATATATATATGAATAATTCTGTCAATTTTCGTTAGAGGGAGCCATTTTGTGTTTTGCATTTTGATGCTAGAGCGAAACTTGCACGATGAGATCATAGTAGTAAATTTCTTCTGTTTTCAAGAAAACTTTGTTTTTTTTTGGCGGGGGGCATTCTCTTGGCTTCAAAATCATACACACACACACACACACACATATATATACATATTGTCTGGACCTAGACTAGGCAAATAGAATAAAGTTAAGATTTAAGTAGCTGCTTCATCGTAGCGTTGCTCTTGCCATTGAGCTAAACAGCCGCCGGTAATGCAAAGGCCCAAATAACAGTTTTCACTCAAAATTCTCATTTTGTACATAATCGATCTATATCTGCTCTGTTTGTTTCTTTCAACTCGACGGTAATGTGTGGAGATATGAATATATGATCCGACAGAATGATAATGTGTATACGCTCATAACCGCTCAAGAAGTTCTTGGTGGATTACCATGAAACTTTGTGAAAGGGTGACAATAGGCTGAAGAATCATTACATGTTGGGGTGAATTCACGCACAAATACCTCCCCCACATCGTAGTGATAAGTTGTCACCACATAATATCGCCAAAATTTCATGAGTGTCCACACGATATCCCTAAATTTGGATCGAATCGTGCGAAAGCATGAACAA
>OY735214.1:42857305-42917305 GCA_963457665.1 Thysanoteuthis rhombus | reverse complement strand
CCTTTGAATCGCACAAAACACTGATAATAAAAATTCTCTCATCGTAGGAAATCAGTGGATATGGATTTCTCTTTCTCTTAGAGCCTACGCCAGTTTACGGGATATTATCTGCGAACAGGCTCACTGGAAAGGTTACTAATGTACCTCGGAGGATTTTTATAATTTTTTGAAAATTTCACGTTTCTTAGTTTTTAGAGGAGGTCCTATTCTAAACTCGACCCTTACTTTGCGTTAGCCAGGCTAGCTAAATCGAAGCTTCATTGCGGGGTCTGCTTTCGTGCCCATCCCGATAATAAGGATCAGATTTTCATTTGTATCATACTATAAATCACGAACTGTTCTTCTGCATGATAGCGAAACTCAAAAACTACGCAAGATATACCCATGAATTGGGGGGGGGGGGCTTGCGAGACCCCGGATGTTTTGGGGAACTTGCATCAGACGACCGGAATAAACGGATGAATGAAACAGAGCCACACTTAATATGAGATAGATATTACTAATTTTTTTTTAATTCGAAAATGATGGAAGAAGAAAGATGGCGTAAACGAATTAGATGCAAGAATATTCCATTAATCGTCGGTTTTTTCCAGCGACTTGCGACATTATGAGGGGAAATCTTGTTAACTGGTGTGAAGAATATTGTAAGAGAGAATTGTTTTGGGTTTGGAAGGAAAAGATGTGGAGGATTTTACCGTGATTTTGTTGGGTGAAGTTCTTGAAACTTGTGTGATTTCCTTTGTTGAGGTATTTCTTCATAGAATCCTTCAGAATTAGTGTTGTTGCATCTCACAGATTTTGTTGACCCGGTCGGGATGATTCGGGGTGTGGCTCTGGTGAGTAATTTATTTTCTAGAGTTGTTCTTTCGAAAAATTGATTCTGAGTGGAGATTCGTTGATGTCGCCATTCAGTTGGAAAAGGTTTTTCGAAAGTACGGAACCATTGCCTAGAATAGTTGATTGCTTTGCACTAACCATAAAAGGGCGTTTACGTATCACCTGGACCGAAGCTGAGCCAGTGTGTGGAATATTAACCCGCTAGTGTGCTGGTAGAAAAAAGAGGGGTAGAGGCGCCGTGAGACTGGAACTACCTGCGCCTAAGGACTATTTGCTAACGTTCTCATTGGCTGTATTTTAGCTAACGAAAATATATTCGTATTCGTATTCCGAATATATTTTCCGTGACGTCCAGTTACGAAGTTCTCTTTCATTTTATTTTGATTTATTTTCCTTATATGCCAGTAAAAAGGGTTTTCCCTTTGAAAATCACGTCTTAAACGAAGAAGACGGTTCTATACTTTAGGTATTTCACTGGGCAGGTTTCAATCTATATTTCCGAAGAGTTTCGCAAATTCAGAAGCAAAGGAAGAGTTTCATAATTTTAAAGTACAAAAGCCTAAAAAAAAAAAAAAAAAAAAAAAATTAGATCGCATTCAATTTCGTCACATGTTTTGGAGGTGTATGGGTTTCATTTTATTGAAATTTTTCATTTTGGAGAAATATTTAGGTTTAAATTTCTGGTTATTTAAAAGGATGAAAATATCAGGGAAAATTTTAATCTTAAGCACGACATATTGTATTCATTTGTTGAGAATATTACTAACAATACTACTACTGACAACACAGCTGTTATAAGAGCTTGGACACAATTTTAAACACAGTTGGTTGATTTCTGATTATGTCTGAGTGGTTAAGGTGGCCAATTTTTAATGGAAAGCCAGAGAATGCAAAAAAAAGTCCAGGTGATTTGCAGCTCTGACTAATGATATTGCGGGGTCAGCTGCATATATATATATATATATATATATATATATATATATATATATATATATATATATATATATATATATATATAGAGAGAGAGAGAGAGAGAGAGAGAGAGATTACAAAAGATGAGAAATTTTATTTATTTGATTGATTAATTTATTTACTTTATATATTCGTAGATAGATAGACCACGTAAATTTAACTGTAGACATTATTCACAGAATAAAAAATATCCATTCAGTATATGATATAACAATACACTGGATCTAAATAGTAAAATGAAATATTGATATATTAATCTAAATAACAAAAGATAAAAAGGTAAAAGAAACTCTGTGTATCACAAATCATGATAATCATATAAATATAAAAGTAACTGTGTCCGATCACAAGAGCTGCAGGATGCCATCATGAAATACCTGTATTATTTTTTAATATCCTCGAATCAGGTCCACCGTAAAACAGCTGATGATCCCAACAATAAAATTTAGCATATAACATTAGGATCCAAATTTAAATAATAATAATGATAGAGTCAAATTCGGTATACTAGGAACACAGCACATTCACAGTGATCAGAAAATAACTGAACATAACCTCGTAAGATGATTCGGGACCGTACAAAATTTATAACACTCCCAAAAGACGTGCGAAATTTAAAAGAATATATATATATATATATATATATATATATATATATATATATATGTGTGTGTGTGTGTGTGTGTATGTGTGCGTGTGTGTGTGTGTGAGTGTGTAGTGCTCAATATTGATAAAAATGGAGCTATATAAATAAATAGATAAAATATGAGATATATTCCATACATGTATATATATATATGTGTGTGTGTGTGTGTGTGTGTGTATGATTTTCTACATTGCCATCTTATATATTCTGAAATATGATGTTCTATTTTTCGATATGACTAATACATTTGTACCCCTTTGATCTGACAACTTCGGGACCAAATAATCTACAGACCACAGAGAATGCCGAAAGACCAATTATCGCCCCAACTATTTATTTTTAATACTATTTTGTGGTACATTTTAGCAGCTCATCGATTTTTAATGTCTTCTCAAACAGTATGGCAAGTACAATACTGTATTTTATATAATTCATTTTATATCATAATAAATGGAAATTATTTTGTTTGCTTATGCTTACCAATTGGTTGTAACAAAAATAATTGATAAGATTGAAAGAATAATTAACAGGTATATATTTGATTTCATGATGGATAGATAAACATTGAAAGTTGTGGGATTGGGAATTCTTCGATTAGGTGCCAAACCGTGGTTTAGATTTCACATATTCGATTTACTGGGTCGGTTTCATCATCATCGTCTGTCATTTAACGTCCGTCGTTGGACATAGACCTTCCCCAGGATTGGCCACAATTCTCTATCGTGGGCGTCGCATAGCCAGTATTTTCTAAATTTGTCTATCTCCATCTTGTATTTTGTCAGCCTCGGTTCTACATGTGATCTCAGGGGATCCATGTCGTGAGTCATGATGTCCTTTGGTTGCCTGTCATTTATGCAACATGGACTGCCCATTGCCATTTAAGTTTTCTAATGGATTCTATGATGTCTCTGACTCCCGTTTTCCTCCTTATACGCTTTGCTATCTTGTGATCTTTCCATGTGGGGTTGATCATGATTCTCTCATGCACACGTTGCATGCTTCTCAGTTTGCAGGTCTGTCTCTTGGTTAGGTTCCATGTTTCAGCTCCATAACGGACAATCGGGAGGATGCATTGGTTGTATGCTCTTCTTTTTAGGATTATTGGGATCGGCTTGTTTTTGAAGGTTGAGCTGGGTCAGTTTACAAACCACTAGATAACGGTTCAAACTGCAGTTTGAAACTGAATCAACGAACTCTAGTGATAGATCCACAAACTAGGGGCGGCAGATTCAAAACCTTCAGACTCATAGGAGTTGCCAGATCACAGAGTGCAAGATAAGAGAGGAACAACCTGTATTACCTAGTCTAATATACATATATGTATGCAAATGATTTTTCTATATGACTAATCTAAAATCATATATATATATAATTTTTCTCTAATGACTAATTTATTCTAATATATGATGTATACATCCATATATCTATATTCGTATCTATATCTGTCCCTGTATAGCTATATCTGTTCTCAATTTTTCAACATGAATAATCACATATATTCTGATATATAATGTTATATATATATATATATATATATATATATATATATATATATATGTGTGTGTGTGTGTGTGTGTGTGTGTGTGTGTGTGCGTGTGTATATGTGTGTGAGTGTGCATGTGTGTGTGTGTGTGTGTGTAATTTTTTCCCATGAGTAATCCTGCCATTACTAACACAGTTGAATGAACACACTGTATACATCAGTGGTTTGAATCATAAACACATGCACACGCTTCGAAATACACAGAGATTCACAAACCTCTTCCCGTTTCTTTGCCTCATCTAATTCACACAGAATCTGCGATAAACATCGCCGGAAAAACGCAGTGAGGGGGGCTGAGGCTGAGCCTTTGCAAAGGAAACACATCCTCTCGTCATTCGTTTGCAATAGCGGGGTGGGGGAAACGAACGACTGCGTAACATTCGTTCTGTTATGCAGAAGGTCTTTGCTCACGACTTCTCCTTTCTTTCTTTTGTATCCCTTTGTTCTCTTGTTCCGCCCAGTTCTTTCATTCTTCACGCTCTTTCATGCTTTCAGCTTTCTTCTCAATATACATATTTTTGATATTGTTTTTCTTTCATTCTTTTTCACTTCCTGCTATCCTTTTCTTCTCTTCTCTCAGCTTTTCTTCTTTATTCTCTCTTTCTTTCTTTCTTTTTTTTTGTCGGTCCGTCTTCGTTTTGCTCTTTTTTTTCCGTTCTTTCATGCTTCCTGAAGTCTCCTTCTACCTTTTTACCTCTTTTCATTTTTCTTTCTTTTGTTCTTTCATGAATTTTGCTTTCTTCTTCTCTCATCTTCTTTTTTTATCTCTTTCTCTCCATTCTCCCTCTCCAGAACACCATATCTTTCTACATCCCTTCTTTCTCCCTTTCAATTTTTCTTTCATTCTTTCTTTCATTCTTTCTTTTATTCTTTCTTTCTTTTTGTCTTTTAGTTATATCTGATCCTTTCTTTAGATTTTCTCTCATTCCTTACTTTTCCTTCTTTCTTATCGTGCACCCTGATTTTCTTCATTTTGTACTTCTCGTTATTTTTCCTTCATAACATTATTTTCTTCTTCTTTCTTACTTTATCCCACTTTCCTTTAATCGTCTTTCATTCTTCTTCATTCCTCCTTTATTCATTCCCTTTTTTCCCCAGATGCACTGCTTTCATTTTTTTCGTCAAAACTTTTTTCTCCTTTTTCAATTCATTTTGACATTTCTCCTTATTTCTTTTCTTTCTTTCTTTCTTTCTTTCTTTCTTTCTTTCTTTCTTTCATGCTTTTTTTCCATTTTTTCAAACGTCAATTCTATCTCCCTTTCTTTTTTTTCCACCTTCGACGATTTCTATCCCCTTGCGTCCCCCCACCTCTGAATTCCATTCTTGCCTCTCTTGTTCTTTTAATGTTTCTTTCTTTTTGCTCTTTTCCTTTCTCCTCTATTATCCCTCCTCAACCTTTCTCTCACCCTCTTTCCTTCTATCAATCAATTCATCTCTCCAGAACTCCTTATCTTTCTACTTTCTCCTTCTTTGTCAGAACAGATTACGACTTGGCTGGGCGGAGACAAGAGTAGAATAAAAACCCTTGCCAGAGCTTAGTAAGAGTGGCAGCATTTCTTGGAAAAGATAAAAACCGAACTGAAGGAATCGAGAGAAAGATAGATAGATAGATAGATAGATAGAGAGAGAGAGAGAGAGAGAGAGAGAGAGAGAGAGAGAGAGAGAGAGAGAGAGAGAAAAGTAGTTAGTGCGCAGGTATGTGTATGTGTGTGTGATAGTTTGAAAGAAAGAAAGAGAGAGAGAGGGAGAGAGAGAGGGGGAGAGAAAGAGAAGATGATACAGGAAGTGCATCAGTTTCAAAAGCCCACAAGACATGCGCCTGTCCATTTGACTAAAACGTAGATCTAATCATGCCATGCATATGGTGTGTGGTATGTATGACTCCCGTCCACTGTTAAAGAAGGAAAGCAGACACGATGTGACAGCAATGAAGATAATATCCTATCCGCATGCAATAGCACTTTGCCTTTAGTCAGAAGAAACGGAAAAAATAATAATATTCAGTGGAAGCGTAAGCATAAGACAGAATAATAATAACAACAACAACAACAACAATAATAATAATAATAATAATAATAATAATAATAATAATAATAATAATAATAATAATAATAATAATTCATGCGCGCGTACTTTTACTTTCTCTCAAATATGCGCAAACTAAGATCTGAGCGAATTCTTTGCTGCTCTTACAAGCTGCAATGATTGCCAGAAACTTTGATCTCTGTGTTTTCAGCGGCCATCTCTAGTGACACTCACACAGCTGTTCTTTCACTGTTGCTCGAGAAGAAATGAAGATGTTAGATTATCGCACGAGAAGAGATCTTTACCTTGGATGACTGGGCCTAGGTGAGCTTACCAAAGTTTTGTTGCAGTGAGGTTGTGCCCTGTAGAGGAGAAATTAATTGAAAAGAGACAATAAGAAGAAAAATACATACACGAACACACACACACACACACACACACACATACACCAATTATATATATGTGTGTGTGTGTGTGTGTGTGTGTATGTGTGTGTATATATCGCATATATATATATGTATATGTATATATATGTATATATATTAGCATTTACAGAATTATAAACAATATCTATTTAGAAATCAAAGGGCAGACAAAGACACACGTACTTAGAGTTGTGTCGGTTTACATATCATATGTATGACAACATGACGAGCAGATTTACCCAGTGTTGTGTGCGGTATTTTTTTTTGTTTTTTTTTTTGTTGTTTTTTTTTTTTTAATCTAAATAGAGTGTTGTCTTTTTGGATTTCAAAAATCTATCTTTGCTCTCACTCACAGCAAGTAAAAAAAAATGCCAGATCCAGAAAATGAAAAAAATTGGCGAAAAGGAGTTTGGATCCCAAAAGGAAAAAGAAAAAACGAGGCAGGGAGCCAAGTCCCCCCTCCTCCAAGGTAGGTGAGCTTAATTTCCAAAAGAGTTCGAAAAAAAGTTTTTGAAAGGAGGGGGAGGGCTAAAGTCTAAAGAGCAAAACGTTAATGAGGCTAAGTGAAAAGATAACTTAAAAAAAAAAAAGGTGTGATCAGAAGAAACATTCTTCTATGAGGTCACAGCATCCTAACTATAAAGTCACAATATTCTCTTACGACGTCGCATTCGGACGCAAACAATAAGAATCTGGCATAGCATTACAGCTGGACTCTAAAAACCAATTCAGGGAAGATTAATTTTCAAGTTCTGATAGGTCATTGTCACTCTTCGGATTGTTCTACAACCATGGTGGAGTCTTCATGTCCACTTGGCCGTTAATATGTGCGGCCATTGCAAATAGAACAGCAAACAGGACATTTCATGCATTACAGTTAACAACAGACCTAGTTTCATACGGCTGAAGGAGGTTTCTGAAAGTTTATTGTTTACCTTATAATTCCTCAAAAACTTTGCCGATCACTCGTGTCAAATACCGATGAGAATGCTGCTGTTGGGCAAGTCAAAGAGGATATTTTCAACACACTTTTTCGTGATGGCTTCAAGATTCTCAGAAGGATTGAAGTCAGATGAATCTCCTGGCCACCTGCCAAATCCATCTTTCTTGAAAAAAAAAAGAAGCTTTTCCAACATGTGCTTGAATGAAGCACACGCAATCAATTTCTTCACATCACAAATGATTCAGCCATCAAATCCCACCAAAGAGGAAAATGTTTGTGCACAACTTGCATCGAAAATGTCAGGAAAACCTGAGACGACCACATGCACTATCGTCAGTAAGGTTAGGTTCCATTAAAGGTAGCATGCATACGCCTTTTAGAGTGAAACATCTAGCTGCAAAAAAAAAAAGTCAATTTTATCATAGGCCCTCTTTACTCGCATTCCTACATGAATATTACAAGTAATAGTTTAAAAGTTAGTTTCTGTCAGGTTATATAAAACAATATATATATATATATATATATATATATATATATATATATATATATATATATATATATATATATATATATATATATATATATATATATCCCACTTTGTAGGTAAAAAAAAAGTTTAAAAGTTAGTTTCTGTCAGGTTATGTAAAACAATATATACATATATATATATATATATATATATATATATATATATATATATATATATATATAGTTTGTGGGCCAAAAATTGCATATAAGAATCTTAAAGTTGCATTACGGTACATTTTTTCACGGTGGAAGACATAGGACGTTGGGACCTTTAAAGTTTTACAAGACAAGTTGATTTTCATTGAAAATATAAATTCAAACTGGGCCCCGACTTTGTCCAGAAGTTTTCATCATTAGGACTTTCTTACGTGTTTTAAAGATAAATAAGCAGTCTAAAAGCTTTCTAGGTTAGGGCTAGCAAAATAGGAAAAAATGATTAGGGTCTTGAGTACATATACAAATGAAATTGCTACGACTAAAACGACGGGGAGGAACTTCGATGAGCCGGCTGCGCCTCATCGGGCTTGAAAAATGTATGACGGATCAAACTACTTTGTTTTGCATTTACTTATCTGGACAATTACTTCAATGTTCATGGGCTTATTTATCGAATTAGGTATTATCCTCTTGGATTGATGTATTGATTTTTTTCTCTTATTAAAACTTATCATAGTCAAAAGGCTTTCGTTCTTGTTTCACGAGGGTGGGTGAAATGTATATTTTCATGGGAGCAGAGGGTAACTTTTTTCATTTATTGTAGCGATTCACGTTAAGACTTTCTTATGATTAAGTTTTTTTAGGAAAAGAGATATTTGCCCACAAAAACGGAATCTTTTGGATTGATTAATCATTTTCTTCAAAAAATTAATTAGTTTTTGTTCAGTATCTTCTGGTTTTAAATAATTCACATTTTTTTTATTGGTGAAAAAAAATTGCGAAACAATGTGTTCTATTTAAAGCCTGACGATAAAAACAAAACAGAACAAAAACAGCACACATGAGAGCACTGCAATAGACGTCGGCAATTTTTCACAGATATTTCAGAAATTTCTGAGAATAAGAATTCATTTACATCCAATATTTGATTATTTTTTCTTTTTTGTGTTTAGCTCACTGGTAAGAGCAACGCTCCGTTGAAGCGGCTACCCTATCAGTCGCAAGGTTGATTCCTAAAGCAGCCCCATTTTCTTAAATTGTTTGTTTTATTTACGTTGTCTTGGCTAAATGATACTTTCAAGTGTAATAATGGGAGATATTTCAAATAAAGTTTCAAAATATTATAACGCTGTCAGGTTATGTGTCCATTTCTTAATATATATGTATGGATGTGTGTGTGAGTGTGTGTGTGTGTGTGTGTGTGTGTGTCCCAGCTGGGATCCCGAACTATCATCATGCTGATGGTACGTTCGAAAGAATTTGGAATGTGAAAAACCGTTAATAATCTCTTCGCATTTTTTTAATTATTCGTACATACAAACGTCATAACAGAAAACGAAATTCATCTATCTATCTATCTATCTATCTATCTATCTATCTATCTATAAATAAATAAATATATATATATATATATATATATATATATATATATATATATATATATATATATATATATATACATATATATATATACATATATATATATATATATGTATATATATATATGTAAAGATATTTACTTAGCCTTACTGCGGCTACCATATGATCTGTTCAAAAAAGATTGAGTGTTCGACCTTAGCTTACATTGTTCTGTAAATAATCATAATGAAAAAGTTCTTAACACGATTATAGTTTGGTGGTTAAGCCTTTGGCGGCATTTATTTCAAGATTAAAGTGCAGTATCTGTTCTTCTTGCAACAACATATCATCAACTTCCTGTCTTCCATTTTAAATGTTATCATAGTTGTATTTTTATTCATTTTTAATTTCATCTGGATTTTTTTCCAATTGAAAAAAAACAAAGGTAATATTGAGGTCATATTCTAACTGTTAAATGCCATCAAAACACTAACCTTCACACGAAAAACATAATGATTTAAGAACCGACACTAATCTGTTATAATACAAAATATTATAATTGTAGCGGCACTACCCGGAGGGGATCCGATTCAGTGTGGGTACTATTCACAGAAATGCCGCTACAATGTAGACTAAAGATCAAGTAAAGAACAAATAAAATGAAAGCAATTCATGGAAATATTGTTTGCATTTCGAAAACAAGAATAGAAGGATTCATTTACTAAAAGTGAAAGTAAATGTGAATCGTGTGGAGGGAAAAATTGTTTGAACAAGTAAGTCTTTGAAAATGTACGCGTGTATAAAACGAAAGTCCCTTATAGAATGTCTATATGAATGGGTTCTTATCTTATCTCATCCTGGTTGAGATGGCTTGCTTTGCTGCTGATGTCTCTGTGTGCATACCTTTCTAGTGTTGGTATGTTATAGGTAGATCTGCAGTTGTTAGTATTAGTCAAGACTTTAACCCTGATGGGATGTCTATGATCTAGTCAGAAACTGAAAGAAACTTAGTCTCTGGGATGGCTGTGAAGATCGCTAATATAGCCGGGGAATCAGTATAATTAGGATCGAGAGAAACAAAGAATTTTCGGTGGTCTAGCAATCAGATATTTGCACCGAAAAAAATACTTATTTTAGTAAGTCTTCTGATTGGTCCGAAAATTCACTAATTGTAGTCAATGGATGCCGTGTCCCCAAGTTCATACAGTCAGTCACTTAATGGTCAAATGGTTATTAGAAGGGTTTAGGAACACTGGAACCACAGGGTTTGGATTTTTGGTGATCTTGGAAATAAAAAAAATGATGTTGTTTGGAGCCGAATGCTGTCTTGACATACTGAAGGTGAATTAAAAGTTCTGTTTTGTTAATTATTGAATTGAAATGGAGGTACGACAAAATAATTAATGAGTTAAAAATGAGTCAAAAAGCGTAATGGGTTTTAATAAGTAGAAATGATTAAGTGAAATCAAATTAATTGACGTTTTTTTTTATATGAGAGGCATAAACTTTAAAATTTAAAACAGGAATACTAAGTCACGTGGTTTTATATGACAACAATGAATAAGATTTATTACTATTTTCGTTTTCGTCAGTTGGGAAAGCATTCAAATTAGATTAAAATTCACGAAGAAACCATAATGACATTTAAAAATGAAATCGGGAAGTTGGTGCTGTGTTTTGTGGACTAGAGACGCACAGATATTACATTTTGATCTTGATCTAAAGGCCACAAATAGCTGTACCACGGAAGTTGTATGATGCCAAGTTCGTTATGGTTCACATGATCGCTGCATTTACCAAATTCAACTCGGCAAATAAACAGAGAGTTCGTTACGGTCCACGAGCCCCTTAAAGCCGAAATATGTTATATCGAAGTTCGTTATTGCGTGGAATCGCTTTATATGTACCTCAAATTATATGGTTCCTCAGAAACTTCAAAGACACGTATTATATTGCTCGATTATTTTTTCGAGAAATAACGTTAAATTCCAAACTGATTGTTGTTTTTTATTCACTATGTCTAATTAAGATTGTTATTTTCAATACTCTGCACCAACTAAAATGTAATTTTTAACATATTTAGTGTTCGTGAGGTAATTCACTTAGTGCAATGGAAAGCAAAAAAAAAAAAAAATAGAGCTCTATGAGTGATATTTTTTAAATCTAGGGATGAATACTGGCTCTGCGACGCCCACGATAGAGAAATGTGGCGGATCCTGGAAATGTCTATATCTAACGACGGACGTTAAAAGACTGATGATGATGATGATGATGATGATGATGATATCATCATCATCAGTCTTTTAACGTTCGCCGTTGGTCATAGACCTTCCCCAGGATCCGCCACAATTCTCTATCATGGGCGTCGCAGAGCCAGTATTTCCAGAATTTGTCTAGTTCATCTCTCCATCTTGTGTTCCGTTGGCTTCGGTTTCTCATGTGATCTCTGGGGATCCATATTATATAAGTTATGCATTAAACCACCTGGGAAGAAATTTCGCTACTTACAAGCATACATAAAATAAGAAATTCCCCCTCAGATTTTATGCAAAAAGGAATTTTTGTCTATCTTTTGAGTTACGTGTACCCACAGGACAAAAAGATCAGCAAAATTCCAGACATCCTGGGAAGAAGGTAAGTTCTGGGATTTGGATGTGACACCCTGGTTTACCGCCCCGAGTGAAACTAATCGTCATGATTTCAGAAAGAGAATAAATGTTCAATGTGTAAAATGAATTAAACCAGGCCTTCTGGAGTGATGTTGAGCATTACAACAGGTCGTGAGTATGAGAATGGTCCAGTTTTATCTGTTGTTACGACCTAATTTACTGCATCATTAACATTTTCACTGAGGGTTCAATACTTATGCAATAGTCAAAATGAAATAATTAATGATATTATTTCTCTCTTATTTACAATCTGCTTACGAAGTAAATTGCTTTACTAATGCTCATATCAATAATTGTAAATGCAAAAGAACGAAATTCAGAATGATTGATCGGGAAAAAAACAAACAGGGAAAATAATTTACAGGTCGAATACTTTTGCGTATATATATATATATATATATATATATATATATATATATATATATATATATATATATATATATATATATATATATATATATAGAGAGAGAGAGAGAGAGAGAGGTGGGGAGAGAGAGAGAAAGGGGGAGAGAGAGGGTCTAGGAAGTTTTATAACTTGAAACACGAGACATTAAAAAACTTTTTCAAAAGATTTTTGTGTCACTCCAATCGGCTATTTCCCAAAATCTGTCCATGCAATGTAAATGATTTTCTTCAGTGCTTTTTTTCCTTGTTTTACGTATAATTTGTTATTCTTGTACATTGCATAAATTTTCTCTTGTTTTAGTACGATGAGTTATTTACCCTTTTAAAAAACAAAGCAGTTATATATCAACATGGCAGCGTTGATGAAACACAAGCTCCCTCTCTTAACTTATAGTTCATGTCATACTTGCCGTATGTCATTTTATTGTAAGTTTTTATGTGTATTGTGTACTAATATTTTTTCCGAAACATTTATTTTTGGAAACGGCTTCTTCATACACACACATGCATATATATATATATATATATATATATATATATATATATATATATATATATATATATATATATATATATATATATATATATATATATATATATACAATCTTTAACCCACGAGGCAAAGCTCCTGATAATGGACTCTGGTTCCACATGAAACCTTTCACCCCTAAAAACACATACTCACACAGTACACACCACTGAAGATGGGAATACATCTCAAAACATGTCTGGACTATCAATAACAAAAAATATCTACGGATAGATAAACTTTACCTCAAACACTTTACTCCCAAGTCTGTCTCACTCTTTACAGTTCATATCATATATATATATATATATATATATATATATATATATATATATATATATGAGAGCTGTCCAAAGAAAAGAAAAAGAAAACTTTTGAAAAAAAGCGCACCAATGAGATGTTTTAGAATCCTTGCTACTTTAATGTTCTGAAGCAATGACTTTGAACTTCCATTTAAAAAGATGTATCACGCCACATTGATTAGTATGTAAGCTACACATGCTAGAATGAACGTATGTGTAATGCATATGGCGTATTTTCTTTATTTTCTTTCCGAGTCAACGGGCAACAATTACATTGAGGAACTGCATATATATATATACATAAATTCCATCTGATGTTGATATATATATATATATATATATATATATATATATATATATATATATATATATATATATGAATTCCAGTATTATTTTTCCATAGACGCCTTCCTTGGAGAGAGAGGCAAGGGTCTGCTCTTCTGTACACTATCACCTGATACCTTGACAAAATGTATCATCACTTGCATACCACAAAGGTTGATAGAGGAAAAAGTTGCTGCATAAACTCTGGGCCAAACCACTTCCTCATAACTACCTGATCAGTTCCCAGCAGTAGCAGCAAAAACCCTTAGTTATAAAACATTCCCTTATTTACAGACATACACACTTGAAAGGTGGGTGAGAATCGACCCCCTATTGGGAATGAACGATCTACATGGAGCCCTGACCTTACGCCCAGCTCTTTCTTCCTATGGGTGTGGCTGAAGAAGTTGTACCACTCCAAACCACAAACCCTGGACCAACTTGACGAGCGTATTTGACACGTTATGAATAACAAACCACTGGACTTCTTTCAAAGGTTTATCGGGGCTGCACCGAAACGCATATAGATATTAATGCTCACGTTGGATTTTTATACAGCAAGCACAATCTACCATAGTAATGTCCAAAGTAAAGCTAGTTCAACTACAATCCTCCAATAAATAATAAAGTTATTACTTATTTCAAATAAAGAGTTTCTTTCCACCAACATACATACATACATACATACATGCATATATATATATATATATATATATATATATATATATATATATATATATATATATATATATATATATATTGTGCGCACACATTCTTTCATAAACTTTTAAAAATTGGAAGAAGACAGCAAAGAGACCGAAGAGCTGAAAACATCATTGTCATTGGTTAGGACACCAATTGCAATATCCTTTAATGCTGACACCCAGCGCCAAGCAAGCCGTAACACTTCTAATGTCCAGTTTTTAAATAGACAAGCAATTTCCTATAGATATTGCTTGCAGTCAACTAACAGTAGTTTACTTTTTATTAGGTTTGCCTTTTACTTGTTCAATACAATTTTTACTCTCCATCTTTTTCTCTGTGTACGTCACACAAAGCTTAGAAAGCATTTATTAGATATATTTCTTGGAAATTTTACGTACTGTAATGGCTGCAATGTAAAGGCTTTTGGAATTATATCTATTATCCTCATAGTATTGATCTCTGCCTTTTCGTTTCGTTTCATTTCGTGACTGTCTGTCCGTCTATCTATCTATCTATCTATCTATCTATCTATCTCAGTCTCTTATATCTATCCATCTATTTATCTATCTTTCTAACAGAAAAGATGAACCATACCTGTCACTAAAACTGTTAACATACCGGCTATGTATGCATGTATGTATTCATCATGCATACTGTCCGCACTAGTGGAGCTAGAGGGCTAAAATATAATTATTTACTCATTATTTCAGTAGAAGTTGATACAAAACAAGGAATATTCCTTCCCACCGAATCCATTCATAAAACTCTCCTCCTACCATCTTTTCCTTTCTTTTCCTGCATCCCTTCACTCTCTACTTTTTCCTTCCTCCCTCCTCCACATTCCCTTTCTCTAACCTCTCCCTCTCCTTATCGTCTCGTTTCAACCATCTCCTCAGCATTTTATTATAATTCACCAAAAGTCTGTCTGTCTGTCTGTCCGTTCCTCCGTCCGTCCGTCTGTGACAATCTACCTCGAAACCAAATAATATAACCCCACGAATTTTATGTGACCCTGGGTGATGTTTTTATCAAGAGAGTTTTTAACCCCCATCCCAGAATAGGCATTCAATTGATAATGTAATTGTTTTTCTCTAATATACTATGCTCTCTTGTGATCTCTCCACGTGAAGTTAAGCATGATTCTTTCCTGTGCGCATAGCCTGGTTCTCAGTTTAAGTGTCAATATTTTGGTCAAGTTCCATATTTCAGCTCCATAGGTGACCATTGGGAGGAAGTGTTGGTTATGTACTTTTATTTTTAGGACCAATGGATTCCTTATTCCTGGAGGCTCAGTATGCTCAACCTAGAGCGTTTATTCATTTCTTCTTTTGAGGATTTCATGGAGCTTTTAGGTAGATGTAGTTGTGTACTTTTTTCAGCTCAGTGTCTTTGATCTCCATCGTTGAGTCTTTGCTCTTAATATGCATGAGATACGTAAGAGTTATATTATTGAAGTTTATGTGAAGACCAACTTTCTTGAATCTTTCTTTAAGTTCATTTAGCATTTTTTGGAGATCATGAATGTTATCAGCTAAAAGGATAATATCATCAGTAAATCTGAGGTTACTTAAGTATTTGCCGTCTATTCTGATTCATTTATTTGCCCTGTCTAAGTTTCAGAATATCATTTTGGAGTTGGCTGTAAAGAGTTTGGTTGAGCTGGTATCACTTTGTCTTACTCATTTTTCATGTTGAAAGGGCTCAAGAGTCTTTATGTAGTCAGATGAATATGTTGCAAGACTTGATATATACAAAGTCTATGCCTAGTATGATTGTATCAATGACCTTGCCAATTTCAGGTGAGCTGAAGGCCCTCTCAAAGTCAGCAATTGCTATAGAAAGTGGCATTTTATATTTTGTGCTTTCTCTAAGTTGATTTACTGAATGAAGATGGTCAATAATCAAGTAGCTTTTTCTGAAGCCAGCCTGTTCCCATGGTTGGTTTTCATCTAGCAGTCAGGTGGTGATCACTTTGATAAAGAGTTTGTTGTAGCAGCTGAGTAGGCTTATTGGCCTGCAGTAGTTTAGATCTTAATCAAGATTAAACATGAAAACAAATAAAGATGGAAGAAGATGTCAAAAAATTTAAACTTATTTATAATCTATGAAATTTTATAGAGTTAAGTTACAAGAAAAAAGTTTTTTTTGAATAAATAACTGGAACTGAAAGGAAATAAAATTTATTTAAAAGATATTGGTGAATTGCATTGAGCTATTGTTAGTACCAGAGGAAGCACATATTTGTATAGAGACAAAAAAAAAATCTACTTATATAATTATTCTTCAAATATTTACGTTACCCACAAAAATCTTTACTGTGATAGGGTCTCAATCCCCATCTTGAGAGGCCCTGACCTTATAATATGCTGATTCCTTCACCCTTAGTAATAATATCAGCATTGTAGGAACAATTTCTATAATTCTGAAGTTCAATCATAACTAAACTTTTATTCCTTCTATAGCTTTATATTCTTTCTTATCTCCTTTCATGTATTATTTTCTACAATATAATCATTTCTCTTTTCTGTCCACCCATTTCTCTCACCCTCTATCTCTTTCTCTATCTCTCTATCTCTCTCTCTCTCTCTTTCTATCTATCTAACTATCTCTCTATGTATATTCATATATATATATGTATATATATGTATATAGAGAGAAAGGGAGTGATAGAGACGGAAGAACGACATAGAAAGAGACTTGCATACAATGAAAAAGACTCAAAAATTGCAAGTCCATAAAGGTATTGAGCAACCATCATGGCCATGTTGGTCTGTTGATATAAATCCTTTTGAACACGTCTCTGCCATTTTCAGTCAGCAAATAAGGGAAATGTCCAGAAAACCTTTTGCAAAAGAAGATTTACATCCTGTCTTCATTGCAGTTGAGTCAGATATCCCAGAGGAAGAGATAGCAAATCTAATAAATCCCAAGCCTTAAATAGTTAAAGTCTAAGAATCCACAATGGTAAGTCAACTAAAGTTATCAAATATTGTCTCTCACTATTCTCTGTTTTATTCTGGCTTTTTCAAAGACAGCTAATCTTTTGATTATGTCCCATATTTCAGCTCTACAGGTGACCATCGGGAGAAAGTATGGGTTATGTATCCTTATTTTTAGGACCGATGGATTCCTTGTTCTCGGAGGTTCAGCCTGCTCAACTTTGATTGATTATTCATTTCTTCTTATGATGATTTTATGGAGCTTTGTTATCTTAGATAGATGTAGTTGTGTACTTTTTTCAGCTCAGTGCCTTTGATCTTTATCGTTGTGTCTTTGCTCTCAACATGCATGATGTACGTAACAGTTATATTATTGAAGTTCATGTGAAGACCAACTTTCTTGCATCTTTCTTATAGTTTGTTTAGTGTTTTTTTGAGATCATGAATGTTGTCAGCAAAAGAGAGGTTACTTGGGTATTTGCTATTCTGATTCATTTAATTTCCCTGTGTAAGTTTCAGAATTTCATTTTAAAGCAGGCTGTGAAGAGTTTGGTTCAGCTGGTATCACCTTGTCTTATTCATTTTTCAAGTTGAAAGGGCTCAGAGTCTTTATGTAGTCTGATAAAAGAACAGCTATAAGTTTTTCCCCGTGCACTATGCCCTTGATTAGGAAGTTGTGGAAATTTTTTAGAGAAAAATTTACGTTCATCAGGAACTAGGGATCTCCCTAAGATCTGCTACACAGGTTTGCTTAATCTATTACCTCATAGACAAATTTGAGCTGCTTTTTGCAGCTTCATTCTTTTGAGAAACTTCTTTTAAGTTAATAGGAGAATTATTCAAATTGAAAGCAGTCAGAAATGGTAGAACATATATCCTTTCCCATTATTCATCTCTATATCTCAACATCTATCTTTTTAGAAATAATTTCTGCTTGTTATTATGATTAATATCATATTCAGTGATACATTAAATATTGATAGCATTGACGATTAAAAGGCTTTTCTATTTCTTAGTTGACCCCTAGTATATCCTGCTCTTTCGTCATAACCTTGGAATCTCACATTGAAATATATATCTCTTCTTAGTGTTACTGGCTCAAATTTTATATTTATGGCTAGAACTGTGTAAAGAAAGTCTCAAAAATCAGATAAATTTTGCCAACTTTTGGCCAAAATTCTTGAAAATATGTTAGTTATAAAAAAAAATTTAATCAGCTGATTATTTTTCTTCAAGATGGCCAGATTTTAGGCTACCTGCCAATACTGATTTTCTTTATCTAAAAAAGAGGAAAAAAAGAACTAGCTGAAAAATGGCTGATTCGGCAAACTTGCTCTTGCTGAAATTCTATACTAAATTGTTTCCAGTGTCCCCGTAAATAGCTGGATTGCAGGGGTATGAAGTAGGATAAAAAAGGCTAAACTTAAATTTGAGCTTAAATGCACAAATTTGAGTAAAAACTGGCATTGCAACCAACTTCTTTACTAAATGAGCAATGATATGTACCCCACGCTTTGTGCCTTATTTTTTATTGTCTTTTAAAAATAGTGATAGGCTATGAGATACATATACATATGTGTATATATATATATATATATATATATATATATATATATATATATATATATATATATATATATACTTTAATTTTCCATTTGCTTGTGGTGTGTATATTTATTTACTTATTCATTCGCTCTCCTCTTTGTTTGGAAGCAAATAAAGAAGAAAAATACACCTGACGCCATTGCATATACCAACCAAAGGAACACCAAACAGACCGGTGCGCTTAATGTTTTTTTATGCTTTAAGGTGTTATTTTTTCTCTTGCTTCATGTTTTATGGGGCTGATTCTATTGTTGAATACGGAGCTTTTCGACAATTTAAGCTTTTGCTCCTCTCTTTGTTCCGTTACCTCCCTTGACTGTTCAACTGAAAACAGTTTTGAGATGTTAAGCCTTGTTATGTTCCTTATCATCTTTTTTCATTTTTTTTTATCCTACTGCTCCCCCTATCCCCCGAGCCAACCCACCCTCATTGAAAAACATAAAGCAGACTGCCTGTTCCACCCCCCTCCACCTCGGCACAACTCAATCTTTTTCCTAATGTCTACTGAAGAATGTCAACATTATGATGATGATGATGATGATGATAGTGATGATGACATGGATTGAGGTGATTATTATGAGAAAAAGGCTGTAAAGATAAGTGGCGCAGAGAGAACGTGTTGTCCATGGTTACCTCTGAAGCTGGCCGATTATCTTCAATGCTTCTTCCATGGTCATTTGGTTTAAATACATATTCATATATATATATACATATATATATATATATATATATATATATATATATATATATATATATATGTATTTGTTTGCATAAACCTATTTGTATGTGTTCCTTTGACTACATATCAATAGAGGTACTTAGATGTCTCTCTATGTATACACATGTTTGTATATGCATAATTCTCTACAATTCGAACAAGAGAAAATTTACACATGGTACCGTAATAACAAAAAGTATGTAAAACATTGAAAAAATATAGAAGAAGAAAATTACATGAATTACATAAACAGATTTTGGGAAATAAGTGACACAAAAAGTTTTTTTTAATGTGTTTAGTGTTCAAAGCTGTAAAGGTTTCTAGACTATATATGTATATATATGTATATGTATATATATATATTATTGTGCCATCCACAGACAGCTGTTTCAATGTATTACATCTCTTCAGTGGGGCTATAGACTTTCCATTATCCAATCCATAATCGCAAGGCAGAATTGAAACCTTCACCTCAGACCCGGGGGGTGGGGGCCAATATCCAACCTCTGGACTACGGAACTGGACAGTCAGTAAGGCTGAATTTAAGCGATATATTAATTTACACAGAAATTCCTCATCCACCAGTGTGCTCTATTCTTATGGAAGAGTGTATATATATATATATATGTATATATATATATATATATATATATATATATATATATATATATATCAGCCATTAACAAGTCCACTGCTGGACAAAAGCCTCTCCAATCCAAAGGTGCCTAACTCTGACATGTCTAGCCGGCAAACCTTTCCATCTCATCTCCCAATTTTTTCCCTACTATGGGCACCAATCAGTTAGATCTTTGCTCCATCAGTTTTCATCTCTCCTCCCTAAGTGTCCAACCGATCACCGTTTTTGTTGCATAATTATTCACGTAATATCCTTCACCCCAGGCCCCCTACTTATCCGAGACTGATCTTTTTCCATCACTTAGAATCAGCCCCAGTATTGCACTTTCCACTGACCCCCCCCCCATGTGATGGTGTGTTGGTTCTCAGTTTGTTTTGTTAATTATGATGTTTAGCACCTGTGGGTCATTACAGGTACTATGCATTCACTGTATACCTTACCCTTTAAACACATTTGCAAAGTGCTTTTCTATATGTCTTTATTAATACCAAATGATTTCCAGCCAACTATTATGAGAGAAAAAGAGAGAGTGATGAAGTGATTAGATGTGTCTGTACATGTATGAATGCATGTACGTAATCTTCATAAATATTAGTATATATACATAAATATTCATATTCATTATATACATATATACATACTTATACATATATATATGCGTATTGATATATCTAAGTGTATATATTATGACATAGATATTTCAGGTACTGTCCACCTTGCCAAACATGTCACCATGGCAAGATGCCCCTACTGCATATCTATCTGTCTACCTATACACATAAGTATGTTGCCTGACTCATAGTTATTAGTTATTATTCAAGCACACCTACCTCCTAATTAATTTAATGATTTCTCCATAAAATGTAATTTGCTTTCCTGTGTTGTTATACTTGGAGTTTTTTCCCAGGTAACGCCAGGTACCTCAGGCAGTACAAATATATATATATATATATATATATATATATATATATATATATATATATATATATATATATATATATATATATATATATAGTAGATATATAGTATAGTGGATTTGCTACACAAACTAGCTCATGTTTCGGCCCTCTCTGGGCCTCATTTTTCTACGCTACTCTAAAACAACTTGACTTTCATAGTATAAAGTTGAATGTATCGAGCACTCTATGAAATGAATCCATCACATATCAGATCAGATTTTGCTTATAATAATAATATATTATCATATTATACTATACAGCTAGCCTGATCAGTACCATATGTTTATATATATATATATATATACAAAGATGTGCTCACTTATACCAATCAAACATTAAAATGTGTATATATACAAATATATATATATACCATTTAATGATAAGGATGTCCTTACTTATACCTATCGAACATCAAAATATATATATATATATATATATATATATGTATGTATGTATCTATACCTTTTAATGACAAAGATGTGCTTACGTATACTTATCAAACATCAAAATGTGTATGTATATATATGTATATATATATTTATATATACCATTTAATAATAAAGATGTGCTTACTTATACCTATCAAACATGCCAGATATATAATCAAAAGACCAAATATATTATCTGAAAATCAGTGGTTGTGTTGAGATTAGGCATAGACTGGGGAAGTGCAATTCGGATACTTTTGATGAAGTGATATTGAATAAAGGAGTTTTTCTGTTTCTCTTTTTCTTTTTTTTGATAGTCTAGGTGGGGCAGAGTAGGGCGTGTTGGTCTTCAGTGTTTATGTAATTGCCATACGTTAAATGCAAGGCTTGGTAGGGGTGAGAAAGGTATTATCATTTTATATCATTATTGTTATTTTTCTTTCCCATTTTTTTTTTCCTTTCATCACATCGGCAAAGTTTTGTCTGCATCGGATAAGCGCACGGGGAAGAGTGAGGGGAGAAAACCCTGGCACAGGAAATAACGTGTTTTTTCCTTCACTGATGCTCCAACGCTTTTGTAGAATTGGTTGCAAATTTGCTAAATAAATAGTGTTGCCGTTGTTTTACCTGCTTCAAGCCCCACTGGCTGGGTATTTGTCACATAATGAATATACATATATATATATACATATATACATACAAAGGTACATATATGTATATATATATATATATGTATAAATGTGTAATGTTGTGAATAAGAGTATATATGTGCGTGAATAAAGATTCCTATTCAAAGATATTTATATACATTGCACATACTGTTAGAAAGCTACGTGGCAGTGAACAATACTCACTTTGAGAACAAATTCATGAGTTCTCATGAATAGAATTGTTTTTTTCTATGACAGTGCAAACATAAGCCTCTGCGTTCTTTACTGTTTTATGTGCTCATGATTATTCTGCTAGAATTTTGACAGTTTTTCTCCCATTGACAAACATTTAATTTTCATCAGGTGACTGTTGTCATTTCAAAACTCCGAAATATATATGTACATATATATACATACATACATACATATATATATATATATATATATATATATATATACATATATATATATACATATATATATATACATATATATATATATGTATATATATATATATATATATATATATATATATATATATATATATTAGGTATAATTGTAGTTTAATTGTGGTAGAGCAGTGTTTGGCAAGGTAGTAGTGAATATCATTATTACTTTAGTGAGATTGATCCTCATTAAGGGCCCCATGCTTGTAGTCTTGTACCAGAGAAAGTTTCATCATCATCATCATCGTCATCAGCCTGTTAGCATCCATCATGGGACATAGACTTTCCCCAAGATTCGCCAGACTTTTGTACTGTGGACTTCACAGAGCCAGTATTTTTTTCTTCAATCTATCTAGCTAGTCACGACATCTTACTTTCTTTACTTCTACCTTTTTAATTTGAAAATATGATCTTTGGGGATCCACCTTAGCAAATTCCTATATCTAGAGGGTTTTAGACTAGAGCAGTGGTTAGCAGTCCTGTCGTACAGACCATTGGTAGTGTACTGAGTTCAATCCTCAATGGATCCCCTATACTTGTGGCCATATGCTAAAACAGACATGGATAATCTCTTTCGAGCAACTGGCCACATGAGATGATCATCATATACTGTGCCACACCACTAAACAAAATTTTAACAAACATATGTATTTGATACAAAGTATACTAAAATTATACATATAATACTATAATACTATTTTTAAGGAAAGTTCTTATAGGTTTTACACAACAAAATAGTCAAAGAAATTACTTACAAAATTTTGTATAAATTTAGTGTAGGTACCTTTTTTTACAAAGTTTTCAATATTTGGAGATATCTGAGATTTAAAAAAAATTTTGATACGCTTGTACAATAATGTTATTAAGCGTGCAATACAGGGAATAATAATAAAGTGCTGCATGCAGCCCCCAGGACATAGGTTGCCCATGCCTGTGCTTGACCAAACTAAGCTTTCTAAATACCTACAATCCAATTTTTATCGGGGATTTCATCAGTCAAGATAATGAAAACATTTGTCTTAGTTAATGATCATGTGATATGACACTTTGACCTTGTCACCTCAGATTTTAGAAAAGTGATAAATTGGGGTCTTTTGATTTTGGATGTCAATGATCAGAAGTCAAGATTGTTCTTTGAAGTTTCAGCAACTGACAGTTTTCATAGGAACAGAGATTCTATCTCGATGATTGGAGTGAAAACCTTGATCTTACAAGCTACTTGTTGTAAGGTGAACTGTCACGCATACTCCCCAAATAAGGACTTGGGAGTATTTTGAATTCTCAGTTGAATCATTTGCTTTAATATGTTTGCGCATGTGTGTCTACATCTAATAAGTCAGCTCCAAGAAATGCAACAGATACTTCATTCTGATATAATTTCTGTTTCTAGTTATCTTCAACATGTACGTTTATCCTCATTATTCCTGCGGGTGATTGTCTAGCACTCCTCTTGGTTCGTCAGGTTATGACTAATACTGTAGGCTATTGCTCTATTTTGTGAGATATTTGGCATGTCTTGATAGCATTTAACACCATTATTGTCTGGCTGTCAAGTAAGTATGACAGTATTATATCATATTAAATAATGAAAAAAGATAGATATATAGATAATCAATGATGTAAAACAAATATCTATATGGATACTTCAGATTTTGCAAGAACAAGACTGTAAAGGTACTATGGAGTCAGGAAGAATATGCAGGATTCATCCTTTAGTCAAAGAGAACCTGCTTGTTTTAAAAATTAGCAGAAGATAACATAGCCTTTGTCTGAACTGGAAAAGCGATTCCTAGTGCTTGCAGCAAAATAGCTATAATTTCACCCACTAAATAAGTCTATATTATGTCATGTAAATACGTATGTGTGTGTGTGTGTGTGTGTATGTGTGAGTGTGTGTGTATGTGTGAGTGTGTGTGTGTGTTTGTATATGAATGTGTTTTTCCCCTAATACCCAGGCTGATTACTCACCAATATCATAAACATTATCTTTCTTTTTTTCTTCCTTTTATCATTTTCCGAAGGATAATTGTAACCAATGAGAGTTGTATCATGGATTTGTGAAATTATCGGATGTAATAAAACAATTATAACATAAATTTTGACTTTTATGAGTTTATTGCAGAAATCATATCAATAAAGCATGTTTTCCTTCCTTTTTCTTTCTTTATCTGATATGAGATTCAAATTGAATAATCAAGTTAAGAGTTGAGAAGCATTGAACAAAATACTGAGTTTTTCAGTAGATGTTAATGGTTAAATGAAAGTGCAAAGAAACATTGAACAAAATACTGAGTCTTCCAGTATATGTTAACAGTTGAATGGAAGTTAAAAGAAACATTGAACAAGATACTGAGTCTTCGAGTATATGTTAACAGTTGAATGGAAGTTAAAAGAAACATTGAACAAGATACTGAGTCTTCCATTATATATTAACAGTTGAATGGAAGAGTACAGAAACATCAAACAAAATACTGAGTTTTACAGTAAATGTTAATAGTTAAATGATGTAGAGATGAAACAATAATCAATGCTTTTGATTTTGTCAAGGTAGAATCAACATATCAAAGAAAAAATGGCTTACAAATAGCTTTGCTGATAATACATGAGACAAGCAGGATTCATGGGCGGAAACTTGAAAAGTGGCTTGCAGAGAGAGAAGGAGGAGGAGAGAAGAAGAAATTCTATGAAAGGAAGTGTAAAAAAAAGGACAGGGAATGAAAGTAAGAGAAAACTGGGAACAAGTGGGAGGAGAGGTTGAAAAGGAAGAGGAGTAGAGAGACAATAGAAATGAAAGAAAGAAAGAGAATTGGGGACAACTGGTTAGAATACTGGGAAGAGAAACAGGAAGAGGATAGGAAAGAAGAGAGTAGGAGGAACAAGTAGGAGGAGAGTTGGAAAGGAAGAGGAGTAGAGAGACAATGGGAATGAAAGAGAAAAAGAATTGGGGACAACTAGTTAGAATGCTGGGAAGAGAAATAGGAAGAGGATAAGAAAGAAGAGAGTAGGAGAAACAAGGTGATGAATACAATTTATATAAGAGAAGAGAATATTTTGATAGAGAAGATTGAATTAAAAGACAGGTTTGAAGAAAATGGAAGAATATCTCACAATTTCTAAAATCCTCCCCAAAATTTAACCAAGTCTTCCTTACCTCATAACTTACCCTTCCATTGAAATTCATTTAGAACTTTTGGAGATATTGTGTAAACATATAGCTTTGATGCAGGGGAGACACTAGTGAAAAATTCTTTGACCCACCCTAAAATCTGATCAGTTTTCTTCTTTAGTCCATTTCCCACTATTCAGCAAAATGTGATGGAAATTCATTGAAAACTTTTGCAAATATTGTGTGGATCAAAAACAGACAGGTGGATGGACAGACAGGTCGATGGATGGACACACACAAATGAATACTTATTCTCAGACCCAACTTTGTTCACAGAAACAAAAAAAGATGATGATCACAAGTAGAAAATAGAAGTTGTTATACAGGCAGTGCATACAGTAATCTCAATTTCTGCTATGTTCCTGTCTCCTGTACCTACCCATCCCAAACCTCAGATGACAAAGCCTAACATGCCATCACCACTATATTTTGATGTGGGAACGCTCAAATGTTTCCCATATGAGTTGATGGTGATCGCTTGTTTTACTTTTTTGCTTTAAACCATTTTAGCTTAGATAAGGTTTTTATAGGGAGGATCCGCTTTTTATAAATCTCACCCCATTTTGAATCAGAGTTTTTTTTCCTGTTGGGAGAAGGTTCTCAAGATCAGTCTCTGAACCTCTCAGCCTCGAATTCTAAGTTCTAACACTTAAATTACACCTCTCACTGCAGTATGCATGTGCACTGGGGTGGAGCATTGATTGCTGGACTTCCTGCCCCTTTTCTTCCTCTTCATAGCAATAGTGTTTTTTTAGACAAGATTCGAAAGTATATTTTGATAAAAGATATGTTTCTAGCTCTTGGTTTTCAGTTACTGGTTCTGCTATTACCAATTTTGACATTCTTCTTTGTAAGTATGTATATACATATATATAAGTGGGGCACCCATCTATTACTGCTATAATGCAATGCTCTTCCAGCTCTGGAATGGAGCGCTTTGGTAGATGGGAAGTTATGCGTAAGTAAATATACATTGCTTTGTTCGGTCCTACTGACCGTGCAGTTCCATGTAGGGCAGGGATAAAATGTCTACCTCTGGGTCTGAAGCGAAAATCCCAATCTTACCTCATGGTAGTGGATGTTGGATAGTCTATGGCCACACTGAAAAGTTGTAATACAATGAAACAGCTGTCTGTGTGTGACACAATTATTAATTATAATCATATATATATATGTAGCCAAATTGGCATTGTGGATTGAAAAATGTCAGAGGAGTGCCCTTTTTTTTCAATTGAGGCCTTGCTTTTTTTCCAGTGCCCTTCTGGAAGTTAGTGCAGGTTACAGTACTGCTGTGTATTTTCTGTAGTGGTGTTGTTTTTTTTTAGTACAATTGTAGTACTTATTCCTGTCAACGTATAATGAATTTTTTTTCTTTTAATCTGTTAAGTTTTTGATTTTGCCCTTAGCTAAAATGTTTTTTTTAAATCACTCAAGAAACAAGCTTTTAAGCAATTACTTAATTCCTTCAAGGTGTTTTCGACTAACTGAATTTTTACTTCTGTGTGTTTCATTTTAGAGTGAGATTATGCAGCTCCATTCTTACAGAAAGCATTTTTGTATAAATTGAATTAGCAGTATTTGTTTATAAAGAATCTCCGAGCCCTCACCTTGTTGAACATGCACTCTTGGCAAAAGCGAGGCATTATTATTCAAAATAGCCATTTTTATTGTGTGAGTAAGAGTGAGAGAGAAAGTGATTCTATATAAGATAGAAGATCAATTTGACAATTCTCAATGAAATTTTGTTTGATAGTTCAAGAGGGTTAAGTGAGATTTATTGGAAACTGCCATCCAAAATTGTGAAATATAGGTTTTTTTCAGTTTTCAAGTTGGTGCAGCTCATCATGTATGTATGGCACATATAGCTATGCCAATAGTTTGTGTCAAGCAGAAATAATGCTTTTTTTTTTTTAATTCAGACTTTTTTAGTGTTCATTGCCCAACAAAAAGCGAGTGAGGTAACTAATTTATTGTTTGTTCCTTTTTCTAATTTTTTAATTGATCATCCTCAACCAGACCTGTTTTATATATATTGAGAAGAAAAATTGAATGGACTCTGCGTATAAATTTTTGAGTCAATTGTGGACAAGAATATTAATGCACTGTGAAAAAAAATACCAAGTTTATGCAAAAGTGTTTTCAAAGATCGGTTTGACAATGAAATTTGTTTGATTGTCTCAAAGATTTAAGATTCAAGTTTGATTTTACAATAGTTTTGTTGAATGTGAAGTTTATGGTCCGAGTTTCTGTATGAAATGATAGTTCGAAGGGTCTCAATGAAATTTGTTTGATAGTTTCAAAGAGTGAAGATCTAGGTTTGATTTCACAATAGTTTGATGAGTGTGAAGTTCATGTTCCAAGTTTCTGTATAAAATGAGTTTGAAGGCTTACTCCAAGAGGAGATTGAGAACCTAATTTTTTCCATTGATTTTCCCTTTCTTTGAGGGAGAAGCCATTTCATGGCCCAAGTTGCATGAGCAAACATCTCTGGATCAGGCTTACTTACCTAGGGCGAAGTGGTTTGAAAGACGGAATTTTATAGTTAGTGAAAGATAATTGTATTGTACAGTTGTTTTATATAACCCTAACCTTATTTATCCATATATAAAGATAGTATTATCATTTGCAGGTAACTGGGTTGCTGCTAAGATATATTCCAAATACATCTTTTTGCATCCCCACCCCATTTTCTTGGGGAGCACCTCGTATGATTGTATTTGTGTATATGTCCCTGTGATAATATGCCAATCTTTATGTATCTGTCTTTTTAAATAAGCATGCATGCGGGCCAATATCTGAATAAATAAGTTAGTGTCTATGCAAACGTGAGCATCTTTACAGAGGGACATTTGTTTAGCCATTTCGTCGAATGGTTCTTGACATGTCTAAAGATACTTTCACCATGGCTGCAGGCTACCTTCCTCGCTAAAGGAGAGGGCTTGTTTTAAAGGAGATTTAACTCATGTCACAAGATGGCACTGCACTGACGTGCGCATTTTGTCAAGTGTGCATGTGCGTGAGTGTGCATCTATACAGCCCGTATTCTCACAAGTACTTACATGAAATGGTTATGGTGGAGTGGTGTGGGAGGATAAAATGTGCGCATGCGTACAGTAATGCGCGTGTTTGAGGGAAAGCATGTTCTGTGTCTTCTATTTGCTGATTGATGATTGTGAAAAACATGGAAGCTGCACGTCGACACGAAAAGGACGAGAAAAATGACAAGATTAATCAATGAAATGTGTACATGTGTGAGTAAACAGATGAGATTTGTCAAAGTCTGTCTCATATACTCTCACATATACGTACACACTTACACACTCGTGGACGCAAAAATAAACAAATCTGGTTAGTCATTCGATAGAAACCGTCATGTGACCAACATCATTTGGTAACTTACGTCAAAGAAAAAAAAAAAATTGGAAAAAAGGGTGATCGATGAATAAGTTACTTGGTGAAACATGCGACTTTTGTTGAGCAGTGATCAGTAAAAAAATTCCAGATTTGAAAAAATAAACAAGTGTTAATGCAGCCAGGCACAAACCAAGGGATCAGTTTGGCACAAACTTACATTGTAAATTGAACCTACTCATGAAAAATCTATTTTAGAGGAGAATTTTCAAAAAAAAGAAAAAAAATCAGTTTATCTAGACATAATGGAGTACCCTTACCCACTGCACTATACATAGCCAGCCGGAGCAACTTGAAAACAGAAGAAACGTATGTTTACAGTTTTGGTTGATTTTTTCTAATAGACATTTCCAATCATGTATATATATATATATATTTATATATATATAATTGAATGAATGAGTCATCAACTGATTGCTGTTTCGTTGTATAACAACTTATCAGTGTGGCTATAGACTATCCATCATTCTATCCAGTACCACGAGATTTGGATCAAAACCTTTGCTTCAGACCAAGAGGCTGGCATTTTACTTATGCCCTACGCAGAACTAGACGGTCAGTAAGGTTGAATTTACGCAATATACTTACTTATGCACAATTCCCCATCCACCAGAGTGCTCTATTTCAGAGTTGGAAGTGCATTGCATAAGCTTGTAATGAATGAGTTACCTTACTTGAAGTGTGCTCAATTCTGAACTAGGGAGTGTTAATTATTATAATAATCAAATAATATTATATATATATATATATATATATATATATATATATATATATATATATATATATATATATACATATGTGTATATATATATATATATATATATATACCGGTTTCCAAAAGTAAAGAGTTCACATGAAAATAAATTTTAAGTCAAAATGTCATAAATTGGAAAAGAAGTTACCATTCATTTATATGAGAAAAAATGTTTGAAATGTTCCCTAATTATGGTATGTAAGGCTGAGACATCAGAGGTTTGGATTGACGATAGGCACAAGACAGTTGGGTGTAGGAGAGAGTGGGAAAGGGTGTGCACTGCCTCAATAGTGACTCGTTGCAAAAAAACTCTGAATACTTTTTTTGTTTTTTGTTTTTCTCCATGAAAGCCTAAAATTTTATTTAAGTGAACTTTCCAAAACCAGAGGGTACCTGTATATGAATTATGAATACATATGCTTGTTTTTCCAACAATTGAAGTCCCTCTTGTTGTTTGCAGTGAACATAACGTTTGGGCGGATTCATTCTCTGGCCTTCTTCAGGTGCCATATCCCAATGTGATGGTGGTAAAATTTTCAAAATGATGGTAGTAAACCGAATATTCCAATCCCAAGTTAGTTATGTTACAAGGAGGCAACACATATTTACAGGTTCATACTGGAGAAACTGGAAAGCCTCTCAAGGTTTGACTGGATGAACACAAATAAAGCAGTAATCAACGGAGAGATAGAAATATCTGGAATGGCTGACCATATTTGGAGAAAAAAAGGAAAACACTCTCCTCTGTGGGAAGAAGTATGTTTAATAGACATGGAGCGCTATCAAAAACAGGAAAATTAAGAAGGTAGTTCATATCAACACGTTGATTGAGTGTATATCAGACAAGTGCAGAGTTCAACACAATGTGGCTTCCAAGGCTGAACAGGGATAAGGTATGGGAATCCAATCTGAACAAAGAATTAGGAAGTGATCACCATTACCGGAATCCTACATTACACCATAGCTTCGATTAGAATATTCTGTTTACTATCACCATATTTGGATATTACTCTTGAAGAAGGCCATTGAATGGAATGGACAAAATCTTGAGTTTCCTACACGAAGAACAAGGAGTTCAATCTTTCAAGAAACTCTTTAAATGTTAATGAGCTTTCTTGAAACTATAGACAGTATTATGCTTGTATCGGTGTATTTAATGCTTAATTGCTCAACATAAGTTATTAACATTGAAAAAATATATATATATGTATATATATATTGATATATATTGCTCATAATGTATTTTTCAGTTTGTCAAAATATAAAACTGAAGAAATTGACAATAGATTTTATCAAATAGTAATTAATAGTTATTATTTGATATAAAAAAAGAAATACAAGATATATATACCTGGTGAATGTCAACTTTCGTGCATAATACACTCATCAGCAACCAGCAATATTTTTTGTTCTTGCAGTTATGATACATATATATATATATATATATGTACATATATATATATACATATATATATATATATATATATATATATATATATGTATATATATGTATTCATATACATACATACAAATATATGTACATATATATATATATGTAAATATATATGTGTGCGTATGTATGTATATGTATATGAATGTATGTGTGTATATATATAAAAATCGTCATTTAAGTATACCTTGTTAGAAAATACATTTCCACTTCTTTCGTAAATACACACACACATATGTACATATGTATTAATGTATGTATGTGTATTTAGAAAGTGTTATTAGGGGAAATAAACTCTTAAATCTTATCAATTCTATTTGAGGTTTTATTTAAAAAATGATGAACTTGTCTAAGTATAAGAGTCCATTGTTTCAAATTGTGGGTAGGTGACATTTCTATAAGCAAAATTATTACCTCCAAGTGGAAGAATCCTGTGTTACAAATAGAGAAATAAACAGTAACACTGTTCATTATAGAGATGAAAAGTTGAAGTTGACAACTTTCTTTGATTACAAATTTGGCTTCCAATGCAATATCGAATGGCATTGATTTTTCAAATATTTGTAAGCCTTACAGCACAAAATGATGAACACCGATGCAAGTGGGGGGATCATCATTACAGCACCACAAGATGATTTTTCAGGACATTTCATGCAGGCAAAACCACCAGTCAATTTCTCGACACTCCCACTTTTTCTCAGATCAGTGTATGAAATCCATTCATATGTCCATTAAGTTAGGTCATTCTGTGATTTAAACTATCAGATGAATGCATACTCAAGCATTTTTTTACGGAGAATTTACAATCACTTCTACTCAAGTCATCCCCACCTATTGTTACAACCCTTCAATCCAGCATTGCTGACTCCAGCTTGTTCTTTCAACAGCCCATTCCCTCCAATCCCACCGCCTTTCCATTCATCCATCTTGCCCTCATCAATCAATTTAAGCTCTTTGCTCTTGACCATGCGATGTTAACGCTACATTTTGTTTTGTTACAAATGTAGCAATGACAGTCCGTTTGTTTGTTTATTCATTCGTCTGTCATATTCGGTCACTTTTGTTTTCTTTGAAGACAATCAATAAATAAATACTGTATTTACTGGCCTGTAAGACCCGGGGTATTTTGAGGACTACCGCTCACTGCAACTCATCCAAGTGACGTGGCCATTGGTGCACATGCCAGGGGATCACGGGCCAAGTGCCGCCTCCCAAGATTTTAGCAAAACATGATAAACGTCAGGGAAAAACTGCGATTAGGGCTATGCTGAGTTAAGATTTGTACAAATTGATTCTTTTGTCCCACTTATAGAAGGAATTCCCATATACCTATGCCCACAGCTGTTTATTTTGCGCCTCAGTCACCAACCAACTTGTCATCGTACCAATGTATTGGACTCTGTATAATATTTGCATTGTTAAAAACTGCTAAACAAAATATCAACATTGGTTTCTTTAGTTCTTAAGTGATTCTATTTGGCTGGCTGGCTTTATATCTATGTGTCATGTCAGGATGCAGTTACTTGTGAGAGTTTCTATTTATTGAGTAACTAAACAAACTTGTTTGTAAAAAATATGGTAGATAATTAAAACTGAAGATGACAGTCGATATCAAAGACATGCATATTTAATAAACAAACATGAAAATGTTAATTTTTGTTCATAATTTGATTTTCTTTTCACATCTCTTTGAGAATGCTATTGTAAAGTTTGGGTGTGTGTATTTACACTCATCTTCACATTTTAAATATTCAAAACAGTTATAAATTGGCAGACAAGATTAATAAGAACTTTTGAGACTTTATGTCACAACATTAATAAAACAATTTATTTTTGACAAATGAAAGGACATTGAATAGGAAAAGGACAAATAATTCTATGCTTCGGCATTCAAATGATATTAATGAGCATAGCTGGTCAGTAACTTCTTTGTAGTTAGACAAGAAAGTTTATTCATTCTGTTACATTGGTGTGTAAGCATGGGTGTATAAAGTTAATAAGTTCGCATGTTCATGGAAGTTCATAACAGGTGTAATGCATGAAACTAACCTTGAATGAAATTACTGTTGGTTGTAGTTCGGCACAGGAGTACGAATTTGAAATAGCAAATTACGCTCTGGAAATTTCTTGCATTTCAGAAAGAAGTGAATGAGACTATCAGATTCTTGCTACGCGCAGAATTTGTTTAGCATTTTTTGTTAGAGAATAAGATGATGAAAAAAAGTAATGAGGCCAAACTTATTTTGAATAAGGGGATTGTTGAATTGCTGTTCATAGCTTCTGATTCATCCTGTTAATAAAAACAGATTTGTAGATTTGATGAGTTTCAATTTCTGCAGTTGATCAGTTATGTGTCCAAAAGACAGTGAGTAAGTGAGCATGCAGACCATGCTATATCTTTAGAGACAAGTAACTTAATGATGCATTCTGGGTAATACAGAGAAGATGTATTTTGCCAAAGAACATTCAGAAAAATTGAAAGTTTTCGGCTTGAATCTGAAAGTATATGTGTTGATTGTGTGCATGTGTATACACAAGCTTAAATTGGTATAACCGGTAAATGATGATGTATGCACATGGATCTTATACATTCCATATTGTCAAATATAAATTGTCAATCTTCTGATACTTCATATACAAGTCAGCTTTTGTATTTATCTAGTTATATTTAAATGGATGTCTACGTGGAACTTGCAATATTTTTTACGTATATTTAAATTATTTTGATACCCTATATTGACCTGTAGGGACCCTAAAGATCAGCTCTGCCTATTCTTTGTTCATCTTGGGCTTAAGTTACTTTTATAAATGAATATTTAGCTACAAAGGTGTAGTTGTTTGGGCAGCTATTAAACTTGTACATAATGACAATCAAACAACTGAATGAATAAGTTCTTGAAATTCATAGTAATAGATAAAGGTTTCCCATATCCATATATGCAAACAGTACTGCCTATAAACGAGTACACCAATACCACCTTATTAGACTAATTAAAATTCTCTTGCCAGAAATATGAAAACATCAATGTCCAAAACTGAGTACATCTCATATGAAAAAATATTTTTGGCAACTGTACTTCAACTCTGTAGAGTTTAGTTATAAAAAGTATCTGATAATTTATGTTTTGATTGTGTAATGTTCCGAGAGAAAAAAAAATTCTGCTGTTTGGTTTGGAAGAAAATTACCTTTTTATAAAATAAAAATGGTGGGTGTACTCATTTGTGGATGACACTGTACAGCTGCTCCCTGACTTACCTCATTTTGACTTACAACCATCCGTGCACACGTTTGAAAAAACGTTGGTATGAAAATTCATATGAATATAAAAGTTACACCCACAAATCAAAAAAATATAAGTGAATATAAAAATTTGCCTGTACATATGTATAAAAGTTGATAAAGTGCAAGAGAGTGTACATATGTATAAAAGTTGATAAAGTGCAAGAGAGTACATAAATCATACTCCCACATAAGAAAATCCTAAATATACATATGTGTAAATACCGTGAAGATGTATTACTCTTAGTTTTACCTGTGGTGTAAATTTTTTAAAGAAAATTTACAAAACAATATATTACTTATGAAATGCCCAATGATAGAATGGAGTGTGTTAGATGCTAAATTTTAAAATGGAGAATGCTATGTCTCACAACTGCAAAGAATAAAATGGATTATCATCATTCATTTTTAAAATACAATTACAAATTTGTTTTCTCTTTCATTTTGGAAATTTGTTTGGGAATGAAAGCAATGTAGCCAATTTTGACATTTTTGGTTTTATTTCTTCAAATTTGCAAGTCCTATGTTGCCTATATGTAGATATTTTAAAATTCTTTTTCATGACTACAAGTCCAGTATTGCCAATTTAGATGTTCTTTAAAAGTTTCTCCTTATTTGCGAGTGACTTCCAGAATAAGAAAAAAATCATATCTAAATTGACAACACTGAATAAAAGAGTGAAGGTGACAATTCATCACATTGTTTTATGGTGAAGTATGTGGAAAACTTAGAAGAGGAAGAAATTAAGCAAAGAATCACTCTAGGATGGCAAGCCTTTGATAGAGCTTCCTCAACCTTCAAGACCAAGGAAATCCAATTAGTCTTAAAAGAAGGGTATACAACCAATGCATTCTCCTGATTGTCACCTATTGAGTTGGAACAAGGAACCTGACCAAGAGTAACTCGCAAAGTGAGAACCATACAACTTACACATGGGAGAATCATGTTCAACCTCACATGGAGAGATCACAAGACAGCACAGTATATTAGGGAAGAAAAAAGGAGTTCTAGACATCATAGAAACTATCAGGAAACTCAAATAGCAATGGGCTGGTTATGCTGCTAGAATGGCTGACAATTGATGGACAGCACAACTCACAATATGGATACCCAGAGATCAAATGTGGAATCGAGGCCAGCAGAATACAGGATGGGGAGACCAACTGGACAGGTTCAGGAAATATTGGCTCTTCGATGCCCATAATAGAGAGCCAAATCTTGGAGAAGGTTTATGTCCAGCAACTTACGATAAAACACTGATGATGATGATGATGATGATGATGATGATGATGATGATGTAGCATACAAACACTTCAGAAAAAAATTTATACGACTTATGACCATTTCAACATATGACCTGCCAGTCAGAACAGAGCCCGATGGTAAGTTGGGGTGTACTGTATATACATATATGTTTTATTTTGCATTCATGAGTATGTATTAGTTCAAATATGTGAGAATGTGAGTGTATTATCCAAGCAGTCGTGTAATCATGTCAACATTTTATTCTTTCAAATCCATCGATCCGTCTTCCAGTCAGAAGTGATGGATCATTTTGTAAAGGGTTTTAGATTTTATCTCTTCACATTTCCCTGAGAAATTCTTACCTGGTAAAATTAACAGACTGAACAATCAAAAACAAAGAAATTGAAGAAGGGTGGTTCATCTATTATTCTTCCAAATATTATTCCAATTTTCTATATATTTTCTATATCATTCTAATGTTATTAATAATTTTTTACCATATTTCTGAATCTATCATTTTTGGGAATTTCTATTATTTTTCAAATGGCATAGATGGGGTTTTATTGCAGGGTCCCCGTTACAAGGGACTGTAGCCTTAACATTACTGGCCAGTGGAAACTGGGGTAAATCTGTCGGATGATTGCCATCATACTATTTATTTACTCTTATTCCACAGCAAAATGCAACACAAGGTCAGGGCTTTACATTGGGAAAATAGGAGCAGCCCATGGAAAATAGCTCCAGCCGAAGCGACTTTGGTTGCTAATCAACTGTGGTTACTAAAGCAACTGCAGTCACGAAAGCATCAGGATGAGCCCGACCTGTCCCTCCAAGTACAATGGGACAGTGCTACCCCAGGGCAACGGATCCCCCGCAGAGCCGAGTATTAGTGGGAGAGCCAAAGGATGAATCCAAAGGCTCCCAATGTGTGTAGCAATGTGGAACTTCAGTATAACCTCATGAGCTGACGCATTGCAGGTAAATGTCAGTATCAGCACCTCGGTCTATGCTGTGGAACAGATACTGCTCTTAAATCCATGCCGAAAAGGACAGAAGTTGATTGCCATCATAGCTCTGCTTTGTGAACAATGTCTTAGAGGGATTTCCTATTGCAGGCTCTCAGGTAGCCAACACAACATCAAATGTGAGAGGGGTAAGCCTTTCTAGAATAGTTCAAACCTGAAAATTGTCTGCTCAGGGAAACAAAAGGGCAGATATGGACAGTAGTTAAACAAGCCAATTTTATTGAGCATAAAGCAGGTATTTGAGTTTCCGACTTACCAGCTGGTTGATTAGCTCAGTGGTAAGAGCGGCATTGCATTGACAGCATCCTGTTAGATGCAGGTTTGATTCCTGCAGCAGCACATTTCATCAATTATTTATTCTATCTACTCTGTCCAGTAATTCCAAGATGTCAAATAGAGTTTCAAATGAAAATAACACATTTATAATTTTTCCATCAGATCATATACTCATTTCATTAAAACACACTCATATATATGTATACAAAAGCATACGTACAGACATATATTGATATATATAGTGTGCATATATATAAATGTAGAAATATGATTTTTTGCATGAGTTTCCATTACCTTCTTCTCGGACAAAATGTAATCAGAATAATTTGGATACCACCATATATGACCGTTAAATACTTTGCATGTTTCCAGCGGTTTTCCTTCCTTCAACTACTCACAAATTAAAGAATTTACATCCAGCTCATTTTTTGACACAGTGATTCATCACCAATTTATCATTCCCCATCTTGTAGAGTCCTAACTTAGAGGTAGAGCATAACTCCGTAGATGATAAGATCAAAGGTTCAATCCCATCAAAAAACTGATGTTATATGCAAAGTTGTTAAAAAAAAATGACATCAGATATTAGAAACAATGAATCAGTTGGGATTCTGTTGCATACATATTTGAAGTTATTGACATTAGGGCAGCACCCATTCCAAAAGTGCTTGTTTGGAAGGGGCAGGACCTTATGGTATGTTAAGCTTTCCATAATTGTCACGAAAAATAATTTTCCGTTCATCGTACGAAATTACGACTTTGAAGTATTTCAGTCGAATCTCTTCAGTTTGGCCAATTTAAATATCTTATACCTAAATTTAGATCTGTTGTCTGTTGAGAAATTCTGTATCTAAATTCAGATCTATGGCTAATTTAGGTATTTTATATCTAAATTTAGAATTGTTGTGTATCTAGATATTTTGTTTCTTAATTCAAATCTATTGCCTCTTTTGATATTTTGCATCTAAATTTATATCTATAATTTCAGATGGGAGATTTTGTAATTCTTTAATTATTTTTATCAGATTTCTGGAGAACCGCTGATCCAAACAACTCCAAATTCGACATTGCAATCCCTTGGGAGCTGACTAGTATTTTTGGCAAACCTCAACTTTTTACAGAGGTCAGTTTTTGAGTAATCATAGTGCATTAGATATCTTGAGAACCGCTGATCCAAACAACTTGAAACTTGACACTGCTGACATATATCAGACAGGTATCAGCATTGTTTGATGTCTTGGTATTGAGGTATCTCAATGCATACAAACAGGCAGAGATTTCTTCAATTATAATGAGGTATCTATACACTGGGCATCTGCTATAGTGTTGGCAAGCAAACTGGCCTTACAGGCTAATGCTATTGAATTAGTAACTCATTGTTGTGCACTTGATTTAGATATAGAGGAAGCTGTTTATTATATTTATGATCACAACTCATAATATGGATCCCCAGACATCACATGTAGAACCAAAAAATACAAGATGGAGTAAGAAACTAAATAAGTTCAGAGAGCACAGTTTCCATGATGCCCAAGATAGAGAGGTCAGACAAATCTTGTTGAAGGTCTATGTTCAACGAAAGGCTGATGATGATGATGATGATGATGATGATGATGATGATGATGAATCTTGTCAAAGAGTTATTATTATCAAAATCTGCAAGTCCTGAACTCTTTATAAAAATGAATTGAAAGATTTAAAGCATTAAAAAATCAATTTCATAATAATTTTGTATGATATGAAAGTGTTTATAACACTGATTTCAATAACAACAATGAGAAAATCACAATGAATGTAAACTTATAACAATTAATGTGATTTTTATATCTTTTGCTTAATGTTTCCAGCTGGTAATTGTTATCAAAGAGCCTCTGCCAATAAGATCACAAGAAGTGACATCCTCTGTATAATCATAAAGTTGCCTTGATGTGCAGTAATGGTTAGTAAGATCATCTCACCGATCATAAGTTGCCTTGATGTGCAGTAATGGTTAGGAAGATCATCTTGTGGATCATAAGTTGCCTTGATGTGCAGTAATGGTTAGGAAGATCATCTTGTGGATCATAAGTTGCCTTGATGTGCAGTAATGGTTAGTAAGATCATCTTGTGGATCATAAGTTGCCTTGATGTGTAGTAACAGTTAGGAAGATCATATCACAGATCATAAGTTGCCTTGATGTGTAGTAATAGTTAGTAAGATCATCTCACAGATCATAAATTGCCTTGATGTACAGTAATGGTTAGTGAGATTATCTCACAGATCATAAGTTGCCTTTATGTGCAGTAATTGTTAGTAAGATCATCTTGCAGATCATCTCAACTGATCATCTCTAATGAGTAGTGAATTTGATCCACAGTAGATACCTCATGTCCACTTGAATTGTGTAATGGTTTGCATGTCTAAATCACACACAGAAGGTCCAAGGTTAAATTCTCTGTAGAGTGTAGAAAACCTTTTATTCAGACAAATATACTGGTACATTCAGCACTTACCATTGAAAAGAGTAATCTATAAGCTGTTTGGTTAAGGTAGAGGTATTCCTTCAAGGCACTTGCATCCTGCCAAGGGGTTGATCATAAAAACTTGTAAGAACAAATTCTTGGTCTTGACCAGACTTGAAACATGCATGAATCTCTAACCTGGGGGTATACAAAGGAAACCGAGACTTTGACACCAGCTGTTCATACTCCAATAAGTGTTGTCTCTTGAGAGATGAATGCTTTTCCTTCATAATCATCATCAGTCTTTTAATGTCCATTGTTGGATAGAGACCTTCCCCAGGATTTGTCGCACCTCTCTATCATATGATCTCTGGGATCTGCATTGTGAGTCATGATCTCCATTGATTGTATGGCATTCTTGCAATATCACCAGTCCATTGCCATTTGAGTTTTCTTATGGATTCCATGATGTCTCGGACTGTTTTTTCCATGATATATTGTGCTATCTTGTGATCTCTCGATGTGAGATTGAGCATGATTCTTTCATGTGCACGTTGCATGGTTTCCAGTTTGTGGTTCAGTCTCTTGGTTAGATACCATATTTCAGCTCCATAGGTGACTATCAGGAAAATGTATTGACTGTATACCCTTCTTTTTAGGACTAGTAGGATCTTCTTGTTTTCGGAGGTTAAACTTGCTCTGCTGGAGGCTTAGGTGCCCTATATGTGTGACCTTCCCCCAAACTAAGCTTCACTAAGAAAATGACCATACAAAAACAGGTGTTAGTAAACCCGAATGAATTTTACTCATCCATACACTGTCCGCACACTTTGTGATGAGCAGGTCTACATAAACGGCATTCGTTCTTTGTTCACCATTTTCTTAGATTTTCTCTCTCTCTCCCTTTCCCCCTTTTTCTCTTTCTCTCTCCCTCTCTCAGATGCTGTGTGTATAGAGTGTAAGTACTTAGTCTCATATCTAAAGATGAGAATGAAAAAAGAATAAGAAATAATTGCTTGGTAAATATATTTAATCTTTAGAGGGCTGGGTTGCAGGGATGGATTTCCTGAGTGCTCCTTTGACAGCTTTTCATTTTATCGGTGATTAATTGTCATAAAAGAATTATTTGTTTTTTTTTTTTTCTATTATTCTGAGATGGGGCATACTTGAGGGTGTGTATGGAAGACGGAAAGATACAAGAATTGGAAAGGGGGGAGAATGGGTAGGTGTGCCGATGTTGATGTAAATAACACCTCATTTGTTTGATATGCTCAAAGAGTCACACCAACAAATATTTATTTAATACATACTTTCTTACACCTCTCTTTGTCTTTCTCTGTGTCTCTCTCTGTGTCTGTGTCTCTCTCTCTCTCTATCTATCTCTCCGTCTCTCTTACTGTTTATCTATCTATCTATCTATCTATCTATCTATCTCTCTATCTATATATCTATCTGTCTATCTATCTATCTATACACACACATATACAAAAATACACTCATATATTACCCCTTCTCTCTTTTTCCCTTTCTAGCTATCCATCAATCTGACTATGTATTTACCCATCCATCTATCTATCTATCTATCTATCTATCTATCTATTTTTCTATCTATCTATATCTATATATATATGTATCTATATATGTATATATCTATCTATATATGTATCTATCTATCTATCTATCTATCTATCTATCTATCTATATATATATATATATATATATATATATATATATATATATATATATATATATATCTATATATATATATATATATATATATATATATATATATTATATATATATATATATATATATATCTATATATATATATATATATATATATATATATATATATCTATATATATATATATATATATATATATATATATATATATATATATACACAAATCCACACACACGTATGCATATGCATACATATACCACCATGGAGATGAATCAACAAATCTGTAGCCTGATGTAGTTATTAACTAAATTTCAATCAACAATTCTTATAGCATGATATTTGCTTTGTATGATATCTGGTGGAGGGTTGGATTGATTTATTCGCCTTCACAAATTTTAACCTAAGAAAACAACGAAGAAAAAAAAACCTGAAGGAAAATAGTTGTAAAAAATAATTGATAATGTTTTAAAATATTTCATATCAAAACAATTTATAATAGAATACAGTTGTCCCTCCATATTTGTGAGGAGTATACCTGTATTTGTAATACATAACTATTGTAAAATATCCATTTTGAATAAAATTACATATGAATTGAGCATTATATAACTTAGTAATGTACTATTCATGTAAGTCCCATGGGACTCCAAATTTACATCATTTTTATTCATTTATTATATACTTAAAAAGAATAGTATACAACCAATGCATCCTCCCCAAAGTCATCTACGAAGCTGAAATATGGAACCCAACAAAGAGACTGACCCTCAAACCGTACAACCATGCAATGCGCACGTGAAAGAATCATGCTCAACCTTACATGGTGAGATCACCAGACAGCACAATATATCTAGAGAAAAACAGGAGTCTGAGACATCATGGAATCCATCAGAAAACTCAAATGGCAATGGACTGGTGATGTTGCAAGAATGCCATACAATCAATGGACATCACAACTCACAACGCAGATTCCCAAAGATCATGTGTGAAACCGAAGTTGGCAGAATACAAGATGGAGAGACAAACTAAACTACTATTGGCTCCGCGACACCCATGATAGAAAGATCTGGGAAATCGTGGGGACGATCTATGTTCAATGATGGACGATAAAAGACTGATGATGATGATGATGATGATGATGATGATGATGATGATGAAGAAGAAGAAGAAGAAGAAGAAGAAGAAGAAAAAAAATTCCTCTCTGGTCATCTCTTTAAACAATCTATATCAGAAATGTTTATTCAGCATTAAAATATACATTCGTTCAAGTTATAAAAATGTATGTAACTCAATGAAAAATTTAGACTGTTACCAGTACAAAAGAATATTCAGTAGGCACATTTTATCTTTTCATTTTTCTTAGATTCTTCTATATATTTCAGCTGATAACTTCCAATCCTATAGGATCTAAATTTATCCAAGTTATTCTTAAAATCATTTATACTAGCGCTATTTTTCCATAAACTATTCTAGCATTTCAAAATTCTTTGGGAGAAAAAATCAATTTGTTTTTGCAACTCTGTTTTTGTGATAGACCTAGTGAGTAAATTTCTGCACTCTATCTGACTTATTAGACATTAGAATTCCGTAATTTTTAAGGCCATCTTGAACATTTCTAACAAGTCTCCTCTTGCCTTCCTCAAAAATGATGCAGTCATGCCTAACTTGTCAAGTCTATCCTTGAATATAACTTGAATCTTTCATGACATTTATCATTCTGGTAAATTTTTTGCTGTACTGTTTCCAATGTCAAAATTAATTTCCAATTATCCTGTCCAGTTGCTTTGCCATGACCACAAGCTGAATTGGAAAAAAAAGTCCTAATAATGACTTGATCCAATTGGCTTGTATGTTTGAAAAAGGGGAAAATAAGGGGTGATAGATTCTGTAATTAAGTTTGAACAAGATTAAGGAAGGCATATAATTTGACAATGGCTATATTACTTCTGCATATTAGTGTTGAAGATATATTGAGAATATGTGGAAAATTCGACAGAGAATTGTTGTAAATCAATTTTGTTGAAAGAAATATTTTTTGCCATGATGGGAATCCTAGTACAAAAATTAGATTTTTCTGATGCGCAGAACCAAAGATTGACTATAGAATGACCTCTGATGACCTTAAATGAATTCCTAATGGGAGATCATTTTGAATTGAGTTTCAGTATAGTTTAACATAATTTATAATCATTCCATTGGTTTATTAATCCTTTTCCTGATATACATGTTTATATATATATATATATATATATATATATATATATATATATATATTTTACTCATTTGGTCCTATGTTGGTTTTCTTTTTAATTTTTGCAAATGGGCAACCTCAAACTCTCAGTTATTGAGAAAATAAATGACAATTATACTAGGTGCTATATGGCTGAAAATACAGATGTGGATAGATTTACGATTATCTTTACCATAACTCCATTCAGGATTATTTGGGCAACATCGATGATTTCAACATGTTTGTGTCAAGGGCAAGACAGCCAGTCTTTGTCATCAGAGTTGCCATCCCCAGACTAGATACCAACCATGGCTAGACAGTCCAGGCTGACCCTTCTATTTACTCATAGCCTGGGGGGGAGGGGAAAAAATTGATTCATACCTTCTCCAAAAGCATTAGTGCAAAGTTAACACAAACCATCTCAGCCCGAGTTTGAAATCAGCGTGCCAATTTCAAACTCATTGTCATTAACCATTTGGTCACTCTGCACCTCCAAGGTATATTGGATTGTATACATGCAAATATACATATCATATTCTCTATTCATTTGCTAATGTAAGAATTTTCTTTTTTTTCTCGTCTTGTATGTCTTTTGTATTTACTTATCTCTCTTCTCATTTTTGTGGGGATAGAAATGTTAATGATGGCCAGAAACAAAAGGAGTTATAAATAATTTGGGATGGAAAGGAAATGCAGAAGCCAGGAAAATGAAAGATGAAACGGATTTAAATATAGAGAAATAGAAAATTAATGATTGCAATATACAAGGCGAGGAGATGAAATCCTTGGGAAGAGTGTCATTAACAGGAATTCTCACTTATTTCTGGAAGTGCTATTTAATAATGCTCATCCTGAAAGAATTACTTATATACATATAAATATATATATACACACACACACACACACATATATATATATATATATATATATATAAATACATTATATATATATATATATATATATATATATATATATGTATATATATATATTTTTATGTATATTTATATATACATAATATATTTCATGAGTATAATAGTTTTTGTTTTAATCTTTTCATCTGTTTGTATATATAGAAATATATATTAATTTCTCTCTCTCCATATATATATATATATATGTATATGTATATGTGTAGTCTTGATTCAGCCTAGATGACAGACCTGATTGGTTCGTATATTTTGTATAACCTCACCAGAAAACTAGACTCTAAAAATATAGGACAGTATCAGGACTGCAGCCAACTAATTGTAGAAAACTGCAACGTACATAAGTGTGAAAAATATGAAAAATACATCGTAAAAGAAATGAAAAAACTGAACGTTAAAGTTGAAATTAAGGCTAATGTTAAAATTCTACATTTTTTAGAAGTTACTTTTAATTTAGATAGCACCCCTAAACCACATAGAAAAGAAAATTCTATAATTATTCATATTAACACAAGTTTTTAGCTCCCAAACAAAATCATTAAAGATACCCAAATCAATAAAAACAGGACTAAAATTTAATTCCTCAAATGAAACAATATTCAATAATGTCGAGAATATATATATATATATATATATATATATATATATATATTGAAAACAAATTGATTGCTCTCCCTGCAGTCTTATGAGACATCTCTTTCAAAATAATTCCTTCTCATGTCAATACACCGTTCACAGTGTTTTTTCTGGTTCTGGGTCTGGAAGTCATTTTGTTGGATTGTGTGCATAGTTTTCATGTCACATTTTCTTGTATTTCTTCTATCGTCTTGAATCTTCTCTGGGTCAATTTCAGCATGGGGAACCAAAAACAGTTGGCTTGGGTGAAATCTGGAGAGTAGGGCAGCTAAGGAACGAGAGTTGCTGAATGTTTTGCCGAATATATTGTTCATCTTTCAGCAGATGTTACACAAATTTTGTGGCAATACAATGCAACATCAGTTTTCCTTTTGAAGTCATGAAGCACAAACTTTCTCCAACATCTTTGGGAACTTCATGGACAGTCAGGGGACAATTCTCACAGATCCCAGCGGGCACTCTAACAATGTGATAAATGTCCGTCAACGTGAAAGGTTGTTCAAAGCTGTTATCGTCTTTAGTGGATGTTTTTCCTGAATTTGAAATACTGGAAGATTTTTTTCATTTAATTCATCTGCCAACAAGCAGATCATACATTTTAATCCAAGTACGGTCATGATAGATTTTAAATATCTCTTTGCTTTTATTTTGTTCATGTGTGCACACAAAGATACAGATAGACATCCAAATTTATATAAATAGAGATACTCAGTTACACAGTCTATAAAATAAATCCTGTCAGAAGGATAGACATATATTTGTATGCGTGTGAGTATACATATATATTGAACAACCATAGCTATCAAAGATGGTGAAAGGTTCTCTCCTTTTTTATATGTGCATGTGTTTGTGTGTTTGCTTGTGTTGTCCAATGCTCCTTCCCATACTGTTTTGTCTACACACTTGGAAATCGGTATCAGTGCTTTACTAAATCCCTTTTAAAAAAGTTCATATTCATTTTTGGAAAAAAAGCTTTTTTTATCCTTTTGGAGGGCCTTGTTTTAATGGGATTATTAATAACACCTAGATACTCAGGAATACAGATATTTTTAGATGTTTTTTTCATTCTATTTCGGATGTTTCCCAGTGGAAAACATTATGGATATCACAAATAGAATTCATTCTGACCATTTTTATTCTTCAATTGAATTTTTCGACATGACTTCAAATTTTGACTCTATGGCTGTACAATTATCAACTGTGATGGTAAGTATATATATAAGTAAATGTATACACAGAATGGTTGGATCTCATACTGTCAATAAATTAAACCCTGCTAATTGAATGTAATGATAGCAATAATTGACCAGTACTCAAAAATAAGGAAAAAGTGGTCTTCCTTCATCAATGTACATTAGCCATCATCATTCGATCTAAGCGTACATGCCTTCTCCAGTTAGTATGTCTATACATGTTATGCATCCCCATATATGCAACAAAGCGGTTTTTGTTTTGATAGTCTATTTACTCTCGGATGATACGCTACAGCTCTCCAACCCCTTACCACTCCTTGAGTTAGAAAAGGAAAAAGGTTTGGTTTGTCACTCAATAGAAACTGTCACATGGCCAATGTCTTTTGATAGCAAACCGTGTTAGGGGTGATCAAAAATTGGAAAGAAAGGGGTGATCACTGAGTGAGTTACTTCTTTCACCTTTCGTTGGGTAGATTCCCCTTCAAGTTGAAGGACTATGCAATGCGCACAGCGGAGAATCATGCTCAGCATCACATGGAGAATCCATTTGAATTCGCAAATGGCAATGGGCTGGTCATGTTGTGGGAATGTTAGACTACCATTGGACATCACAACTCAAAATGTGGATCCCCAGATATCACATGAGAAACTTTGGCCAACAGAATATAAGATGGCATGATGAACTGAAAAATTTCAGAAACCATTGGCTCTGTGACACTCGCAATAAAGAGGTTTGTCCAATGACAGATGCTAAAAGGATGATGATTATGATGATGATGATGGTGATCACTCAGAAAGCTTGACTTTTCAAAAAGTAAGTATTGAAGTTGCCGGGCAACAAAATAAAGGATCAATTTAGCATAAATTTAGATTGCATATTGAATATCCATAAAAAAATGCCTGATATATATATATATATATATATATATATAATTGACATATAAGGATTGATAAACCTTACCACCAAAATAACTTCACTCCCGAGTCTGTCTCACTCTCTAAAGTACACATTATATATATATATATATATATATATATATATATTATTAGGAAATGGATATATAATCTGAAAGAAATAATTATAAATCCAAAGTATTACTTTGAAACACAATTTGAAATGAACTCCCGTTATTACACAGTAAATGTATCATTGATCTAAACAGCTACCAGTTTTTGTTCAATGGTGAGAGCAATGCTACATAAAAGCAGCTACCTTATCGGCTGCAGTTTTGATTCCTACAACAGCTCCACTTTATTTAATTGTTTATTATATTTACGCTGTTTAGGCCAATCGATACATTCACCGTATAATGATGGGTTTTCATTTCAAGTAGAGTTTCAAATTGATATAATGCATTTACAATTATTTCTGATGGATTAAGTATCCATTTACCCTGTATTATAATTGTCCATGTTGAGAAACAAATAGAGCAGATTTAGACAGTGAATGAACAAAATGAGAATTTGGGACTGAAGCGGTTACTAGGGCCTTTGCATTACTGCTGGTGTTTAGCTTAATGGTAAGAGCAATGCTACTTGGAGCTGCTACCTTATCAGTTGCAGGCTTGATTCAGGCAGCAGGCCTGTTTTAAAAGTTTTTTCTATTTACGCCGTCTTCACCATATAACTATAGGAGTTCATTTCAAATAATGTTTCAAAGTAATATAATGTATTTATAAACATATATATATATATATATATATATATATATATATATATATATATAGCCAACCACTTCAAAACTAAAGAAATCAATGTTGACAGTTTTGGTTGAGAGTTTCTAAGAAAAGAGAGCATGATGCGAAGCTCGGTAAATCACAGACGAAGATGATAAGACATAAATGTATTTGACAGGATATTATCATGAAAAATGTAAATTGAGGTATAATGAAATATATAAATGTTTAGCATACCTCACTTTTTCTCTTTCTCTCTCTCACTCTCTCTTTTTCATTTTGTAGATTATGCATTTCTGTACTTTCCGTTTAGAGAGTTCCGTTTAATTTGTTTGTATGTTTGTTTCCTTGTTTGTTGGTTCCTGTTATTTTGTTTTTTTTATCAATAATTTGATGAATGCCAACATTCACAAAACTCATCACAAAATTAATCTCATGAAAAGGCATATTGGTTAAATAGCCAGGCATTATTTATCAAATGATTTGGGTAAAACCTCTTCTGCACCAAATATTCTTCTGCTCATTCTTTTTTTTTTTTACCTCTCTCAAGGAAGTTAGAAGAGGTATACATATTCGCTCATGTCTGTCTGTCTGTCCGCACTATATCTCCGATAGTTCTCAAAAAATTTCAATGAAATTTCATGGATGAATGCGTGGGTAATGGGCTATGGATGAACCGATTAAATTTGGAAGCAGATCCAGGAATTTTTTTTACAGTTACCTCCTCAACATCATAGCTTTATGTCCACACAATATCCAAAAGTTCTCAATGAATTTCAATGGGATTTTTCTGGAAGGTTAGGGAATGGCCTGAAAAAAAAATTGATTGAATTTGGGGGCGGATACAGGAATTTATTTATTTTTACATCAACCTCCCCTCAATCGTAGTTGCATTTGAATTGATTTCATTCATTTTTCAGTGACAGAGATATGTGCTCTGCAAGTGCTCTCTAATTTTTATTCGTAATTTTCCTCGAACTGTTTTCTCTTTTTGATTGGCTCATAGTAAGTTATTTGATGTTCAAATGTCAAATGAGCTTTCATCATTGTTGTTCTTTCTTTCTTTCTTTCTCTCTTTCTTTCTTTCTTTCTTTCTTTCTTCCCTTTTATATTCATCTTTGAGAGTTGACTTTATTTTGTACCTGTGACAAGAACAAGAACAATCCTCACTTAATTCAATGAAGTAAGATAGCTCCTCACTGTTTGCCTATCCTGTCACGTTAAACCAAACTTATATATAAAATTAACATTTCCCATTGGAGATTTGAAATCACGGGCATGTGGTTAGGAGGTGGTTCACTCATGAACTGAGCTGAACAGACAAGGATAACCACAAACTTATTCATTATATATACGACACGAAAGTTGCAGCGATCGTTGGAATAGAAGTAAGAGTGGAGTCTGACCCTGTAGCAGCCAGGCTTGTTCATCTTTCTCTTTTCTTTGCTTCAGCTCACCTACTTTGTTGTTTTAGCTCTTTCTTTTCTTGTTTGTCTTTCACACTCTCCGATTTTGCTGATTTGTCGTCATTCTTCCATTTTATTGGTATCACTCCTTCTTTCTCTTTATTGTGTCTAAATTTTTCACTCCCTGTTTTCGCTCATTCGTTGTTTCTCTTTCTTCACTTTTTCTTCTTTTTTTCCTTTTCATTTTGTTTTTTTTGTTTTTTTTGCTTGTTTTTGGTTTATTTTCTCCTTTATCACACATGGAAATGTTTTTCATCGTTTTACTTCCACGAAACATTTTTGATTTTCTTTCCCCTTTTCTTTGCTGGTCATTTATTCTCATTGTTTGAAGATCATTAACTGAAATTGCCACCAAAACTGTCAACATAGGTTTCTTCATTTTTCAAGCCAGTCTGGTTGGCTGGCTGGCTGGCTGGCTGGCTATGTATCTAAGTATGTATTGCAAATACAGTTTGTACCAATGGAACTAGAGGGAAAATTAAACATTCACTCCGTATCATGTCTAGAAAGATAAAATTTGTTTTTTTTTTTTAATTTCCCTCTAAATAGGTTTCAAGTGGGGGGTTCATTTAATGTGATTTTATGCCAAATTGGTCCCTCAGTTTGTGTCTGGCGCTATTCAAGCTTGTTTTTAGAAAAAATCAGACTTTTTTTAATCATCATCATCATCATCATCATCATCATCATCATCATCATCATCATCATCATCACCACCACCACCACCACCACCATCATCATCATCATCATCATCATCATCACCATCATCATCTGCCTTTTAGTGTCTATCATTGGACATTGACCTCCCCCAGGATTTGACCGACCTCTCCGTCATGAGCCAAAATTTTCTGAACTTGTCTAGTTTGTCACTCTGAGCTAGATCTACCAAGAGATTGCCAATCTAGAATGATTCTTTGCTTGATTTCTTCTTCTTCTGAGGATTTCTTTGGGATTCCTAGTCCGAGGTAGATGCAGTGGTGTACTTTCTTCAGCTCTGTATTTTCAAGTTGTGTTTTTTGGTCTTCAACATGTTTAAAAGGCGAGAGAAGTACTTCAATTGATCACCCCAACACGTCATGCTGCCAAAAGATGTTAGTCACATAATGATTTCTATTGAGTGACTAACCAGACCTGTCTTCTTCTTTCATGTGGCCAGATTTTTGTTCAGCTATTTTTTCCCTTTTTCTTTTTTTACCGTATTTCTTCCTCATAATCATTTGTCTTTTTGCACTTACTCCTCCACCAGCCTCCTTACTGATGGCTCTTCAATATATTGTTACTAGGGTGTTGCCTGGCTTATAAAACAGTGTTTTATTATTGGGATACTTTTGCCAATGTGGGTTATAAGAGGTTTTGTCATTTTTGGCTATTTTTACTTTAGTTGCCCCATGATGTACTTGTTAGTTTGAGTGGGATCTGCCTCAAAACCTTTTTGACCTATGGAATGAGTTGTCAGGTAACTGACACCCCCCTGTGAACAAGGGTACTTTTCATCAAATTTTAAGTGAAAAGTAATATTTTTCGAGATGCAGATCAGATATGTATTTTTCAGTGAATGCTATGTTTCTATAATGGCTATAGAGATTAGTCATGGGGTGATCAATCTAAATTCTAAATGATAAAAATTAACATCAAAAATAGTCTGAAACCTACTTTAAGCACGCGAAAGTAATATCCTTTTTTCAACAACTAATTTGCTGCTATTTTCTTGCAATTAAAACCAAAATTCGATGAAGATATTAAAATTGTTTCTTTACTTTTTGAAATTTTTTATAAAAAACTCTGCGACTATTGCTACAATTTATAATCTTCTTGGTACCAACATATATGAGATTAGCTACATATAAATTTTACATAAAAGTACCTAATGTCATTAGTTGAGCGGTTCATTTGAAAATCTCTTTCAAGTGAAACAGAATGTTCAATTTGTGAAGAGCCATTGAAAAAAATCATTTATATCATTTTATTTTTATACATATATATATATATATATATTTATATATATATATATATATATATATATATATATGTAAGATTTGGGAGAGAAAACACCTAACATATTTTTTGGTTCGTCCTTCAACTAAGAGCGGTGGATTATTTTTAGTTTTAATCTAATTACCTTTAAAATTTCCGTGAGGACACATTAACTTTTTCATTTATATATGTATGTATATGTCAAAAAGAGTCTTGATACAGCAAACACTTCAAGAATCTGTCAAACGGCTGATATAGATAATTACTCTAAAAATATATGTGTGCATATACGTGTGCATGCATATGTACATACCCATGTGTGTGTATGTGTTTAAATGTCATGGAATTAGGTACACATTCATTTGTCAGTCTTTGATAACTCAATGAATGGATTGTGAGACTTGTTAACTATTAGATCAACTCAAGCCTACCTACCTGCCAGCTTGCTTCCTCTTATTTCACTCAAACTTCTATCTAGCTTCCGTTTAAATTCTGTATTGTTCTTAACTCATTTAAATACCCCGCCAAATATCTGTTGTTTTTTTTTGTTTTATTTTCTGTGTCTTTTTCCTCCGCTTCATCTTTTTGTCTCCATTGTATTTATAGCTCGTGAGATTTTCCACTTGTTCTTCCTTTTCTATCTCTTTCAATTCCTCAGATCTCAGACATACAAATGAAGTTCTTCTCTGGGTTGAATGTATCAATCATCTTTCTTATTCAGTTCCTCAGATTGTGAAGTTCATACTTTAAGATGTCATAATGCACACGACAACATTCAAATGAAATTTTTCTCTGGGTAAAAAGCATCAGTCAGTTTTTTTCAGTTCCTTAGATCGTGGAACTTGTGTATTAAGATGATGTAATGGACAAAGTAACAATTGTATTACCAAGTTATTCTCTGGACAGAATGAACTAATAAGAATTTTTAAAAAATCTAAAACTCTACCAGTTAGAAGATTTTATTCAGCTTTAGGTTCTTTATATCAATGATAAAGGTCTCAGGAATCTGAAACCTTTTTTGCCAAACTCTCAGTGTTGACTTACAATTCGTCAGATCTGAAATTTAAGATGTGTCAGACACGAATAACAAAGAGAGTGGAAAAGAAAGAGTGATTTTGAGACTTCATATATTTTTTGTAAACATTGAATATCTGTTATGAAAAATTTAATTTTCACATAATAACAAAAATGTATGTTTTATTTATTTTTCTTTTCAGTGAAAATTACCTTGCTACAAAGAATATCACTAAAACAGTTAATATGGAAATAGAACCATTAAATAATATAACAACATAAAATTTATAAAAGGCTGTAGGTATTTGTCTGTGATTCTGATGTATTTGTCTGTGATTTTGAGGTATTCGTCCAATCATGTTATTTATAATTACAAATTAATCAATTTTTCCAGCAGGGTTTTTGTGGCACAGTGGTCCATGACCTTCTGTCAGACAGCAGTAGATTTTAGGATCGAATTCAACTGAGAACAAAACGTTTTTTTCTTTTTTCCTTGCTTTCAAGATCAGTTGTGGAATAACCATTAGGCTAGGAGGGTCTTTCCTTTCTTCCTTCCTTTTCTCAAACTCTTACTAGTGAGTTCTGACTTTATCTTTTTTGGTAACAATAATGGATTACAATGACCAGAAGAAAATCGCGTGATGTCATGCACAAATAATAGTAACACAATGACTTACACAAAAACGGATGGCAAATTCTCTTTCACTTCTAGAGCCGAACTCAAGTTGACTTGTTCCGCTAAAGTTTGTGAATCCCATTTACAGGAACTGTTAATAAAGGAGTTGAATTTTTGAATAATATCGTCTGGAGAAATATATTCTGTTTTGTTTACATTTTAGATTTAAATGAAGCGAAGTAGTTTGACCTTAGTGTAGCCAAGCTTGTTACAGTTAACATGGTACTATATCTGCAAGGATGGTGAGAATTAACTTGCTATTAGAAATGACATGAAACTTTTGTAAATATTGCTCTATTTTCATGACTTCTTCCTGTTTGGTGGGCAAAGAATGAGGCGTACTGCACTAAACTACAAACTCTGGATCAACCAGAGGAGTGCATTTGACATGTTATGGCCAACATACTGCTAGACTTCCTGCAAAACCAAAACGCTTACAGCAATGTGGACAATATTGAATTACTAAGGTAAAGCTAGTCTGACTATAATTGACTAATAAATAATGAAGTTATTACCAATTTCCAATAGTGAGTTTGCTTTCACCCATCCTGTAGATAATATCAACAAAAATTTGACACTGATTAGTTAGGAGAAACACTAGAACTTGGCAGTCTATGTTCCTTGATATTAGCACAGGTAACGCACTGACTGATCAAGTGGCAAGTTAGTCTACGAGATAAAGATACCTGTGGCTATATATTATGTAAATATAATAATCATGACTTGGCTTCACAAACGGAGATTTAGGAGAAATTTCCACATCTGTTGCTGGCCGGCTGATGACTTTCATTTAGCATCTTCATGACCAAAAGAAGATAATATCAATTCAAAAGGAAAGAAAAAGTTTTAAAAAGTGCTCTGTTGCAATATGATTGCGGGTAAAAAAGGAAACAAACTGATAAAGAGACTGGCTATCACAGAGTCAAATTCCACTCCAATTCCTACTCTGATTACTGCAACTTTTGAACTGTAAATATAATTATTGAAAAATTATAAAAGCATATTTTGGGAGTATAAATGTATTTATCTAATAGAATGAAATAAGCTTGTGCATATCTGTATGATAAATTTTCATTGATATCCAAGACTTGTCACTTTAGCAAAGTCAGTGTGACAGCCTCCTAGCAATCAGTCGGGAGTGTCTTCAAATGATGGTAGGGGATTGTGAAATTCACAGTTGAGTTCACAACCCTGATTTTGCTGAGGATTGTTCTTGTTGTTCTTGTTACAGTAGGAAAACAAAGTCAATCCCAGACTTTGTACTGGAATTTGACAAAAATGATTGATTGAAAATGAAATCAGTTTCGAAAACAAATAAAATCATAACAGAGAAAGTAAAATCAATTAGTTCAAATAAAAATAAGTTTGTTTCCTTTGTGAGACGTGATGGCAACATCATTTATCAAGTTCTGTTGAAGCTTTCAATTTTTTGGTTTTTCTGATATCATTTGATTCAGAATAATTCATCCATTATTAATGAACAAAATTATGGTGAAGAGAAAAAAAGATCATTCTACCAAATCTCATACAACTTGTGGAGCATAGGGCCACTACCATTCTTCTGCAGTTTCAGTTACATATAGGTTTTGCAAAGTAGAGTTGCTAGGACCTCCCCGACATCACCACACACAACTGTTCTCCTTTACCCAGGTTTTTGACCAACTATAATGATCACCGAACAGTTGATTCTTATTTATCAGACCAACATTTTCTTGGACTGCCTTAAAAGGTTAAAGGTCTCTAACTGCCCTGCTATTGACCCATAGCTTGGAGGAGAAGTGGATTCATGTCTTCTCCAAGGGCATTTATGAGAAGTGAACAGTTTTCAGTTCGAACCCTATTTGTAATCATCTCCCCTTATTACATAAGATTTGAATGATATACCCACCGTGTGATAACAGGAGATCATTTCTATTTGAGTCTCTAAGTATCATATCTTATTTAATATTATTTCACTCTGAAATATATATCCATTTCTTGATAATATATATACATATATATCGGTGAGTACATGGAAGACAAAATAACAGAAATTAGTATATAAAATGAATTCATTTCTTTTTATTATTCCTTTTAATTTCATGAATATTCCCTGTCCAGTTTCAACTGTATAGTCATTTTTAAAAGTGAAACATGAAAAAATGGGGGCTGGTAGACTACTATTGTTAATTTTTTAATTTCCCCTTTAGCTGACTTTTGACCTTTTGTGGTTCATTTGTCCATATGGTTTCCCTCCCCCTCTGAAGATATCAATCCCCCCCTCCCGGTAGGCTCATCACTTTTCATTATTCTATTGCCATTGGGGTCAGGATAGGTAGTTGTGGGACAAAGGAGGGGAAGATGTTGTATGGTGTTAGATTCTAGATTTTGCTTTGCTCAATCTAAGAATGAAAGTGGTAGTATTAGTAAACAGAACTTGGTACAGTATAAAAAGCCATTACATATGCGGGATGTTCGATTTCATTTATAATTAAAATCTGACAGGATGATTATGAATTGCATTATATCATGTAGAAACTCTTATTTGAAACGATCATCCGTTATTATATAATGAATGTACCATCTGGTCTAGACATCATAAATAGAATGAACAATTAAAAATGGAAATAGGACTGCTGCAAGAATTGTATCTGTGACCAAGAGGGTAGCTGTTTCAACACAGCATTGCTCTTACCATTGAGCTGCAGCAATCTCATTTTCTCTAATTGTTTATTCTATTCATATTGACAGGACCAAATAATGGGTGTCATTTCAAATAAAAGTTTCAAAGCAATTCAAATTCATATATATATATATATATATGTATATATATATATATATATATATATATATATATATATATATATATATACATGTATATATATAAATATATATATGTATATACATATATATATATATATATATATATATGTATGTATATATATATATATATATATATGTATATACATATATATATATATATGTATATATATATATATATATATATATGTATATACATATATATATATATACATATGTATATACATATATATGTATATATATATATATATATGTATATGTATATACATATATATGTATATACATATATATGTATATACATATATATATATATATATATATGTATATAGATATATATGTATAAACATATATATATACATACATATATATATATATATATATGTATATACATATATATGTATATACATATATATATATATATATATACATACATATATATATATATATATACATATATATATATATAATGTGTACTGTAGAGAGTGAGACAGACTCGGGAGTGAAGTGTTTGGTGGTAAGGTTTATTAATCCTTATAAGTAAATAGTCCATACATGTTTCGGGATTTTTCCCATCATCAGTGGTGTGTGCTGTGTGAGTGTGTATTAAAGTGTACCATGTGGAACCAGAGTCCACTGTCAGGAGCTATGCATTGTGGGTGAGTTTTGTTGTCAGGGCTGCTGGAGGCCTCCTGCTGAATGGAAGAATGTCCAGTAGGTATCAGGTCTTTGGTAAAGCAGCAGCAGGTGGTCTTGGGGAGGGCAGAGTGTGTCAAGATAGGGGGGAGTGATGTGGAGTTAGATTTTTTGGTATGTTTGGGGTAGTGTAGAAGGAGGGGTAGTGAGGTCAAGGAGCTACATTGGTATCAACCTTAAAAAGTTATTGAAAATGTTCTGGCTATGATTTGGACAGGGGTTATAACAGGCTAAGGTGAAGTTTTTACTGTGGGTCTGGGTGACTTTGAAGCTTCCATTATTGAATGTGTCTTAGATGTGGGTGTGAGGATATTAATGGTAGGAGTTTTGTGTATTAGGGTTCTGTGTGGTGAGGGTTGTTCAGTTTAGTGTTTAATCCATTAGGATATAGGGTTTTATATATATATATATATATATATATATATGTGGTACTTCACCTATGGTGATGGCCTCACAAACTATACTAAACCAGCCGTGGTTCTGGGTTAGTAAAAGAAGGCAACAAGTCGGAATTTCGTTTAAATGTTTTATATAGAATATTGATTATCAATATCTCTGGAGACGGGAAATGCCTATTCGCAGTTGGAAAGAGAGGAGACCGATTTTCATCTAAGTCTAACTGACGACTGGTCTCTCATGTCACGAACGGTAGTCTACTGAATAGTAGCAGCGGTTGACGGTTACTAAGGACGGCGTCTAACACGAGAGAGACTGGCAACGATTCTCTTCTCCAAACCCAATTTTACTCTCTCTGCTGTTACGAAGATCCCTCTTATTTAAGCCCTTGGTATCAACACTGTATTTCTTTATAATTGACTTCCTTTCTTTCTTTTTCCTGTTATCTCGATCTTTCCGGAAAACCCCAAATATTGACCCTCATCCATCTCGCGACGCAAGTCCGTCAAAGATCATAAATTAGTCTCCCCCTCTCTCAAGGACTTCGCAAATAACTTTTCTTTCATAAGCTTTACTCTTTCTCTCAAGACCCCAGACACTGGCCCTTATCTGGCCTTGTTTTTGAAACCCAGGGAAATGACAGAAGATATTAAATTGAGAAGGCACAGGTGCCCGCACTTGGAAGCATGTAATTCTCACTTCTTACTGTATCTTCAAAAAACATATTAAGCCCTTATCTGGTCATCGAATCGGGAAGAAAACCTTCTCCAAAAGCATCTGTCTTTTGCAACCCAAGGATTTGATATAAGATATTAGATTGAGAAAGTACAGGTGACTCAACTTCCTATAGTATCTTGAAAAACACATTATCCCTTTTAACACAGATAACTCCTTTTGTAATAACCATAGTAATTACTGGTAATAACCATAGTAATTTTTGGTAACAGCCATAGTAATTTTCAGGACACGGGGGACTCCTGGCCCCCTAGTGTCACATATATATATGTGTGTGTGTGTGTGTGATATGTGTGATAAGTTTATATAAGAAAGTGCTCGATATATTCAGCATTAAACATCATGTAGATTTAGAGTAGAGCTTGAAATGTAATGAAGTAAGAATTCATCAGGTAAATGAAGAAGCCCAAAAAGGGCAGAAACATAAATGTGTTAGTGTAGAGAATCTTCACTGCATTATATATATATATATATATATTGATGTATAGTATTTATCCAATTCATAGTTTAGCATGATCAGTTATGAAACCATGCAGAGATCTTATGTAACATTGTATTACCGATGTTTAATAAAAAGATTTTGTTGATGAAACCTGGTGTTTTTATGATCTGGGAATTTGCTGAGTTAGTAAATAAAATGTATATTGACTTCACAGGCCAACAAATAATGTTCTGACATCTAGATAAACCTATAAATTGAATACCAGTTTGTGATGGTGGGTGGTATGGAGTGTAAAACATGCTTCTTGGACAGAATGGCAAATGAACAACTGGCATAGAACAAACAAAGTAATAGCTAGCCAAAAATCTTCCGTGGAAACACCAAGCTAAGGAACAAGAAAAAAAATCAATGCCAGCATTGTGTACGCAGATATAACCATTCCAAGGATCAGCCTCTATCCAAAGGTGATGCTGTGTATATGGTGAGATTAGAAAGGAGTTCTCTAATACGAGCTCTTTTCAGAGGACCAAATGATTGATTCAATCAAGTACTGCTCCTAATCAATCTGATTGATGGTTCGGACAAAAAAAATGTCTGCAATTATTCAAGATGAAGGCAGAACTATTATATCTAGATAATACTAAAGAGGATATCTCTTTGGTGACCACTCAAGATTACTACAATTTGGTAGGAGAATTTTTGCTCTTCTGTTGTATTCACCAGGTATTACACCTTCAGATTACCATTTATTCTGGTCTTTACATGATTCTTTTGATGGTAAAAATTTCAGTCCTCTTGAAGACTGCAGAAGGCGCTTTGAGCGGTACTTTGCTGAGAAAGTTAATAAGTTCTGCCAGGACGGATTTATGCAGTTGCTTGAAAGATGGCAGAAGATAGTGGATCAAAGCAGAGAACACATTGCTCAATAAAATAGATGTTGAATATAAAGAAAAATCATCTTTTATTTTCACTAAATACTCCAAACAAGCTTTTTGGCCAGCTCAATCATATATCAGAAACTATCAACCAAAACTGTCACAAAATTGTCAACATACGTTTTTTTCTGTTTTTAAGTTGGTCTAGTTGGCTTGCTATGTATTTGAATATATATGTATGTATCACTTATAGAAGCCATACCAAGGAAGCTAGAAAGCGAAAAATATCAGCATTTAGTCATTATCATCAGAAAAAATGCATTTTTTGGTTTTTTTGAAAATTCCTCCCTGAAATAGGTTTTTAGTGGAGGATTCAATTTGCAACGTAAGTTCATACTAAATTGATCCCATAATTCATGTTTGGCAGCGTCCATGTGTGTTTGTTTATTTTTAATTCAGACATTTTTAGTGAGCACTGCCCAACAAAATGCTACAGAAGTAACTTATTCATTGATTGCCCCTTTTTCTGATTCTTTAATTCATCCTTTCCAACACAGCATGCTGCAAAAAGACATTGCTCATGTGACATTTTCTACTGAGTGACTTACCAGACGGTTATTCATAAAAGCTATGTCTTTTACATTGAGTCTCAGTAAGATCTATCAAACCATCTCCTTTTCCAACCTTGTATTGGAATTCCTTTCTTTTTTCACCACTACCTTTTTAGCATATCTGTCACACATAGTATCAGTAGCAGCCATTATCTCAGCTTGTTGTTGTAAAACTTAC